>CM054061.1:154256161-155456161 GCA_028641055.1 Alopecurus myosuroides | reverse complement strand
TGAAGAATTAGTAACCTCTGGCTGACAGAACGAGCTATCTGGCTGTCGGATTAGGTGTCATTTCTAGACTGCGATAGGATGAAAAATGAGCCGACGGCATCTTTATTTTTTACTATATATGAAATCTATAATGATTTACCTCTCAAAAAAATCTCTTATTTTGTTTGATCCGATATGTTGTCTTTCCTCGGGCAGGCTATAGATATATGAGCAATAAATCGTTGTTCAAAATGTCTTATTTCCCCTCTGTTGTTTTTCCCGTATTAGGCTGGTGCTAGTGGGGGCGGTAGTGGGGGCGTTACCGCCCGTCGCGGGGCGAGAGGGAGGCGGGACGGCAGCGGCGGGCGACGGATCCGTCGCCCGCATTGGAGGCGAGAGCGGGGACAGCGGGGCGACGCGCTGGCGAGGTGGGGCGAGAGAGAGGTGGGGCAACGGCTAGTGGGGTGAGAGTGAGGGTAAAATCCCGTGCATTGGCACCGTGGGATGAGAGTGTGGTGAGAAAAGTGAGAGTTGGCACTACAGCCCGTGCATTGGCACCGTGGGGTGAGAGTGGGGTTAAAGCTGACGTGGCATCGCTATCACGGACGGTGCACTGACACCAGCCTTATCGTTGGTTACTGCTCATTTGCAAGAAAATGCTGGAGTTGTTCATGAAGAAGGCCCACCTGCTCAAAATACTGCCACAATCCACATTCTGCACAGCATGTTGAAACTGGTTATGATGAATCTCGTGCTGAAGGAGATGATGAAGTTGAAGCTGTCTCCAAAGTCCGAACCTGGTGATTCTCGAGTTACCGAGGACATTGCAATACGACACGTGAATGAGGCTCTTATCACAGTCGAAGGTGGAGATAAACTACGATCCAAGGAGGTCGAGCCATCCAACATCTGAAGTCACCGACTTTGGAGGGGAGAGAGAGCGAGCCCCCGCGTGAGTTGCTCCCCACCGCACGCCACTCCGGCGACAACGTCCACCTTCCCGCGCCCCGGTCGTTGCTCCGGCTGCTTCCCTCGATGGCTTCCCCCTGGGCCGACTTTTCGGACGACGATGGTGAGGAGGAGGTGAGCTCCGGCTCGGCGTGCTCGTACTGCGAAGTCTTGCGCAGCGGGTCTCCCTCGCCGGCGCGGACTCCTTCGCCTCCCGTGGTCACGCGTCCCCCGCCCTCGACTCCCCCGGTTCTACGGCGAACGGCGCCCGCACCCCTCAGGCTCTCGGCGGCTCCGCCCTCGCGTCCGCCCGCGGTGGAGACTCACGGGCCTGGACCGTGGCTGCAGGCTGGAGGGCGCAAGCGCCGCCGTCAGGAAGCCAGGAGAGCGCGCCGGATGCGCCGTGCGCCCTTGCCCGCCCTGGTCATACGGCCGGACCTCCCCCAGACCTCGCCGGAGTCTGTTTCAATTGCACTGAGCCGGGGCACGTCGCCGGCATGTGCGAGAACGACACCGTGTGTCTCCGGTGTAAGGACGTGGGGCACCACGCGCGGGACTGCACGGCGCCGCGGCCACCGCCGGCTGGTGCTCTGGAGCGTCGTTCCCCTCCGAAGGTAGCGAACCGCATCCCCGCCCATCAGTGCCTTGGCGTGCGCGGGGGGGGGGGGGGGGGGGGGGGAGGGGGGGCATGGCCCCGCGGATTTGCAAAGTGAAGGAGCGGCGCCGCTGGCGTCTGCGCGTGGAAGCTCCGTCCCGGTGGCTGCGGCCCGTGTTGGGGTTGGCATCGCCCGTGGTGTGTGCGGTGCGCGTGGAGTCCCTGAGTCGCGGCGGCAGGAGCGCCCCGGCCACGAGGGCGGGACTCGTGGCATGGCGCGTGGTGGTCCTGGCCCTGAGGCGGTTAGATGGAGGCCGGTGGAGGCGGTCGAGTCCTCACCCTCGCCACCTCCATCACCTATGGGTGCGGTGTGCGCTGCGGTGGTTCCCCCGGCCCCGGACGGCGATGGGCGCGCTGCATCGCCAGGTTGCCGGAGATCGATGCGGCGGAGGATGACTTGAGGTGGGCGCTAGTCTCGTTCGTCTCCGGCGCGCGGTCTAGAGTTTCCATTGCGGAGGCCGTCAATGCCATTTCGAGGAGACTGTCGCGCGCTGCCAGCAATTTCACGGCGCACCACGCTTGGCCGGCCGACTTTCTGTTTGTGTGCTCCAGCCGGCGAGTACGGGATGAGATCATGGGCGCCGGGGTGGTGGATGGCCGGGGATTTGGGCTTTGTTTCTCGCCTTGGAACTGTCAGCTCCAGGCGGTGAGGAGGTCGCTGCGTTCCGCCGCATGCGTGAAACAGGGCTGTGGTAGCGACGCTCCTCGGCTCGGGCGCGTGGGTGGAACGCCTGGGCTCAACCACGGCGAGCCATGAGGACCTAGGCTGCTTCCATGTCGTGGTCTAGACGGAGTACATCGGCCTGATCCTGACGAAGAAGTCCCTGCTCATCGAGGAGCCGGCCCGGGTGGATGCCATGGAAACCGATGAATGGTTGGTTCTTCCCGGCGATGCGCTCATCCCACTTGAGAAGCATATGCTCAAGTATCGGATCACCGCTCACGTCGCGCGGGCGGAGGACATGCTCGAAGCTAGGCGGCGAGACGGTGGTGGCGGCGACGAAGGCAGGTCAAGCCACGACCACGCCAGGGACCGCGGCGATGCCGCCTCGCATGCGCGCCTCCCGCGTGATAGCTTCGAGGCTGGCCACGACACACCTTCCGGCAGCGGCGAGCCGCCCCGTCACTTTCCGAGAGTCGTATGGAGCGGTGGCCGGTGTGCCCTGCTAGCTGACGTGGAGCATGGTGGGCCATGCGTGGGGTCAGTTGACCGGTCCGGTCGCTTGACCACGCCCGCTCCTGTGGCGATCCGTTGTGGTCACTGGAGGTGGAACCACGGGCAAACGTCAGTTCTGGGGTGGTGGAGACCGGGTCCAGGAATCACAACTGGGAGGTCCCGATGCTTCTCGAGGCTGGGTAGGCCTCTCCGCGTGCGGCGCGTGGCAAGCAGGGGGTGGAGGAGGCAGTCGTGGTGGGCCAGCCCCTGCAACTCGCTGCAAAGCTGCCCGCCCAACTGGGCCCGCTCGTTTCGGAGGTTTCCGCATAGAGCGCTGGATCCTCTACGCGTGCGGCGCGTGGCGAACAGGGATTGGAGGAGGCGGTCGTGGCAGGACAGCCCCTGCAGCTCTCTGCAACGCTGCCCGCCCAGCTGGGCCTACTCGTGTCGGCAGTTTCCGCAGAGGGCGCTGGTTCCCCTCGCATGCACCTGCCAAAGGCGTTGTTGGATCACACCGTGGCCCCCGCGCATGGGGATCCGTTCCCCTGTTGTCGGAAGAAAGTGCTTTGGCGCGTGGTGCGGCTGGGGACGAATTTCAAACCCCAAGGCGGGAGGCGGATGGTGCGACGCGGCAGTATCCGCATGGGGATCCGCGCCTGTCCGTGGTTGCGGTTGGTTCGGACGGTGGGGGCCACCAGTTGAGCTCGGCGGGTCTCCTTTGAGACCCAGACTCCTCTGTGGCAGGCGCTGTAGGGGGTTGGTTGCTGCCATCTCCGGAGGGGCCTACGAGTGACTCGGTCTCTGGGATGAGTTTGTTCCCGGTTTCCCTCTCCCTGGTACGCTCATCGGCTGCAGGGATCCACGCCGTAGGCCGGAGTCCTATCCACCCCGGGGGTCTCCTAGGAGGCGATGGACTTGAGCTGTTCCGTGGTTCGTACAAGCGTGCTATCTCACCAGTTCTGCCGAGGCCTAAGGGTAGGCACAACCGGGCCAAGTGGTCCCAGGCAGGGCCGGTTCGACACAGCAGGCGCATCCGTGGGCAGTTGGCTGGACCCACCCCAGTCAAGAAGCAGCAGCGGACCCTCATATTCAAGTTGGGGATCGCTCATGAGGGTGAGGTGATTGGAGATGAGGCCTTGCAGGCGTACCAGGAGCTCTTCTCACGTCCTCTCTGCCAGGAGCACATCAATGCTATCCTTGGCCCGATCGGTTGGCAGCCCGTCGCTCTTCCCGTGGTGGATGATATTTCGTCGCTTGACGCGCTGTGATTGTTTAGGTTGTCTCTATTTATTTTAGCCGCGCTCTGTTTGTAATCTTGACACTCATGGATTTCTGCATTGAGATTTGTAACGCGCGGGGCTCAACTCTCTCGCCCGTCGTTTGGAGGTCATAACTGATGTGGTAGTTAGAGAGTGCCTCGGTCCCGGGTTTGATTTTTTCTTCTTACCCGCTGTCGGCACTCGTGGGGGTATCCTCTTGGCGTGGCAAACTTCCATAGCCACCGTATCCAACCCTCACTTCACTGCCAATACCATTACCGCCAGCGTGGTAGTGGGTGACGAGCCGGGTTGGTGGTTCACGGGAGTCTACGGACCTCAGGAGGATGATGCCAAGAGGGCCTTCCTTGCTGAGCTCCGGGAGATTAGGGATCTCCACGCAGGACCGTGGGTGGTGGCCGGTGATTTTAACTTGATCTCCGACCTAGAGGATAAGAGTTAAGGGGCTATCCATAGAGGCATGATGGGGAGGTTCAAGTGCACCCTTGCCGATTTGGAGCTCAAAGACATCTATCTGAATGGGCGTAGATTCACGTGGTCCAATGAGATAAGGGATGCCACGTTGGTGAGGCTAGATAGGGTCTTCTCGACCGTGGACTGGGATGCCGCCTTTCCTGAGGCCTTCCTCTTGGCCCTGTCTTCGGGGCCGTCCGACCACTGCCCGCTCCTTCTTGACCTTGACCCGGGCCACATTCGGGGTATCAGGTTCCAGTTTTAGGCCTTCTGGCCCAAAGTGGATGGGTTTCAGGAGGTGGTCGCAGAGGCGTGGACTTGCTCGACAGAGGTGTGGAACTCTTTTAAGAGGTTGATCGCGAGGCTGCAGAAGACTGCCCGTCGCCTTTCGCAGTGGAGTAGCCGCTTCATTGGCAATATCAAACTTCAGATCTTGATTGCCAATGAAGTTATCCTCAGGCTGGATTCGGCTATGGACATTCGCTACCTTTCGGTAGAAGAGCACGCACTGCGCAAGTTGCTCAAAAAGAAGCTCCTTGGCTTGGCCTCGCTCGAGAGATCAATGGCGAGGCAGCGCTCCCGTCTGTTGTGGTTGAAGGAGGATGAGGCTTGCACCCGAATCTTTAACGCTGCGGCTAGCCACCGTAGGCGTAAAAACTTTGTTGACCACCTCATGGTTGACGGCAACTGTGTGTCGAACCATGAGGGGAAGGCTGCGGCCGTGGACGAGTTCTTCTTGGAACTTTTGGGTTCGGCGCCTGACAGGCCGTTCTCCCTAGACCTAGGCTTTCTCGGCATCCCTTCGGTGGACCTCCACTCCCTCGAGGAGGAGTTCTCGAAGGAGGAGGTGTGGAAGGTCATCAGGGCCATGCCACTGGACAAGTGTCATGGGCCAGATGGTTTCACGACTCGCTTCTACGTGGCCTGTTGGGATATCATCAAGGGTGATGTACTCGATTTGTTTAGTGCACTCTCTCGTCTCGACCATCAAGGTCTTGGAGCAGTGAACCATGCCTTCATCACGCTTCTGCCCAAGAAGCCGGATGCGACGCAGGTAGGGGACTTCCATCCCATTAGCTTGATTCACGGATTTGCGAAAGTCGTGGATAAGGTCATCGCTACGCGGGTGACACCTTTTATTCCCCAACTTGTAGGGTCTCATCAAACCGCGTTCATCCGAGGTCGCTGCCTCCATGATAAATTTATGCTGGTACAAGGCCTGGCCATAAAGTTCTACAGCTTTGCCACACCAGCTGTCCTTCTCAAGCTGGACATCAGGAAGGCCTTCGATACAGTGGACTGTGCCTTCCTGTTCAAGGTCCTCCGCAGGATGGGGTTTGGCGAGCGCTGGATCGCGTGGATATGCGCGCTCCTTTCCACTGCCTCTACCAGGGTGTTGACCAATGACATTCCGGGTGATTGGATTGCCAATATGCGAGGACTCCGTCAGGGGAATCCCCTTTCCCCCTTGCTCTTCATACTGGTTATGGAGGTGCTTTACCGGCTTATTGAGAAGGCATCTGAGGTGGGTCTCCTTTCACGGCTAGCGGCGTGGGAGCTGCGCCACCGCAGCTCCATGTATGCCGATGATGTTGTCACGTTTCTCAAGCCGTCGCTTGGAGATTTTCGTGTTTTTGCGGCACTCCTGGAGGACTTTGGTGGCGTGTCCGGGCTCCACACAAACTTTAGCAAGAGTTCGGCGCACCTCATCCGTGGGACTGAGGAGATGGCACAACAGGTTGCCCTAGGGCTTGGATGTACAGTGGAGGCCTTCCCTATGCGCTATCTTGGTCTCCCTCTTGCGCTACGGAAGCCTTCGACGGCGCAACTCCTTTATCTGGTTGACCACGTGGCTGGACGACTCCCTAGCTGGGGAGCTCCTTTGATTAATCGGGGGGAGGGGGGCGTCTTTCGTTAATCCGCTCCACTCTTACGGCGGCAACGATCTTCGCGATGATGTCCCTCGATCTTCCGGCGAAAACCTTCACTGCCATTGAGAAGGTTCTTCGTGGTTTTTTGTGGAAAGGGCGTGAGAACGTCCAAGGTGGCCACTGCCTCGTCGCGTGGGACCGGGTGTTCTTGCCTCGGGAGGTTGGGGGCCTTGGTATCCTCAACCTGAGGCTGATGAATCACGCCTTGCGTGCGAGATGGTTGTGGCTGGTAAGGGTGGACCGCGACAAACCGTGGAGGGATCTCAACATCCAAGTTCCCAAGCTAGTACGACAGATCTTCGAGGCGGCCACTCGCTCCACGATCGGTGATGGCGCCTCTACATTGTTCTAGACAGATTGCTGGTTACCATGTGGTCGGATTAGGGATACCGCCCCTAACCTTTTTAGGGCGGTCTCCCGGGGAGCAGTCAAAAGCCGCACCGTGCGTGAGGGCTTGGCTGGTGGCTGGCTTGAGGATGTTTTGCCTGACATGATAGCCCCGGCCCTAGCTGAGTTTTTTGGCTTGCTGGATCGCATTGTGGCAGTGGAGCTCAGACCTGGGACCGACGACGTTTTTAGGTGGTGCTGGGATGCGAGTGGTGTATACTCCTTGAGGTCTTGTTATGCTGCACTGTTTGCAGGGTTGGAGCGGATGCCGGGCGCCCAGCAGACTTGGCGATCTAGAGCTCCGCTTAGGTGCCACATGTTTCTCTGGCTCGCCCTCCGAAACCGCTGCTGGACCGCGGACCGTTTGGCTAGGCGTGGATTGCCACGTCCGGACTCTTGCCCTTTCTGTGACCAGCATGACGAGTCCATCGACCACCTCCTGTTGCGTTGCGTGTTGGCACGGACGGTGTGGGTGGAATGCCTCCGTGGCTGGGGTAGGGAGGGTTGGATCCCCAATCTGCCCGCGTCGCTGGTTGAGTGGGTGAGTTCGAGGCAGGGGGTCGACATGACGGCCGAGATCTATGGACGGCGGTGACGCTCGTCTGCTGGACTCTATGGTGCCACCGGAACGAAATTGTCTTCAACAATGCCACTCCCTCTTCGGCGATGGTGCTTCGAGCCATCAGGGCTGAGGCCGAGACCTGGCTAGCGGCTGGGTTATTTAGGGCTTGCCTTTCTGAGGCGGAGCGGTGGAGGTTTCGCGAGTAGTTGGCGTTGAGTTGTAGTTGCTAGGCAGCGTGGGTGCACGCTCGGCGTCCATGCCTAGCCGCTTGGCCTTTTCTTCTATGTTTCTGATATTGCCTCCCAGGGCATATCCTCGAAAAAGCTACGGTCCAACGTGAAGTATGTACGTGTTGGCAGGTGATGACCGTACATAGATGACTCTAGCTTGGACTCGAGACGTCTACTACAGTACATGCCAAGTTTGTGAGTCTAGGGAGCTGCCTGCTTTTGCAAGAGCTTGATGTTCAACTTTCTGTTTACTCTAGGCAACTCGTTTCACTAACTGAATCGACGGATCCTGCTTGTGGACCATCAATGCTTGCAGCACTGCAACCGACGACAGCAACAGACTGCTCACCAACAGTGTCCCCATCACCATTCGCTGACTACAACGGTAGAGAGATTTCGCACCAGAAAGAAAGACAGCAAGAATGCTCGAATAAGAAAATCATCCGTGATAAGACGTCCCCACTAGCGTCAGCATCAACATGCAGGGCACTTTCAGTTTTTCACTTTCCTCTTTTGGGGTATAAAATGGCATAATCATGAGAATTCAAATTTTCACTTTACTCTTTTGGGTATATAAGGTCATAATCATGGCCAGTCCCCGGTCTCCCATCTCTCTCGCTAGCCCTCCTGCTCTCCGCCACCGGCGGCCACTCCGGCCTCAGTGTCCACCCTTCTCGGCGACTGCCGCTTCGTCGCCATTGCCCACCAGACCCACAGAACACCCTGTCCCTCTGGTTGCTCTCCAATGGTGGAATCACCCCCTCCTCGGTCTTCGTTTGCAGCTGGTCTGGAGTGGCCGGCGCGACGACGACACGCCGTCCAGTCTGAAATCGGTGTCATCGGCGTTCCCCGGGTAGCAGGGCAGGCCTATCGTCTCGGGATTGGGCTTGTCCTCGTCTGCGGCTTCTGGAGAGGAGCTCGTCGTGACCTTGGCGGTGGCAGCTGCGCCCGACCCTGCTCCTGGGCGCGGAGTCAAGGATCACCTAACTTGGGTTCCGTATGCCCCTCGCAAATCGTCGTGGAAGAAGCGCAAGGCGGCGCAAAGAGCCGCAGAATCTGCTGCCGCCGCCGGTCCGCCACGTTCTCCGGTCTCCCCGAAGCTCCATGGGCTTTTCTTCAACTGCTACCGGCCCAGACATATGAAACTTGGATGCCCCAAAGCCACGGTTTGCCTTAGTGCGGGAAGGAAGGCCATGGCTCAAAGGAGTGTGAGCAACTAATGCGTCTAAAACTTACGAATGTTTACCCATTTTTAAACCGTATATTTGTCATGAAAATGATGATAATATCACTCTACACCTGCTACTAATCACTAATGTGCAAATCAATTGCAAATCTCCATGTCATTTTTATTTCATTTTTTGACACGGAAATCACTGAAAATCAGGACTAAAAGGAATAAAATGATCAAGATTGGAAAGGACAATTAAGGATGCACTCGCACGACACTTAACAACCAGGGGTACGGTCGCAAGTGACTGTACCTGGCGCTATTCTGCTCGTCAGATCAAACCGACTAAAAGTGATCAAAGGGTCCAAAGCTAATTCGCGAAGGAAGACCCCTGAAAACCTAATCTCGCCCGGTGACACCATAGGAGGAGAGACAACACCCTAGAGAGCCCCCAAAGCCCCCATCCATTCGCATCCATCACGAAATGCTGCCGCCATCACCACTCTACCACCATCACCACTCCATATTCATAGTCATACTACTTTGTAAACTAGATCTCATCGTGATTGACAACGTTGTAAAAACTATCAATCTTTTAAAACTATTACTATTTGCAATTATGTTTTCTATTACCGATCTGATCGTGATGTGCGAGTAGTCCACTCGGTCTAAGACTGAGTCTAAACCTCAAAGTTATGTGCTTCATCTAGTTCATGGGATATTACTTTAATGGGTCCATTATGTTAATTGTGTATGATTTTGTGTCTATGACTCGCTCGTAGGACTTGTTAGGTACCCAAGACCCTGAAGAGTGATCAAGGTAACACTATGATGAGAGGGACATGGAAGGATGATAGAGAAACTCTCTGAGAGAGAGAAGTACAACAGATGAAAGTGAAACTCTTAGGAATCACAATGATGTCATGATGCTTAATACTTGTGTCTGTTTATTCTTAAATACTAAGGCAACCCCGCGCGACATAACAGGGCCAACGGTTGGACGAATTACTCTATAGTACCCAGTGCTCTGAGCCATCGTGTTTTATGGATGCTTTGACTACATACATCTAATAGCATATGTATTAATTATAATAATAGTTTACATTTTATCTTATTTATCCCATGATTACTAATGCTCTGCTACAAGTGAAATCTTAAGCTATAGCCTATTTTAATCATTGAAACACCACCATTTTGTAGAATAAGATTGGTCCGGTAACACGATAATTAATATAACCTTTCTTAGGTTCAACGATTGGCTTTATCAGGCAAATACTTTCCGGTTCGATAAACTTAGGGCCACTGGGAAAAAAAGACACATGCTAAAATTGGTAACCCGGATCGAAGGTATGAAGCCTTTTTCTCGCGCATTGCCGGGAAAATATTTCTGCTACACCGATAAGGTCATAGAGCCATTTTTAATTTTGTTAATTTTTGTTTTTAATTTATTTCTTGTTTCTTGTTTATTCTTGTTTAGCTTATGTTCTTATTAGAAAATCCAAAAATATTATTATGGAAAACATGAAGCTTGGAGACTTTGTTACTCCCAATAATGATTATTTACGTGCACCCATCACTCAACCGCAATAGTTACGGAGAACTGTGAAATTAAACCCAATATTTTTAACTTGATTCAACAGAACCAATTTAGTGGTTCAACATCTGAGGATGCAGGTATGCACTTGAACACCTTCACTAAATTATATGATATGATGCGTATGAAGGATGTTGATCCAAATGCAGGCAAGCTACGTTAATTTTCTTTCTCGCTGAGAGGGAAAACAAAAACAATGGTTATTAGCATTGCCAAAAGACACCATTAAATCCTGGGAGAAATGTTGCAACATATTCACGACTAAATATTTCCCACCTACTAAACTATGCAATTACGTTCTATTATTACATGTTTGAAACAAGAAAATCGCGAGCCACTAGCACGTGCGTGAGAACGCATGAAAGATTCTGTTCGGAATTGTCCTAACCATGGAATGGTAAATATTTAATACTCCACTTATTTTATAATGCCCTTAACTCTATGTTCAAATCTATGCTTGATACAGTTGCAGGAGGAACTTTTAAGGGAAAATAAATTGAAATAGTCAAGAAGCTCCTCAATGATATGCAAGAAAATCATGCTCAGTGGCTTATAGAAAGAACTCACACAAAGAAGGTAAATAATGTCACTGAAAGCAACAACAAAGAGCTAACAACAAAGGTGAATGATTTAATTACTGTTCTTAAAGGTAAAAATGAAGCTAAGGTAAATGTTATCTCCAATGCTCAAATTGAAGAAATAAATTTCATAACTCGTAATACTTATAACCCTGTATGGAAAGGTCAAACTTTAGACAGAATTATCAGAAACCATATAACCTTGCAGGAGCACAAAAAATAGTAACTATAACAATAGAGTAAACAATGAGAACCTCTAGTTACTTGAGGATAGACACAAATCATTTATAAATTCTTAGACCGAGCAAAATAATGCTTTTTATAAGATGGTTGAGAATCATGATAATATACTTGACCAATTAACCCAGAAAGTTAGTACAATGAAAAGTGATCTACATGTATTTCAAATAAGAGTGAAGACTATGGAATCACAAATGGCCAAGATAGCTATTTCAAAAAAGAGCGAAGACTATGGAATCACAAATGACCACGATAGCTGAGAGTCAAATTTTGATTCTAACAAAATTTGTAGGCAAACTAGAACCCAATCCAGTTGTGAACTTCAAGATGAAGAGAACTCAAATGAAGATGCACCTGAAGAGCTGGATTCTAGCAACGCTCCTACACCAAACTACACCATAGAAGACCTTGTGAAAATGGTAAACCTGAAGAACCCTTCACTTGAACAAGGTAATGAAGCAACATATAAAGAATTTGGAAATCAAGCTTCTTTCAAGGTACATGAGTTAGAAATCTAATATAGAAAACTATATAAGAAGCTACCAGCTAAATTAGAAGATATATTTGAACCTACTATTAATATAAGTTTAGGTGTTAATGAAATAACCGCAATATGTGATCTTGGTACAAGTGCCTCAACGATCCCTAATTTTTTTTTGATAAATTAAATTTGTATAGCTACACCATAACCGAATTAAAGATTCATCTTGCTGGTTCTACCTTTAAACAACCTGTGGGAATTACGGAATATATTGTAGTACAAATTAGATGGAGTCCAACACTAATTGATCTTGTTATAGTGGATATGCCTCAAGACCCAATTGCACCAATTATACTTGGCAGATTATTTCTTAAAACTATTAAAGTTTTGATAAATTTACATGAAGGGAACATGAGATCCTTTTGTTGTTCATTTCCCCGGGAAGAATAAATCAAAGGTCTATGATAATACGATCATCACACTGAAAGAAAATTACTTTGAAATTGACACACAACTATCTAATCCCACTTGATCATCATTGTGGTCGAGCTACACTACCAAAAACAAAAGCGCTGCGTGAGCGATGACCCATGGTAAATTGAGTATTTTATTTCGTCTTTATTTTTAGTTATGTTTTAGTGTTAGAAAAAAACAAAGGAGGGGAAGACAATTTTGCTTTAGCTATTACCATTAGTACTGTAAATATCTTTATTTGAAAGTATACATGCAGACATGTTATGGACTAATATTTCAGATCCTTAGAGGAAATTTTGAAGAATCATGGAGAAATGAAGTACCCAGAGGCTTCTGTCAGTTTTAACGATTATGGGTACGGTGGAAGGTCACCGTACCAGCCACCGTACAATGGTAATTTTTGCTACATCTAACCTCGAAGGATTACCAGAAAGTTTAACAAGTGGCAGTATGATGGGACGTCACCATCCTAGCCACCGTACCAAATCCCATCCCCGACTTCCGAAGCGTAACTTTTTGCGGATGTTATAACGAGCAAGGGCACGGTGGTAACCCACCATACCACAAAACCATCTGCATCTGGATATACCAGTACCATTTAACGAGCAGTGATACAATCATCAACGACCGTACCGGCCACCGTTTCTTAACACCATCTGCAACTCGGCAACACGAGTACCATTTAATAAACAATAGTACAGTCGCGGGCAACTGTACCTGCCACCATATTGGTCACCATACAAAGCATCAAAGATGGTAAAAACTCACATGTATGGCATACCGACCTATGGTATGGTCGCAACCGACCGTTCCGCCCCAAATTCGCAGGTAAAAGGTATTTCTACCCATATCTTCCACCTCCAAGCCTCCTAGAAAACTCAAGAGATCTTTTTATAGTTCATCTTTGGTTCGCTTCCTCGTACATCAACTATCCAAGGTATGTTTTTCCTTCGATCCACCCAATCTAGGGTTCATGTCTAATGCCTAGTTCTTTCTAGTTGAACATTGCTTTGTAATTTATTTTAGGAGATCTCTACCACTAGTATGATATAGGAATCACATTGTCTATATATGAACCATTGCTTACTAGTTTCATTTAGTTTAGATGAACACAATGAGCCAAACATGTGCTATTACTGAGTGAAGTGCATGCCAATCTAGCAAAACCATCAAGAAGAGCCATGTTGAAAGATTCATGCACATCAAGTTACACGGTAGGAATTTCCAGCGCTGGTTCAAGGTTCTCAATGAGTGTGAGATGCGGAAAACCAAGTGGTATTGTCCCGATAATATCCATCGTCTCAGTATTAATGATGATTTCAATTTACTATGCAACAACGTTGCCATTCGGAATTTTGTTTTTCAGAATGTCCCAACATACCGCCGGTTGACGTTCAAAATTTTGACCACACTCACACACTCTATGGGGATTCACCCTAACAACTCAGCTGATGAGAGGATACAATTCCAGCTGATGAACATAACATATGATATGACCATCAAAGAGTTGTGTAACCGCTTTGGTTTCATCTATGATAACGGACACACTCGTACAAGTAACTATATGCTGAATCCTCAACCTATTGAATATTTTGCATAAATGAGTGTTGAAACAAATGTTCCCAAGGGAAGGGATATAGAGTGCCCTACTATTCATTATTTTTTCTATGTTATTGCCAACACTTTGCAGGCATGCGGAAAATTTACAATACTTAATGAGGATGAGATGCTCATCCTAGCAAAAGCCACACCGTTGGAGACTACCATGAAGCCCAACTTAGGACCCATACTTCTATTCCACCTTTACCGTCAAGCACACCAGCACCATGGTACCATAACGTGTGGAGGAGTTATCACCATCCTCGCCATCGCACTTGGAGTCGACTTGAGCGGTCTTGCTCAACTTACCAGCGAGAAGTACGATGGAACTACTACAATGAGAGCCACCCCTATGATTATCAAAATAAATGGTAAAATTGTATTCGTACACCCTGTGTGGCGGACGTGTTTCAAACTCTTATGCCTAATGGTTGGAGACCTTCACAAGCGGGCACACCCATATCAGGTCATCATCCCCACTCGAATGATGACACAACAGCTCTGACTTTGCTACAAAAGGAAGCCCAACACGAAACCGTTGACTAAGGCAAAAAGCCAACTAACAAAAATTTCCACGGTCAAACCATCACTCATCCGCGTCTTCATTGTCGCAAAGACGCCACATAGAACTCAGCACCAACTACATTTGCCATCCACTAGTCCCTCCCGCCGCAGCACAACTCCAAGGACGATGCCCCTAAGTGGGAGACTAGATGATCGAGAGGTTAACTAGCGGGGGGGGGGGGGGGGAGGGGGTAGGTTAACTATAAATTTTAACTTCTTTTTCGGTTAACAAGATAATGCTAAAATATGGATTGTCTACATTATGTGACTAGGTGAACAAATCCTATATGGTGAGCAAATACTACTAGCACAAGATATTAATTCAACTAAGATAGTACCAGCAAGTAAAGGTAAGTTGAGGAGTAACCGAATACAATGACGCGCAGATGTATCCCAAAGTTCACTTCCCAATTGAAGCTAGTGTCCGTTGGAGCGGTGCGGTGCCACCAAAGTGAAACACCGAGTAGCCCTCAAATGGCACACCGTATCTCCTTTGAGTCCTTCCACCGGTGTGGAGATGCTCGAATCACTATGTTGCCGTTGAGGTTAACAACTAGAACCTTTACAAGGATGAGGAAAACTCCACAACTTGGAGGATCCTCACCAAATCCCGGGAGCCACCAAGACTCCGGGAAACAAGATCCACGAGCTCCAATGCTTCGAGGACACCAACAAGGCTCCTAGCTCCGATGAGCTAACAACAACAACAATGTTCTTGGCTCCGATGAACGAAGAACTAAAAGATCCCTATGGGGTGAGTGGGGTGATGACGAATTGGCTGGGTGGAGTTGTAGATCTAGGGTGTCTCCTGCAAATCCCAAAAGATCAAGAGCTTTGGTTGGGTATTTGAGGAGATGGTTGTGCTCGAAGGTGGTTGATGACCAACAAGTATAGGGGATCGCAACAGTCTTCGAGGGAAGTAAAACCCAAATTTATTGATTCGACACAAGGGGAGCCAAAGAATATTTGTGAGCCTTAACAAGTGAGTTCTCAATTCACATGCACCTGAAAGTACTTTGTTCGAAGTGGTTTATCAGTAGTAACAGTTTTATAGTAACAACAGTAGTGAAATAATAGCAGCAGTGGAATCAAAACAACAACAACAGTAGTGTTTGAAGTAAACATCGGATTAAATACTGTAGGCATAGGGATGGATGAACGGGCGTTGCTTGGATAAGAAATTTCTAATAATGATAATGTCAGGGGCATTGCAGATAAATAAGATAAAGCATCCAAGCACTAAGTAACCATAAGCATGTGTTCCGTAAATAGTCGTACATGCTCGCAATGAGAACTTGCACAACATCTTTTATCCTACCAGACCGTTTTCAGCGGGGCTTCAAGGGAACTACTAGTAATTAAGGCATTCATTTTAATAGAACACCGGAGCAAAGCATTAACACTCCGTGAACACATCTGATCCTCACATCGCAGCCATCCCCTCCGGTTGTCCCAATTTCTGTCACTTCGGGGCCTCGGGTTACGGACAACAATATGTGTAAACAACTTGCAGGTATGATCAAAAAACAATAATTATCATCGCGATTCAATAACATGTTCAGATCTGAGATCATGGCACTCGGGCCCAAAGTGACAAGCATTAAGCATAACAAGTTGCAACAATGTCAATACCACTAATAGAGGACACTAGGCACTATGCCCTAACGATCACGACATTATTACATGAACGATCTCATCCAATCTATACCATCCCCTTCAGCCTACAGCGGGGAATTACTCACACATGGATGGGTGAAACATGGATGGTCGATGGAGAGGCGTTGGTGATGACAATGGCGATGATCTCCTCCACTTCCCCGTCCCGGCAGGGTGCCAGAACAGGAACTTCTGATCCCCGAATCGAGGTTCGGGACGGGGACGACGCTCTGTTGTGTTTTTGTGGAGTATGACGAACCCCCTCGGGTTTTAGGGTTGGAGGCTACTTGTAGTCGAAAGGGGAGTCCGAGGGGGTCCTGGGGGCCCATACCCTATGCTGGCGCGACCAGGGGGACCCGCACCCTATGCTGGCGCGGCCGGGGGGACCTCTCCCAATGGGGTCTTTTCTGGGCATTTTCCCGAAAGTTGATTTTTCTGCACAAAAATAAGACACCAAGATAATTCTGCTGAAAACAACGTTAGTCCGTGTTAGTTGTATTCAAAACACACAAGTTTAGAGGAAAACAATAAGATAAGTGTTCGGAAAAGGAGATACGTTTTCGACGTATCAACTCCCCCAAGCTTAGCTTATTGCTTGTCCTCAAGCAATTCAGTTACAACTGAGTGCGATAAAAGACTTTTACGAACACATTTGTTGCATATGATGTAAATATACTCACTATGTGATCAAATACTTAATTATGCTCACGGTAAGATACATGCAAGATACTGACACTTAATAGCTATGCAAACCATGAAGTGATAACAACATATTAATAATAAACAACATGAAGCATAACTATTTGCAAGATTGAAATAATCATAATAGGATCTGACAAAGTGGTATCTCGCTTGCCCTTAAGTGTGGGGCAAAACATAAATGCCAGGGAACCTCTGAAGTTCAAGGGAAGACTAGAAGTAAAGATATCAAAGATACAAGCATCAAAATTATACCGCAATCAACCGTGCTTTGGGACAACTAAGAATATGTCGGAGACTCAACATAAAAGTAAAAGAAAGGCCCTTCGCAGAGGGAAGCATGGATCACTCATGTGCTAGAGATTTTTATTTTATTAAACAGAGGTATTGAAAACATTTTGAGAGAGGTGTATGCTTATATCAACGAATGGTAAACATACAATACAGTACGTCACAAGTCAACTGGATTCACAAGAGCGGCTCCCATGTGAAGGACACATCTGGGTAGAAGGTCATCCCTCTTTCTCTTTTGTTTACACAATTATGCTTTGACTGATAAATCAGGGGCAAAAAGAATGAAGAGAATTTGTGTGTACTAATTTGGGGTTGGGCACCCCGCTGCCAGCTCTTCTATAATTTGGATAAGCGGATGAAGCCACTAGTCCATGGTGTGAAATCCAATCAACAAGTGAGACAAAGATTCTCTATTTACGTCCTCATGAGCTAAAACAGGGGCACAAAACAGGAATAATTTTTAGCAGGTTTTAAAGGTAGCACACGAGCAATTTACTTGGAGTGGCGGTTAAATACCACATATAGGTAGGTATGGTGGACAGATTTGGCAAACTTTGGTTTTTGGGAGTTGGATGCACGAGTAGAGCTCATACTCAGTAGAGGTGAAGGCTAGCAAATAGACAAGGAGTGACAATCAAGAGAGCAACAACTATCATAATCATGTTTGCGACAAAGTAAAATTAACTGAGACATAAAATTGATACTGGAACTCTGAAGCAAAATAAATCATCGAGGCTTATTGACTTTTTGTTTTCAGTCTTAGCATGCGCGAGCATGTGCCAAGTCGATTCAAATGAAACAATCAGAGGAGGCTACCACAATATCATGTCCTTCTATGAATAGAACAATGCGAACAAATATTTATATAACAAGCCATTTACTATTCATAAATTGGAACAAAACATGAGAGAGCACGAACTATTAAGCAACCATTAAGTCACATATATCTTATACGAACAAACTAAGCATGCTCACATAGATGGATATATGTACAAAAATGAAAGCAAATAGAATTCATACCAGCCTCTCACCACAACTTGAATTGTCGTATATCGTCACTATTGCTCTTCACTTGTGGCTCGAATAATATATAATGAAAACCAAGCTCCAATGGAATCACGGACGATTGTTGAACTCTGCAACAAACTATACAAAACCAAAGTAGAACACCAAATATTTTTGGGGTTTTCAGTTAAAGCACGAACAAAAAGAGAGCAAGAAAACAAAGCAAAAATCCTTTTGGGTTTTCAAAATGAAACAAAAACAAAAGAAAGCAAACAACAAACAAAAGAAAATATTTTTTGGGTTTTTGAATATTAAAATGCAACTAAAAGATAAAACAAACCAAATAAAGAAACAAATAGAGAGAAACAATAGAAATCTTTTTGGTCTTTTTGTGTTTTGGAAAGCGAAAACAAAACAATAAAAACAAAAGAAGCGAAAGAAACGAAAACATGCGAAAGAAACAAAGAGAAACAAAAACAAACGAAAGAAATGATAAACATGGATATACAAAGAACTGACCGAACATGATATATAAATGAGTGTGATGTCGGTATACCTCCCCCCAATCTTAGGCTTTTGGCCTAAGTGGAGATAAATCAAAGTGGGGGAATTATCCGCACTGCGGTGGGTCATCCCTCGTGTGGTCGTATTCGGGCGCATAAGAAGAAGATGAAGCAGCCGACGCATAGTCATAACCGGGGTGCTGATATGGAATCCCCGTGGCATCATAGGGCTGGACGAAATCACCATCTTCCCCCTCTCCGGCGTCCTCTCCTTGCTGGGGGAGATGCTCAAGGTATGTATCCAACTCACTCTCAGGAAGCTCCCATCCTTGCCTGTTATTAAGATCAAACAAAAGAGGTGCAGGAAAAAGTACTTCTCTAGTAGTTTTAACAACTCTCCACCCAGATCGTTTGGAGAAAGTTAATTCAAAAGATAAATTATGTAAGTGAGCATGAGTAGAAAGAAACTTACGTTGAACCATGGAAACAAGATTAAGCCTCTCTATAGGAAACCGAGAGTCTAGAGGATGTGGCTCCAAACCATGCAAAGCTAACAAGAGCGAGGCAATAAGACCTCCACAAACTCCGCCCTTCTCACGGTTATGTGAGAGACGGTAAGCAATCAAAGCACCAAAATTATAAAATCTATCATGTCTCAAAGTAGCAGCAATAAACGCCAAATCATAAACAGATACCTTGCTGGCAATTTTCCTAGCTAATACACATTTAGAAATGAAGTAGGCAAAGTATCGAATGCTAGGGAGTTGAATTTCATGAATTTTACCGCTCTACCCCGCGAAGCTTCTGCCTTGGCAAATATCTCCATATAAATCCAGTAGTGGTTTGGGATGCCCACTTATTTTCTCACAAGACCCCCACTCAGGTACCTTAATAGCTGCACAGAAAACACTAAAAGGTAGGCTCACAGCTTTATTATAAATTTTATAGTGGACCATTGGGTTAGTTGGAGACCATTTAAAACGAAAATCCTGCACCACAAACATAGTTAATTTCACATATTGGATGGGCTCATCCTCAATGAAACGCTCTAAACCTGCATTATGCACTAGAGTGTTAAAATCCTGCAGAATTCCTGAAACTTGCATAAATTCCCGACACGGATAGATTGATGGGAGCACCCTCTCTTCATGGTGCACGAGAATGACCTCATGCACCTCCAACTCATGCTGGTTTAGTTGATAAGAATTGTGCTCCATCTCTGAAATTTTTCAACAATCGTCATAAAAATTAATTTCAAGCAACTATAAGGTGGAAACTACCATAGGGACTTATATGAGAGCTAAACATCCATCAAAACTATATTATTTCTAATCAAATCAAGCATGAAAAATCACATAAGCTGTCACCTACTGTGGCAAAATACTCAAGAAATACTTCAGAAACAAAATTCTACTTGGATCATCGGAGGAGTCACATACCGGAGATCAAACACACCAAAAATCAGCACAAATGATGGGCTAAAGAAGGAGATCAAAAATCCAGAGGAAGAACACCAAGAACATGTGATCCAGGGAACATTTTCAGTTTGGTAGGTGAGAGAGAGGACTTGGGCAGTGGAGAGAGTAAGTGGAGGGCCAGGGGCCCCCACACCATGTGTTGGCGCCACCAGGGGGCTGGTCGCGCCACCCTGGGTTGTGGCTGCCTGGTGGGCCCCCCTGGGGTCTCCCAGGTGGCTTTCTGCCTCATTTTTTATGTAAAAATTTATTATAATTTTATTGGAATTTTTCGAGAAACTTTATTTTTGAGGTATTTCCAGAATTTTAATAATTAATAAAAACCGGGAAAACGAAAGTGAAAACGTGGAAAACAAAACCAAAATCAGAACTACATAGGTTCTATGACACTTTAATAAGAGAATAACCAAATAAAACAAAGGTGGTAGTGGTAAAAACAAAAGTATGGTGGTGAAAACATGCATAACTTCAGTAATCAAAGTGAAAACATCAGGAAAACATGCATAAGGATGGTGGAAAACATGATTGTACTCAAGTAAAAATGTAATAACAGAAGTAAACATGGTGAAAACATAAACGGGGAAGGTGAAAACATAGTGAAAACATTGCCCATTTCATTTAAAATCATTTTGTTAACAAGGGTGATCAAGTCTTGCTACTAGAATAATTTTATATGAAACAAAACTTTGTTTCTCACTAAATACTCATGTTACCTCAACCTTGATACGCATAGTCCCAATCATAATGATTTCATATTCTTTGGGTGGCTTTGGAATAGGACAATAAAATTCTCCAATCTTGATGGTCTCAACATTTTCAATGGAATTTAGACCATATTTTCTATCAATCTTCTTGGGAAAATAAACGGTGTGCTCTTTATCATTAACATTAAAAGTAACTTTGCCTTGATTGCAATCAATAACAGCCCCGGCAGTATTAAGAAAAGGTCTTCCAAGAATAATAGACATATTATCATCTTCAGGCATTTCCAACACAATAAAGTCAGTTAATATCAGACAATTATTAGCAACTTGAACAGGAACATTCTCACATATACCCAGGGGAATAGTAGTAGACTTATCGGCCATTTGCAAAGATATATCAGTTGGTATCAATTTTTCTAGGAGGAGTCTTTTATAGAGAGTAAAAGGCATGACACTAACTCCAGCTCCCAGTTCACACAAAGCAGTTCTAACATAGTTATTTTTAAGAGAACACGGAATAGTAGGCATACCAGGATCTCCAAGCTTCTCAGGAACCTTGCCATTAAAAGAGTAATTAGCAAGCATAGTGGAAATTTCCTCATTAGGAATCTTCCTTTTGTTAGAGAAAATATCTTTCATATATTTTGCATAAGGAGGCAATTTAATAGCATCAGTTAAAGGAATTTGCAAGAACAAAGGTTTCATCCATCCACAAAACTTGTTATAATGTTCTTCTTCTTTAGATTTGTGTTTCTTACCAGGGAAAGGCATTGGTTTTTGTACCCAAGGTTCTCTCTCATTACCATGTTTATTAGCAATGAAATCTTCCTTAGTATACTTTGCAGTTTTAGTTTGCTTTTGAGCTACATGTTCTTCTTTATGAGAAGCATCGTTCTTTTCATTACCACTTTCAGTTTTAGCATCAGAGATAGATATACTATTAGGATCTTTAGCAGGTTCAGAGGATTCTACATCAGTTTTATGTTTCTTCTTCTTTTTCTTCTTAATATGGATAACATTATCATTAGTTTGCTGAGAATCTTGTTCAATTCCTTTAGGATGTCCCTCAGGATATAAAGGATCTTGTGTAGCAATACCACTTCTAGTTCTTATTTCATAAGCATGTTTTTCTTTAGAAGCATTAACTAGCAAATCTTTTTGCACTTTAGCAAGTTGATCAATTTGAGTTTCAACCATTTGAAAATGTTTAACAAGCATTTAAAATCATTAGAGGTTCTTTATATAATACCATGCAGATCATTAATAGCTTTAGAGTTTTCCATAAGGTGGTTCTACACTCTCATATTAAAATTATCTTGCTTAATGACATAATTATCAAATTCATCTAAGCATTGATCAGGAGGTTTTCTATACGGAATATCTCTACTATCAAAATATTGGAGAGATTGTACCTCAATGGTGGATGAGTGAGGGATTGGCTTACATAATTCTTCTATAGGTGGAAGATTCTTCACATCTTCAGATTTAATACCCCTCTCTTTAAGAGATTTCTTGGCTTCTCTCATCACTTCATCATTTAATTCAGTCATTCCCTTCTTCTTGGGTGTTGGTGTTGGTACTAGAGTGGGGTTCGGCTCAGGCTCAACCATAGTCCAATCATCATGATTTTGGCTTATTTTAGCCATTAATTCCTCATCTTCTTCTGGAGTTCTTTGCCTGAAAACACAACCAACACAACTATCCAGGTATGTCCTAGATTCAACAGTTAGTCCATTATAGAATATATCAAGAATTTTATTATATTCTAGCTTATGCCCAGGTGTAGCCCTTACTAAAGAACAAAACCTTGCCCAAGATACAAGCAATTTCTCTTCTTCCAATTGCTTGTATTTAAATATATTTTGTAAAGCAGCATGTTGAGGACTAGCAGGAAAATATTTCTGAAAGAAAGCATTAACCAAACCAATAGGACTATCAATAGATCTAGGAGAAAATTGTTAAACCAAGTTTTAGCTTCATCCTTTAATGAGAAAGGGAATATTTTAGCAACAAAGTAGCTACGTTTCTTAAGATCATCAAAGAATAAACTACTCAAAGAGGATAGCTCATTCATATGCTTCATAGCACTTTCATTGTCCGTTCCACAAAAAGGTTCTTTCTCAACAATAGATATATAAGATAAATCAAGAGAGAAATCATAATCCTTATCCCGAATATTAATAGGAGAAGTGGCAAACTTAGCATCAGGAGATAATTTATATTTAACAGCACGACTTTCCATAAGACGTATAGCAGCATCTTTATCCTTCAAAGCATGTATTTCATCAATAAGGTCATCACTCAGTTCAATATAAGCATCATCTAAATCATCACTAGGATTTTCTCTAAACTCAGGTGAAAAAGCAGGAGTAACATGATTTTTATCAGGAGTTCCAGTGTTTGCAATATTTGTAGCTTTGGCAATAGTAGCATCTAAGAAAGGACCGAGAGAACCACTCTCATGAAGCACAGTAGAAGCATCATCAAACGTATCAGAAGTATTTTCAGATTTAGCAGAAGTAGCATGTTTAGCATGTGGTGGTGTGAGCAGCTTACTCATAACCGACGGTGAATCAAGAGCAACAGAGGTGTTCAGAGTTGTACCTCTTCTTGTAGTGGATGGTAATATAGGAACTTTTATATCACGAGACTTACCCATGATGAATGATGGCAGTAGATAATAATACTCTCCGGTGAGCTTGCAAATAAAGCTATGCTCACCGGCAACAGCGCTAGAAAATAGTCTTGATGACCCACAAGTATAGGGGATTGCAACAATATTCGAGGGAAGTAAAACCGAAACTTATTGATTCGACACAAGGGGAGCCAAAGAATATTTGTGAGCCTTAACAAGTGTGTTGTCAATTCACCTGCACCTGAAAGCACTTTGTTCGCAGTGGTTTATCAGTAGTAACAGTTTTATAGTAACAACAGTAGTGAAATAATAGCAGCAGTCGAATGAAAACAACATCAGCAGTAGTGTTTGAAGTAAACAATGGATTAAATATTGTAGGCATAGGGATGGACGAACGGGCGTTGCATGGATAAGAAAGTTCTAATAATGATCATGTCAGGGGCATTACAGATAAATAAGATAAAGCATCCAAGAACTAAGTAACCATAGGCATGTGTTCCGTAAATAGTCGTATGTGCTCGCAATGAGAACTTGCACAACATATTTTTTCCTAACAGCCCGTTTTCAGCGGGGCCTCAAGGGAACTACTGGTAATTAAGGTGCTCCTTTTAATAGAACACCGGAGCAAAGCATTAACACTCCGTGAACACATGTGATCCTCACATCGCAGCCATCCCCTCCGGTTGTCCCAATTTATGTCACTTCGGGGCCTCGGGTTCCGGACAACAATATGTGTAAACAACTTGCAGGTATGATCAAGAAACAATAATTATCATCGTGATTCAATAACATGTTCAGATCTGAGATCATGGCACTCAGGCCCAAAGTGGCAAGCATTAAGCATAACAAGTTGCAACAATGTCAATAGCACTAATAGAGGACACTAGGCACTATGCCCTAACAATCACTGCATTACTACATGAACGATCTCATCCAATCCCTACCATCCCCTTCAGCCTACAACGGGGAATTACTCACACATGGATGGTCGATGGAGAGGCGTTGGTGATGACGATGGCGATGATATCCTCCACTTCCCCGTCCCGGCAGGGTGCCAGAATAGGAACTTTTGATCCCTGAATCGAGGTTCCGGACGGCGGCGGCGGCTCTTTGTTGTGTTTCTGTGGAATATGATGAACCCCCTCGGGTTTTAGGGTTGGAGGCTACTTGTAGTCGAAAGGGGAGTCCGAGGGGGGTCCTCGGGGCCCACACCCTATGCTGCGCGGCCAGGAGGGGACCCGTGCCAGGGGGGTATGGCCACCCTGTGGCCCCTCTCCTGGCCCCCTTCTGGCTGCCGGGGTCTTCCGGGGTGAAAACATCAATGGACTCTTTTCTGGGCATTTTCCCAAAAGTTGGTTTTTCTGCACAAAAACAAGACACCAAGGTAATTCTGGTGAAAACAACGTTAGTCCATGTTAGTTGTATTCAAAACACACAAGTTTAGAGGAAAACAATAAGAAAAGTGTTCGGAAAAGGAGATACGTTTTCGACGTATCAGTGGTCAACAATGGTGGAGAGAGAAAATTTATTTGACACCTTCTAAAGCTAGGGGACGACCCCTATTTATAGTGGAGGGGGAAATGTGTTCGTTGTGGGGGTTTTCTTCACTGCCAGGAAACCCGGCCTAGGACGCTGACCAGGCCGTCCTGGTCATAGAGGGGAGGCCGGTAGAGCCACAGAGCGCTCCGGCCTGGAACCCTAGCGAGGCCTGCTGGAGCCAGTTGTTGGGAATATTCCCTAGAGGCAATCATGTACTCCCTCCATTCCAAAATACTCTACATCTTGGAAATTTTCAGACAAAATAAGCTCACATTTATTGTTATCACTTTTCCACTCCCAACCATGCAGCACAGTAACTTTGTCATAGGAAACAGAGCAGCGTCACAAGAAACAAAGCAACGCTTGGGTTAAACAAAGTTCATTTAATGCTGTACATGCAATTTTTACAGAAGAAAGTACTCCCGCCAGTTTTTCTAGCGCCATGTACAATAGAAACATGAGTTCTTTTTTTGCCTCCATTTTTACAGCACTGTGCAAGGCACGAAAATGAAAAATTAGAGCGGCAAAGTACAATTCACATTTGAGAAGATGAGCAGACATCTCCTATAAGTATCCACTCACTCCTAACCCAGGTAGCAACACAACCATTTGGAAATAGCTACAGCAGCCTCCATCCAGCACCACTGCCATGGATTTTGACTTGAACTCCTCACCACCAGTCAAGGGTGCGGCCCGCCAGCGCCACATCATGCCCTCCCTGCCGCTGCTGAGACAGCGCTGCGTGCAGCCCCCGCCCTTGCCGACGACCAGTCGACCCGCCGGCGATGCCATGATCCATCTCCAATCCGTGGCGCTTGTCCTCCTCGCAGTCCAGGGTGCGGCCCGCCAGCGCCGCATCGTGCTCTCCGTGCCGCCGCAGAGACCCGCTGGTCCCTCCGCTGCAGAATGACGACGGAGATCGACGGCGTCGTCGGCCTCCTCCGATCTCGATCTCCCGGTCCATCGCTTGCTTTCCTCCTCGCCACGGCAACGGGAAGAAGGGGATTATATGCTCCCGTCGCCGTTAAGGATGGGGAGAAGACGAGGTGGAGATTGGGGCGGAAACGAGGTGGCGAGCTATGGAGATTGGGGGCGGAGGCGGCAGCAACCGTGAGGAAGGAAAGAGGATGCGGGGATGAAGACGTGCGTTGGGTTCTTTTTTTCTGCATGCGCTTTCTCTCTCCCGTATTAATTCCTGGTGCATTCTCTCTCCCGTATTAATTCCTGGCGCATGCTTTCCCTCTCTCTCCTAAATTAGCGCTGTGGGTCCCAGCCAAGATGTAGACTAATTCGGAACTTTATATGGGTCCAGAACGTAGAGTATTTTGGAATGGAGGGAGTATGATGTAATTCCCACTGTATTCATAAAGTTATTAAGTAGTCCTTGTTTTGAACATCTGATATATGCCATTGAATATGTGATTCGATTGTGGAACTATATATTCATGTTGTTCATACTAGATTGTCCTTGGTCATTTAGGTTGTGCTGGACACACACCCTAGACTAATGTGAGTGTTGACTGATGACACGGTTCCACTTGTCATGGGCATGGTGATGCCATTCCAACGTTCATGGACTTGGCTAAAGAGTTTAGCAAGTCGGACTGACCCACATTGAGATGCAACGATCAAGTCGTCATTTGCATGTCCAATCAATGTAATCCTTAGACCTGAGGTTGTCGCACAATCCGAGTTGTGGATCACCGACTTAGGTTCTGTCAAACGTTGTTCTGTGACAAGGCAACAATAAAGGCAGAGTTCGGGTCGAATGAGAAGCAAGCTGCGTGATGTGGATAATCAAGATGGGATTTTGCCCCTCCGAATGGAGAGATATTCTCTGTGCCCTCTCGAGTGATATGATTCAGGAAGCATGGCCATGCGCGAATCAGTTAAGTATTAACTGTGTCGGTTGACTAAGAGTTAGTCAGATGAATCACATGTCATAGATCAAGAAGAGAGTTGAGCTATTTAAGGGATGACGATAAATCGCCTATAGCTCGACAAGGTATATCGTGAGGCAAAAGGGACTAAGATGAATATCACATTGAAAGGTATGTCGTCATGACTCAATGGTACTTGGGAGTCGGCACGTTCTGCTAGGAGCCGCTACCGATTGATCGATTGGGAGTCGGACTCCAATCGTGTCCAAGTCGCCATGAGCCTGCAGGGTCGCACACTTAAGAGCGGGAGCAAATATTGGTTGGGTTGGACCCGAACCGGAAATGGACTGGTTTTGTGAGTCGGACTCACGGAGGGAATGGGCCACAAGTGTTGTGAAGCCCATTACCATACGCTATGTAAAGAGGGGCGCAGGTTGCCCAGCGGGCACGTTAGTCCACTCTCCCATGCGTTGGGAAACCTAGCCCCACTCAGTCCAGCCGCCGCACCGGACCTAGCAGTCCGCCGTCGGAGCTCCTCCTCGTACGTGTGGATACCGGCAGAGGTGCTGTACGTTCAGCACTTCGACGTTCGAGGGATTGGATCGGCCGGACCGGATCGTGGGACTGCACTGCCCCGACGCGCTGCATTGATAATCCGCACCTGCGCGTCTAGTGGTAATACTCGTGGCCTTCTACCTCGGCTAGATCTTGGAAGCATCCCGTAGGAAAAGTTTTTGCTTATCTCTACGCGTTCCAACAGTGGTATCAGAGCGGTAGCTTCTGGTATTAGGCCCGAGATCCGTACATATGTGATATGTAGTTAGCGTTAGATGTGATCTAATTGCTGTTTTGGTGGTCGGTCTATGAGATAGATCGGTTTTGTACAAGGTTGATTGGATCAATCATACTCGGGGTTAATGGATGATAAGGTTTCCGTGATCATACAGCTAAGGTCGTGGAACAACTTACCCCTACCGGTCGGTTTCCGCCATCGGGGTATACCGTGACACATAAATCCATTTGCGGTGATCGAAGATCAAAGAGTTTGGTCGAATCGGAATACGGATCAGATTCGGGTAAAATCGTTTTATCCGATGAAGAAATCCATGATCGGAGTGCAGATGAGATCCGCGTTTTCCGAAATCGTCGACCGCCGGCTTCGCCCTGTCGTAGCGCCTTAGATGTCGTTACGAGTTTCACAACGCCGGTAGATATCGTATCTATGCATAACTTGTTTTTGCAGGAAGTTGTGAATGGTATGGCTTATGTGCATGTGATGTGTGTAATCCATACATGATCTGCGTATCATGTTTTTGTCAGCCGGCTGGAGCCTAGGTGCTGTCATTTTATTGTATACCGGCCTGCGTGTCGGATTCTCTATGTAAATTTTTATTTACTAGCTAGTGTAGCTTGTTGGAGAACCCGGAAGGCATGCAAGTCGATGTACAAGTCGGCTACATGGAGCAAGATGGCACGTGACAAGAGTTGGCACGAGTCGACTTGCAAGCTTCGTGGAGATGGAGATCATCATGAAGAGAGCCATACCATTTCACATTATAATTGCTTTATTTGTGTTATTGTTATGTCTCTATTTACCTCTATTTAGATAGTTGGTAGATTCTTTAATCCCTCAAAGAAGGTCTAGTCGGTCGCCCCGCCAGTGCTGCACCATCACAAGTCGGACATTCTTGGTAGTGGGATCATAAAATTGAGGTGCTACCAATTCTTTCCGGTTAGGTGGGTTTGAGTCGGACTCTTACAAGCAGAAGCACTTGGTAATCTAGACGAGTCCATCACAACGGTTGTGGGGCTCGGGGCGAGGTAGGTTGGGAGCCGGGGCATGTGATGTCACCCAACTAACAGGAGTCGTATTGGATACGATTGGCAAGGTGTTGCCTACCTAGATCACTTGACGGCTAGCGGTGATGCTAAAGCTCACTAGTCGGATTGCTTATTTAGGATCTTGAATCACTTAGCAACCATCGGAGGGATGTTGGTTCTAGTGGGAGCATAAGTATTAAAGCGTTTAATATGCCTGCTCTTTTATGAATACATGTCTTAAGTGTTTTTGCGTATTTTCTGTTGTAGATCAATGGCACCTAGCAACCTTCCTCAGTTGTCCACTTCTGCGTTGAGGTCAATCCTAGAGAAAGATAAGCTTAATGGAACTAATTTCACCAACTGGTACCGTAATCTGAGGATAGTCCTCAAGCATGACAAGAAATAACATGTTCTAGAAACTCCACTTCCAGAAGAGCCAGATGACGATACGACTGTCGCAGTCATGAATGCCTACCGTAATACTAGAGATGAGTCTACGGAAATTAGCTGTCTTATGCTTGCACACATGGAACCGGACTTGCAGCAGCAGTTCGAGAATGTTGAGGCCTACGATATGATCGAAAGC
This sequence comes from Alopecurus myosuroides, assembly GCA_028641055.1. NCBI lineage: Eukaryota > Viridiplantae > Streptophyta > Magnoliopsida > Poales > Poaceae > Alopecurus > Alopecurus myosuroides. Next base: position 155,427,085 of record CM054061.1, on the reverse strand, counting down.
CTCAAAAGTATGTTCCAGGCTCAGGCAAAGACTGAGAGGTATCAAGTCTCTCCAGCTTTGCTGGGCTGTAAGCTGAAAGATGGCGATCCACTGAGTCCGCATGTAATCAAGATGATTGGTTACATTCAGTCTCTGGATCGGCTGGGCGTCCCAATTAACGAAGAGTTCGCTACTGATATAATTCTGAACTCTCTTCCTAGTGCGTATGGTTCGTTCATCTCGAACTACCATATGCATGGTATAGATAAGAGTATCACTGAATTACATGGGATGCTCAAAACGGCAGAGGCTGATCTAAAGAAAGGCGCCAGTCAAGTGTTGATGGTGCGGAATAAGGCTAAGTTCAAGAAGAGTTCTTGGACTAAGAAGAAGAAGGATAAGTCAGGAGGTAGCACCCATGGCCCTGTCCAGAGTGCTCCCTCAAAGACTAAACCTTCTCCTACAGCCGGAGCCAACTGCTTCTATTGCAAGCAAGATGGCCACTGGAAGAGGAACTGCACCAAGTATTTGGCTGACAGAGCCAAGAGTGGATGTGTGACTTCCAACTCAGGTACGCTTGTGTGCAATGTTATAGACATTTATCTTGCTGATGCGCCTAATAGTTCTTGGGTATATGATACCGGATCAGTTATTCACATATCCAACTCGTTGCAGGGACTGGTAAGAACTAGGAGCATGACAAGAGGAGAGGTTGACATTCGGTTCGGCAACAAGGCGAGAGTCGCTGCGTTGGAAGTCGGCACGATGCAACTTCATTTACCTTCATGATTTATTTTGGAACTAAATAATTGTTATTATGTTCCAGCGCTTAGTCGAAACATTATTTCCGCCTCATGTTTGATGAGACAAGGTTATGAGTCGAATATTAAGAATAATGGTTGTTCTTTATATTTTAAAGATATGTTTCATGGCTTTGCACCCGTTCAGAACGGGTTATTTATTTTAAATCTTGATAGTGAATCGGTCTATAACATAAATGTTAAAAGGTTGAAACCAAATGATCTGAATATGACTTACTTTTGGCATTGTCGGCTTGGTCATATAAGTTGGAAGCGCATGAAGAAGCTCCATGATGATGGACTTCTAACTTCATTTGACTTAGAGTCATCCGAGACATGCGAATCATGCCTACTAGGCAAAATGACCAAGACACCTTTTGCAAGGAGCTGTGAAAGTGCGTCCGACTTGTTGGAACTAATACATAGTGATGTATGTGGCCCAATGAGCACGACTGCCAGAGGTGGTTATGAGTACTTCATTACCTTCACTGATGATTTGAGTAGGTATGGATATATCTATTTAATGAAACACAAGTCGGAAGCCTTTGAAAAGTTCAAGGAATTCCAGAGTGAGGTACAGAATCAGCTCGGCAAGAAAATAAAGTTTCTACGGTCGGACCGTGGAGGCGAGTACATGAGCCATGAGTTTGATGACCATCTAAAGAGTGGTGGAATAGTTCCTCAACTCACTCCGCCGGGTACACCGCAGAGAAACGGTGTATCGGAACGGAGAAATCGCACCTTGTTGGACATGGTACGATCAGTGATGAGTCGGACAGATCTACCTTTATCATTTTGGGGTTATTGTCTAGAAACTGCAGCGTTCACACTAAACAGAGTACCATCAAAGTCAGTAGAGAAGACACCGCATGAGATGTGGACGGGTAAAAAGCCAAGTTTGTCTTTTCTTAAGATTTGGGGTTGTGAAGCATTTGTCAAGCGACTTCAGTCGGACAAGCTCACGCCCAAGTCGGATAAGTGTATTTTCGTGGGGTATCCGAGGGAAACCTTGGGGTACTACTTCTACAACCGGGAAGAGGGCAAAGTGTTTGTCGCTCGGAATGGTGTCTTCCTTGAGAAAGAGTTTCTCAGTCGGGAAGTCAGTGGGAGCACGGTGCAACTCGAAGAAATTCGAGAAGAACCAGCTAGGGGCGAGTCGGCAATGGCCTTGGAGGCTGAGCCGGTCGTGGTACCTACACCAGTTACAGCACCTGAACCTCGGAGATCTGCCAGATTACAGAGTTCTCGAGATGTTTTACTGTTAGACAGTAATGAGCCAGCAACTTATTCGAAAGCGATGGTGGGATCTGATTCCGAGTCATGGCTTGGAGCCATGAGATCCGAGTTAAAGTCCATGGATGAAAACCAAGTTTGGAATTTGGTTGATCTGCCTGACGGTGCAAGACCCGTCGAGTGCAAATGGGTCTTTAAGAAGAAAATTGATACAGATGGAAATATTTCCGTCTATAAAGCACGACTTGTCGCGAAGGGGTTCCGACAAGTTCAAGGAGTTGACTACGACGAGACCTTCTCGCCTGTAGCGATGCTTAAATCAATTCGGATCATGTTAGCCATAGCAGCCTATTTCGACTATGAGATATGGCAGATGGATGTCAAGACAGCTTTCCTTAATGGAAATTTAACTGAGGACGTGTATATGATACAGCCCGAAGGTTTTGTCGATCCAGCTAATGCTGACAAGGTATGCAAACTTCAAAAATCCATTTATGGGTTGAAGCAAGCATCTCGGAGTTGGAACATTCGCTTTGATGAGGTAGTCAAATCGTTTGGCTTCATCAAGAATGATCATGATTCTTGTTTATACAAGAAGTTTAGTGGGAGCAAAGTAAACTTTCTAATCTTATATGTGGATGACATATTACTGATTGGAAATGATGTCATGATGTTGCAAGAAACCAAAGAATCATTGGAAAGGAGTTTCTCAATGAAGGATTTGGTTGAGGCGACTTACATATTAGGAATCAGGATCTATAGAGATAGATCAAGGCGGCTCATTGGATTGAGTCAGAGTATTTATCTGGACAAGGTTTTGAAGAAATTCAAAATGGAAGAGTCCAAGAAGGGATTCTTACCGATGTCCCATGGCATAAAACTTAGCAAGACTCAGTGTCCTTCGACAACTGATGAGCGAAGTCGGATGAGTGTGATCCCGTATGCTTCGGCAATCGGATCCATCATGTATGCCATGATTTGTACTAGGCCAGATGTTTCCTATGCTCTAAGTGTTACGAGCAGATACCAGGCTGACCCTGGCGAAGCCCACTGGGCAGCGGTTAAAAACATCCTTAAGTACTTGAGAAATACTAAGGAAATGTTCCTAGTTTATGGAGGTGATGAGGAATTCAGTGTAAAGGGTTACACGGATGCGAGTTATCTCACCGACTCAGATGATTCTCGTTCGCAATCTGGATACGTGTTCGTGATGAACGGAGAGGCTGTGAGCTGGAAGAGTTCCAGGCAAGATACGGTGTCTGCATCTACAACAGAGGCTGAGTATATTGCTGCCTCAGAGGCGGCAAAGGAAGCTGTTTGGATCAGGAACCTCCTGATTGATCTTGGTGTGATTCAGGGCGCGTCCAATCCTTTGGACGTATATTGTGACAACAATGGTGCTATCGCACAGGCCAAGGAACCTAGACAACACCAGAAGAACAAACATATACTCATGCGGTACCACCTCATTCGCCAGTTTGTCGAACAAGGTGATATCAAGTTATGCAAAGTACACACGGATGCAAACATTATAGATCCGTTGACAAAGGCGCTACCACAGCCTAAGCATGAGGCGCACACGAGAGGCATGGGCATTCGATGCCTAGGCATATGATGCCAGGATGATTGACTCTAGTGCAAGTGGGAGACTGTTGGGAATATGCCCTAGAGGCAATCATGTATGATGTAATTCCCACTGTATTCATAAAGTTATTAAGTAGTCCTTGTTTTGAACATCTGATATATGCCATTGAATATGTGATTCGATTGTGGAACTATATATTCATGTTGTTCATACTAGATTGTCCTTAGTCATTTAGGTTGTGCTGGACACACACCCTAGACTAATGTGAGTGTTGGCTGATGACACGGTTCCACTTGTCATGGGCATGGTGATGCCATTCCAACGTTCACGGACTTGGCTAAAGAGTTTAGCAAGTCGGACTGACCCACATTGAGATGCAACGATCAAGTCGTCATTTGCATGTCTCAATCAATGTAATCCTTAGACCTGAGGTTGTCGCACAATCCGAGTTGTGGATCACCGACTTAGGTTCTGTCAAACGTTGTTCTGTGACAAGGCAACTATAAAGGCAGAGTTTGGGCCGAATGAGAAGCAAGTTGCGTGATGTGGATAATCAAGATGGGATTTTGCCCCTCCGAATGGAGAGATATTCTTTGGGCCCTCTCGAGTGATATGATTCAGGAAGCATGGCCATGCGCGACTCAGTTAAGTGTTAACTGTGTCGGTTGACTAAGAGTTAGTCAGATGAATCACATGTCACAGATCGAGAAGAGAGTTGAGCTATTTAAGGGATGACGATAAATCGCCTATAGCTCGACAAGGTATATCGTGAGGCAAAAGGGACTAAGATGAATATCACATTGAAAGGTATGTCGTCATGACTCAATGGTACTTGGGAGTCGGCACGTTCTGCTAGGAGCCGCTACCGATTGATCGATTGGGAGTTGGACTCCAATCGTGTCCAAGTCGCCATGAGCCTGCACGGTCGCACACTTAAGAGCGGGAGCAAATATTGGTGGGTTGGACCCGAACCGGAAATGGACTGGTTTTGTGAGTCGGACTCACGGACGGAATGGGCCACAAGTGTTGTGAAGCCCATTACCATACGCTATATAAAGAGGGGCGCAGGTTGCCCAGCGGGCACGTTAGTCTACTCTCCCATGCGTTGGGAACCCTAGCCCCACTCAGTCCAGCCGCCGCACCAGACCTAGCAGTCCGCCGTCGGAGCTCCTCCTCGTACGTGTGGATACCGGCAGAGGTGTTGTACGTTCAGCACTTCGACGTTCGAGGGATTGGATCGGCCGGACCCGATCGTGGGACTGCACTTCCCCGACGCGCTGCATCGATAATCCGCACCTGCGCGTCTAGTGGTAATACTCGTGGCCTTCTACCTCATCTAGATCTTGGAAGCATCGCGTAGGAAAAGTTTTTGTTTATCTCTACGCGTTCCAACACCAGTTGCCCTCCACCTCGGCCTGGAGCCTTCGCGAGGCCGGCTCGAACCCGGGCTGGGGCCGGTTGCTCCCACCCCGGCCTAGGGCCGGCGTTGATGCTCCTTAGGCCGAGGCACTGCCCGAGCCGCCCGGCCTGGTGCCGGCGTGGATGCGCCTTAGGCCGGGGCATTGGCCGAGCCGCCCGACCTCAAAGCCCGGCCAGGCAGGCCGGCTGGACTATTCCCCCTTCCCTTCTTTCTCTTTCCTTTCTTTTTGCGATGTCTTCAACATCAATTTGTCAAACTCAGTAGAGTTGAGAGGGGACTTATTTTTGCTTCTCTCCATGTTAAAAGTCCCTAACTTTTCATTGGCATACCTAAACATGCTTAGGGAAAATATTAGATCTTCCATGTGTTGTGATCAAACACCAAAATAAGATTAGGAAACAAATGTCCTTTCGATCTCTCCCTTTTTATGTTTGATGACAACACACGGATTTGCATTAAAGATAGTTTAAAATAGCCATTTGCAAGGAGATAAAGTTATAGAGGGGCTCCCCATTTTGTGTGCCCAATAAAAGGATATATCTTTGGTAACAAATGGGATGCAATGACTATGATTTCTATCTGCCCCTATGTTTTATAAACCAATAACATATGTGATGATAAGCAAGTGGTAGTGTTAACATGATATTGAGATTGATAAATGGAAGGTTAAGCACTAGAGGTGTATATATATAATATGAGATTTTCAATTCAATTTGTACCAAGTTGCCAAAACACAATTTATAAACTTATGATGGAATCTTATATAAGTAGTTTGCATTGCAAGAATAAAATGTCACCATATCCTTTATCTCATAGTAGATAGATAAAACGAAATATAACCTCACGATGGTCTTCATCACATAATAGATAGATAGAACGATGGATAGTGGAGACATAGTCTTACAATAATTATGAAGTTCAGACCAACCACAAAAATAATAAGTTCAACTAAAATCGAGGAAAGCAATAAAGATGATAATACGCAAATGGATGCATGATATGCAATGGTCCTAATGCAAATCTTCGAGGATCCTAATATTTCTCCCCCTTGGAATCAAGACACCAAAAAGGGAGAAAATGATGCACCGCCAATCATTCGTCGTCATCATCCATATCCTCATCCCCTGCATTATCTTCCTCATCATCATTGGGAGGTGCTTGACTAGAACTAGCCCCAGCTGCAAATGATTCCCCAAACCGTCCAAGAGAGCTAGCATCATCACCAAGCTAGTACGTGTGCTTGGACTTCCATTTTTTCCTTAGAGATCTCCTCCGAGCTAGCAGGACCCGGTGGAAGATTAAAAGCAGTCATGATAGCCCTCTGGCTGCGACGAGATTTTTTTTAATAGGAGTGATAGGCCCTGTGCTGCTGGTCAATGAAGAAGCAATTCATCTTATGAAGAGCCTTCTTGATGCTGAATTTTCCAGAGGCTGGGACAGTACGGGCTGGAGAAGGAGAGAGAGTGATACCATGAGAAGTACTAGGCCCAGTGGAAGTGGTGCGAACACGCTTGGGACGGTGGGAAGTTGCCGAGAAGGAGAGTGAGTGATACGATGAGCTGTACTAGGCCCAGTGGAAGTGGTGCGAACACGCTTAGGGCGGTGGCAGCTGCCGCCTCAGCTTCAACAGCCGTGAGAAGAGCACTCTTTTCTGAGTCACCAAGGAATCGTTGTTGATGAGAGCTTGTGGGATCTTTGTCTCAAAGAGTGTCTGAAGGTATTTCCCATATATGGGAACCCTCTTATCCTTAACCACGGTCCTCATCTCATGCCACATGTAGTCCAGAATATCCAAAGGCTTGTTGTGATCCTTAGCCATCCCAATATGATAGAGGAGGTTGACCAACCACTTGCGAACCTCGCCTTTCTTGCCAAATTTGACATTAATAGTGTTCCGGAGAATGGTGTGAACAATGTACCATAAATCAGTGAAGTACTTGGACTTGGGAATGTGCTGAGTCCCAAAACCCTCCGGATAGCAGTGAGGAATACTAGCCTGGGCCTTGAGAAGTTGCTTCTCGTCACCATGGATCCTAGTGTGAGTCATGACATGATAGATAACCTCTGGAAGACCTAGAATAGCCCAAACTCAGTCATGGTGGTGGTACATTTGATGCCACCACTCATCCAGGTAAGTGTGCGAGGTCCTTCTGTGGAGAAATGGACAATAGCATAGAATTCCTTAAGCAAGTCAGGGGCAAAGGGGCGAGAATTCCCCATGAGAGCACTGATGCCATGAAAATCCATAAGCTCCATGGCCACAGGTGATACGTCTCCAACGTATCTATAATTTCTGATGCTCCATGATAATATTATGCCAATTGCTACATGTTTTCTCCCTTCTTTATGTCATTTTTACACGTTTTCTGGAACTAACCTATTAACAAGATGCCAAGTGTCAGTTCCCCATTTTCTGTTGTTTTTTATGTCAGAAAAGTTGTTTTGGAAATATTCTCGAAATTGGACCCCACAAATTCCGAAGTTCCTATTTTCCACGGAAGCATCCAGAAGACTGAAGAGGAGTCGAAGACGGGCACCAGGGGGCCCACACCATGGGGTGGCGCTCCCCCTTGGCCGCGCCAGGGGGTGGTGTGGGCCCCCAAGTCTCCACCGCCTTTGCCCTCTCGCCTATTTATTCCCCCAGATGGAAAACACTAGACACCTGATCAAAAATCCCCGAAAAGTTCCGCAGCCGTCGTCGTCGTCAACCCTAGATTAGAGGGGGTTCTAAAGCTGTCTCCCGGCACCCTGCCGGAGAGGAGATCATCACAGGAGGCTTCTTCATCACCATGCCTGCCTCCGGAGTGATGCGTGAGTAGTTCATCCTTGGACTACGGGTCCATAGCAGTAGCTAGATGGTTGTGTTCTCCTCCTATGCCTCAATGTTTAGATCTGGTGAGCTGCCTAACATGATCGAGATTGTTCTTATGTAATTCTATGTGTTGTGTTTGCTAGGATCCGATGAATATTGAACTTATGCCAAGTTGATTATAGTCTTTTATTGCATATGTTATTTGTGATCTTGCATGCTTTCCGTTGCTAGTGGTTGCTCTGGCCAAGTAGTTGCTAGTTACTCCAAGAGGGAGTATTTATGCTCGATAGTGGGTTCATGCCTCCTTTTCGCCTGTGCTCGAGTGACAGAAAGTTGAGGGGGGAGGATGTGTTGTTTCCACTAGGGAGAAAACAGCGGTGTGAGTGCCCGCGTGCATAATCATTGCTTACATTACACACATTTCTTAATGCGATTATCTGTTGCTTGCAACTTAATACCTAAGGGGGTTTGGATGATAACCTGAGGGTGGATTATTAGTAATAGATGCAGTTGGATTACGGTCTACGTATATTGTTGTAATGCCCGCACTAAATATTATAGTAGTCATCATGTCATGAATGTGCACTACGGTGCAACCTTTATTTGTCAATTGCCTAGTTGTAAGTTTTTCACCCAGCATGCTATCTTTTATGGAGAGACACCACTAGTGAACCTATGGACCCCGGTCCATTTTCCTACACTGTTAAACAAACCACTACAATTTCCTGCTTTCTTTACTTAATGCAAGCATACACCACTTTCCACACCATATGTCTAATCTTTGTTTTTAGCAAGACCGGTGAGATTGACAACCTCACTGTACCATTGGGACAAAGTATTTTGGTTGTGTTGTGTGTAGGTTCCACGTTGTTGCTGACACCGGTGAGTCATCACCACCGTCAGTTGCATCAACCTTCCGAAGATCCTCTTTCTCCTACTGGATTGATAACCTTGGTTCTTAACTGAGGGGAATTCTTACCGCTGCACTTATCGCACCCTCCTCTTGGGGTTCCCAACACACAGGAATTTCTGCAAGGAATTTCTGTCGCCATTGCCAGCATCAAGGAATTTATGGTGCCGTTGCCGGGGATAAAGAAGTCTTCTGGCAAGGAGAGTCTCTCACTCTCAACCTCTTTATTTTGTTTATTGTCTTGTTTTTATCTTGTCTTGTTTTCTTCTCTTTATCAAAAACACAAAAAAATTAGTTCTTATTCTAGTTGTTATTTTTTGCTTTATCATGCTTGCTATCAATGGTTGATTTCTTTGAAACTAGATCTTATAGGCAAAGTGGGTTCACAGATGAACAACAAAAATATTACAAGGAACACGTTTGTCACAAAAAGGAATACACTTATGGGAGCAAATTAATAAATTGTATTATTATGCTAAAAACTTGTGCTCTAATTATAATGTTACTTATTGCTTTGATAAATCATGTTGTTGTAGGAGGCATAAACACCTCCCTTTTCAATGTGAGTATAATGATAATGTTACCAGATTTTCTTATGTTAAGGGAAATTATGAATTATATGATGTGGAACAAATTGAAGAATTTATTGCTTGGAAGGGTGCATTCGAAATTTCCTATTTGGTTGAAAGTATTGATGATGCACCTTATAAATACGAGATTTATGATATAATTGAATATTGCTTTGATAATTACAAGGATCGTAATTACTACATAATGGAATATCTTACTAAATGCTCTCAACCTAAGGAAGAGACTAATGCCTTGCAGGAACCTATGGAAGAAAAAACTGCTGAATCTGGAAGCTCATTGGATAAAAAAGAGGAGGAGGGTGATGATCAAGAGGAGGAAGAATGGAGCTACCTATGTCTACCTCCCAATGAGAGTAACTCTTTAACTCATACATTATTTGATGAAAGTGATGATCCTATTGATTCTTTTGAAATATACCTTATTGATGAAATTGATACTTGCTATACTTGTGAACTTGATACTACTATGAATGAAACTTGTGAGAATGATATTGCTACTGTTATTTATGATAACCCATGCTACTTTTATAAATCCTATGAGAATCCTTTTTTATTCCAACTATTGATATGCATGATAATGAGGAAGTTTGCTTGGAAAATTTATATGATAATGCTCTAGATGATGGTCCTATGTTACTTGATGTTATAAATTATAATTCTACTGAAAATAGGATTGCTATAATTTGTGCTATACCTTTTATTTGTGATCAATCATCTCATTTTTATATTGCTAAAAGTGGGGAAAAAGAGGAGCTGATTTTAAATTTTGATCCCACTATTTTGTTGCTTGATATGAATTGTGTGCTTTTAGACCATGACAAACATGCTTTATGTGATAATTATGTTGTTGAGTTTGTTCATGATGCTACTGAAAATTATTATGATAGATGAAAATATGGTTGTAGGAATTTTCATGTTACTAAAACACTTCTCTTTTTGTTGAAAGTTTTGAAGTTGGTCTCGTTCTACCTTTCCATGGTCTCTAGTTTGAGCTTCTTTGATTTATTTATTTATAATATTCCTATGCATAGGAAGTGGGTTAGACTTAAATTTGTTTTAAACTTGCTCCTTGATGCTCACTTTTTCTTAATTCATATTTCTTATTTGAGCATCTACTTGATTCCACTTTTCGGTGCCTAGCTGAAAGGCGTTAAAGAAAAGCGCTACCGGGAGACAACCCATTTTATTTCTCCATTTTCAACCCGTTTTCCGTTGTTTTCTTTTATTTTGTTTGCACCTGGGTGTTGTATATTTCCTTGGCAACCCCTCTGTATCTTTTATTCAATGTTTTTGTTGAGGAAAGTAAAGCCTCTAGTGGACAGTTGAGACTATATTTCGGATTTCTGCGCAGGAAACAGATTTCTGCTGTCCACTGTTAAATTCGTATAAAATCACAGAAAATTCAAAATTACCTGAATTGTTTTGTGAGTAATCCTGGGATATATACGCAACTTTTCTTAGTTGACCACTTTTTGATTTGAGCAACAGAAGATTTTCGGAAAAAATCATCTTTACATGCTGTCCTGTTTTGACAGATTTCTGCAAATAATTGCATTTGCATCTAAATCTCTTTCTTTTGGTGTTCTTTTGAGAAAAAGAGTTTTAAAAGAAGTTGTGATAGTAGATAATATGTTTTTGGAGTGTTAGGCTTGTGTTGAAACTGAACCATGTGAATTTATTATTTCGATTGCACTAACGTTGCTAATGAAGATTGTGAGAAGTTTGGTGTGAAGGAAGTTTTCAAGGGTCAAGAGAAGAGGATGATATGACGTGATCAAGAAGAGTGAAGAGCCTAAGATTGGGGATGCCCCAGTGGTACATCCCATAAATTTCCAAGAAGACTCAAGCGTCTAAGCTTGGGGATGCCCAAGGCATCCCCTTCTTCATCGACAAATTATCAGGTCACTTCTAGTGAAACTATATTTTTATTCGGTCACATCTTATGTGTTTTACTTGGAGCGTATTTTATTTTTGCTTTCAGTTTGTTTTTATTTTTGCAATAAGCTTGGTTGGACCCCAGCATTCATTTATTGGAGAGTGACACGCTCCGCTTTTTCATGGGAATACTTTGTATTCTTAATCTTTGTCTGGCAGTTGCATTTATCTAGCTCCTGTTTTGCATGCATCTCTTATCAGAGTTGTTAGATTTAGTAGTGTTATGTGAGTGATCTCATTTTTTCTTGCTGTATCACGAAGAGTATTTTTTTTTAAACATATCTTGTATGGTTCTTGTTGGGAGAAGAAACTGTTGCTTGAAGTAGAATTTTTAATGGTACAAGTAGAAGCTTGTATTGACTGTGGCTAGAACATTTTCGTATCGTGCTAGATGTTATTTTAGTTTTAAAGCCTTGTGGTTATTGAGTAGAATGATTAGCCTCAAATAGCTGAGAGTGTTTAATGTGCCATTGAAAGATTCATGAGTTGTTCTTGTCATACTGAAGCATAAATTTATGGTATTCTCTTTCGAATGTTTTATTTGGTTGACTTCACGCATGCTCACACCATGTTTATGACTATGAAACAATCACTAATAGCCTCTATGATTATTTAGTTTTTGAACTTGTGATACCTCTTATGCTTTAATTAATGATGTTTATGTCGCTATGCATGATTATGGCTCTTATGCTCTCTTGATTTGTCGCTCCCAGTCTTTTGCTAGCCTCCACCTTCAGTGAGTATGAGCTCTACTCGTGCATCCAACTCCCTAAAACCAAGTTTTCCCATTCTTTCCACCATACCTACCTACATGTGGTATTTAACTGCCACTCCAAGTAAATTTCTCATGTGTTACCTTTAAAACCTTCAATAACTCCTGCTTTATGTTCCTCTTTTTGCTCATGAGGACGTAAATAGAGAATCTTATCTCACTTGTTGATTGGATTTCACACCCTTGACTAGTGGCTTCATTCTCTTATCCAAATGATAGAAGAGCTGGCAGCGGGGTGCCCAGCCCCAAATTAATACACACAAAATCTCTTCACTATTTTTTCCCCTGATTTATCAGTCAAAGCGTAATTGTGCAAACAAAAGAGAAAGAGGGATGACCTTCTACCCAGATGCGTCCTTCATATGGGAGCCGCTCTTGTGAATCCAGTTGGCTTGTGACGTACTGTATTTTCTATTTTGCCATTCGTTGACATTATCATACATCTCCCAAAATATACCCAGTGTCAAACTTTTAATACCTCTGTTTAAAAAAATAAAAATCTCTAGCACATGAGTGATCCCTGCTTCCCTCTGCGAAGGGCCTTTCTTTTACATTTATGTTGAGTCTCTGTCTCCTAACTTTATGCACAGTTGAGAGAGAATTTTTGCCATTCTAAGTTATTAATTGAGTCATGATGTCTTATTACTTGTTCTCAAATTATTTGTTCTAGTCTTCCTGATGAACTTTGAAGGTGTCCTGGCATTTATGTTTTGCCCCACTCTTGAGGACTAGCGAAATATCACTTTGCCATGCTTTCTCTATACTTGAAACAAACATATATCTTTCTTTGCATTGTTATTCATGACCTTTTATTTGAGATACTTCTCATAATGCAACGTGATTGCTATGCTTTATTATTAAAGTTCTATTTATCATGTTTGTGTTAAAAGTTCTATGATCTCAACTTACATATGCTTTTACATTTTTATGATCAAGTTTATGTAGTAGCATGTCACCTCAGAAATTATTGTGTTTTATCGTTTACCTACTCGAGGACGAGTAGGAACTAAGCTTGGGGATGCTTGATACGTCTCCAACGTATCTATAATTTCTGATACTCCATGATAATATTATGCCAAGTGCTACATGTTTTCTCCCTTCTTTATGTCATTTTTACACGTTTTCTGGGACTAACCTATTAACAATATGCCAAGTGTCAGTTCCCTGTTTTCTGTTGTTTTTTATTTCAGAAAAGTTGTTCTGGAAATATTCTTGGAATTGGACCCCACAAATCCCGAAGTTCCTATTTTCCCCGGAAGCATCCTGAAGACCGAAGAGGAGTCGAAGACGGGCACCAGGGGGCCCACACCATGGGGTGGCGCCCCCCCTTGGCCGCGCCGGGAGGTGGTGTGGGGCCCCAAGGGCTCCACCGCCTTTGCCCTTTCGCCTATTTATTCCCCCCGGATGGAAAACCCTAGACACCTGATAAAAAATCTCCGAAAATTTCCGCAGCCGTCGTCATCGTCAACCCTAGATCAGGGGTTTTTGAAGCTGTCTCCCGGCACCCTGCCGGAGAGGGGATCATCACCGGAGGCTTCTTCATCACCATGCCTGCCTCCGGAGTGATGCGTTAGTAGTTCATCCTTGGACTACGGGTCCATAGCAGTAGCTAGATGGTTGTCTTCTCCTCCTATGCCTCAATGTTTAGATCTCGTGAGCTGCCTAACATGATCGAGATTGTTCTTATGTAATTCTATGTGTTGTGTTTGCTGGGATCCGATGAATATTGAACTTATGCCAAGTTGATTATAGTCGTTTATTGCATATGTTATTTGTGATCTTGCATGCTTTTCGTTGCTAGTGGTTGCTCTGGCTAAGTAGTTGCTAGTGACTCCAAGATGGAGTATTTATGCTCGATAGTGGGTTCATGCCTCCTTTTCGCCTGTGCTCGAGTGACAGAAACGTGACGGGGGAGGATGTGCGGTTGCCACTAGGGAGAAAACATCGGTGTGAGTGCCCGCATGCATAATCATTGCTTACATTACACACATTGCTTAATGCGATTATCTATTGCTTGCAACTTAATACCTAAGGGGGTTCAGATGATAACCTGAGGGTGGATTATTAGTCATAGATGTAGTTGGATTATGGTCTATGTATATTGTTGTAATGCCCGCACTAAATATCATAGTAGTCATCATGTCATGAATGTGCACTACGGTGCAACCTTTATTTGTCAATTGCCTAGCTGTAATTTGTTCACCCAGCATGCTATCTTTTATGGAGAGACACCACTAGTGAACCTATGAACCCCGGTCCATTTCCCTACACTGTTAAACAAACCACTACAATTTCCTGCTTTCTTTACTTACTGCAAGCATACACTATTTCCCACACTATACGTCTAATCTTTGTTTTCAGCAAGACCGGTGAGATTGACAACCTCACTGTACCGTTGGGACAAAGTATTTTGGTTGTGTTGTATGCAGGTTTCGTGTTGTTGCTGACACCGGTGAGCCATCACCACCGTCAGTGGCAACAACCTTCCTAAGATCCTCTTCCTCCTACTGGATTGATAACCTTGGTTCTTAATTGAGGGAAATTATTACCGCTGCACTCGTCACACCCTCCTCTTGGGGTTCCCAACACACAAGAATTTCTGCAAGGAATTTCCGTCGCCATTGCCAGCATCAACGGGACAATGATCACGTGCATTGTCCACATCAAAGAAGTGTTGATCCACATGAGTGTTCTTCAGTTTACCAATAACAAACTCATACACACTCTCATGCATCTTGCAATAGAACCTGGAATCTGCACATGTACGCTGCTCAAACTCATAGGGGTTGAACTTTAGGCGCCCATTCTCAAAGTACTCGGTGCTCAGAGCGCCCCAGTTGTGATAAACAGGCTCCTTTGGATTAACAGGGGGTAGAGGACCCTGTCGCTGAGAGGGAGTGGAACCAGAAACCTCAACCGTACTTTTCTTGCGGGAACGAGTATACGTGGGAGCATTCTTGCCCTTGTCTTGCGGTGCATCGTTATTTCTTGAGAATAATGAGACATGGATATGGACAAGAATGATAAGTGCACATGGTCATGTGTTTTGAAAAAAATCCCATTAAGGTGAGTTGTGTGGGGAAAGCATTGTGTGTTGGTTGTGATAACAACAACAACTACTTCTATGAGAAAGAGGAAAGAAGTAACACATATGGAGTAGATGAACAATTTTGGGAATGGCAAGAGTGTGTATGGTGAATGCTAGGGGAGAACATATGCTAATTTGAACTAGAAATCAACTACCACAACTAGATTGATTTGATAACCCTAGGTGAAATTGAGTATGAACCCTAGATGAACTTGGAACCCTAGAAACATGAAACTAGCCACCACAACTAGAAATAGAGGGCAAATAAACACGGGGTGTTACAAAATTAGGAGAGAAACCCAAAAATTTACCCGAGTTGGATGCCATCATGAAGGGAACCTTCAAGGGAGAGGATCTCTCCCAAGGAGGCACCAAGAGAGATTCCACATGGAGGAGGTGGTGGAAGAGAACGAGGTCTTTTAGATATGTGGGTTATGGGTGGGGGGAAGGTCTAGGATGTGGGGGGGGGAGGAGATCTTGGAGAAGGCCCTCCAATGGTGGCTACGTGGGGGAGGGGATGGGAGAGGGGCCGGCTCGGGCGAGCACGGAGGCCGGACACCCTCCCGAGCGCTCTGGTCTAAGACCCGGCCTGGGGCCGGCGTGGGCAAGGGCGGAGGCTGGGTGGGCACCCGAGCACCCCGCCCTGGGGCCCGGACCGGGTCCGGAACGAGTGAGCGCGGAGGCCGGGTGGGCACCCGAGCGCCTCGACCCGTGTAACACCCGGGGGATTTCCCCCAATTAGATTTGGTTGTTTTTCTTTTCGCATTGCATTGCATCTTATGCATTGCACTTTGTTTTCAAAATCATTTAAAAATTCAAACCAATTTAGAAATTCACCCAAAATTCAATCAAATTCAAATTAGCAAATATTTTAAAATTTTCAAAAACAAAAGTTTGTGCAACTGGGCGTTTTAAATGCTGATTGCATAGAAATTGTTTTCATAATTTTTGGAGTTTTCAAAACCCCCTCAAATTCTATTTCTAATCACCTGTTACAAAAAAAAGAATAAAAGGAACCTCTGGGGGAGGCAGGCCAACCGGCCCACCTACCACCCCAGCAGGCCCCCATCCCACACACCTCTTTCCCTCTCCTCCGTACAGGCACGAGGAGGGCGTGGTCGAGCTCCTGTCGCTGTCCACGCCAAAAGCAGAGCACCACCCACCTTCGAGGTCCCCCCTCTCCCTCCTTATCTACCCCTGGAGGACCCCTGAAAACCCTAGCCTTTCCCCTCTTCTCCCTCTGCGCCGCCAACCTCTCCTCCTTGCTCTACCTCTGTTCATCTCCACCGAAAACCACCATGTTTTTCCTCCATGGCCAGAGATGGAGCTCCTGGAGCCAAGGCCATGGTCGACGAGAAGGGCAACCGATGGTGGGAATTGAACCGCGCCGCCTTCCTCTTCGTCCTTGCAAAAGCGCCGGGTCTTGAGCTTCCTGGATCAACGACGCTGTCAAGATCTTCTCGACTAGAACCGCACCTTCTTCCTCGTCTACACCTGCTGCATCACATGGCCTTGAGTCTCCCTCGAGTCTGTGCGCTCCACCAGCGACCCAAGGTGAATCTCCGCCCCTAGGCCCTTTTCCCCTCTCCCTACCCTGCTCTGGGAGCGGCGCCATTGAGCATCGCCCGTTGTAGGTCGCCGTCGATCCTTGCTCGTCTGTCACCGTTGCGTGCAGCGTGTGTAGTTCAGTTTCGTCAGATTACAAGCCGCGGATTATATCTCTTAAGACGTCAGTTCAGTAGTTGTTCAACAAACCGCACAACAGCGCAGTGGCTATGCTCTCTGGGTCCATAGCGGCAGGTCGCGGGTTCGAAACCCACCGGCCGCACGCCCTTTTTCCTCTTTTTTCCACGCGCGCAGCCGAGCCCCACATGTCAGAGACCCCAGAGTCCACCTCAGTGGCCACCCGCGCAGCGCCAGCGCCCGCGTGGCATCGGGCCCGCCTGCCAGCGGCAGTGGCTGGGATCCTCTCCGGTGAGAAAACCCCCGACCCCAGATCTGGATCTGGAACTTTTCCGTTCCACCCCCTAGCCTTTCCAGTTTTGCACGGTAACCCTTCCACTCTCTGTTTCCAACACGCCTAGGTCCCTGCTTTTGACAGATTGACCCCTGGTTTTCAAAATTGAATAACAAATTCATATTAACTCCAATTTCACAAAGTAAAATATGTTTTCCATGCAAAATTAAATAATCTCTCCAAATATAAAATTTGTTTTCTGTTTTGAATAATTTAAATTGCTGAAAACAATAATTCTTTGTTTAATGCATTTAAAATTGCCAATTTAATTACTTGCTCATTTCAAACCCAAATTCAACATATAAAATATGTTTTCCATTCAAAATTTCCTAATCTTTTCAAATATGCAATTTGTTTAATGTTTTGAATAATTAAAAATTATAATATATTATGTACTTTATTTAATTCATTTAAAATTGCATAAATCATAACTAATTCAAATTAAATTCAAATTTAATGTGTAAAATATGTTTTCCAACCAGAAAAATGCAAGGAACATTAATATGCCATCCATGCTCATGTTTGCATCTTCTATTATGCATTTTAGCCTGTGTTATGCCTGTCAACTAAATAACAACATATGGAATGTGTTGGGGTATTAACTAAATATTGCCCTATTCCATTTAATCTTGTTTAGCTCACCTACTTATTGTTTTCCATGTTAATCAACATTTAATATGATGGTTAGATAAACAACTTAAACCATAATTAATTGTCCGGTCTCTGGGTCCGATTAAATTGTCTAAGTTGTACTTTTGTGTTGCATCCCGCATGTCATGCATATAAAATAGGATCATGCTGAATCTTTTGCCGTAGTAGTAATTGTTGCATCCGGTGTTTGTTCTAGTTTGTTGCTTCTTCGCGGATAGGACGTTGAGATGATGTGAGCAACGACAAGTTCTGCGGATGTACCTCTACTTGCTGGATCTCAGGCAAGTATACTCACTTGCTACCTATGGCTGCCTTTCATCACTTGTTACCGATTCTTTCCGTTGTCTTTATGCTAGCCTAGTATTTTCGATACTTGTGTCTCGATCCTATCATATGTTTACCTTGCAGCCATGATATAGCCTTCCTTCCACTTCCTATTAACTGTTGTTGGTTTACCTTGTTGGCCCTCGTGTCGTAGTTGAATGCTTAGATTTGTTTGTGCTCGAGTCTTGTTGTCCTTTGTCGTATCACCTGTTTAGTTGATAGTTGGGTTTCAATTTAATCAACAACCTGTTAATGTTTGGGGTAATAATAATTTGATGATAAGGCACCGGCAGGAGGCCCGGCGTGGTTTTGGAGCCTGCTAGTGTCGAAACTAGGAAAAGGGTCATGTCCATTGATCCATGATGAGCGCGCTAACCGCATCCGGGAGGTAGTATGGGACCCCCCTCGACTTAGACCTGATTTGCAGCTTGTCCGAAGAGCCACACTTAGTTCGGATGTTCCATTTGCTCATACGCATGAATGGGTGGCCCCCCATGGTTACTGTTGTTGATGATGATGATGCATATAGGGCGAGGCCTGTATTGCCGGGGTGTTGCATCCTGCGGGAGCTTTGCACACTTGCGCTGAGTATTCGGCTGCGTGGCTGGGACCTTATAGCTCCGTGCTCCTAGGACAGGTTGTAGAGACGGTTTGGTTCGTGTCGAGCCAACCTGAGTTTTAGTTGGTGGCTTGAGTGTGTACGGGTACTGTAGCGCACCCTGCAGGGATGAATCTTCTCGAGAAGCCGTGTTGTCCGCGGTTATGTGACGACTTGGTGGAAGTGCTGGCTAACAAGTACTCAGACAACTTACACCTAATGATAATAACTTGACTAGTAATATAGTATTACCTTCACCATAAAAATGAATGTCACCTTAATCAATAGTGTGAGTTTCCTTGGGTTGCTTCCTTAGTAGGGGGTAACCCTGGATGGGTATTGTTTGGTGAGTAGTTATAGTTGGTTTTGTCGCGCTATCTTATCCCTTTCTTTTAGCCGGAAGTTGTAGCGCGTCTCTTTAGTTTGTTAGTGCTGCCTGCTGCCGCTTCTTTGCAATAATCCCTTCCTTCCCTTGTACCCAAAGTATTTGTAGCTTGTGATGATTGGTTACGCTGGTATCTTGTGAGTATGGTTTATCCACTTGCCAGTACTTAATAGTACTGACCCACGAATCCATTTCATGGCTGCATATTCCACATTGCAGTCAACAGGTTTGAAGTCTGACGACGTTAGCTTGGGAATCCCTCCGTCTTGGCCTGGGCAGGGATTGGACGCCCTCGGTAATCTTCAGGACTCTTAGTCCAATTTGTATCTTGTCCGTAGTCGGACACTATGTTGTTTTCTTCCGCTGTCATTTGGATCTTTGTATTGTATCAGTTGTATCCTTGACTCGTTTGAGTCGTCTTGTATATATCTTTTCTGTTGTTGTTGCGGAATATTCGTGAACTGTTGTAATGTTATCACAAGTGGCAACCTAGAATCGGTTATTATGCAGATTTGGGTGGAAATGCCGAAATCTGCATAGTGCCCGATCTCGGGGCATCACAAATGGTATCAGAGCGTGGTTTCCGATTCCCAATGTTGTTTCGACACGAATGGTTGTCGAAGCAACGGGTCCGCAAAGCCTGTAGGATAACCTCGCTAACGGTCGTTGTTTCTAGAGTGTCAAAAACTATTTGTGCAAAACCTGTTTTGGAAACCTCTCGATAGGATTCTTGTTTATTCCTTTCCTCTATTCTACTTCTCCTCCTACCTTATTTGTTTTGATGTCTCCCCTCTTTTCTATCTTTCAAAGTTCTAGGATTCTACGTGGGTGGACGTTTTCTGAGCCTTTAACCCAATAGGTTCGATCATCGAAACATTCCTGGTGGAAGAACATTGTCATCAATCCGAGCAAGAATCTCTTGTTAGTGGTGTCGAGAAGATCAACATGGAGCATGACTACTCGATAGTATAACCATCTCTTCTCTCTTACCGGTTTGGAGGGGATTGCGAGGGCGCAATCCCTTGTTAGTGGTGTCGGCTGTAACACCCGGGGGATTTCCCCCAATTAGATTTGGTTGTTTTTCTTTTCGCATTGCATTGCATCTTATGCATTGCACTTTGTTTTCAAAATCATTTAAAAATTCAAACCAATTTAGAAATTCACCCAAAATTCAATCAAATTCAAATTAGCAAATATTTTAAAAATTTCAAAAACAAAAGTTTGTGCAACTGGGCATTTTAAATGTTGATTGCATAGAAATTGTTTTCATAATTTTTGGAGTTTTCAAAACCCCCTCAAATTCTATTTCTAATCACCTGTTACAAAAAAAAAGAATAAAAAGAACCTCTGGGGGAGGCAGGCCAACCGGCCCACCTACCACCCCAGCAGGCCCCCAGCCCACACACCTCTTTCCCTCTCCTCCGTACAGGCACGAGGAGGGCGTGGTCGAGCTCCTGTCGCTGTCCACGCCAAAAGCAGAGCACCACCCACCTTCGAGGTCCCCCCTCTCCCTCCTTATCTACCCCTGGAGGACCCCTGAAAACCCTAGCCTTTCCCCTCTTCTCCCTCTGCGCCGCCAACCTCTCCTCCTCGCTCTACCTCTGTTCATCTCCACCGAAAACCACCATGTTTTTCCTCCATGGCCAGAGATGGAGCTCCTGGAGCCAAGGCCATGGTCGACGAGAAGGGCAACCGATGGTGGGAATTGAACCGCGCCGCCTTCCTCTTCGTCCTTGCAGAAGCGCCGGGTCTTGAGCTTCCTGGATCAACGACGCTGTCAAGATCTTCTCGACTAGAACCGCACCTTCTTCCTCGTCTACACCTGCTGCATCACATGGCCTTGAGTCTCCCTCGAGTCTGTGCGCTCCACCAGCGACCCAAGGTGAATCTCCGCCCCTAGGCCCTTTTCCCCTCTCCCTACCCTGCTCTGGGAGCGGCGCCATTGAGCATCGCCCGTTGTAGGTCGCCGTCGATCCTTGCTCGTCTGTCACCGTTGCGTGCAGCGTGTGTAGTTCAGTTTCGTCAGATTACAAGCCGCGGATTATATCTCTTAAGACGTCAGTTCAGTAGTTGTTCAACAAACCGCACAACAGCGCAGTGGCTATGCTCTCTGGGTCCATAGCGGCAGGTCGCGGGTTCGAAACCCACCGGCCGCACGCCCTTTTTCCTCTTTTTTCCACGCGCGCAGCCGAGCCCCACATGTCAGAGACCCCAGAGTCCACCTCAGTGGCCACCCGCGCAGCGCCAGCGCCCGCGTGGCATCGGGCCCGCCTGCCAGCGGCAGTGGCTGGGATCCTCTCCGGTGAGAAAACCCCCGACCCCAGATCTGGATCTGGAACTTTTCCGTTCCACCCCCTAGCCTTTCCAGTTTTGCACGGTAACCCTTCCACTCTCTGTTTCCAACACGCCTAGGTCCCTGCTTTTGACAGATTGACCCCTGGTTTTCAAAATTGAATAACAAATTCATATTAACTCCAATTTCACAAAGTAAAATATGTTTTCCATGCAAAATTAAATAATCTCTCCAAATATAAACTTTGTTTTCTGTTTTGAATAATTTAAATTGCTGAAAACAATAATTCTTTGTTTAATGCATTTAAAATTGCCAATTTAATCACTTGCTCATTTCAAACCCAAATTCAACATATAAAATATGTTTTCCATTCAAAATTTCCTAATCTTTTGAAATATGCAATTTGTTTAATGTTTTGAATAATTAAAAATTATAATATATTCTGTACTTTATTTAATTCATTTAAAATTGCATAAATCATAACTAATTCAAATTTAATGTGTAAAATATGTTTTCCAACCAGAAAAATGCAAGGAACATTAATATGCCATCCATGATCATGTTTGCATCTTGTATTGTGCATTTTAGCTTGTGTTATGCCTGTCAACTAAATAACAACATATGGAATGTGTTGGTATTAACTAAATATTGCCCTATTCCATTTATTCTTGTTTAGCTCACCTACTTATTGTTTTCCATGTTAATCAACATTTAATATGATGGTTAGATAAACAACTTAAACCATAATTAATTTTCCGGACTCTGGGTCCGATTAAATTTTCTAAGTTGTACTTTTGCGTTGCATCCCGCATGTCATGCATATAAAATAGGATCATGCTGGATCTTTTGCCGTAGTAGTAATTGTTGCATCCGGTGTTTGTTCTAGTTCGTTGCTTCTTCGCGGATAGGACGTTGAGATGATGTGAGCAATGACAAGTTCTACGGATGTACCTCTACTTGCTGGATCTCAGGCAAGTATACTCACTTGCTACCTATGGCTGCCTTTCATCACTTGTTACCGATTCTTTCCGTTGTCTTTATGCTAGCCTAGTATTTTCGATACTTGTGTCTCGATCCTATCATATGTTTACCTTGCAGCCATGATATAGCATTCCTTCCACTTCCTATTAACTGTTCTTGGTTTACCTTGTTGGCCCTCGTGTCGTAGTTGAATGCTTAGATTTGTTTGTGCTCGAGTCTTGTTGTCCTTTTTCGTATCACCTGTTTAGTTGATAGTTGGGTTTCAATTTAATCAACAACCTGTTAATGTTTGGGGTAATAATAATTTGATGATAAGGCACCGGCAGGAGGCCCGGCGTGGTTTTGGAGCCTGCTAGTGTCGAAAGTAGGAAAAGGGTCTTGTCCATTGATCCATGATGAGCGCGCTAACCGCATCCGGGAGGTAGTATGGGACCCCCGTCGACTTAGACCTGATTTGTAGCTTGTCCGAAGAGCCACACTTAGTTCGGGTGTTCCATTTGCTCATACGCATGAATGGGTGGGGCCCCCATGGTTACTGTTGATGATGATGATGCATATAGGGCGAGGCCTGTATTGCCGGGGTGTTGCGTCCTGCGGGAGTTTTGCACACTTGCGCTGAGTATTCGGCTGCGTGGCTGGGACCTTATAGCTCCGTGGCTCCTAGGACAGGTTGTAGAGACGGTTTGGGTCGTGTCGAGCCAACCTGAGTTTTAGTTGGTGGCTTGAGTGTGTACGGGTACTGTAGCGCACCCTGCAGGGATGAATCTTCTCGAGAAGCCGTGTTGTCCGCGGTTATGTGACGACTTGGTGAAAGTGCTGGCTAACAAGTACTCAGACAACTTACACCTAATGATAAGAACTTGACTAGTAATATAGTATTACCTTCACCATAAAAATGAATGTCACCTTAATCAACAGTGTGAGTTTCCTTGGGTTGCTTCCTTAGTAGGGGGTAACCCTGGATGGGTATTGTTTGGTGAGTAGTTATAGTTGGTTTTGTCGCGCTATCTTATCCCTTTCTTTTAGCCGGAAGTTGTAGCGCTTCTCTTTAGTTTGTTAGTGCTGCCCGCTGCCGCTTCTTTGCAATAATCCCTTCCTTCCCTTGTACCCAAAGTATTTGTAGCTTGTGATGATTGGTTACGCTGGTATCTTGTGAGTATGGTTTATCCACTTGCCAGTACTTAATAGTACTGACCCTCGAATCCATTTCGTGGCTGCATATTCCACATTGCAGTCAACAGGTTTGAAGTCTGACGACGTTAGCTTGGGAATCCCTCCGGCTTGGCCTGGGCAGGGATTGGACGCCATCGGTTATCTTCAGGACTCTTAGTCCAATTTGTATCTTGTCCGTAATCGGACACTATGTTGTTTTCTTCCGCTGTCATTTGGATCTTTGTATTGTATCAGTTGTATCCTTGACTCGTTTGAGTCGTCTTGTATATATCTTTTCTGTTGTTGTTGCGGAATATTCATGAACTGTTGTAATGTTATCACAAGTGGCAACCTGGAATCGGTTATTATGCGGATTTGGGTGGAAATGCCGAAATCTGCATAGTTCCCGATCCCGGGGCGTCACAACCCGGGGCCGGCGCGGGCGAGCGCGGAGGCCGTGGGGGAACCGAGGCGTGCGGCCTGAGGAGCCGACCAGGCCGACCGTCCAGGCCGGGTTTTCTGCAAAACCCACTTTTATCTTGTTTTCTCTCCTTTTTTTTAAAATCGTTGCAAAGTTTAAATTTTAGTTTAACAAGTTTTATTCTAACTTGACCATGTGCACCATTATACATGTGTGTTTTGCTGTGATATGCACTATAATGATATAAGATGAGCATGATGATTTCCTTGTACATCCAATGGAGAACAAAATTGAAAATTTTCAAGTAAGCAACATTGGATGTAGTATGGAATATGAAGAACCAATGTGCATATGATTTGAACACCAAATGTCTTGTAAATGAAATCTATAAAAACGTCAAATCCTTGATTGCGGCGGTGGCCTGAGCCAACATGTATGAGTATGCTCGATATGACACTGCGAAGATATATATTGGGTGCATTGTGAAAACTCATCATTGAAGCACATTGTGTCATTGAAATGACCATTATGGATGATTTGTTTATTTATGCATTATAGGAGTAGTGTGGACTCATTAATTGAGCTACACTACCCCTGTGTCTATGCGTACATCTAAGAACCAAATAAGAGTCTAGTAGAGGTGTGTATGCAAGATTTCCAATCAACTAAAATTGCTTGCACATACGATATTGAGCTCACTCCTCAATTGCTTGAATCTCTTCTCATCTAGAGGCTTTGTGAGGATGTCGGCGAGTTGATCTTTGGTGTTGACATAGGAAAGTGAGATATCTCCATTGGCCACATGATCACGAATGAAACCGAAGCTTAATATGTTTGGTCTTTCCATGAAGTACCGGATTGTGACCAATCTTTATAGCACTCTCATTGTCACATAAAAGAGGCATTGTCTTAATCTCAATTCCAAAATCCTTAAGACGTTGCATCATCCATAATAGTTGAAAGCAACAACTTGCGGCAGAAATATACTACGCTTCCATGGAGGAAGTGGCAACACAATTTTGCTTCTTGGAAGACCAACACACAAGTGACCTACCAAGGAATTGGCAAGCACCCGAGGTTGATTTTCTATCCACCTTTTCACCTCCCCAATCCGCATCCGAATATCCCACAAGATCAAAAATTGTATTTTATGGGTACCAAAGACAATGATTGGGAGTGTCAACCAAGTACCTAAGAATCCTCTTGACCGCAATCTTATGGCTTTCCTTGGAGTTAGATTAAAATCTTGCACACAAAACCACACTAAACATAATATCCAGTCTAGATGCACAAAGATAAAGCAAAGATCCAATGATAGAGCGATAAAGTTTTGGATCAACCGGTATACCTTCGTGATCTATTCAAAGATTCACGGTTGTTGACATTGGATAACCTAATGGCTTGGCATTGACCATATCAAATTTCTTGAGCATGTCTTGAATGTATTTTTCTTGACAAATGGAAGTTCCTTCACAATATTGCTTGATCTCAAAACCGAGAAAGAACTTCAATTCCCCCATCATAGACATCTCAAACTCACTTGTCATTAGTTTGGCAAATTGGTCTACAAAACTCACACTAGTTGATCCAAATATAATATCATCAACATATACTTGGCATATGAAGAAATGTCCATCTACACTTTTGGTAAAGAGTGTGGGGTCAATTACCCCAAGTAAGAAACCACGATCAACTAAGAACTCTTTTCAATGGTCATAGAAAGCACGTGTGGCTTGTTTGAGTCCATACAAAGCCTTATGGAGGATGTAGACATGGTTAGGATACTTGGGATCCTCGAACCCCGGAGGTTGTTTAACATATACCAATTCATTTAGTGGTCCATTTGGAAAATCACTTTTAACATCCATTTCATGCAAAATGAAATTATGGCTAGTGGAAAATGCAAGTAATATACGAATGTATTCAAGCCTAGCTACAAGAGAGAAAGTTTCATAGTAAAGTCCTTCAACTTGAGAGTAGTCTTGAGCAACCAATCGACCCTTGTTGCAAATAACTTGCCCATGAGAGTCTTGCTTGTTATTGAACACCCATTTTGTTCCAATGACATTATGATCCTTGGGTCTTTCCACTAGAGACCATACTTGGTTTATTTCAAAATTATGGAGCTCTTCATGCATAGCTTGAACCCAATCTTCATCTTCAAGAGCATCATACACTTTTATAGGTTCAACATGATAGACATATGAGTGAATACCACAAAAGTTGAGTACTTTACCACAAGTGGATACACTTCTTCCCAAGCCACCAATAACATTCTTTTGATAATGTGACTTTTGTTGCAATCTTGCGGCTTGACAAGTCATGATACGAATTAGTGCATCATCAGGATTCTCATTTGGAGGAACATCCTCATCATTTCGTTCATCAAGACCATGATCAATACGGAGTGGATTTCTTGGTGAAGAGTCGCAAACATTATTTCCACCATTATCATTGGGTGGATCTTGATCACTTTCTTGATGAGTGCCATTATCATTGGGTGGATCTTGATCACTTTCTTGACGAGTGGTATCAACTTGAAGGTCTTGTTCTTGTTCTTGGTAGACCATTTGATTGATGGTTGATGTAGAGGGATCCACTTGCGTAGAGCTTTCCCATCCTCCTTCGCCACAAGGTATCCCTCAACGGGATAAGCGGACCTATACCCATTCTTCCTATGGCTATGGAGGGAGGTTCATCACCTACATCATCACAATCAATTTGCTCCACTTGGGAGCCACTATCCTCATGAAACTCCACATTCATAGATTATTCAACACACCCGGTGGATATGTTGTAGACTCTATAAGTGTGAGAGTTCGTGGCATAACCAACAAATATGCCTTCAAAAGTTCTAGGATCAAATATAGACAATCTAGTGCCTTTAATGTAAACTTGACATTTGCACCCAAAAACTCGAAGATACTTGAGGTTAGGTTTGTTACCAGTTAGGAGTTCATATGGAGTCATACCAATCATCGAACGAAGGAAGAGTCGGTTAGATAGATGACAAGCGGTGTTGATAGCTTCAGCCCAAAAGTTATATGGGGATTTGGGCTCGGCCATCATAGTTCTTGCCATATCAATAAGTGTGTGATTCTTCCTCTCCATTACACCATTTTGTTGAGGGGTGTACGCAGCAGAATATTCATGTCTTATCCCCTCATCACTCAAGAATTCATCCATGACGTAGTTCTTAAACTCGGACCCATTATCACTCCTAATTGCCAAGATCTTGGTGTCATATTGACGTTACACTTCCGTGGCCCAAGAGATGAACTTTTCTTGAGTCTAACTTTTCTTCTTGATATAGAATACCCAAGTGTATCTTGTATAATTATCAACAATCACCAAACAATACTTCTTGCCACCAAGACTATCATATGTCGGAGGCCCAATTAGGTCCAAGTGAATACGCTCAAAGGGCCTCGTTGTGGAGATAATTGATGTCTTGGGATGGTTCTTCTCAAGCATCTTTCCAGAAATACAAGAGCTACAAGGGAAATCTTTGTAAAAACTCACACTTGTTAGTCCTACCACGTGCTCACCCTTCACAAGAGTTTGAAAATTTCTCATACTGACGTGGCCCATGCGGCGATGCCAAAGCCACCCCACGTCGGATTTAGCCATTAGAAAAGTGGCAATATGTGTAGTTTCTTTCGAAAAATCCACTACATACATAACGTTTTCTACAAATCCAACAAAGGCTACTTTAAGAGAAGTGGTGTGAAGGAAAATCATGTGATGACGCCCAAATACACATGTAAAATTGCATTCACAAAGTTGCAAGACAGAAATGATATTATAGCCAAGGGACTCAGCAAGAAGGACTTTCTCAATGGATGCATCCGGAGAAATGGCCACCTTGCCATGTCCCAATACCTTAAGTTTTGAACCATAACCAATAGTTACTTTTGCAAACTTGATGAGTTGGTGCTTTAAGTCTTCTAACACTTCCTTGCTTTCGATCATGTGTGCGGAACAACCACTATAAATCATCCATGATGTTCCTCCGGAAGCACATCCCTACAATGAATCAACTTCTCGTCTTAGGTACCCATTTTTGGATGGGTCCTTTCTTGTTAGTCACAAGGGTCATTCTAACCCAAATAGCATACTTGTAATCATCACCATATGAAGTGCCAACATATTTTGCATATACATGACCATCTCTAGATTTAAGAAGCACATAAGATGGTTTGTATTTTACCGCAAAGTTGTTGTGAGTAGTAGTGTCCCTAGGGACAATACTTTTGGAAATAATATCAAACTCAACTTCATCATTGGCCAACTCCTCCTCATTCACAAAAACATTAGAATTAGTGGAGGGAGTTGACTTCATCTTGTAGGTCACCTTGGATGTGGAACCAAACCCAAGGCCTTCCTTACCAATAACTCTCTTTTGACTACTCAAAAGATCGTCAAGGTTCTTCTGCCCTTGGATGCAAGTGGCAAGACCTTTGTTGAGTTGGGCCTTCAACCTATTGTTCTCCTCAATGAGAGTTGCCTTGACACATAAAGGGTTTGTAGCACAAGAATTTGCATTTACATAGTTTAACCCTTTTAAAGTCTTGAGCTCATTTGAGAGTGTTCGATGATCACTTTTAAGCTTATCGAAGTCCTTAATGAGCTCATTGTAACCTTTGTTAGTTGCATAATTTAAGGCCATGAATTCTGTTACCTTAGCAAAAGCATGCTCACGATCAAATTTTACTTTAGCTATGTCAACTGCAAAGGTATCTTAAATGCTTTCTCTAAAACAATGTGATTCATCTAGAGCTTTCTCAAGCTCCTCAATTTTATTAGCATCATCACGAGCAAACTTTTCAAGTAACTATGATTCTCTCCTCATGTTCATCAATGAGGCCATGTGCCTCATTGAATTGATCCATGAGAGAGTCAAAGATAGATTTAGTTTCTCCTTCTAGTTTCTCCACAAAGTTTGTAAAGTGGTTTTCCTCAAGACAATTTAATAGAGAAAGAGTAGAAGAGTTTGCAAGTTTGACTGTAGGAGTCACCTTTTGGGATATACCCTTGGCCATTAAGCACTTGTGACTCGAGGGGACCTTGTTGTCATTGGGGTTGGAAAAGAGAGAGCTTAAGTTAGGAGGAACGATGCCCTTAGCCACGGCCGCCATGCCTACTTGTTCACCATCACCATCACCATCACTCTCTTCACCACCGGACGTATATTCAACTTACTTTGCAATCAATGCCCTAGGAGGGCCTCTCTTAATGAAGTTATTGAACTTGGGAGTGAAAGTGGATTTTTTAATAAGTCTTCCACCATTTTAAATTCTACTCTTGAAGGGACACTCGACAACAAAGTGCTCACTATCCCCACAATTGAAGCAAGTCCTTACCTTCTTCATGCTTGAGACTTCATTTCCCTTGTTCTTGGTGGCATTTGATCTAAAGTCTCCTTTATTCCACCACTTGTGTTGAGAAAGGGCCAAACATTCTTCATGTGATGTCCTCATCTCTCTCTCGGAGACAACATGTGAGGAACTACCATCATCACTTGAGTCATCTTCTTCATGGGGGGTGGCCTTCAAGGCGAGAGAAGTTCTCTTCATTCCATTCATACGGGCCATGACATCATCGGAGGATTGTTTCATGACCTTTAGAGTGACGAAGAGACCCAAAACATCATTTGGGGATAGATCCAAGTAATCGGCCCTTGATTGCACATTCATCACCATATGCCCATTGTATGGAATCAAGGTGAGTAGAAATTTCTCCTTGACCCAATCCTCATTAAAATCCTTGAATCCACAATCTCTCATGTCATTTACGAGAGCCTTGAGTCTTCTAAACATGTCTTCGATATTCTCTCTATCCTTCATATGAAAGTTTTCAACTTGTCTTTTGATGATTGACTTCTTGGAGCGTTGCATGTTGATGTTGACTTCATAGATATCAACTATGCAATCCCAAGATTTCTTTACACTTGAGAAGGACCGGATGTTCTCGACTCCTTCTTTCTCCATTTCCTTCTCTAACATGTGCATGACATGAGCATTGAGTTGCTCATCTATGATATCACTTGAGCTTAAGTTCTTGGGGTCCTTTGGCTCATACTCATTCTCAACGATCATCCATATTTGCATTGAAGAGATACACATGTAAGACTTCATGGAAGCTTTCCAATTAGTAAAAATATTCCTAGATACCGTAGGAGGTGAACCAAGATGATTAACATGTGGGTGTTGAACATTAGGAGCATTGTTATAAGCATAGCCAAAGAAATTTTCATGATTACTATCTTGAGGCTTAGAAGTCTCGGATACTTCGTTAGAGGGAATGGGATTTCCATTTTCATCTAAAACAACATTATCTCTAGATTTATTAGATGAAGATGTCATTTCTTTCATTAAACCCTCCATCTTTTTCTCCGAGCTATCAAGCATGGCTTGAATTAGCTTTTAGATGCACCCACGGTGACGGGTTCTTCCCCTCCTTCCATCCTCCTCTTTAGGTGGTGAAGCCTTAATAAAGAGATGAAGCTCTAATAGCAATTGAATGATCGAGAGGTTAACTAGAGGGGAGGGGGTTTGAATAGGTTAACTACAAATTTTAACTTCTTTTTGGTTAACAAGATAATGCTCAAATATAGATCGTCTAGATTATGCAACTAGGTGAACAATCCTATAGGGTGAGAAAATACTACTAGCACAAGATATTAATTCAACTAAGCTAGTACCAACAAGTAAAGGTAAGTTGAGAAGTAACCGAACACAATGACGCGGAGATGTATCCTTAAGATCACTTCCCAATGGAAGCTAGTCTCCGTTGGAGCGGTGCGGTGCCACCAAAGTGGAACACCGAGTAGCCCTCAAATGTCACACTGTATCTCCTTCGAGTCCTTCCACCGACGTGGAGAGGATCGAATCACTACGTTGGCATTGAGGTTGACACCTTGAACCTTTACAAGGATGAGGCACACTTCAAAACTTCGAGGGTCCTCACCAAATCCCGGGAGCTACCAAGACTCCAGGAAAAAAGATCCATGAGATCCACTTCGAGGACACCAACAAGGCTCCAAGCTCCGATAAGCTAAGAGCAACAAGGTTCTTGGCTCCAATGAACCAAAAACTACAAGATCCCTAAGGGATGAGTGGGGTGATGTCGAATCGTCTTGGTGGAGTTGTAGATCTAGGGTGTCTCCTCCAAATCCCAAAAGATCGAGAACTTTGGTTGGGTATTTGGGGAGATGCTTGTGCTCGAAGGTGGTCAACAATGGTGGAGAGAGAAAGTTTATTTAACACCTTTTAAAGGTAGGGGACGACCCCTATTTATAGTGGAGGGGGAAATGTGGCCGCTGTGGGGATTTTTTTCACTGCCAGGAAACCCGGCCTGGGACGCCGGCCAGGCCGGCCTAGTCATAGAGGAGAGGCCGGCAGAGCCATAGAGCGCTCCGGCCTGGAACCCCAGCGAGGCCGGTTGGAGCCCAGCCTGGGACCGGCTGCCCCGTCCCCCACCTCGGCCTGGAGCCTTCGCGAGGCCGGCTCGAACCCGCCCTGGGGTCGGTTGCTCCCACCCCGGCCTGGGGCCAGCGTGGATGGGTCTTAGGCCGGGGCACTGCCCAAGCCGCCCGACATCAAAGCCCGGCCTGGGGCCGGCGTGGATGCGCCTTAGGTCGGGGCACTGCCCGAGCCGCCCGGCTAGGCCGGCTGGACTGTTTCCCCTCCCTTTCCTTCTTTCTCTTTTCTTTCTTTTTGCGATGTCTTCAACATCAATTTGTCAAATCACTAGAGTTCAGAGGGAACTTGTTTTTTGCTTTTCTCCATGTTAAAAGTCTCTAACTTTTCATTGGCATACCTAAACATGCTTATGGAAAAGATTAGATCTTCCATGTGTTGTGATGAAACACCAAAATAAGATTAGGAAACAAACACGAGGCATTTCTATGGGGACACCGATACATGCTTCTTAGTTAACAATCTAGGATTTAGCCTTAATCGTAGAATGATGAAAGTCTAGGATATAGCCTTATTTGTAGAATCTGGCGACGAGGAGGTGACTACATTTCTTGTATGATGCATCGTCTTCAAGATTAGACTCCACTACATCTCATCCCGCATCTTTGCATAGTTGTTGTTACATGTGGATCGTCTATTGGTAGCTCGACGTAGAGGTTACAAAATACTTAGCTGTGGAACCTATTTTATTTATCTACATGTCATTACGAACCTGTATGCACTAAGACCATCCACTATGTTTTGGTTTAGAATCGCTGAATTTGCAACGTATTGTATGAATCGCTTCAAGAATCAGCAACATGCATACAATACAATAAAGGAATTATACTTCTCTTGCATGCACCGGCATTAGGAGCAGCTATTTGCTTGCATGTGCTCGTGGTGTCAGACCTTATATTATCTTATATTCCTACTCAATCGCGAGGAGCTGAACCAAGTTTGTGATCTGCTTCTTTCATCTCACAAGCAAAGAGCATCTCCAGCAGTCGCGCCATCCTACGCGCCTGCACGAAAAACCACCATTTTCCAGCGCGCGGGCCAGTGCCGAGCGCTCCAGCGGAGCCGCGAAAAAATGGAGTGTTATACACAATAGAAAACCAATAATGAAATTAAACAAGATCAAACCAACGGGGACACGAGATTTTAACGTGGAAAATCCTTCCAACAAGGAAGAGAAAAAACCACGGGCACCAGCCAGCAATACTTCACTATTTCGGGTGAGGTTACAATCTCGCCGGGATTTACAATGTGTGGCTTATACCGTGCGGTGGCTTACAAGAGGTATATAAAGGCGGTCCTGACCTAACTAGGTCGGTAACGGTGAATCCAACTCGAACTCGGTAACAACTCGTACCGTACCGCGACGGGCCTCGCGTAGCGGACGCCGAACTTTCCTTTATCTTCATATGAATTTGGATCACCATAAAAGAACACTCCACCTTGAGACAAATTCCCTCTTGTAGCATGAATGAGAACCTTCACCTAAAACACACAAAGAAAACACTTTCGGCGCCAAACAGCCTCTTGGGCTAAGAAGTGATACCAACTAAGCTTTAGCAAAGCTCAAACTTAGCAATAGAAACTGGCTTTGTCATCATATCAGCAGGATTATCATGAGTACTAATATTTCATACCTTCAGCTTACCTTGTGCAACAACATCACGCACATAATGGTACTTGACATCAATGTGCTTTGTTCTCTCATGGAACATCTGATCCTTAGTAAGGTAAATAGCACTCTGACTGTCACAAAATAGGTTAATGCAATTATCATCTCCACAAAGCTCAGCAAATAGACGTTTCAACCAAACTGATTCTTTGCATGCTTCAGCAATAGACATATACTCAGCCTCAGTAGTAGATTGTGCAGCAACACCCTGCAAGGTAGCCTTCCAGCTAACAACACATCCACTAACTGTAAACACATAACATGTGAGGGATCTCCTCTTATCCAAGTCGGCAGCATAATCTGAATCCACATAGCCTGCGAGTTCCTCACCAGTCTTGCCAAACTTCAAGCAAGCTTTGGATGTGCCGCGAAGGTACCTAAAAATTCACTGAACAGTTGTCCAATGTTCTTTACCAGGATTAGCCATGTATCAACTGACCAAACTCATAGCATAAGATAAATCAGGTCGAGAACACACCATGGCATACATTAATGAACCAACAACACTAGCATAGGGAACTCGTGACATATACTCAATATCTTTGTTAGTAGTAGGACATTGCAATGCTGACAACTTGAAGTGTGAAGCAATTGGAGTAATAACAGACTTTGCATCATGCATATTAAAACGATGAAGGACTTTCTTAATGTAATTCTCCTAACTAAGAAATAGCAATCTAGATTTTCTGTCTGTTGAATTTTCCATACCTAGAATTTTCTTAGCAGGACCAAGATCCTTCATCTCAAACTCACTACTCAACTGTTTCTTCAATGTAGTGATTTCTTTCATGCTCTTGGCAGCAATTAACATATCATCAACAGGTATATAGGCAATTCATCAACAAATTTAATGTACACACAACTATCATATTCAGACCTCTTAAAGACATGTGACATCATAAAAGAATCAAACCTTTTATACCACTATCGAGGAGACTGTTTCAAACCGTAAAGGGACTTCTTTAGTTTGCACACGAAATCCTCTTTACCAGGCACTATGAACCCATCAGGTTGGTCCATGTATATCTCCTCCTCAAGTTCTCCATGCAAAAACACAGTCTTCACATCTAACTGCTCAAGCTCAAGATCATGCATAGCAACAATACTAAAGAAAGTACGGATAGAACTATGCTTGACAACAGGTGAGAACACATCATTATAATCCACTCCTGGAATCTGACTGAAACCTTTTGCTAATAACCTTGCCTTAGACCTTGGAGGCTCACTTGGGGATAAACCCTCCTTTCTTTTGAAGATCCACTTACAGCGTACGGACTTCTTTTGTTTAGGCAAGCGCACGACATCCCACGTGCCATTTTTCTCAAGTGATTGCATCTCCTCGTGCATTGCACCAATCCACTTGTCACGATCAACCGAAGCAATATCTTCATTGTATGTAGCCGGTTCAGCATCATTCTCCACCTGTTCTTCACAACTTAGAGCAAAATAAACAACATCGCATTCCTCAATTAAACGAGTATGAGGTCATTTATTCCTCTTCTCTCTGCGCTCTCCAATAGACAAATTTTCTTGCTGCACAATAGGAGGTGAGGGTGGCACAATATCCTCCCCATCAATTTTAGTTTCCTCCTCATCCAGGTGTTCTAGCTCCACCTGCAAACGAACTCGTGGTTCGTCCTCATCAGAAGAATCTGGCACAACATCAGTCGACAAACTGTCCTCATACATTACAGATTCATTAAACACAACACTCCTGCTAAAGAAAGTCTTTTTGGTTTCCGGGTTCCACAACTTATATCCTTTTACTCCAGAACCATAACCAAGAAATAAGCACTTAACAGCTCTAGGCTCTAACTTTCCATTATCAACATGAGCATAGGAAGTGCAACCAAAAACTTTCAGTTGTGAATAATCAGCTGACTCACCAGACCATACCTCAATAAGAGTTTTCTTGTCAAGAGGGATGGATGGTGACCCGTTGATCAAGTAGCAGGCAGTGTTGGCAGCCTCAGCCCAAAAACGCCTATTCATGTGGGCGTTAGACAACATGCAGCGAGCTTTGGAGATAATCGTCATGTTCATCCCGCTCAGCTACACCATTCTGCTGAGGTGTGTATGGGATGGTGTGATGCCTGACAATGCCTTCCTGCTCACAATAATCATCAAAAGCATGCGAACAAAATTCGCCACCATTGTCAGTACGAAGCAACTTCACATTTCTTTCAGTTTGCGTTTCAATCATAACTTTCCACTCTTTAAAAGCAGTAAAAGTATCATCCTTAGTTTTCAGGAAATAAGGCTAAACTCTTCTAGAGTAATCATCAATGATAGTAAGCATATAACGAGCACCACCATAAGAGGGCTTACGTGAAGGCCCCCACAAATCAGCATGTACATAATCCAATGTACCTTTAGTGGTACGAACGGAAGCATTGAACTTAACTCTCTTATGCTTACCAAACACGCAGTGTTCACAGAACGGCAACTTACTCATATTGCAGTTCTTCAGAAGTTCTCTCTTCACCAATTATGCCATACCATGTTCACTCATGTGTCCAAGTCGCTTATGCCAGAGGTTAGTTGTACTTGGATCATCATTAGTAATAACAACAGCAGTAACAGACAAATTGCTACCTCTAAGGATATATAACTTGGCAGAATTCATATCACCAATCATAACAATGAGAGAACCTTTTGATACCTTCAGGTGTTTATACCCTTCGGCGTACTTGTACCCGTCACAGTCAAGGGTACTCAACGAGATCAAATTTCTCGCCATGGATGGTATGTGTTTCACTCCCGTCAATGTACGTGTCATCCCACCATGGGTCTTCATCTGAACAGATCCAACGCCAACAATGTGACATTTGTTGTCGTTCCCCACAGGCACAAAGTCTCCAATCTGCACAGCCTCATAAGAACTGAATCAATCTTTGTTACAGCAAATATGAAACGAACAAGCAGTATCAAGAATCCACTCATCATCACGGGTAACACATACAGCAAAAACAGCTAAGCATTCACCATCCGAACTATTATCACCAGCAACAAAAGCAGCCTTACCAGTACCATTACCATTACCGTAAGATTTATTTTTCGGTTGGTATGTGTCGTTCCTTTTCTCCTTGTTCTGCACCTTCCAGCAATCCTCAATGGTGTGATTGGTTTTCTTACAGTACCTGCAAAACTTGTCACGTCCTTTGGACTTGGAACGGTCCCTGCTCTTATCTCTGTTGTTGTTGTTGTTGTTTTAGTTGTTATCTCGATGCTCAGGTCTGCCTCGAACCTGCAATGCATCGCCTTTGGAGGACGATGCGTTAGACTGCACCATAATTTTCATCTTTTCCCTGGTCTGCAGGGCCTCACAAACTTCTGCGAGGGTTAGTTCATCGCGGCTTAATAGTATGGTATCACGCAGGTTTGTAAAAGAACTAGGCAGCGAGCATAACAGCAGAAGAGCTAAATCTTCATCCTCATATTTTACCTCCATCTCCACTAGGTCGGACACGATCTCCTTAAAGATCGACAAGTGATTCATCACAGAACCACCATCTTGCATCTTGAGCGATAACAACTTCATCTTAACATGCATCTTGCTGGTTAGATCCTTTGACATGCATATCGATTCCAGCTTGAGCCACAACGCTGTCGCGGATTTCTCCTGCAGCACTTCTTGCAGGATATCATTAGATAGATGAAGTTGAATCAACGACAAAGCCTTACGATCTTTGCGCTTCTCCTTAGGAGTCCACTCCCTCGCTTCCTTATTCCCGAAAGAATCGAGCGCCTCATCAAGATCCGATGCTCGCGACAGAACTGCACGCATCTTTACTTGCCACAGAGAAAACCTCGTCTTGTAGTCCAGCAACGGTAGATCAAACTTCATCGATGCCATCGCGAATCCCTAATCTGAAACAGGGCTCTGATACCACTTGTTACACGCAATAGCAAATCAACGATGAAATTAAGCAAGATCAAACCAACGGGGACACGAGATTTTAACGTGGAAAACCCTTCCAACAAGGAAGAGAAAAAACCACGGGCGCCAGCCAGCAATACTTCACTATTTCAGGTGAGGTTACAATCGCGCTGGGATTTACAATGTGTGTCTTATCCCGTGCGGCGGCTTACAAGAGGTATATAAAGGCGGTCCTGACCTAACTATGTCGGTAACGGTGAATCCAACTCGAACTCGGTAACAACTCGTACCGTACCGCGATGGGCCTCGCGTAGCGGAGGCCGAACTTTCCTTTATCTTCATATGAATTTGGATCACCATAAAACAACACTCCACCTTGAGACAAATTCCCTCTTGTAGCATGAATGAGAACCTTCACCTGAAACACACAAAGAAAACACTTTCGGCGCCAAACAACCTCTTGGGCTAAGTAGTGATACCAAGCAGCCACTTTCGGCCCTAAGCCTCCGGCGACGGGCCTCGCGTAGCGGAGGCCGAACTTTCCTTTATCTTCATATGAATTTGGATCACCATAAAACAACATGGAGCGCGGAAAAATCAGCCCAGCGCGGGGGGAAAAGCTCGACCGCACGCTCTTCCTTTTGGGCATCCCATCCAGCGCGCGCGACGACGACGACAACACCAACCACTAGGACATTTCAGCGCGTGCCGCGGCGGAAGCCATTTCACCACCACCGCCAGCCCGTCTCTGCCGCGCCGCCTATTTCTCCCCCACCGCAGCTGGTCGATACTCAGGCGCCTCGTCGCGCTCCTCGGCGCCCCGCCGACTGCCAAGCGCCGCCGCTCCGACCCTGCGCTTCCCTTCTCCGCGCCCGCCGGCCTCCTCGGACGCCGCGCTGCCTAGCAGCCGATCTGAGCCCGCACCCTTGGAGCATTGCGCGCCGGTGCCGGGCGGCAGAGCAGCTACCGCCGCGGCAACATGTTCGATGAATTGCCCGAAAGGTAAAACCGGCGCCGAACCGCTTTGTATCCACTTTGCCACATTCCAGTTTACTCAAAGAGCATCATTCTATTCTGTAGATGAGCTCGGTGTACGATTCATCATCGTCTGATGAGAAATTTGATATGGAGGAAGAGGAAGAGATGGCACTATTGTTGATTTGGCGAGATAGGAAGAGAAGGGGGCATGGCGGTTCTCGTGTCGGCCGAGAGAGATTGTGGAGGGAACGGATAGATGGCCACAACAAGTTGATGCAGAACTATTTTGCTGAGCATCCCGTCTATCCGGAGAAATATTTTCGGCGTCGTTTTCAGATGAGCACCGAGCTGTTCAAGAAGATCGCGGAGGACGTCATGAAGTATGACCGTTTCTTTCGGCAACGGAGGAATGTCGCCGGAGAACTTGGTCAGAGCACTTACCAGAAGGTGACCGCCGCCTTGCGTATGTTGGCATACGGTATTCCGGTGGATCTAATGGACGATCACTTGGCAATGGGTGAGAGTCAAGCTATCATGTGCGTCAAGCGCTTCGTGGTAGCCATTGTGGAAATATTCGGTCCGGAGTACTTGAAATCCCCCAATGCTCAAGAACGTAGCGAGATTGTTGGAGTTCAACAAAGCTCGGGGGTTTCCAGGTATGATTGGCTCTATTGATTGCATATGCATTGGGCTTGGAAGAATTGCCTAGCGGCATGACATGGACAGTTCAAGGGGATGAAGAACGATTGCACTATCATCCTTGAGACAGTGGCAGATTATGAGACTTGGATTTGGCATGCCTTCTTTGGAAGGCCTGGATCTTGCAATGACATCAGTGCTTCACCGGTCACCTTTGATGAACCAAATTGCTAACAGTGAATTGCCAACTGTCGAGTTTGAAGAAAATGGGCACACTCACAACTACCCCTACTTCATGGCAGATGGCATCTATCCAAGGTGGCAAACCTTCGTCAAGCCGGTGCGCAATCCGAGAGGTAAAAGACAATCCTCTTTTCATGTTGCACAACCTGCTGCTAGGAAGGATGTCGAGAGAATATTTGGGATTTTGCAATCCCAATTTGCTATTGTGAGAGGCCCATCTAGATTTTGGGATCAAGAGATCCTTTGGTACATCATGACCGCTTGTGTGATCATGCATAACATAATCATCGATAACGAGCGTGGACAAGATGTGGACTACTCTGTTTATGATTTGATGGGACAGTCGGTGAGAGTGAGAAGGAGAGAAGAGAGAGTTGCCCGCTTCATTGTATCGTACCATTCCATTCGAAATGACGATGTGCATAATAATCTTCAAGAAGACGTCATGGAGGAGTGGTGGAACTGGTATTGTTAACAAAATGGCTAGTTCTGTTCTTCTATGTTGTGTTCTTGATGAACTATTTGATAAACACTTTGTTGTAATATGTGAACTATTATTTGTATTCGTATGAAATACTTGCTTGTGTTGTAATAATAATTATTGAAACTATTTTATTTTTATTTTTTGATGTGTGTTTGATCTAGTTTGTACAATAGGTGAAATGAGTTTTGGTTTGCCCAGCGCGCGCGCTCCATTTTGGCGCGTCTGATTTTTGCCGTAGCCGCGCACGCTCCATTATGCAGTGGCTGAAATAGCTGCGCACAGGCGCGAAAAAATTTGTACGCGCCAAACGGCGCTCGATATACCGTTTCCAGCGCGGCGCGATGGCGCTGCTGCTTGAGATGCTCTAAACTGAGAATGGTCGTGTATGGAACCAGTTCAAAAGAGCCTTTGAATCTCTTTCTAACCACACTGGGGCAGTCTAAGAGCAACTCTAACAGAGACCCGAAAAACCAGATGGCGGAAAGAAAAATTCAGCTCACTTTCATGTGCAACTGGGGTAGAACTCTGAGCATGTTGCCTCAGTAGCCTAAAAAAATATTATGGAGGACGCTCCATATCGATTTTGGAGGCTGCAATTTTCCTGAATATGCAAGAGTTGCTCTAAGGTATGTTCAGTTGGCTGCTTCTGTTTGGCAATCAAGTCCTATCAAGTCAGCCCTGGCAACCTAGAACGTTAGATGCAACCTTCACCATGAACTGCGCATTTAGTTGCATGTATATATTGATCCAAACTCATGAGTGAAAATAAGGGCATACAGCGGTTGCTTTAGGGAGATGAGGGGCTTAAGGCGGAGAGCTCAGTGTTAAAATAGAATAGAATCGGTAGTATCAGACGTTATGATCTGATTAGGGATTTAGACTTGATACGCAAGTATAGCCGAGATATTCTCGGATCCCTAACCATTGTAATCTGTCTATATAAAGAGGAGATAGGCCCAAGGGCCAAACACGGCAAAACATATCTTTTATCTTGGTATCAAAGTCAAGGTCTCGAGTTCAAATCATGACCACGAGATCCTAAACCCTAGCCGCCATGTCTTCCTCCTCAGCTCTCCAAGTCTCAAACCCAGTCGGCGCCCTCACCTCTAGCCCATCCGCAACCGTTGCCGCGCCAGCCACCCTCACCTCCATCAATGTGCGCCCTCAACCAGACCAACTTCATGTTGTGGAAGACCATCATGCACCCGAACATCTCTGGTGCAAATCTGCACGGCCACCTTGACGGTGCCACGGCAGCTCCTCCTGAGAAGATCGTCCAGGGGACGGGCGATGCTGCAACGGAGGTGGCAAATCCGTCCTACCACGCTTGGTAGGTCCAGGACCAGTGTATCCTCACCGTCCTCCTCTCCTCGATGGACAAAGACGTTGCTGCGATGATGAACGGCCGCACCACTTCGCACACGGTGTGGACCGTCGTGCACAACATGTTCGGCGCTCAGAACTGTGCGATCTTCCGCCACGTGCGCATCCAGCTCCAAACGCTGAAGAAGAGGGACATGACCGTTGCGGGGTACTTCCGCAAGATGAAGGCCCTCACTGACACGATGGCAGCCATCGGAGCCCCGCTGTCTGATGACGAGGTCATTGACTACATCCTCGCCGGGCTCGGACCAGACTATGCGTCCCTCGCATCGGCACTCACCGTCATCACCAGTTACTCTCACCCAGTTTTACTCCTTTCTTCTGCGATGTGAGGCTATGCAGGAACACCAGGCGCATACACAAGGGTGGTCCGCCTCCGGCAATGCCACCATGCATGATGAACAACGTCCCTAACGCCCCTACAACAACAACGACTGTTCTGGTAACGGCCGTGGCGGAGGCTACGGAGGGCATCAGGGAGGCAGAAACTGGACAAGGTGGTGGCTGCAATAATGGCGGAAACCGTGACGGCAACCGCGGTGGCAACCACGACGGTGGAAACCGAAACGTAGGTGGCAACCGCAACGGCCGCTGTCGTCCGAGGTGCCAGATCTGCCACAACTAGGGGCATGACGCCCTTGACTGCCGCCAACGCTACAACCAGCGCTACCAAAGTGACAACTAGCATCACCAGGGAAACGCTGCCTCCACCAACAATGGCCGTGGAGATGACCATTGGTACATGGATACCGACGCATCTGATCAGCTGACTAGTGATTTGGAGCGTCTCACCGTCAAGGAAAACGCTACGGAGGCAAGGACCAGGTCCAGGTAGCCAATGGTGCAGGTTTGTCAATTTTGCAGATAGGTCATTCATGTCTAGCCGGTTCATCTTTGCAATTGAAGAATATCCTCCATGTTCCTAGGATT
The DNA here is from genome assembly GCA_028641055.1 of Alopecurus myosuroides. NCBI lineage: Eukaryota > Viridiplantae > Streptophyta > Magnoliopsida > Poales > Poaceae > Alopecurus > Alopecurus myosuroides. The sequence continues at coordinate 155,385,452 of CM054061.1, read as the reverse complement.
AGCAAGCATTTGCTTTCTGTTTATCGCCTCGTAAAAGATAACAATGTCTTTATCGAGTTTCATCAGATATTTTTCTGTATTAAGGACACGGCCACGAGGAGAATTCTTCTTCAAGGTAGAAGCCGCGGAGGACTCTACCCAATTCCGTTCGCCCATGTGTCGTCATCCTCTCGCCAAGCCTCCGGTAGCATCAAGATCACCTCCAAACAGTGGCACCAACGTCTTGGTCATCCATCAAATAATGTAGTGCAATCCCTTGTTAAGCATAAACAATTTTCTTGTTTGTCAATTTCAAATATATCTATTTGTGATGCTTGCTAACATGGCAAAAGTCACCAATTACCCTATCAAGCTTCTTCCCGTGTTTCAGTTTCCCCACTTGAGCTTATACACACGGATGTTTGGGGGTTAGCTCTCTATTCCTCCGGTGGGTATAAATACTATGTTAGTTTCATTGACGATTATAGGCGTTTATGCTGGATTTACCTCATTAAGTTTAAATCAGATGTTGAGGATGTCTTTTATGTTTTTCAAAAACATGTTGAACGCCTCCTAAACACCAATATTAAATCTGTCCAATCCGACTGGGGTGGTGAATATCACCGCTTGCATAAGCATTTTCAGCGTGTTGGTATCTCTCATAGGGTGTCATGTCCCCATACTTCTCAGCAGAATGGAATCGTTGAACGAAAACATCGCCACCTTGTCGAGACATGCCTAAGTCTGTTAGCTCAGTCCTCTCTTCCTTTGCGGTTTTGGGACGAAGCCTTCCTGACGGTCTGGTATCTTATAAATCACATGCCCACTCCGATTCTCCAACAAGATACACCTCTCCATCGCCTCCTAGGAACTATACCCAACTATGATTTTTCTTCGAACGTTTGGGTGTGCCTGTTGGCCTAGCCTACGGAAATACAACACACGAAAGCTTGAGTTTCGTTCTAGCTTGAGTTTCGTTCTAAAATATGCACGTTTCTTGGTTACAGTCCAATGCACGCCCTGGTGATCAAGACGGATCCGCTGCCACGGCACTGAATCTTGGTGTTTTTATCGCCACGGCAGGGACTATGCCGCTCGACGAGCCGACTGCTCCATCGCCTGGCTCGCGACTGCCGCCTCGCCAATGGCCTCTCCAGCGGCTCCGCCCTCTGTCGCGCCACCACCACCGACAGATGGCCACTCCATGACCACGCATCTTCGCAACAACATTCGCAAGCCAAAGGATTTCAAAGACGGCACCGTCAGATGTGATCCACGCCGCCGTGCCTTTCTTGCTGCTCCCACATCACATAAAGATGCTCTTCGCGAACCAAGCTGGCGAACAACAACGGAGGAGGAGTACTCTGCACTTTGTCAAACACAAACCTGGAAGTTGGTCCATCCACCGAGTGGTGTCAATATTGTTGGCTGCAAGTGGATCTTCAAAACAAAATACCGACCATATGGCTTTGTTGGTAAACACAAAGCCCGTCTCGTCTCTCAAGAGTTTACTCAACAACCAGGCATTGATTATGGTGACACGTTCAGCTCTATTGTCAAACCAGCCACTATGTGCCTCGTCTTGTCTTTGGCCACAATCCTCAACTGGAGTTTGCGGCAAGTTGATGTGAGCAATGGATTCTTGCATGGTCATCTTACTAAAGATGTTTTCATGCATGCCGCCTGGTTTCGAGGATCCAGCAAATCCTTCGCATGTGTGAAAGCTTCAGCGGGCTCTCTACGGTCTGAAGCAATCACCACAGGCATGGTACGTCGTCTAAGTGAACGACTGCAGCAGCTCGGTTTTGTTCCTTCCAAGGCTGACACCTCGTTGTTCATACTCTCTCGTGAAGGCATTCAGATTTTCATGTTGATATTGTGGATGACATAGTCATTGCTGGCTCTTCTATGTCGTTGTTGATCGCCTGGTTCACTCCCTTTCAGAGTCCTTTCCCTCAAGGATCTTGTCGTCCGCAATATTTTCTTGGACTTGAGGTTTCCTACAATTCAGGGGGCATGACTTTAACACAACGCAAGTACGATGTTGACTTGCTTCATCGTGCAAATATGGAGAATTGTAGCTCAACCTCCACTCCATCGAGTGCAACACACAAGCTGGCCAAGGAAATTGGAACCACACTGTCCACGGATGATGCCTTCAGATATCGCAGCATGGTTGGGGGTTTACAATATCTTACAATTACCCGACCAGATATTGCCTTTGTTGTTAACAAAGTATGCCAATACCTCTCCGAACCAACTGATGCACATTGGGAAGCAGTGAAGCGTAAACTACGCTATGTCAAAGGCACTTTGGAAATAGGCCCGAGGTTCAGGAAAAAATCATCCACATCTATAAGCATCTTTACAGACGTAGATTGGGCATGCTGTTTGGATGATAGGCGATCAACGGGAGGTTTTGCGGTATTCATTCCTTGGATCGAACATTGTCTCATGGAGCTCTAAGAAGCAGCCAATTATTTCTCGGTCCAACACTGAAGCTAAGTACAAAGCGCTAGCTAATGGTACGGCTGAAGCCATTTGGATACAGTCAGTGTTGTAGGATATAGGAGTAAAGCAGGGGAGACAAACTATTCTATGGTGCGATAATCTGCGTGCAACGTACTTAACTGCCAACCCAGTGTTCCACGCTCGCGCGAAACATATTGAAATCGATTTCCATTTTGTGCGTGAGCGTGTGTGAGCAGGAGCTCTTGATGTCAGGTTCATCTCCTCAGAAGATCAGCTCGCCGATGTGTTTATAAAGCCGACGGCAAACTAATGCTTGACCGATTTCACCACAATCATTTAAGAGAAAATTCCTTATTTGACACTACTTCAAATTTGGGTTCCTTATTTGGCCCCGAGAAATATTTTCTTCCCTATCTAACTTTGCATATTCGTTTCTTTCCTTATATGCCACTGCCGTCATTTCCGTTAGGCTGTGTCGTTAATTTTCATTTTCTTGGACCAACTTGCCCCTGCCTTGATCGATATGGAGAGAAAAAAGCCAAAGGTGAGAAAAAAAAATTGAGTTGCCCCGTGACCCATCCCTATCTCTCTGCCTCAATTGACTGCTCTGTCTCGAGTCCCCAACCGACCCGTCCCTATCCTCTCCCCCACTGCCGAACCAAACGACGGCGGCGGCGGCGGCTAGCCCTAGCGCTGGGCGGCGGCGGCGTAGCCCCTAGTGGCGGTGGCCCTAGCTATGGGCGGCGACCCGGACGGCGGAGCTGCGGAACTCGGCACAGACCCGGGCGACCAAATCGGCGATTCAGGTGGCGATTCAGGCGATATCGCGATGGCGGAAGCAGAGGCCGTCGGGGTCGTGCTTCCTTCGGCAATCTCAGCCGCGGGCGTGGGTGTGGGCTTGATCTCGGGCTCAGCTCCAGGGTTGGGCCATGGCGTGACTACGGGCTCGCCCACAGATGCGGCATCGTCGGCGTGGCTAGGAGGGTGAGTTTCTTCACAAATTGCTCTCCCAATGTACTAGTATATAGCATATTTTCTGATTGCTCCCGTGCTGCTGCTTGTGCTTGTCTGATTGCTCCCGTGCTGCTGCTTGTGCTTGTCTGATTTAGACAGAGACCTATTGGCGCCTAATGTGCACTATTAGTACTTACACATTAATGTCCATTTCGCTTACAGGATGGATCCAAATTCAAGCTATTTGCTGAAAATAAGATTGCTTGGCAACCGGAAAAATGCTAGAAAGGATATCAGCTCTTTTTGTTTTGAGAAGGTTATTGACAGTGACATGACAAATTATAATGATTTGGTTGGATCAATCGTAGAGGAGTACCGGCCACGTTACTTGGAAGTTGCACATCTTCAATACTATGATGATGTTCTGAAAACATTCCCTGAAATAAATTCTGACCAAGAGTTGATGTTTATGTTTCAGAAGCACTCTAAGTCAAAGTTTGTGCAGATTTTCGTCTCATATTGTGATCCATCTGAACCATTCGAGCCTATCACTGAGTATTATAATGATTTGCATATCCAACCTAACAACAATGCAGAACAAGATGATGATGGTTATCTTCAGAACCCAATACCTGAGAATGAGCATGTTGGTATTGATGAGGAGAATATGTATTTGGAGAAAGAACCTATACCTCTGAATGTGGTTTTGTTTTCTGATAAAGTCAAGGACAAAGACTATATTCCTGAGGTGAGTGAGGATGAGAGCAAGGATGAGAGCGAGGATGAGTCTGAAGTAGGGGATGATGAGGAATTGCATGATGAGGAGCTGCATGAGGCAGACCATGCACAAAATGTTGAGTACAATAAAGAAGACCCTCCAATGACTGTTGGTTCCAAATATCCCAATATGGCTGAGTTTAAATTGGCCCTTCGTCAGCATGCTGTGAAACATGAATTTGAGTATAATACGGAGAAGAGTGCACCACGTAGGTTTAGAGGCTATTGTAAAAGAAGAGATGAGGATGACTGTCCATGGAGGATACATGCTTCTACAACTGATGATATGTGTACCGTGGTGGTAATTTTTCGACATATATTCTAACTATGTAGCTGATTACTTATATTCTTATTGTTTAGCTAATTACTTATATTCTGAAATTGTAGCTTATTATGTACATTCATATTCTGATTTTGTAGGTGAGAAAAAATCCTTGCATAGAGGGGTTCCGTATTGGTTGTAGACCGTATCTGGCAATAGATAGCACATTCCTAACAGGGAGGTTCAAGGGGCAGTTAGCTAGTGCTACCGCTGTCGATGGCCATAATTGGATGTATCCGGTTTGTTTTGGAGTTTTTGACTCGGAAACTAATGAGAATTGGATCTGGTTCATGCAATTTCTTAGACAAGCCATAGGATCACCCTCAGGCTTGGCCATATGCACTGATGCAGGTCAGGCAGTGATGACAGGGGTAAAGGAAGTCTTCCCAGAGGTAGAACACCGAGAATGTATGTTTCACTTGGTGAGCAACTTCAAGAAAAAGTTTCATGGGAAGGTGTTTGATGACCATCTTTGGGCTGCTGCATACTCATGGAACCCATATTTATTCGATAAACATTGGGTTGCAATGGAGACAGCAAAGCCAGCCGCCACTTCGTATTTGAGAAAGTGGCATAATAGGTTGTGGTCTAGGAGTCAGTTCTCGACTGTATGCAAGGTGGACTATGTAACCAACAACTTGGCCGAGTGCTTTAACAATTGGATTAAACATCACAAATCCTTGAACTTGGACGACTTCATGGATAAGGCAAGACAGTTGATTATGATCAAGTGGAACGAAAGGAGAAAAGTAGCAAAGAAGTTAGATGGGTTGATTCTGCCCCACATAATAAAGAGGTTGAATTCAATGACTAGAGAATTAAACTTGGAGGTGGTAGAATGCTCGGAAGAAGTGGCTGAAGTGACCGCATTGGGAGGCAGTGGCTTTAGGTTTGTTGTCAACTTGCAAGAAAGAACATGTTCATGCAGACAGTGGCAAGTCTCTGGCCTTCCTTGCAAACATTCTCTTGCATTCATCACATCTCTAAGCAATGCACATATAAAGAACTATGTTGACTTGTATTACTCCGTTGACAAATTTAGAGCAGCTTATGCCCAACAAATATAAAGAACTATGTTGATTTTTCATGCATCCACCACTATTAAAAGCCACAGCTGGTAGGCCGAAAACCGAGAGGTATAAAGGATGCGGTGAGAAAAAGAAAAAGGGACAACACTTGTGCCCTATTTGCAAAGACTACGGGCATCATTGGCACAACTGTAAGAAGGGTAACCCCGATGACATTGCTGCAATGATGGCTGTGAGGTAATGAGATATACTCATTCTTGCAATCATATTTTTGTTACCAACTATATACCTGTTAATTACTTTCTTATTGCTCATGCAGAGAACCACCAAAAAAGAGGACAAAGACCATAAAAAATGCCCAATCATCAATTGTGCCTTGTGAGGATGAAGCTCCAACAAGGATGTGTTTTCCACCAAGGTTACAATTTTTCACTTATGCTCATGACTGAATTCAAACTTGTTTTATATTCTAATTTCTCCTTCTAACTATAGCCAATGCTTGGAGAATACAAGTAACAAAAAAGGAAAAGGAGGCAAGTCTGAATTGGGAGGATCAAAGCGGTATTTCTCTGTTCATGTTCTTATTTGCTGCTATTTAAATATTGTTGTTCATGTGCTTATATTATTAATTGCCATATAAGTGCAGCCATATAAATGTATTGTTTATATTATTAATTGTCGCTGCAATATACATGCTTCCATATAATTATTTATGTTCATGTGCTTAATTATCGGTACCATATACATGCTGCTATATAGCACATTCGTTTATGCTCTTAATTGTTGTTGCCAAACACATGCATAAGTGCAGGTCAAGAACAGGCTCAGATCAACAAGAGCCAATTTCCATTGAGTTTGCTATGCCGAGCGAGAAAACAAATGTTCCTGTGAAGGTAAAGGCTAAAGGGAAGAAGAAAGAACTTGCTGAAAATATTCCTATGGTGCCACTTGACAGCCCTGCAATGGGTACCAGAAGCAAAAAATGTAACCCCGCTAGCCCAGCAATGAGCACACGAAGCAAAAGACGCCTTAGTTTGTGAGATACCTACTGAACTATTCCCAGTGTACTTTTGTAAGATACCTACTTAACTAGTCATGGTGTACTACTGTGAGATACCTGCCCTTTATGCCATGGATACTTTTGGGAGATGCATACTTTTGGAGGCACGGTTGTGCTGTTGTACATCACATAAGACCTGCTTGAACTAGTCCTGCTGTATGTGCCAGCATGAACCTGAATGTGATATATGTATGAACCTGGATGGTCCTCATGTTTATATGTTTGAAACTGAATGTTAATGAAATTTGTAAATGCTGTGTCGACCTGATTGTATATATAAACTTTGTGCAAGAAATGTCATCAATTTATAGGGGAGGTTCTGCCCAATTTTTAAATTTTTAATATTAAATTACTCAAATGTATGATCTCATTTTTGGTAGCCTAACGAACCAGGGGCAAAAACGTCTTTGCATGTTCCTGTTTAACACCGTTAGTGCTCAGAATGAACTATAGTGTCATATTGGGAAAAATATTTGCAGCAAGTGTCAAATAGGGAAGAAAAAGTTTCTCGGGGCCAAATAAGGAACCCAAATTTGAAGTAGTGTCAAATAAGGAATTTCCTCATCATTTAATTCATACAAGTTTAAATTGAGGGGGCATGTTAAAATAGAATAGAATCGATAGTATGAGACGTTATGATATGATTAGAGATTTAGACTTGATACACAAGTATAGCCGAGATATTCTCGGATCCCTAACCATTGTAATCTTGTATATGTTGTCTATATAAAGAGGAGATAGGCCCAAGGGTCAACCACAGCAAAACATATCTTTTATCTCTCAGACACAAGAAATAGTGAATGACGTGTTTGTTAAAGTTGTGTCGAATACGGGTATAGACTACAACTGAATTTGGATTGTGCGGTAGGTTAGGTGTTAAAGTCGAACACTTTTAACTTGGGCCTATTATATAAAGGCATCGTGGGTAACCAAATTAGACTTGACCAAACTAATAGGTTAGGCACGAAAATGTAATATGATGGTCCGATGCCATGGAGGGGGTGACCGTTGGTGATCATGGCGTATCTGTTGACCTCGATGGACTTGTCGTCAGTGGTCCTATGCTAGTAAAATGGGAGGAGTGCTTGTTGGGAATGCTCTTGGAGATGTAGCCGTTGATCGGTGATCTTCGAGAATAAACACCGTCTCGCATCTACTTTTTCTAATGATCTAACTGCGCATAATGCTAACTATGTTTCATCTGGTAGAACATACCATGCTCATGGACCATCCATGCTAATAAACAGTCCGTACGGTTCACATCTTGGAAAGATTCGGGATACTTCGAGGCACATTAATAAGTCCTAGTTTAGTTAGAACACATGAATAAATTTGAAATCATAAACATTGTTCTACTACTTGCGTATAAAAAAACTACAAGTTCTTTGCATAACTCTTTCTGGGATGAACCATAACGAAGGCAAACAACAAATCCAATACTTAAACAAAACATCATGCATATTTGATCTTATTTTTGCATGATTTTTTACAAGCGTGCAAGTTTTAATATTATGCACATTTATGGAGAATTTCTAAGAATGCACAGGTACCTAAGCATAAACTTAAGCACTCACCCTTATCTGCATTTTCTTTTTTCCTTACAGAGAGATACTAGTTTGTGTATTGTTTCCGCAAATTATTTTCCCATGTGCATTATTGAATTAAATATGGTCAAATGCCTAGCTGAATTGTTGCCATGAGCAGCATCAGCACCACAAATCAAAGCACACACAAGTCCATGTGTCCAACATATAGCTGGAGAATGGTCTCAATAAGGTTATATGCGCATTGGAGATGCTTATGTTCTGAGCATCTTGATTTCAACAGGCTTGGATATGACCCTGCGTAAGGTTACTTCTGTTCTGCCTCCACACTAATCCAAAGGGAGCGCACTTGCTGCATGAACTTCAAGTTGGATTACTCAAGCCAACAAATTTGCTTGTCACTTTATTTTGCGAACCCTAATACTTGTCTGACACTTGTTTGCTCTGTGGACACTTTTCATGCTTTATGCTTGTGAACCAAACTACTCCATGGTTAATGTATTGAAAGCAAAACCGAGAAACAAAAGAAGTTTCTACATCAAAATTCGGATGACAAGTATATTTTGTGAACGAGGTCACATTTGTGGGTTGTACAATTGTGACAAAGTTCAACAGTTTTGACAAAAAGAAACATGCTCATGGCTGCATCAATTCCGCTGACACGTGTGTATATGATAGAGTGAAGACCAGTCTTGGATAATTCAAGAGCCGAATTTCAAAAGTTGGACATTGGTCAGAGGTTGACCAAGTTTACAAAAGTGACACAAATGTTCCTTAACGGCGTGTTTCAGATTCGCCGTGGAAAAAATATAATGTCACGCTGTTAAGAAAGCACATTTAGAGCAACATTGAAGTACCCACGGTTTAATTATAATAAGGGTTTGAAGCGGTAAAACAAGTCGATAAAAATGTATAACCCTACATGCAATCGTGCCGAGAAACTATAGTCTGTTTTAATTAGTTTTTGGGCCGAGCATGTGGATGCTTCACCAATGTAAGCCCTAGGAAGATGTACTGACCGTCTTGGCCTCTTCTATGCAAACAATACACCTTTTAGGGTGTATTCTTGAAGGAAAAACAATCTAGTAATACGATATATACGTGCAACTATGTTGAGAAACTAGAGGACCGACCAAGGGCTGCTTGCACAAATGAAACTAGCATTCAACGGGTAGTTGAATGTTGGTTTAATAACGAGGTTGGAGCGAAAACCAAACATATTTATTCAGAAAATTTCCAGTCAAATCAAACACATCCAGCTAAATAATGACGAAAAAAAATCTTATAAAACGGTATGCCACATGACAAAATTGATCTTCATAACCATACTGTAGCACCAAATTTATTTCCATAATTGTTCAAACAACTAACCAAGCAGATCATATGTCTTAATATCTGAAATAAAGACTGTTGCCAGAAAAACGATAACCAAACTAGGAGAACATTATTCAGCATAAACCAATAAGAAGCAAACAAACTGTAATGTTCTAACTCAAAACACACCATAAATTAGCACCTTAGTAAAAACTGCAGAGAAATTAATAGCATGGGACATGAATGTTCATCAATACTGTAGTAAGAACTTCTATGTTTGGGAGATATTAGTATAACAGGGTTTTGTACAACTTGTTTTCGGAAAAGGAGGATAAGTTTCGTAATAACCTACTTGTCAACCTATTAGACAGGATGACATGAGAGTAATCAGACTAATTAAGAACCGACCATACATCATTCCGAAACTCAGCTGGAAAATGGTCAAGCCTGAACAAGCTAAAGCAATGGCGCCGTTAGTCAAGCTATAATAAATGCCAGACCGTTGCATGGGGATGAACCGGGGCAGTGCACCAACTCTACCGCATCGAATAAAAGAAAGAGTCTGAACAGTAGCCGTGCTCCCGAAAGTTAGGCATGGCTGCATGGGCCAAAAGACCTTCATAAGAAGAAACACATGAGATAACAGCTGCTTTGCTGATGACAAGATAGCATACCCAACACCACCAACCAGCCCCAAAACATACAATTAATTCCACCTAAATTTGCGGTGGCTCAAGCAATTCGACCAAACTCACATTTGACAAGACTTAACAAGGTGGAAACAAAATGTAACTTGTGCATTGCTAGTCTCGGTCGACCGAGCATAGCAAAGAAACTATTTTTTCTTTGTTTCTGACCTACTATAGAAACATATCAGTTCATCTAGTGTTGACGGGTGAACAGTTGGATCTTATGTAGCTTTAGATCTACAAATGTGCACCTACCAATGATCATGAACTTTTCTGATTTCTTACAGAATGAAAAATAGGTACATACAAGATTTGTAACTTGCACACTTCTAAAACAAAAGTTGCACAGAACTTATGTTATGTAAGTTATCAGTCGACGATGTACAGCACAAGATCACTTTATTTTGTAACTTGGTTTGCTTGGAAACGAAAAAATTAATCAAACAAAAAATATCAAATCTTATAAAATATCTATATATATGGACATATTTGGTCTGCAATCAGCGCAAAGGCTGTGCAAGCATCAGGACACTTTTCTTTCTCCTCGCATCTTGTCATCCTTGATTTGGGATCCGGCACCAGGGGGGATAAATATGGGGGCATGCACAAGAGATTAGGACAAGATGTCCCTTCCTCACATTGATAAAATAACCATCAGCTAGCAACCAGGGCATGGCTAATGCATTACTGTACCATTATTGGTTTCATGATCGTGACTGAAGTAATCTACTAGTATCACCTACAGATTATTTTAAGAGAGCAAGAGAATTCTTATCGCCACATGCATTGCACATTGGCACACTCCTCTTTTTTAGCTACAAGTTCCAATGCACGGATAAGATGCTTAACAGCACATACAAGAGCAAGTAAAAGAATCCAGCCCATGGCGTTGCTATTCCTACCAACCCCGTAAATTTGGGGAAAAAAAGGTAAGAGCTGAAGAAGGTAAACAAGATTGGCACTTTGGAAGCCAGAGCACGCAAAGAGGGTGAGTGGACTGATCGATGGCGTGGGGAGAGCATCAAAGAGTCAAACTTTTCAGCCGTCAAATTAACAATAGTGCTCTACTTCCATCCACTTCCCTACGGCGTCAAGTGACGCCAAAGAAGTACCCCCACAGAACCTGTGATTATATGGTTTCCATCTCCAACGTGCGTAACTATGTTCAGTAAAAAAGAAGTCGAGTCTGCAATCCTCGCAACAAGAATGTACGCCAAAACAGGCTTCCGAAGCACATGAGCATCAATCAATTCACTTGGTTATCTATCGGTTCACTCATTGCAATCTGATGGAGATCTTATCATCTTCTTGTACTTATGTACTACTAGTAAATTTCAATGTTTAGACCGGCCGGACGGTTCTTGGTACTATCAACTTGTAAAAAATAACATCAAGCACATTGAAAAGCCAGGTAGTGTGTTATACAGCAAAGTTAACCCGGGAAACACTGAGCTAATTTTCTTTCCATTTTTTCTAGTAACAAAAGACTTGGAAGCTAGCCGCGACACAGGCGCACAGCAGCAGCATCGGCGGCAGCAAAATGGAAGACAGGGGCAGTGGTACCACTACTACTGCTACTAGCGACGAGATGAAGGAAATGACGTGACATATAATAAGAAGATGGCTACCAATTATTGCACCAGGCTACCAGCTAGCTAGTGGAGGAGTACTAATAGTTTTCAGTTCATGGTGTTACCATAGCCCAACCCGCCGAGAATCAGCGCGCCGCTGACGGTGTTGTACATGTCGTGCGGCACCGCGGAGGCGCTGCCGAGGTGGAGGTCGGAGATGCTGCGCACGGCGGCCGCGTGCGCCTGGCCGCTGGCAAGGTCGTCGTTGCCGGTGCGGCCGCCTTCGTCGGCGCCCTGGTCGTAGAGGAAGCCCCTGAACATGTGGCCGTTGATGCACACTGCCGCCTGGTACGCGAACTCCGCCTCGCCGTCCTCCACGGACGTCACCCGCACGCACCGGAACACCGCCGGCGCGCGCAGCTGCCGCGGCAGGCTGTCCCTGAACGGCGCGTCTGCAGAGAGAGAGGATTGATAAGATTAATTAGTGCGCGCCAAACTTTGTTGAATTGTGCGTGTTGAGACGTGTGCCGCGTGAGTTGATAATTTGTGCTGGTCGATCACCTTGTTGGCTCGAGGAGGTGCCGTTCGAGGTGGAGGTTGTGGCGGTGGTGGTCTGGGAGGAGAGGAGCCGGGGCTTCTTGGAAGCTGCCGCGGCAGGGGCAGCGGGAGGGGATAGATTGCCGTTGGTGCCGGGCTGCTGCTGCTTCTCGCGGCGGCGAGCGGCGGGGATCCAGGTGCTCCTGACGTGGGTGGTGCAGTCGAAGCCGCGGCTCTTGCAGCACGTCCGGCACCGCTGATGGGGGCAGTCCTTCTTCGCCTGGTTGCCGCAGTCGCTGCACGTGGTGGACCCGGCGGAGCCGGAAGAGCCGCCCCCGCCGCCGCCATAGTCGCTCGCGGAGACGGGTTTCTTGTGGGCTGCAGGCGCTGCCGGCGGCGTGGTCGGCTGCGAGTGCGCCTGCCAGAACTGGATGGCGCTGCTGGACTTGGCCGCGTCGTCGAGCGCGGCGCACTGTCCGGCGGAGAGGAGCGCAAACCCGGGGTGGTCACCGCCGCCGCCACCACCCGCTGCCGCAGCCGCAGCCCTCTGGTGCTGCTGGTGGTGGAACGACGAGGAGGGGGCGACGAGGACCATGCCGACATCACCGGCCGCTATCCCGTAGTTGAGCGCGGCGGCGGACTGGCGCGAGGCGGTAGTAGGTCCCCAGAGCCCGGCAGCGGACGCGCCGGCGGCATTGAAGCCGAGCGAGAGGTCGTCGCCGCCGGCGGACGCGATCCAGTCCGCGTAGGCGGCGGAGACCGAGGGGAAGCGCCGCCCGGAGGACGCCACGCTTGCTGGCTCGCAAGGTAGCTTTCCCCTAGCTGCTGCTACGACCCCTAGCTAAGCGAGGAAAGCGCAAGAACACAAGATGCTCGCTCTTGACACCAGTGGCAGTGAGGCAGGCAGGGTAGCGGCTAGCGACTGAGATGAGAGCCTACGGACGGGAAACCCCTCCTTTCTCCACCTCCACTTTTTAAAGAAGAATCTCTCGGCTCGCCGAAGGTAGGAGCATCCAGGAATAACAAAACGCAAAAGAAACAAGCTACCCTAGCCTCTAGACCTAGTATGTGGTAGCAGTACGGAGCTGCTTGCGTTGCTCTTTACCATGCCCTTTACTTTCCACAGGGCAAGAAAAGGGATCGAGGAAAGGAGAGAGATGGTGAAAATTAAGAGAGAGAGAGCGCCAAGGGGGGTGCTTCACCAGTCAGTCAGTGTGTGTGAAGTCTGAAGTGGCTGCGGGGTGGGGTCTGTCTGCGGCTGTGGCTGAAAAATTCCTCTGGAGACGAGATGGAGCTGCTGCATGCGGCCGGCTCCCCCTACGCGGATCTCGTATGCGCCCATTGGGGGATCGAGACTTCTTGTGGGGGCACGGGCGGGCGCAGGCAGGCTGGCAGCTTTCACTGACGCGCAAGCCCAGGCCCAGCCCTGCTGCTCTGCTGCTGCCGCCGTTTGCAGCTCTGCCCTGCCCTGCCCTGCCCTGCCCTGCCGCCGCGTTAAAAGCAGCCGCGGCCACAGCCTACGGGCGCGCGGCAGGGAGTAGCTACCACTAGGATGGCAGCAGTCTCGCTGGATCGATCGGCAGAGCGATTGCTGCTTCTTATTGGGCACCATGCCATGGCCTTTTCACTGCTCCTGCGGGTTGATGCCGGGGGTGTTTCTTATCTACTCCTACCACTACCAGGGCTAGACTAGGCCTCAGCCCTAGATAGTAGTATCTGCTCTACTCGGCTACGCGCAGCAAGCCTGCGTTTATGTGTGCCGATCGGGCGCACATGTCTCGCCCGGAGAGACGGAAGAACGCTCCCCGTCCCTCCCACTTCTGGCCGGGTCGCCGGGATAAACCGTAGCAACTCGCTTTTAGTTATCGGCTAGCTAGGCCCAACTCTAGCACGGTTTAGCGTTGTTCCGTCTAAGTCTAACATGTGCCCATGGAAGTTTATATTGAGTGTTCCATTATGTTTGCTTGCTAAGTTGCTACCATGTGCCCGTTGAACTCTAGCGCAGTTTTGAGTGTGTAGTATGTTGACAAAGCTGAACGGTACTGCTGCCGGAGTGACACAAACCTTAGCACAAATGTAGCTTAATTTCTTTATGTTGTCAAACTCGCAATTTGTTGTGTCTGACATGTGCCCATGGAACTCTAGCACGGTGTAGTTTGTGTAGTATGTTGACAAAGCTGGAGGATAGTGCTGCAGGAGTGATAGAAATATGAGCATCATTCTAGTAATGGATTAATATGGGATAAAGAGAACCAATTTATCTTAATGCTATGGTAGGGTTTATCTTCATGAATTTTTAGTATTTGTTTGTTTGCTATAGATTCCAATCATATAGTTCATGTGATCACAAGTAGCTGCGAGCATGTATTTTGTATTTTGTGGCCTCTCCCACATAAAAATGTAATGAGGGAAAAAATCTTATGACCTGACTAATTAACTATAGATAATTCCGTCACACCTTTCACTGCTATTCCACAATAATGTTCTATTACTTTAAGATTCTTTATTGTTGCATCAACTAACATCAATTTTCTTATTCTTTATTAGCTTACAAAAATATATTTCCATACCCATAAAGTTTCTCTAATTTATTTTCTAGATAGAGTAAATGTTTGGTGTGTGTATAGTTCTATCAGTGGTTGAATATAACTTGAGAAAATATTAATCGTACATTTAACCACTCGTTGGGTTTGACACTCTTATTCATCGAAATGGTTACAATAGATTCCTATGCTTACATATTATCACTATGTTTTAGACAATGGGTGTCGGGGAACCTACAGTTCAATTTTTGACACGGTTATGAATCAGGATTTATATTGATTGTTTAGAGGTCGACCACACATGTGCCTAGATACGTATTAGTATTTTCTGGAAAAATACCTGACTGGGTATCGCTATAATTGCCTAAAGTCGCAAATGTCGGAGATGGGTCTGTCCTGGGATAGGGGCTCTCAAGAGGTTCGAACACAGGGGACTAACCACACTCACTGCACCTCTCGTGAGGCCTGGTGAGGAAACCTCGAGGCAGGCAACAATGGTGACACGAGTACTTTACCCAGGATCGGGCCACCTTGCAACACGCTACTCCTGCTTGTCTGATGGATTGCACTACGGTTGATTACAGTACAAGTTGCGAGCGTGTGTTCGGGCTCAGACTAGGGGAGCTCTAGAGTGAATGAGATGTCCCCTTCTATGGGAGCAAGCTGCTCCTTATATACTCGCTCTGTCCCTCTTTCCCGCTACTTCTTGGAGGGAAAGGGTCACCACACAATGACAAGGAGAAGGCAGATTGTGCCCTGCTGCTTCTGGCGGTCTTGGTTTTGGGGGACAACGCCACCGTCCATGGCAGGACGATGGGGGATCTCGACGACGTTCCCTTCGTCTTGTAGCGTCGGCTTGGTCCTCTTTCATCGAAGAGAAAAGCTTTGGACGGCACTTTGGTGCGAGCAGCTTTCATCCACCCTTTATACACGAGAATGACAACTGCGGACAAAGTGGCTATGTGGCACTGGCATGCTCTCATGGCGCGCAGAGCTGCTTGTGTCACCTGCACATGGAATGCGCCCTCCCAAGGGAAGAGTCCTCTGGAGAGGAGCAAAGCGATCGAGGTAGAACTCCTTGATACGTCATAAACGTATCCTAAATTTCTGATGTTCCATGTTGTTTTCATGTTGTTTCCTACATGTTTGCTATACACTTTATGTCATTTTTCTCGATTTTCCAGACTAACATATTGACAAGATGCCACAGAGCAAGTTCCCTGTTTTCTGCTATTTTTAGTTTCAGAAAAAAGTTTTTCTGGAAATATTCTGGGAATTGGAAAATTCGAAGCCCGGAAGTCTTAGAATTCCCGAAGGTTCCACGGAGTCCCGAAGAGGCCCAGAGGGGGCCACACCATAGGCCGGCGCCCCCCTGGCCGCACCTGGGGTGGTGTGTGCCCCTTGGGCCCCCACCGCCATTGCTCTTTCGTCTATATAATCCCCTCGATGCGTGAACCCTAAAAATATACCACTTTTTCCGAGAAACACCCGAGGACGTCGTCATCGTCATCCTAAGATCGAGAGGGTTCTGGAGCTCTCCCCGGCACCTTGCCGGGAGGGGGATTCATCACCGGGGGGGTCTACACCACCATGCCCTCCTCCAAAGTGATGTGTGAGTAGTTCATCCCTGGACTACGGGTCCATAGCAGTATCTAGATGGTTGTCTTCTCCGCTTTGTACCTCATGTTTAGATCTCGTGAGCTGACCTACATGATCGAGATCATCTTTATGTAATGCTACATGTTGTGTTTGCTGGGATATGATGAATGTTGAATGCTATGTCTTCTGATTATCAAGCTATCATGTTATCTTCATGCATATGTTATTTATGATCTTGCATGCTCTCCATATTAGTAGATGCTCTGGCCAAGTAGATTCTAGTGCCTCCAAGAGGGAGTATTTATGCTTGATAGTGGGTTCATGCCTCCTTTGCATCTGTGCTCGAGTGATAGTAACATGGCGGATGGAGGATGTGTTGTTGCCATTAGGGAGAAAACAACGATGTTACTTAGTTTATATTGTTTACATTACACACTTTGCTTACTGTGATAATCTGTTGCTTGCAACTTAATACCCAACGTTTGTTCGGATGATATTCGGAGGGTGGATTATTAGTCATAGATGCAGTTGGATGACGATCTATGTATTTTGTTGTAATGCCCGCATGAATCACATAGTAATCTTTATGTCTTGAATATGCACTATGGTGCAGCCTTCATTTCTGTCAATTGCCCAGTTGTACTTTGTTCACCACACATGTTATTTATCTTTTATGGAGAGACACCTCTAGTGAACTGTGGACCCCGGTCCATTTTCTCATGCTGATAATACACACACTGCTTCCACTGTTTTCACACTGCTGCTCCTGTTTTCATACTATTCTCATACTGTTTTCCACACCATACATTTAACCTCTTTGTTATCAGCAAAACCGGTGAGATTGACAACCGCACTGCTTCGTTGGGGCAAAGTTAATTGTTTGTGTTGTGTAGGTTCCACGTTGGTGCAGAACCGGTAGTGCTCCCTCGCATCTCAGCTGCATCAAAGTTTTGAAGTTACTCCTTCCTCCTACTGGTCGATTAAACCTTGGTTTCTTTCTAAGGGAAAACTGCTGTTGTGCTTATCATACCTTCCTCTTGGGATTTCCCAACGAGTGCAAGACCTGCACCATCAAAGCTATTTTCTGGCGCCGTTGCCGGGGAGGAAGAGGATTTCTGCAAGGGGAGTCTCTCACTTCTAATCTCTTTACTTTGTTTTTGTTTTTCTTACTTTATCGTATTTTGTCTTGTTTGCTTCTCTTTATCAAAAACACACAAAAAATTAGTTCTTATTCTAGTTGTTATTTTTGCTTTATCATGCTTGCTATCAATGTTTGATGTCTTTGAAACTAGATCTTATTGGAAAGATGGGTTCACGGAAGATCAACACAAATATTATAAGGAACACCGCTTGTCACAAAAAGGGAAACATTTATGGGAACAAATTAATAAATTGCATATCATTGCTAGAAACTTGTACTCTACTTATAATGTTACTTATTGCTTTGATAAGTCTTGTTGTTGTAGGAGGTATAAACACCTCCCTTTATAATGTGAGTATAATAATACTGTTACCATATCTTCTTATGTTAAGGGAAATTATGAATTATATGATGTGGAACAAAATGAAGAATTTATTGCTTGGTAGGGTGCATTCAAAATTGCCTCTTGAAAGTATTGATAATGCACCTTATAAATACGAGATCTATGCTATAATTTAATATTTCTTTCATAATTACAAGGATTGTAATTACTACATAATGGAATATCTTAATAAATGCTCAACCTAAGGAAGAGACTAATTCCTTGAAGGAGCCTATGGAAGAAGAAACTGCTGAATCTGGAAGCTCATTGGATGAAAAAGAGGAGGAGAGTGATGATCAAGAGGAGGGAGAATGGAGCTACCCATGTCTACCTCCCAATGAGAGTAACTCTTTAACTCATACATTATTTGATGAAAGTGATGATCCTATTGATTCTTTTGAAATATCCCTTTTTGATGAAATTGATACTTGATATACTTGTGATCTTGATACTACTATGAATGAAACTTGTGAGAATGATATTGCTACTGTTATTTGTGATAATACATGCTACTTTGATAAATCTTATGATAATCATCTATTTGTTCCAACTATTGATATGCATGATAATGAGGAAGTTTGTTTAGAAAATTTATATGATAATGCTCTTGATGATGGTCCTATGTTAGTTGATGTTAAAAATCATAATGCTACTGAAAATGGGACTGTTATTAGTAGTTCCATAATTTTTATGAGTGATCAATCATCTCGTTTTGATATTGGTAAAAGTGAAAAAAAGAGCTGATTTTAAATTTTCATCCCAGTGTTTTTGAGCTTGATATGAATTGTGTGCTTTTAGACCATGACAAACATGCTTTATGTGATAATTATGTTGTTGAGTTAGTTCATGATGCTACTGAAAATTATTATGACAGAGGAAAATTTGGTTGTAGGAATTTTCATGTTACTAAAACACCTCTCTTTGTGTTGAAAGTTTTGAAGTTGCTCTTGTTCTACCTTCCCATGATCTCTAGTTTGAGCTTCTTTAATTTTTTTCTTTACAAGATTCCTATGAACAGGAAGTGGGTTAGACTTAAATTTATTTTATAATTGCTTCTTGATGCTCTCTTTTTCTTAATTCATACTTCTTATGTGAGCATATTTTTCACTTGAAAACACTTGATTCCACTTTTCTGGGCCTAGCTAAAAGGCGTTAAAGAAAAGCACTTCTTGGGAGATAACCCATGGTTTTATTTTTGATTTGTTTTTCTATGTTTTCTTTGAGTCAAGGGGCTGTATACTTCTGTAGAAACTCTTTTGTATCTTTATTTTCATGTTTAAATTGTGTCAAGTAAAGTTTCTGACGAGAGTTAGAGTTGGTTTTGGATTTCTGCGCAGGAAACAGATTTCTGCTGTCCACCGTAAAAAATCGTGTAATTCACAAAAATATCATAATGACCTGAAATTTTTTGTGCTTATTCCTCAGATAATTCCGCAACATTTTTGTTCTTTAAGCTTTCGATCTGAGTAACATAAGTGCCCCGAAAAAATCATCTTTACAGACTGTTCTGGTTTTGGCAGATTCTGCCAATTTTCTTGCATTTGCTCTTTTACGATCTCAAGTGGATTTCTTTCCTTCATGAAACATAAATGGATGTACCTAATGTTTAAAAACATCAATATAACTTGTGAAAAAAAACCTTACAGAACCCATGGATTTTTTTATTGTTGCACTAACCCTCTAATGTGAATTACTCTTTGAGTATGGTGTGAAGAAAGTTTTCAACTGTCAAGAGAAGACGGTGATATATGTGATCAAGAAGAGTGCAAGGTCAAAGCTTGGGGATGCCCCCGTGGTTCATCCCAGAAAATTTTAACAATACTCAAGCATCTAAGCTTGTGGATGCCCAAGGAATCCCCTTCTTCATCAACAATTTATCAGGTCACTTCTAGTGAAACTATATTTTTAATCGGTAACATCATATGAAGTTTACTTGGAGCGTCTGTTTGTTTTTATTTTGTTTTCATTTGTTTTATTTTGTGTTCCTTGCTGCAATAATATAGTTGGACCCTAGAATTCCTTGTTTTGGAGAGATACACGCTCATCTTTTTCGTTTGAATACTTTCTATGCTAGTATTCTGAGTTTTTCTTCTAGGTGCTGCAAAATTCCTGTTTAGCTCTTGTTTTCATTGCATCTCTTATTCGGAGTTGTTAGTTTTAGTAGTGTTGTGTGGGTACTATAATGTTTGCTTTTTGTATCATTTAGAGAGTTTTTGTTAAAACATACTTTGTATGGTGCTTGTTGGGAAAAGAAACTGATGCTTGAAGTAGAATTTATAACGGTACAAGTAGAAGTTTGTATAGACTGTGGCTAGACTTTTTCGTATCATGCTAGATGTTATTTCAATTCTAAAGCCTAGTGGTTATTTAGTAGCATGATTAGTCTCAAATAACTGAGATTCTTTAATGTGCCATTGAAAGAATCATGATTTGTTCTTGTCATATTGAAGCATAAATTTGTGGTGTTCTCCTTTGAATGTTTTATTTGGTTGACTTAGCGCATGCTCACACCATATTTGTGACTATGAACCAGTCACTTATAGCCTCTATGATCATTTAGTTTTTAAACTTTTGGTACCACTTATGCTTTTATTAATGATGTTTATGTCGCTATGCATCATTATGGCTCTTATGCTCTCTTGATTTGTCGCTCCCAATCTTTTGCTAGCCTCCAACTGTATTGAGTATAAGCTCTACTCGTGCATCCAACTCAAAAAACCAAAGTATGCCCAATGTGTCCACCATACCTACCTACATGTGGCATTTAACCGCCGCTCCAAAGTAAATTGCTCATGTGTTATCTTTAAAACTTTCAAAATTACTCATATTTCGTGCTCCTGTTTTAGCTCATGAGGATGTAAATAGAGAATTTTTATCTCACTTGTTGATTGGACTTTCACACCCTGGACTAGTGGCTTCATCCACTTATCCAATTGATCGAAGAGCTGGTAGCGGGGTGCCTAGCCCCAAATTAATAACAACAAAATCTTTTCACTATTTTTGTCCCTGATTTATCAGTCAAAACATAATTGTGTAAACAAAGGAGAAAAAGGGATGACCTTCTATCCAGATCCGTCCTTCTATGTGAGCCGCTCTTGTGAAGTCTAGTTGGCTTGTGACGTACTGTATTTTTTGTTTACCATTCGTTGACATAAGCATAGATCTCTCTAAAAAAATGTTTTCTTCCTTGGTTCCAAACTATTCTTATATAACACCAAACACTTGGTTTTCAACAAATTACTTGTTTTCTTCCTTATCTTGGTTTCTTCCTTATTTATAACTTGCATGTGTGGTTCAAGTCATACTGTGGTTTCTTATTTTCTCCTTGTTATTCTTCTCCTTTTATGGATCATGGATTTATATATAACAGAATGTAGGTGTATTATATAACATCAATTTTTCCTATGCATATAAGAAGAATTTGTTGACAGGTTTGCAAGGCTTGCCCTCAAATTACTTTTCATATACAAATGGCTTATAAGTACAAGGTTATCAAACCTTATGTTTATTTGTATATGACACTCAATTGTTAGAGCCCACAAAAGTGGTTTGTTAACAAGATTGCAACTTGTTACCAAACTACTTCTATTTAACACCAGCATTGTAATACCACATTGTTTCTAGATAATTTAATAAGAATATCTTAGTGTATGATTTTCCAAATTCCCCAGAATAGATTGAGTTAGCACTTCTAGGATTGATGGAGGGATGGTAACCCGGTAGGCTAACGCCAAGGAGTAACTCGGCCCAAAGGACGCTGCGCAAGACCCGGCTTATGGGAAAGGAGCTTCTAGAAGGCCCAGTAGTGTAGGCCTCGTAGCCCGGATTGTGGGTTCCGATAAGGAAGTTTAGGGTTTGCAAGAAGTGTACGGGTAGGATTCAGAGTACGCCTTGGATAGTAAGCCAGGGGATCCGGGTACTATATAAGCCGGTCCCTAGGGTTAGGATACACAAGTTTTACGAGATAGAGATTGCGAGGTATCGAGTATCCCTTGTAACACGAGAGTTGAGATAATATATTCAGATCGGAGACTCGGCGACTTGATTGCCGGCTACCAGATCGCATACCACCATGGTTTCCCTTGAGATAAACCCTCTCCCAAACACCAGAGTCGATTTGCCCCAAGACAAGTTACCCCTGGTAACGTCTGCCGTGATTATCCCACGACAGTTGGCGCCCACCGTGGGGCCTACGTCCAAGGGTGTTTACATCACGGGAGAAGCTCGGGAGAACATGAAGAACCTCATCGTCGGCGAGATCTACACCAACCCTGAAGGAGAGAAGATGGTGGAAGATTTTGGCTGGGGGCCAGAGTCGGATCTGCTTGAATCCGGATCCGTCATCACAATCGGCCGGGTCAACGTCTTCGTCGGCATGGTACGTGCGTTCGGTTCAATCCCTGACGATTTTGGATTTGATTCTGTGTCAGGAGAGGCCACCCACGTTCAGTCGGACGGAGAAGAATCGGTCGGGACGGTGGATCCGACAGAGGAGCTCACCACGAAGAGGGAACAGCCGGAGGAGCCGGCATGGACCCCGCGTGGCCGGGTCATAAGAGAGGAGGATACCGAGTCTATCTTGCACCTGCTGGAGGACCGGTATGAGGAAGATAGATGCGATGAGGAGGAGTATGGGTCTTCGCCAAGCATTGCGCGCCAGGTCGCGGTCTACACGGCCCCTGCAACCAATCTCAATCAGGGGAACGTGACTACGGCCACGGTCGGAGCGGCGCAAGCATTGGCCCAGCAGCAAAATCCGGCTGACGGAAATCCGGTCTTGACCCGGGTTGATGGAGAGTCGGCTTCAGTCACCAGCCGAGCGGCGGATAGCGAGATGCAGGCAAATATGTTCGGGTTCTTGGCTAACAGGGCGCCATGGGCGGGTCCTTCGAATCCGCAACACCCGGCCCTGTTCAGTAATAATATTGTCCTGGACCCAACAGTGTTAGCTACTGTGATAACTCCGGAAAATGCCGCGGCACGTGCCATGGACTTGGAGGTAGCACGCCGCGCGCTAGAGCAACAAAGAAGAGATGTAGAAGCAGAAAAGCAAGGGGTAGCCACGCGCCAACGCGAACTGGACGCGCTGGAGAACCGGCTCCGAGCTGAGACAAGCAGGGTGCATCAGAGATACCAGACAAGATTACCGGCAATGGGTGGAGTCATAAACCCTAACGCACTATTCATCACACCCCAGGATCAGCCGATTCCGACTGTGAATCAGGAAACTGTGCATCAACCGGCAACTGGAGCAGGACAGCCGGCAAACGTGCAGGCCGGGTTGCCCACACTGCAAACTGGGGCCCCTGTCGGCAACACAGCGCCACCACCACCACCATCACGATTTCGTACACCACCAGGTCACTTCAATAACCCCATGGATAACTTGTATGCAGCAACGTTAGCATTGAATCAGATCCCCGTAAGAGAGTCACCCATGCGGAGCAGACCCGACGGGCGATCGATTTGTTCCATACGGCAGCGGCTCAACAGGTTAATTACCCGGATAATAGGAGTGGAATGCATGGAACACCATATATCAGCCAGCAACACGGCAATGCCGGCAATATGCAAACAAGTTCAGCGCGTCGGAGGGCACAGCAGCAGCAAATGCCGCCTCCTCCCCGCGTGCAAGCAGCACCAGAAGGTATCAGCAGCACAAGCTATTGTGGATAGTTCCAGAGCCAGGAGAGCCGCGGCCGGGTCTGCGGTGCATGGACCAGCGGCAGCGCCACGTCCAGCCGTACCCCCCGCAGGATCGCATGTTTCACGGGTGAGGCCAGTACCGACTAATCTCGCTGGGCCCAAGTGTCTGACGGATAACATCAGGGCTGAGCCTTACCCGGATAAATTCAAGGAACCGGGTAAAGTAGTGAACTACGAGCCGACTATGGATCCTGAAACATGGTTGAGCAGTTATGAGATGGCTATGTCGATTCGCAACGCGTCTGGAAACCTTCAAGCCAAGTTCATGTATTTAATGATGTCGGAAGGAGCAGCAAAGTTGTGGTTCAACAATTTACCGGAAGGATCTATCAAGTCGTGGGGTGAATTGAAAACTGCGTTTATCAAGCACTTTCACGGAACATGCAGGAAGTTGTTTACTATCGACGACCTAGAACGGTGTGTGCAAAAGAAGGGAGAGTCGGCGCGCAGCTGGGTGCGCCGGGTTATGGAGATATTGCATTCATCTACAGATATTCAGCCGAAGGATGCGTTGCAGGCTATGGCCAAAACATGCAAGTATACACCTTTAGTGCAGAAATTAACTCGCATGAAATCCAGCCGGAATGCTTCAGAGGTTACAATGGGAGAACTAATGGACGCGTACAACAAGCACGCTGCAACAGATACCACAGAAGAGGACGTTGATGACAAGAAAGCAAAAGCAAATACATGCAATAATGGAAGAACCGGCAATGGATCTACGCCGGGTAACCATGGAGGTAACAATGGGAACAACCAGAACAAGCGCCCGTTCGAGGGGAATTCCGAGTTTATCGCCAGCACAGAAGCCGGGTCTTCAAGGCCCAGGGCAGAAGGAAATTTCAACGCAGGAAATCATAACGGAGGAAATTATCAAGGGCCACCAAGGCCGGGTAACAACTGGGATATCTTCAGAATGGCGTGCCCGAAACACAGCAGGAACGGAAGGCCAGCTAACCACTCATTGGAACAATGTGCGGATTTGCAGAGATGGAAGAACGAGGAAGTGAACAAGGCTATGCGAGGTGCAGGCCGGGGAGGAGGACCGGGTCCGGGTGGAAACCCGGGCAACGGCCCACCCCCAGCAGGCAACCCGGGAGTTGGGAATCCGGGTAATAACCAGGGAGGAGCTGGAGGCTTCCAAGCCAACCCCAAGCAATTGGGCCAATACCACGTTCACACCACAGGAATTTCTAACAAGGATAGAAAGATACTAAAGAAGGCAGTAAACTCGGTCTCCTCGGCTGTCCCGAGATACCTCAGGTGGTCCGAGCAGGATGTAACGTGGAGCAGAAGAGATCACCCGGAAAGAATAGAACACCCGGGAGTCATAGCATTGGTGGTTGCACCATAGGTTAACGGTTATGAGCTGAAAAAGGTCTTAATGGACGGTGGAAGTAGCATCAACATCCTATATTGGGAAACTTTCTTACACATGGGTCTCAAGGAGTCTCAGCTACAGAAAAGTTCAACAGTTTTTTCACGGAATAGTGTCGGGTCACTCAGCGTGCCCTGAAGGAAAGATTACCTTGGAGGTTGCTTTTGGAGAATCAAAGGATAATTTCCGGGTGGAGTGGCTCACGTTTGAAGTGGTGAAGTTGCGCAGTCCTTATCACGCGCTATTTGGGAGGCCGGCTTACGCCAAGTTCATGGCCAGGCCATGTTACGTGTACCTACAGCTAAAAATCCCGGGTCCTAAGCAGACCATCACCATACATGGGAGCCGGGATATAGCGGCTGAGTGTGACGAAGGAGATGCGGCAATGGCAGAACAAGCCTGTAGAAAGGAGGAGCTTAAGTATTACCGGTCTCAAGTAGATCTGGATGACAGGACAGCCCTGAAGAGGCCAAACACCGAGGATGAGAGAGCAAAATTCAAAGCAGCGCAAGATACCAAGATGGTGGCCTTCGTCGAAGGTGATCCCTCCAAGCAATTTGCCATAGGATCTAATTTGGACGATGAGCAGGAAAAAGCACTTGTGGAGTTTATCCGTTCAAATAAGGATGTGTTCGCTTGGACGCCTAGCGATATGCCAGGTATCCCTACAGAGCTGGCAGAGCATAGTTTGCACGTTGATCCCAAGTCCAGGCCCGTGAAGCAGGGACTGAGAAAGATGAATGAGGAAAGAAGAAGGGCTATCGGCGAAGAAATTGCTCAGCTATTGACGGTCGGCTTTATCATGGAAGTATTTCACCCGGAGTGGTTAGCAAATCCGGTTCTCGTGATGAAAAAGACCAATGAGTGGAGGATGTGCATTGATTGTACGCGTCTCAACAAGCATTGCCCAAAGGATCCGTTTGCACTTCCAAGGATAGATCAGATCATAGACGCAGTGGCTGGAAGTGACCTATTATGCTTCCTTTATGCATATTCCGGGTATCATCAGATCAAGCTCAAGAAGGAAGACTGGGAGAAAACGTCGTTTATAACCCCTTTCGGGGCCTTTTGTTACAAAACCATGACTTTTGGATTGAAGAACGCTGGCGCAACCTATCAGCGGTGCATTCAGAAGTGCTTTGAGGACCAAATTGGACGCAACGTTCACGCTTACGTGGATGATGTGGTGATCAAGACCAGAAAAGCAGAGACATTTATTGATGATCTGAAGGAAACATTCAAGAACCTGAGAAGATACCAGATGAAACTTAACCCGACAAAGTGTGTATTTGGAGTCCCAGCAGGGAAGTTACTCGGTTTCATTGTTTCAGAGAGAGGGATTGAAGCAAACCCGGATAAAATCAAAGCTATCCAGAGTCTGAAAAAGCCGGAAAACCTGAAGCACGTTCAAAAGTTTACGGGATGCGTAGCAGCGCTGAGCCGGTTTATATCAAGGCTCGGAGAGAAGGCAATACCCTTGTACCGGCTCTTGAGGAAATCTGATAAATTCGTTTGGGACCAAGAGGCGGATGAGGCGTTCGAGGCACTAAAGAAGCAGCTATCTGAGGCACCAGTCCTAGCAGCCCCGGGTCCTAAAGAGCCCATGTTACTATACGTGGCAGCGGGGCCCCGGGCAGTTAGCGCAGTGGTTGTCGTTGAGCGCAAGGAGGATGGAAAGGATCACCCGGTCCAGAGGCCGGTTTATTATGTCAGCGAGGTGTTATCAGAAGCAAAGCAGCGCTACCCACATTGGCAGAAGTAGGTTTTCGGGGTCTTCATGGCCAGCCGGAAGTTGAAGCCGTATTTTCAGGAACACCCTATAACAGTGGTTAGCTCTATACCAATGTCGGATATCATCAGAAACTCGGATGCAACAGGTAGAATAGCCAAGTGGGCAATCGAGATGGGAGATTATCACATCAACTACGAGCCCAGGTCAGCAATCAAATCTCAAGCTCTGGTTGATTTCATTAATGATTGGACGCAAACAGGCATGCCCACAATGACTCCAAGTTCCGAGTCTTGGATAATGCACTTTGACGGTTCCAAGCAATACGAGGGATCAGGAGCTGGAGTGGTGCTCACATCACCTAAAGGAGACAAATTAAGTTACGTATTGCAGATTCACTTCGATATTTCCAACAACGTGGCCGAATATGAGGCATTATTTCATGGATTGAAGATAGCCAAGGAGATGAACATTAAAAGGATACGATGCTATGGGGACTCAGATCTTGTGGTACAACAGGTCTCGGGAACTTGGGACATAAAAGATGCAACTATGGCAGCATACCGCAGAGAGGTGGACTGGGTTGCCGGGTGTTTCTCCGGGTATGAGGTGGAGCATGTCGACAGAAGAAAAAACGAGGCAGCAGATACACTCGCCAGACTCGGCTCGCGCTGAGAGCCGGTTCCACCCAATGTGTTCCTGGACGAGCTATGGCGGCCGTCAGTTAAAACCGAGTCTGAGGAAGAACTGGCTAACAAAGACCCGGATTTGGAGCTCGTGGCCACAATACACACTGTTCCCGAGTGGACAGAGCCGTTTCTGGCTTACCTATCACGGGGCGAGTTACCACAGCAAGAGGTACTAGCAAGGCAAATTCTGAGGCGAGCAAAAGATTATTCCATCATCAATGGGGAGTTATATAAAAGGAGTGTCGCAGGAGTATTTTTGCGCTGTGTAGCACCAGAAGAAGGCCGGCAAATCCTGAAAGAGATCCACAAAGGCGACTGTGGCCATCACGCATCCACAAGGTCCCTGGTGGCCAAAGCATATAGGCACGGTTTCTTCTGGCTCACAGCTTTAGCAGATGCGGAACGCTTGGTGGCAAGGTGCGACGGATGCCAAAGGTACGCCCGCCAAATCCATGTGCCGGCTATGGAGTTGCAAACAATTCCTTTGACCTGGCCTTTTGCCGTTTGAGGTATGGACATGGTTGGCCCCTTTCACATGTCACCTTGCAAAAAGACACATCTCCTGGTGGCTATCGATAAATTTACCAAGTGGGTTGAAGTTATGCCAGTTACCAATTGTGAAGTGATTACGACAGTTAAGTTCCTGAAAAGGATTATCTACCGGTTCGGGTATCCTCACAGTATAATTACCGACAATGGAACCAACATGTCCCTTGGCGAGATGGAGAAACTTTGTGGCAACAACGGAATCCGGCTTGACATAGCTTCCGTAGCTCATCCACAAGCCAATGGACAAGTGGAGAGGGCGAATCAGGAGTTACTTCGTGGATTAAAGCCATGATTGCGAGTCCCGTGTGTCAGAGCCGCTGGAGCATGGGTCGAAAAGTTACCCTCAGTGGTTTGGGGTATCAACACTACACCTAACAGATCTACTCAGATGACACCGTTTTTCATGGTTTATGGTGCAGAAGCAGTGCTGCCGAGTGATATCATCCATGACTCGCCTCGAGTATCGGCTTACGTTGAGGTGGAGAACGAAAAGACCCGGCAGGACGCCGTGGATATGTTAGAAGAACACAGGGAACAAGCTTTGGAGAGATCAGCCATATACCAGCAGGATCTGAGGAGATATCATAGCCGGAGAGTCAAAACCCGGGTCTTCCAGGAAGGAGACCTGGTTCTGCGCCTAGTACAGTCAAAGGAAGGAAAACACAAGTTATCCCCACCATGGGAGGGACCGTTCATCATAAGCCGAAATCTGCACAATGGATCATATTACTTGATAGATGCAAGGGAAGAGTCGGCCACGGTTAATGACACCGCTCATACCACTTCATCTATGCAAGAGAGAGAAAGACCTTGGAACGTAGCTCAGCTGCGTCCCTACTATACCTAGTTTAGACTAGATTTACAAGTGAAACTACACGATGTAACAGGCAGCAGGTTTCAGACGCACTCTTTTCCTATCCAGGGTACCTAAGGGGACTGGAGGGTTTTTAATGAGGCGGCTTGCTGACCTAACTTTTCTCATATCAATAAAGAGATGGTTAAACAATATATTGTCTCCTTTTCATGTATTTTTTATCAAGTTTTTTATCTCTGTTGTGTTTTTATTTTTTCTTCCAGGTAAGTATTATTCATTGTTCTTAGTACATTAGTTTCTTTAGTAAATTGCATATATTTAGGTCTTGGGGGCTGATTGCTTGAATAGCACAGTTACAAACTCAAAGACCCGGCCATGATGCCTATGAGTTATAAGGGCCGATTACTTGCAAACAAGTACGGCTGCAAGCTTATAACCGGACAAAGGAGCCAAACTTTCTTGACTTTTCTTACTTAACCTCGATGTTACTCGCACTTAAGTGGCATGATTCGCTAGCGTATGATTACAATCAGTCATGATGCCCAATGGGACTTGCCTGACCCTGTCTTCATACAGCTGTAGCAACATGATTATCCACGCGAAAGCCGGCTTACAGTACCAGAGAGTCAAAAGGGTCATCTAAACCACAAGTTATGCAGAGTACAAGGTTAATAACCGGAAACTCAAAGTTTATTAAGCATAACTTCAAAACCTATGTGAAACGGCTCTAGGTTTTGGGCTTAGCATGTAATAGTTTGTTCCTTTTGAAAGACCCAATACCCCAGACTCGGAATTTCGGGCCTTGGGGACTCGGGAATTTGAAAAAAGAAAACAAATTATCCAGCTATTCAGCTCAAAAACCCAAAAATCCGAGTCTTGGGGACTTAGAAAAAAAAAAGTCCACCAGTCAAAACCCACGAAACCCGGAAACCGAGTCTCACAATAGGAACCACAGCAGAAAGTCAGGAAATCAAGGATGAAAAAACACAAAGTTAAGAAATATCAAATTCAAGCAAAAGGCCAGAAGGGCCACGAAATATATTAAGGTATCAAAGTGTATTACAAAGCCACGATAGCAGTATCACAAAGCGCACAAGCACGCTATCAAAAAGAATAATTATTTTACAGGATCATTGGCCGAATGAGGTATTGAGACGGCATCGGTCAAGAGTTTACTCGGCCTCCTGGGTTGGGCCTACAGCCTTGCCATTGTCTTCCGGGTCTTGGTCTTGAGTTTGCTCCTCGGAGGCCTTCCTAGTGCTGTCACCCGGATTGGCAGTATCAGGACGAACAGGCGGGCGGCCAGCCGGCGTAGAGGAGGAGGGCGCTAACTCCAAATCGGCTTCCCTCTTCGCGGCTTCCTCCCTCCTCCTGGCCGAGTCAGCATCCCACTTCTCCAAGATATCGAAGGGTAAAGGCATATCTTCCTTCACAGGTTTATCCGCGGCGTCGTATGGAATTACATATCTATTCAGGTCCAGAGAATCGGCAAGAGTAGTCGCCGAGTGACGCACCTCAGTCTGTACAGCTTTGAAGTCCTTGGCGACGAACCTGGAGCCATCGGCCTTGAACTCTGGAAACCCGGCCACCAGTTTTGCTGGCTCAAGCTTTAGAAAGTAAGATTTAGCCAGCATAAGACCCCGGGTCATCCCAACCCGGCATGCCGAGCGTTTCCAGAGCTCAATCCATGCGGGGACAGTAGATCACGCATGGATCAGGGTTTCCATACCCGGATATCCCTCAGTCGGCCACTGTATGGTGTCCAGGATCCATTTAGTGCCGGCGCAGAACCTCCGGAGCACAGTCCTTAAATTTTTTACCTTTTGGATATCATCTTCTTCTGCGGGCGCAAGGTTAGCGCCTGCGAAGTAAACAGTAAAGGTTACATCAAAATATTCCGGGTATCATTGATCAAGAAAAAAACCGAGTCACGAACCAGCAAGTAACAATATCTCACCAAATAGGACACGATAAGTGTGGGCAACTTGGGCTGATAATTTCTTCAGTGCAGCCTGAACAGTGGTGTACTTCTTCTTGTACTTCGCGACATCCTTGTTAAGCGTTTCCACCTCAGCCTCAAGCGCCTCTCGCAGCTTTACCTCAGTCTCCAGGAGTTGATTGGTCTTGGCCAAAATTTCCTCGGTCCGGGCCATTTGTGCCTATAAGGGACGGAAAGATAAAGGTTAGCCGGATATCCCAATAACCCAAGTATTAAAAAGGGAGTACCAAGTACAACTTCGACAAGTTATACTCGGAACTTGGGGACTAGATGGATACTATGAAATACCAGTCAGTATTACCTGATGTTCAGCAGCCATGCGCTCCAACATATTGTTCTCTGTGGCCTTCATGGCGAGGAGGGCGCTCATCATCTGGTCGAAGGAATGATTACCCGGGTCGGAAGACCCGGGATCCTGGTTACTCGGAGGCCGAGTTCTTGCCTTGGCAGGGGAAGGCACCCGAGTCACTCGAGTGTCGGAGTTCAGCTCGCCTCCCCCTGTGCCCAGGATTGTGACCTCTTCGTCCTCATGCGCGTGCGAGGCTATTGGATACTCGGCTTCTCGATCAGCCGGGTTCTTCGGTGGCACTTGCTCCTCCTCGCCGCCAGCCGCAGCCATCGTGTCATCAATCGGGTTCTCTTTGCCCGGGTCATCAGTTTCCATGTCATCCTGGTCACTGATAGTGACCTTGGCCCTGAGAATGGTACGAGTAAGAAGTTAGTATGTAGCTAGAGAAATTTATGGATGAGTATTAGAACAACAAGAGAAGAACCTTACCCGGAGTTCACCATGAAGTCTGAGGGGAATTCGCTGCTGGACCCGGAAGAAGCTGACAAAGATTGAGAAAGTGAGACGCGGAGTCGTCCCGCTAAGGGGTGATTGGGAGAAGGAAATCTCTGATACTCGGGATGAGGTTGAGAAGTACCGGCGCGCTGAGCCGGAGGTGGTGGGATACCCGGGTTGAGCGTGGCGTCACCCGGAGTGTTCCGGGTCACCCTGCGCTTGATCAGGGGTGGTTCCTTCGAGTATGACCAGTCGGATAGTTTACGGTTTAGCTCGCACATATTAGTGAAGGAGTATGGTTTGGAGGCAAGGGAATGATATGGGACCTTAAAGACAACCCCTCGGGGTTTCCTCTTAGCTCCGACCTCGGTGACCGGTTCAGCTTCGCTCTCGTCACTCTGTGTTTCTGCCCCGTCTTCCGGGTCTTCTTTCTCTTCCTTATCCTCCAGCCCTGAGAGTCACCAGTGAATACAGTCGGAAAAACAGGAAGTGTGGAGAAACAAGTTAGCAGAAATTGGGTTGGGTAAAAACCCGGAATGTACCTTCCTCCGAGTCAGCCGCCTCTTCATCTTCTTCTGGGTCTCCGGAGGAAGGGGAGGTCTCAGCGTTCCAGAAAGCGCTATCAGTCTGAGATAAAGGCGTAAAAGTAAGAGTTAATGATTGTATCAAGTGTAAGTGCAAGAATGAAAGTGAAAGTATAAGTGCCGGATCTTACCGCGGGAGCCGGATTCTCGCGTGTATATGGATCTAATCCGGCTATATTTCGGATCACGTCCAACTTTTCCGTCAAGAAACTCTTGATAGTCTTGTTAGTGTCACCGGCCGGGTAATTCTTTGAGGAATAGCGGAGCGCGTCCGTGACGTGCCCCGAGTAATCGCACATCAGCTTTGCGCGAATGGAGTTGGGCTGGATCCGGAAGTCCACCCAAGTCTTAACCAAGTTAAGCCCAGCAAGACCATGGGCGAAAAGGACGGCTATCTTGGTCAGGTGGGGCTGGGCGGATTCTCGTTCCGACTCAGAAGCGAAAGCGTTGAAAGTGTCGGAAAGATCTAAGAGACCCTCCGAATAACCAGGCAATCTCCTCTCGCCAGGTGGGGAGGTGTCCCGACAATAAAAGTAGGGTAGCTGCCAGTGCTTAACATGCGAGTTTAGACTGAGAGTCGGCATGTGTGAGTTTTTGCTGCGCTGGATAGAGACCCCGCCGCAGGCCAAGAGGGCCCCGTCACCGCTTTCGCGGCACGGTTTGCATTGGAAAAGTTCAATAAATAAGGCGAGATTTGGTGGGATGCATAAGTAAGACTCACAAAGAACTATGAAATGGGTTATGTTCAACATAGAGTTAGGCCCTATGTCAAACACCCGGAGGCCATAATGGCTGAGGACTTCACGGAAGAAAGAGTGACCCGGGGGGGCGAAAACCCCGGATCACGTGTTCGACAAAGCATATTACCTCGTCAGGATTGGGAGTAGGTCGGGTCTCGTCACCCGGAACCCTCCAATGAATCTCCTTCTGAGGAGGGAGGACGCCTGACTCGGCCAGCTCCTCTAGCTTGGCCAGGGTCACGGAGGACCGCGCCCAGTTGGCGGAAATGGACTGGGTTGACTTTGTCTTGGCCGGCTGTTTGCCCTTGTGCTTTGGAGCCATTTGCTCAGTCTGCAAAATACAAGGCAAAGAGTACGAAGCATTAAGACTCGGAAATTATGGGCTATCCGAGTATTCACAAGCAGTATCAGTAAGAGGCATGGAAACTATGAGTTTTCCGAGTATCAGTAAACAATATGGAATCCAGGAGTTTTTCTGAGTATCAATATGCAGCATGAAAGCTATGAGTTGTCCGAGTATCACTAGACAGTACGAGAATTACAAACTATCCGGGTATTGACGAGCAGTACAGAAATTATGGGACATCTAAGTATCAGCGAGCAATTCTAAAAAGAGGTTGATTACCTGTTCATCTATAGTATGAATAAAAGAACCGGACGTGGTGATCTATCCGGGTATCGAAGAACATCCACGGAAATTTGGGCGAACTACATCTAGATTGGAAATTTTACGGATGATTTCACGGAGAAATTAGCGATTACGAGCCATAGGAGAGTGCTGCGGGATCAACTATTGAGCAATTGGATGAACTATAGTGGGGTTAAACGATCTAATTCGGCGTAAGGCGAGAAATGGCCCGCGGGCGGACCTAGATCCAATCTAGGTCAAACGGAGAAATTAGAACCTAAATTAATGGAAGTAAGGAGCTTACCGGTGTGGATTGGAGAAGGGCGCGACAACGGCAGATGGCGCAGTCGTGGTGTCCCCTTGCGACTCCCGGCGGACAGGTCGAGGGCGCGGCGGCGGAGACTGGCGGCGGCGCGGGGCGAGCCGTGGAAGAGCGCAGCTGGCGGCGGCTCTGCTCCAGCGGTGTGCCCGAGGTCTCCGTGGCGGTGTTGTGCGAGCTCGAATGAGAGGGCGCCGGTGAGGAAGAAGAAGGAGGAAGGAATGAGCCGTTAGGTTTAGGTCACCCCCTAGGCACCTATTTATAGGTACGGGTGGGGAAACCTAGGCCGGCGAGCGGGAACCGAAAATTTCGGGATAAGAGATACCCGTCCTGATTTTCTGGGATACGCGTTAAGTGCTGGGACGAGATATCCGGAATGGATAGCAAGCAAATCTCTTCCGTGATATCCGGATCAATTAACGAGTGAAATAAGTCGGGTCTTCTGCATTTTCCTCGGAACATTGACCCGGAAAAGTAAAGATGGACTCAGAGAAAGCCGGGTTATTATATGGACCACCAATGGAGTTAGGCCTAGTTGTTTATTAAAGCAAACCTAACCCGGCCTCTATGAATTTGTATGTTTGTTATTTTTGCAGGGAATAGCGTGCGCTTCAAGGAGGATCCTGTGAAGCCCAAGCTATTCTGGGGACTACTGATAGAGTGATGGTAACCCGGTAGGCTAACGCCAAGGAGTAACTCGGCCCAAAGGACGCTGCGCAAGACCCGGCTTATGGGAAAGGAGCTTCTAGAAGGCCCAGTAGTGTAGGCCTCGTAGCCCGGATTGTGGGTTCCGATAAGGAAGTTTAGGGTTTGCAAGCAGTGTCTGGGTAGGATTCAGAGTACGCCTTGGATAGTAAGTCAGGGGATCCGGGTACTATATAAGCCGGTCCCTAGGGTTAGGATACACAAGTTTTACGAGATAGAGATTGCGAGGTATCGAGTATCCCTTGTAACACGAGAGTTGAGATAATATATTCAGATCGGAGACTCGGCGACTTGATTGCCGGCTACCAGATCGCATATCACCATGGTTTCCCTTGAGCTAAACCCTCTCCCAAACACCAGAGTCGATTTGCCCCAAGACAAGTTACCCCCGATAACGTCTGCCGTGATTATCCCACGACAAGGATAACCTAAAGAATTATTCTGAGGATCTTCTTGTGGTAAGTCCTCCTTTCTTGTTGGTTGCTTCTCTTGCAGAATGTCTTAGAGAAGATTGGAAACAAGATAGAATGGTCTTGACAACATAACAAGATCTGGATCAAGACTTAGTTCATGCCCTTATTGTCCTGCCATATACTTCTTATTTTGTTTCCCATAGGATATGTACTTGTCTCATACTAGTTTGGTTTTACTTAGCTATTAATTCAATTCCTCAATAGAGGTTATAACTTGTTGTTATTCATTAGTTGTATCCAGAGATACTTTAGTTGTTGAAGGTTGATTTTGGATAGAAATGTGGAGTGTTTGTGGAATGATGACTTAAGATAGTAAGTTGATCGAATGGTTCATTGATATGTTGAGATCTCATATGCTCACTTGTATAAGATGAATAAGACAATGAGCATGTGAAGGTTATTAGATTTTAATGATTTAAGTCAAGTTATTAGTGATTTTCTCATAGTGTCATGTTGTTATTTTATGTTCTTCATTTGTAATCATAAGGCATACATAGAGGTTTGGAATTATCATATATAATGATCATGGTTTAATAGGAGTTTAAGAAGATTTAATCCTTATTTTAGGTACTTCTTTTATGATTGATGAGATATGTACATATTCCATAAATATGTTATTAAGAAGAATTATGTCATTTCCCACTTGTGATTTTTTGAGTTAACACTTGTTTCATCATTTGTTTCTTATTGGACCCTGGTTATTTACTTGTGAAGGTTTTCTTAGTATTTCTGAGATGACTTATAGAGGTGTTATCGGAATGGATTGGTAATTTAGAGAGTTGTTGTTTTATAGAAGATAGCATCTCTATTGATGAGATGGTTCAATTGTGCATTACTTATTTGTGAAAGTATGATCATCAGTTTTGTGATTTGGATACTCATCCCTCTTTGAGTTGCAGATACCTAATGAATTATACGAAGTCACTCAGAGACTTGTGGTTAAGGTCGTGGAAACTTTATGCTTGGTCATAACCAATTATGGTTGGACTTATCAAATGATTTGGTTTGTAGAGATACTACGTTATAAAGTGTGTGTTCGTCAGCGTCATTCGAAACAGATTTTCCGCCAGGATCCTTTCCAAAGATAACTTCTAAATACTTGACCATACCATATGTATCATCACCACTATGGCAGATAGACTTATTACGGTGATCCGTCTCACCTTTGAAATGCTTGCGTTTCCTTCTTAAGGGATTCTTGGTCGGAAGAAATCGACGATGCCTTGGGTACACATTCTTCCTACATTTATCCAAATATATACTTTCAGTCTCATCTAAACAGTGTGTGCATGCATTGTACCCCTTATTTGTTTGTACTGAAAAGTTACTAGGAGAAGGTCAATCATTGATGGTTACAAACAACAACGCTCGTAGGTAAAATTCCTCCTCTTTGTGTTCATTCCACACACGTACACATATTTCATGCCACGACTATAAAGTTTTTCAACTAATGGCTTTAGGTATAAATCAATGTCGTTGTCGAGTTTCTTTGGGCCTTGGATGAGTACTAGTATCATAATTAAATTCCGCTTCATGCACAACCAAGGAGGAAGCTTATAGATACATAGAGTCACATGCCAGGTGCTATGACTGCAGCTCTCCCCGAAAGGATTTATTCCATCTGTACTTAGACCAAACCTTAAGTTTCTTGCGTCACGTGCAAAGTCCTTGAACTCTCTATCGATTTTTCTCCACTGCGACCCATCAGCGGAGTGTCTCAACATCACGTATTTCTTACGGTCTTCTTTGTGTCATCGCAACAACTTGGCATGCTTTTTGTTTTGGAACAAACGTTTCAACCGTGGTATTATAGGAGCATACCACGTCACCTTGGCAGGAATCCTCTTCCTGGGGAGCTCATCCTCAACATCACCAGGAGCATACCGGGCATGCATTGAAATTCTCGTACTCCTCACCGCGGTAGATGATTCAGTCATTAATGCATGCATGTATCTTCTTCACCTCTAATTCTATAGGGAGCAGACAACCTTCTTTGTTTCGTACGTAGTGGGGGCAAATCATTATCCTTTGGAAGTATCTTCTTTAACATTTTCAGCAACTTTTCAAATCCCTTGTCAGATACACCATTCGCTGCCTTTCATTGCAGTAATTCCAGTGTGATGTCCAACTTTTTCTCGCCATCTTCACAATTTGGATACAACAATTTTTTGTAATCCTCTAACATGCGCTCCAACTTCAACATATCGCTTTCACTTTCGTAGTTTATATGTGCATCAAGAATGGGCCAACCAAGATCATCAGTGGGGGCTCATCAACAATGGCCTCTTCTTCAACTTCTTCCCCCATTGTAGTACCACCGTGTTCAGGGAACATAGGATAGTTGTCATCATCCTCTTTTTCTTGATTGTCTTCCATTATAACCCCTTTCTCTATGCTTGGTCCAACAATTATAGTCGGACATGAAACCGGACTGCAACAGGCGGAAGTGAAAGGTTTTTGAGGAAGATTAATCCTTTTTATTCTTACATACATTACATGGACAAAAAATAAAACCACCCCGCTTGTTTGCCTCAGCCACAAGGAGAAAAATATGCAGGCCATTAAGGAAATCGGGACTGTGTCGGTGTACATCCATTGTCGGCTCATCTGCATTATATAACTTTATCAAAAACCATTACACTACATCATGAATAGAGAACTGGCCAAATTAATTTATACAAGTTTATCACATTAAAACCGATAGAACATAGTTCATACATAGTTCTGATAAAACATACATTGAAACTAAGGTACAACTATCTAATGCATTTAAATGCAACAATAAATGCAATCAAAACCACAACTAAGGTAACCATTCATCCGATAGCATAATGATACCAAGACTGTTTATTAATGACATAATTTCTAATCTTCAAGTGCATTGCAACCATCTTGATGTTGCGATCATCGACGACATCGGCAAGATACAACTCTAATTTCATCTTCTCTTCTTTATTTTATTTTCAATTTTTCTTTCAAATAATCGTTTTATTTTTCAACTAAATTTAACTTCTCGACAGGAGGGTCTGTTGGAATTTCCGGTTCACGTATCTACTAGATAAAAATATCTATGTCAAGTGTTGGTCGACACAATTGAGATAAACACGAAATAAAATAAATAGTTATAAAAGATAATATACCACATCCAAATCAATAGACCGGACAAGGGGCAACCGGGACGGATATCAAAACCATGACACTATACATATAACAAACAATCATATAAGTAAAAAAAAATACAAGTAATAACTATGCATCTAAATCATACATGTAAGAATTTTTTCTTAAAAAAGATAAAAGTAATAGGCTCACCAAGACGGTGTCGGCGACGGGACGGCGCGGGCGATCGACGGCGGTGAGGACAGGGATGGGACGACACTAAAAGCCTCAAATCGTACTTTAATTTGAGTTCAAATTGCATATAGAACAAATAAACTCTCTTAGCTTAGTCATTTTATCAAACACCTAGCTAGCACAAGAAATATAAAATGAGTTAAACTAGCAACGAAATGAGCTAAACTAGCAATGCCAGATGAAAGAAAGAAGTTGCTAACCTTGGATAGATGGAGCGCCACCAATCTTTTTAAATGGTGGGAAAATGGGGATGTACTCGAGCTCGGGAGAGAGGAAATAGAGGAAAAATGGAGTTGTCTCTCGAGCTGAAAAAATTGGAGGTGGCTCGGGCAGAAAGATGATATAGTGAATTTTTTAGTCTCAATTGGTATTACGAACCGGGATTAAAGGTCCATCTCTATCCCGGTTGGTATCATAAACTGGGACTAAGGATGCTCGAATTAGCTCCACGCTGCGACTGACTGCCGCGACCCTCAGTTGGTATCACCAATAGGGATAAAAAGTTCCCTACGACCTGAGACTGGATCTGAACGGCGTCCTAGCCGTTGGAACTGAAACTAATGCTCACATTAGGCCCGGCTACCAGTTAGTGCTAAAATAAAAAAAAATCACGAGTTATTTTTGTCTTTTTACACAAGCCACAAAAATGTATATTCTCGATGAAACAGCTTTATGAACGTATGAAATATGAAGATGGAAATTTCTGATATTTCAGGTTTCTAAATACCGGGTGCATATGCACCGGGTGCAAAAATGGATTTCTGCAGCTTTTCTCCATTCAACTGCGAGCATTTTGTCGTGTGTTTGGGTAGCACCGAGGATCACATGTCTGGGCAGCGATGGTTGTGCTAGCACATGGAGCAGGACTGTCCGAGTGTCTTCTCGTTCTGGCATAGGCCGAGAAGCTCGTAGACGAACGCGGGCTACTAACATATTTCTGCAAAAGAAGAACGCACGCCACGGAGATGGAGTAACAGTACTTTGGATCGTGTCACGTAGGGGCACCTTGGCCGTGAAAATTAACAAAAATAACCTTAGAATCAATCTTCAGCCCAAAATAAACCTATCTGTAATCTATTTCCAAAAATAACCCTTTTGTGTGGCGCCCGCAACCGGGTGCCACGTTATGCAGTGTGACTCCCTATATGGGGGTGCCACACTTTCGGTCAGCGTGGCAGCATGGGACCCGCGCTTGTAAGTGTGGCGCCGGCTACCGGGGAGTTACACTCTGAAGCGTGACTCCCTTATAGAGGGTGTCACACCCCCTTTTAAGTGTGACACCCCAGTCTAAGGTGCCACACCCTGAAGTGTGGCTCCATTGCTAAGGGTGCCACACGGTAAAATTGTACTGTTTTGCCATTGCGAGTGAAACAATCTCAGAATAAATAAAATTTAGAGAGTAATAACACTGTAAAAAGAATACCATAGGAGTACAATTCACAACATTAGATTACAAGGTTCACATAAATTTTGAAGTTCGCGACATTACAAAGTTCGCAACAATGGTACAAATTTAAAGTCATGACAAAGTTCAAGCACATAAATGCAATTGACACTCCCAAAGAGGATCCACTCAAGTGTTGGTGCCAAGACATTTGCAATACCAAGCAATCCGATGATTGGGATAACACAAGAGAAAGATAGTTTTGGTTGTGTCCCAACTATGCTTGGGACAAGGAAGAACAGAAATCTACCTATGACCATCTCAAGGTATGTATCCTCTGTATCCATGGTTGCCCGGAAGATTTTTGTAGATGGTTAATGATTATTGTCTCTTTGTAGTCGCCGCCGCCTTCGCAGCTACTTCGAATGGGTAGACATATTTCATGTAGCTACTACAAGAATGAGGTCGATAGGAAAGAGGCAAGGATAAAACACCGTTTGGAGGAGCACCGCCTAGACGAAGAGAGGAAAAAGAAGATGAATGAACATATGAAGATGGAACATTTGGAGAAAGAGAAGAAGAAGCGTGAAGATAAAGGGATCGTGAGAAGGAGCGGGGAAGAAAGCGTGAGCTAGCTCGTCGTGCGTAAGAGAAGGATGAAACGGGCAACCGCAAGGGCAAGTATCCACGTTGGACTGGATAGAGTCTCTAACATTGATGTTGCTATGGACATTGGCTATCTCGTGAACTTCGCTTGAAATTTGTCATGACTTTAAATTTGTGCCATTGTTGCGAACTTTGTACTGTCGTGAACTTCAAGATTTATGCGAACCTTGCAATCTAATATTGTAATTTTTTTTTTTACCGAAACAGGCTTTCGCCCCGCTATATTAATATAGCAACAACCCGATACAACTGCTGAGACCACTGCTCGGGCAACACAGCACAAGCATGCCCAAAAAGAAAAAAGGAAGAAGAAAAGAATAGAAACACAATGCCAAAACTGGCGGTACGACGAAAAAGAACTCGGAACCGACGTGTCCTCCAACTGAATCTCTGCGTACCAAACAACACCTCCAAGAAGGAAAACGACGACGACGACGCTACTGCCCGGACTGATCCTAGGGTTTCGCCCGGTACGCTACGGGCCAGTGGAGCTCCGACCGAGCTCGAGCCAGCCACCATCGCCACCAACGGTGGCACCACCACGGCGCGCCCCACAGCTCGACAAAGAGAATCCCCGCCGCCATAAAAAATGCCTCTTTTCGCTGGAAAGGAGCAAGGGACACGGAGCCTCCATCGCCACTGGCTGCCTCGGCCGCCCCTGCCTTCGCGTCGGCGGACGATCACGGCCGTCGCATCCACACAGCAGCACGCATGAAAGGGTCATGGCGCCAACACGGCGTCCCAGATCTGCGGCCGGCATAGGACCGCAAGGCCCACATTGTGCCCGGCCGCCATGAACGACATGCAGGTCGAGGACGCAACCCACGCGCAGCTGCAAACCCTCACGCCTTCCCCGCGCCGCCACACCCCACCACGCCGTCGAAAACCGTCGCCGCCGTCCAGGTCAACGGCATCCGCGACCACGGGACGCACCACAGGAGAAGCCCCGCCTCCCATCGTCGGCGGCGCGAGCTTTGCCCGGCCGCATCCTCCGTCGGGGGCGAGGGAGAGAGGGGGCCTGGGGGGGCCGTCGGCAGCTAGGTCGCGGCCTCCGGTGTCGCCCAGGCGGGGGCGACATGGGAGGAGCGTGGAGGGTTTCGTCTGGGCCCTCCCTTTTGGCTTAGATGAATGTTGTGAATTGTATTCCTATGATATTCTTTTTACAGTATTACTACTCTCTGAATTTTAGTCCTGCTGAGATTGTTTCACTGTCAATGGCAAAACGGTTACAATTTCACCGTGTGGCACCCTGAGCAATGGAGCCACAAATTAGAGGGTGGCACCCTAGACTGGGGTGTCACACTTAAAACCTTTCTACCCGAGAGCAACCAAGCGGGGTGGTTTAACTCCCAGGGTGTGGCATCCTATATAAGGGAGCCACGCTTCAGAGTGTAACTCTCCAGTAGCCGGCATCACACTTAAAAGCGGGCCCATGCTGCCACGCTGGCCGAAAGTGTGGCACCCCCATCTGGGGAGTCACACTGCATAACGTGGCATCCCGGTTACGGGCGCCACATAAAAGGGTTATTTGTAGAAATAGATTACAAATAGGTTTATTTTGTGCTGAATATTGATTCTGAGGTTATTTTTGTTAATTT
This sequence comes from Alopecurus myosuroides, assembly GCA_028641055.1. Taxonomy (NCBI): domain Eukaryota; kingdom Viridiplantae; phylum Streptophyta; class Magnoliopsida; order Poales; family Poaceae; genus Alopecurus; species Alopecurus myosuroides. The sequence goes on along the minus strand of CM054061.1, from coordinate 155,343,441 downwards.
TCACACCTTGGCCGGGATAGTCGACGGCAATTATTGGTGTGGTTGCATTTGGCTTGGGACCGGGCGCGCGCGGGGCCACTGCCCCGTCCGTACTACGGGGCCAGCAAACCGCGAATTCAGCTCGGCCGGCCTGCCTGCCGCTGACGCCGCGCCGTCCGTTCGCTCGGCTTTCTCACTTTGATGTAGTACGCCTTCTCTACCCTTCCGTTCGTGTCTCGCTGTCCCCTCCTCCACTCTCTCTCTACAGCCTGTAAATTTATTAAGATCTCTCGTCGTCTGCACCACCGGGCGGCGCGTGCAGGCGGCCGCGGTCCTTTTTTCCACGCCACCGCGTCAACTGGAGCACCGTGCCCATCAGTCAGGCTCCCCATGCCATTCAATCCCCTGTTCCTCCTCGCCCTTCGTCCTTCTACGGAGAGCCAGCCCAGATCCGTACCTCTCGCGTCTGCCCTGCTCTCGGTTTTCGAATCAACGGGGCCGTTGACACTTCGACGCGGGTCCGCCGCTCTCGTCGCCTAGGGCAAAGCGCTCAAACGGAGCGCACTCCCGGGGTCGGCTCTCGATCGTGTCGCGCGTCGCGAGACCAGGGTCTACGATTAGTCCGTCGATGATGTCGTCAAGCCGCGCCCCTGTCCCGCTGTCTACAAAGCGGGAACCACTGCTGCAACAAAGTCAACCATTTAAATAAGGCGTCAGACGCACGACGTAGAAAAATCTTCCCAATCACCATTTTATTGCGAGTCGTCCACAGGGACCACATCATAGCAGCGAACACCAGCCAGAAGAGGCGAACACCCCCTCCGGCCCGGTGAGCCTGGTCTTCTAGGAACTCACCAAGGTCTGAGGCCTGCCACCCTGGCCCCAGAGCCTCATGGGCGAAATTCCACAAAAACCGGGCCGCGGGACACACAAAGAAAATGTGTGTACTGGACTCCGGGCACCTACAGAGCGGACAAACCCCGTCCCCCGGACCATGGCGCTTGGCCACTTCAATTCCGGAGGGCAATCTATCGCGAAGAAGTTGCCAGACGAAGATCTTTATCTTCAGCGGGATTGGGGCCTTCCACAGGGGAGTAGCCCACGCTCTAACCGGCCCAGAGAATTGGGCCCTATACGCCGACTTGACCGAAAACACTCCCGAAGGGGTCAACGACCAGGACACCTGGTCCGCACCTCCGGGAAGGGACTCGGGCAAATCGCCCCTGAGAGCCTCCCACTCAGCAGCCTCCGCCGGCCCAAAAGAACGTCGGAACAAGATGTTCCAATTCCCATTCTGGAACGCTGCGGCCACTAGTTGGGATGGCTCCGAGCAGATCGCGAAAAGTCTAGGACACTCTAGCTGGAGAGGCCGCTCCCGAAGCCAAGGGTCCAACCAAAACATGGTCCCTCGACCGTCTCCTATGCCAAACCTCACCCCCTTCGAGATCTCCTGCTTAAACGACTGGATGGACCTCCAAAAGAGCGAACCATGCTGACGTTCACAGGCCAGAAAGCGGGCGTTCCTGTAGATACTTGGCTTTAATAAGCTGGAGCCAGAGTCCTCCATCCTCGCGTAGAATGCGCCACACCCACTTTAGCATTAGGGCCACATTCATCTTACGGGAGGCTAGGATACCTATGCCCCCCAAGTCTTTGGGGGGCGCAAACATCCACCCATTTGACCATGTGATATTTTTGTTTTCCTGACGCGTCTTGCCAGAAGAACCTCGACAATTCCTTGTCAAATGCTGCGTGGACTCCCTCCGGCAGAGAATAAATCCCCATCAAATACGAGGGGACACTAGATAGGCAGGACCCAATTAGGATGGACTTGCTCCCCTTGGAGGTAAAGCGTCCACGCCAGGGTTCTGCCCTATTCCTCACCCTACCCACAGTTGGCTCCAGATCCCGGATAAGAATCCTGGAGTCGCTCAGCGGAACTCCCAGGTAGTTCACCGGGAAGGTGGTCAACCTGCAGTTGAGATTGTCCGCTATCCGTTGTTAATCCTCAGGGGAATACCCAAGGACCACAACCTCACTTTTGTCAAAGTTGATTTTGAGGCCCGACATGGCCTCAAAACACAACAACAAAAACTTGAGGTTGACAATGTCTAACTCCGATCCCTCCATCATAACCATAGTGTCATCTGCATATTGCAGGTGGGTGATGCCTCCACCCGGTATGAGATGACCAACCACACCAGAGATGTGGCCGGCACCCCTGGCCTTATCCAAGATAGCAGCCAGGGCATCTACCGTCAGGTCAAAGAGGATGGGGGAAATAGGATCCCCCTGCCTCACCCCACACGACGACCTAAAATAGGGGCCAACGTCCCCATTAATGTTAATTGCAATATTGCCACTCATGACAAGTTGCATAATCCACGTGGTGAACCGACCATCAAAGCCTCGTCGCAGCATCACCTGCCGGAGGAATCCCCAGTCAAGGCGGTCGTAGGCTTTCTGAAAATCGAGCTTCAGAAAGACCCCTTTGTGTTGTCGTACCTTGACCTCATGCACAATCTCATGAAGAGCAAGGATCCCATCATGGATAAATCTCCCCTTGAGAAAGGCAGACTGCAAGGGATGTACAATCCGCTCAGCCACTGGTGCTATGCGCATTGCACACACCTTGGAGAATAACCTCTGGATCACATTTATCACAGTGATGGGCCTAAACTGGCGGATGTCCGTGGCCCCGACTACTTTCGGGATCAGCGTAACCACACCATAGTTTAGGCGCGACATCACCAAGGTACCAGTATAAAATTCCTGGAACATCGGCATGATCATGCCCTGCAGAGTCTCCCAAAAGGACTGAAAAAAGGAGACCGGCAAGCCATCCGGCCCCGGGGCCGAGTTAGCTTTCATCTCCCTCAGGGCCCGCTGAACCCCCTCTGGAAGGAATGGCAGTAGCAACTGCGTGTTCTCCTCCGGAGTGACACGGCCCCCAAGGGCCCAGGTCTCCTCGGCCAACGCCACCCCCTTGCGGGGGGGGGGGGGGGGGGGGTAGCTGAAAATAACTCCTTATAGAAGGAGTAAATATGGGAGGCCAAGGCCTCCTCCGTCTCCAAGAGAGCTCCGTCGTCCCACAGAAAAGGGATGGAGCACCTCCGGCGTCTACCATTCGCTATGGCATGGAAGTACGCCGTGTTGGAGTCCCCTTTGAGGATCCAGTTCTGGCGGCTACGCTCGCGCCAGTACGTTTCCTCCCCCTTATAAATCTCCATAAGGGAGGCCTCCAGGGCATAGCGCTGGGACCACTCCTCGGGGGTAAGCCCCCCCCGCATCCGCTATTATGTCTAAGGCTTGGATCTGGCCAAGGAGAGAAGCTTTATTCCTGCGTATCTCAGCACCTAGGTTGGCTCCCCAACCTCGCATGAATTGGCGGACGCTCTTGGCACAAAAATGCCACACATCCACCGCATTATATCTGCGAGGTGGAGAAGCCGCCGCCGCCACCCACTTACTTCGAACCGCATCCACAAAGCCTGGCTACCCAATCCAAAAATCTTCAAAGTGGAAACGGTTCTGCCTAGGAGCAACCGACCCGCCGGATGAGAAGATCAATGGTGAGTGGTCCGAGCCTACTCGTGTGATAGCTCGAAGTGCGCATAACGGAAAAGCCGATTCCCACTCGACTGAAACCAGCACACGGTCCAACACACTGCGGATAGGATCCGCCTGATTGTTGGACCAGGTGCAGCGCCCCCCCACTCTCTCAACATCAATAAGGGCCTGTACAAAACTTAAAACACCTGTCCATGCGACCATGGAAAATACGGCGCCAAAACATTTGTGCACTAGTTGGTACCCCGCGCGTTGCTGCGGGGATTCTGGTCGAATATGATTGATCTAGAAAGTATACACTCTAATGGGATTTAAAAAATATCCAAATACAGTTTGTTGATGCTATGAAGGAAACAGAGCCGAACACATTAAAGAGAAGCAATATTTATTGAAAGGGTTCCATATAACACGTTGCAAAGTGCCAATACACAAAATCTGCTTCATCTTGATATACACATCAAGGAAATCAAGTAATATGAAATCAGGCTTCACTTTAAGGGAAAAAAATCTGAATGCTTAATACAACATACGTTGGATTCTTTCTGTTCAGGGACACATAAAGAGGGTAAACGGAAAAAGGAGAATCATTTGTAGAACAAAGTCGGACAAAAGAACAGAAGAGGCATTACCTATTTGATGTTCTCACTCAAGATGGCAGCTCCTTCGGTTTACTTCAAGCCTTCAAATGATAAAAAATGGTTTCCTCTTGTAAATTAGCGATTCAGTATTGATCTACGGATATAATCAGTTAACCCAAACTAATTTGAAGCGTTGTGAAGAAGCTGACATGTTCTACAATTAAATTCAGTATTGATCTAAGAATATAATCAATTAACCCAAACTAATTTGAAGCGTCGTGAAGAAGCTGACATGTTTTACAATTAAATAGACATAAAGAAGACAAAAAGGCTTTGGGAAACAGAACACCATCAAGGAAATGGACCAAAGTAAAACACAGTGAAAAATAATGCGAACAAAAACGAATTTGTGCAAATTATTTAAAGGAGATGATAATAAGCAATGGCCCAAACGGACAATTTTTTCTATCACACGAAAGTATAAAATATAATACAAATGAATAGTCTATGAGATGTTATTAACTTATCATTGTGAAGGAGGATACTGGATTCTTGGTAATCTTCTGAATGTGCTTGGATCTGCAAGTCATATTTTTGTTTGTGTATATAAAGCCAACAAACAATATAATTCAAATTTAAAGATACACAAAATAAGCATGCATACATATATTATTAAACTGGATGGGTACTCAGTTGTAAAATGGTACCAACAAAGTCCCGAAGACAGTCATACCTGACTGTCATCCTCCTTTAAACTCCATATGCACCTGTGCTAGTGAATATACTTGAACAAAGGGAGCAATTAGTTCTTAGCTGGGAGCACAGTACCTTGCCCTAACAAAGTTGGCCAAACGCTGAATGATCAGACATGATGCACCAGGCTGACACATGCATATTCTCTTGCTTATGTTGTTACGCATTGTGGTGTCAGAAGAAGCTGACATTGTCAATACCAATATTCCATACTCAAGAAAAAATCAGTCATAAACATAATCATCAGAAGGTGAACAAAGTTCCAGTTCTACAGGAGGCACACAACGATATTCTAAGATAAATGCGAAATTGGAGAAGCGATTCTTACCTGTAACATTTTTCAATTTTTGTTAGATGGTAGAGACATACCATCAAACATCTAGCAGGCAACCTGGCACCTGACAGGGAACATATTATTTGCATCTAGCAGGCGAGAGCATCAGTGGCTGAGATATTTGTTTTCAAGCATATAGCAGGCAAGGAATCAAGGCGTGTTTTACACACCTCTATCGTGCACAATCTGTAGGTTTGAAAGAAAACTGCAGAGAAAAATCCAACATTCGGTACATGAAAAGCTATGGCGATGAAAATAAGAAAGATGGTATACGGTAGATGCTGGAGAGACAAATAAGGTACTACAATGAATTCTTCTGTTTGCAGGTACGTAGTACATTGAAGAATGTTCTCGGCTTTGCCGGAACAAAAGAGCAGAATGAAAGGCGAGTGAACAGATCTGTACACATGTAAACCTCTAGAATCTAATCATGGTTTCACTCCTTCCCATGACCTTTGACCTGACCTGATCGCCACCGGTGAATGAAGACCTCAGATAACGAATAGGAGGTAAGGATAAACCAATAGAAGCTCAAGCAACACGGGTCAGGCGCAGGACAATTAGATTAAGGGAAGCGGAAGGGGAGAGGTCAAAATTAATACTACGGGGAAGTTTCAATAAAGAAAATGAGGAGTAATATGATGATGACGTGTAGATCTGCTGATGTGGCGGGTTGCTGAGGTGGATAGGCTGCATGTTGAGAGAAATCACTTAGTGGGTTGCTCCCATTTATAGATTATAGATGCCCTAACTATTTTCGTCTCTCTATTTTAGCCCCTCCGGACCACCGCCGATTTTCCACCACCATTTCCCCGTCGAGCTCTCCACCATTGCTGTATCTCTCAGCGATACCTCAGTAAGGCCTCCTCCGGTCAGTTGTGGTCTCAGCGCAGCGCCTTCTTTGCTCTATTCCGAGATATCGTTCTCCTCCGTTGTTGTGAGCAGTGTGGCAGTAAGTAAAATGCAAACCTATATCCTCACAGATCCATGTAAATCATAACACATCTAGATCATGTGGGATAGATCCTGATAGTCTCTTTAGATAAGCATGTATAACTGTCGATTTTGATTCATTCAGCATGATCTACCATGTACGCGCGTATAAGCTAATTTAGTCGATTTGGGTACATGTGAGTAGATCTGAGCTTATTACCAGTCGATGCTCAAGTGTGTGAACTAAAGTTCACCTCTTTGTATTAGCGCAGTTGTAGTTCGAGGGTTGATGCACACAGAGCAGTACCCATCCTTGTACCACAGTTGAACTAGTACATGGTAGTACGAACTAAATTTCTTACATTGTGAGTATCGACGCAACGCAGAGTACACGCCGGATCAGTCATAAAATGATTCCACATTACGCAATGATTCTTAGTGTTCTAGCATGCTTACAACAAAAAACTATGCAGGAGACGCCCTACTCGCCGGATGTTTTGTCAACATCCGTTCTCTTGTTGCACACGAACCCACCGTTAGTCGTGAACGCGCCTTCCAATTATGGCAGAGGTCGAATGGCTAAGAACACGCGAATGCACCGGCCACCTATTTTGTCCATGTTCGTCCTCACTAGGATGGTGGAGCTCGCCAAAAGTGGGTGGATGTGGACATTGGTCTCGAAGATAAGACTCTGGCTGAGATTGGCAAGATTGTTCTTCAGTTCTACGGCACAAAGGCGGCCCATACTTAGCTTTATAATCATCTGAGGAAGTGGAGAATCAGGTAGAACAGTCTCCGCGATATGGCACAAACTGAAGTAGTGGAGCGACGGGAGGAGACCTCTTCTTTTTACATGGAGGGCTATGCACTCGTGAAAAATCTCGCTGTAAGCTTCCACAGTTTCTATCCTCATCTGCATTATCGAATGTCTAATGACTAATGTGCCATTGTTTGCGGGTCCATCCCAGGGACGAATGTTTCATCAACATGCCAATTCAGAACTATAATCAGATAAAGGTCATATTTGGGAAGCCGCGTGTGAAGAATCCTCTAGCGGTAGACACGCTATAGCTTTCTCTAAACTACATGATGGATCACGAATAGGAGTGTGAAGCCTATCTCGCTGGGACTGCTACGGAGAGAAAGAATTAGTACTTCCGCTACTATCGCCAGCATTTTCGGGGCTGATTTGATGATGTTTTTCTTTTACTGCCCGTAGATTCCATTGTTATGTACTCCTATCATGTAGAACTTCGTAAAAGTGATGTGAGGTGGTATATATTAAACCCCTCTGATGAACTTGTGGTGCATCACCATCAGTTGTTATGCTGAATTCGTCATGCACCGGGTATTTCGCTAACTAGTAACGGGTATGTTTAAATCTTAGTCCTCGTCATGACTTTGCTAGCAGCCAAATACCACGAAATTTGTGTCGTGAGCAGAAACATGCAACCAAGCACTTAGGGCTCCTAAATTTGCTACCATCTGAGCGGACCTGCCTAGAACTTTGTTGGCATCCAAATGTGTTGCACAACATGGTCAGGCCGCGTTTTATCTCAGCCAGACCTGCGAGACCACAAAGGCAAAGGCCTGAAAATTGGTGCAGGTAACCAAACACACCCTTTCTTCCCTGTCCGTCAGGCAATATTACTGGGCCAACGTAGTGACATTTCAATAGTCTCTCTTTCTCCCTTAAAAATCCTTTTTAAACAAATTAATCGCGGGCACGAGCATGTAGTGTGCGGTATTTTTCGGATAATTAAATTATATTAGCTAATATTTCCTCCATTTTAAATTAAGGTATGCTGATTTAGTACTCACTCTGTCCTAATATGAAAATTTAAAACAGATTCTGGTGTGAAGTAAGAAAGGCATGGGAAGGTTCAAGCCACCACCCCCCTCTTTAATTTCCCACCTCCAATGAGCCAAGTGTTGAATGTCATTGAGTTCGATTCCCGTGTGATGAGAGGGAATTATCTTTTTCTATTTTAAAGTACATTGGAAGATTAAAGTATGCTTTGTTGAGGATAATTTTTTTAATTTCTAAATGTCTAATTATTTGATTACATAGTGTCGTGTCTTGGATCACGGACATCAGGATTGCAAGCCACCGCCTTTTAGGTGCGGCAACGATAGGCATAGAGACATGGTGACTTTTTTACCAAGGTTCGGGCCGCTTGGAGGCTTACAGTCCTACTTCCTGCATTTGTGTTATTAATGGTTACAGAGTATGGCTACAAGGGTGTTTCCGGGTGCTAACGAGCCACAGCCGAAAAAGAAAGAATCATATCAGATCCTTCCCGGGGATGATCACCTCTCCCTTCTCTCTCTTGGTGTTGTTCCTTGCTCTAGCCTGATGCTCTAAGCTCCCAAGGATCCGTCCTCTCCATTGTCGACTTGGTCCTCCTTTGATAGCCAAGGGGATCCTCTCGCGTGTCGAAACGCGGACACCGGGAGTGACCCAATTCCAACTCCCTGATTTGTTCGGCAGATGGCGAGGGAGACTCCTGCACTCCTTTTCCCATGGTGGCATATCTAAGGGGAGAAAAGGAGGAGTCAATCGCACGACACATGGACACAACTTTTAACCCATGTTCAGGCCATCGCGAGATGGATCCCTACGTCCTGCATGTATGGTATGGAATTGATCAGTTGTGGAAAGGTTACAATGGTGTTCGTCTCTTCTCCTCCTTCTCCCGTCTCTTCTCCTCTTCCTCTTTCTCTCATGTTTTCCCCTCCTCTTTCTCTCCTCTCTCTTTTATATCGGGCTACGCGTGGGGGAAGGCAGATATACTACCCCCACGTGTAAACGTCGTCCGCCCACGTCGGCCATGCGTAGGCTTCACCCAGCCAAGGCCGGTTGCGGGGCGGTCGCACCTCCCGGGGCTCGCTTCTCCACCGGGGGGTAGGTTGGTTGAGTCACGACCCAACGAGTCCGCCCAACATGATAGCCAGGACCCACGCATCTGATGATCGGGGGACCTCCCGAAGGCATTACACCGATAGTAGCCCTCGGGCGTGGGGACCCGTGCCCTCTTCCTCGCTGGGCGCTCCAGCCCTGGCCCCCGCATGCGGCGTGTCCGCCACGTGCTCGTCATGGTTGGCCTTAGCGCTACACTAAGCGCCCTCCGTGTAGATCCGCCTTAAAACTTTCGCCTCCCCTTCCTACCCCTCTAGCCCTGCAAAGGCGAAGGAAAGACTAAGGCAAGGCACCTTACACTAAGTATCACTCTAAGAATAAAAATTATTTGCAAAATCGAAAGAAGCATTACAGAGATTTGTTGTGAGGTTGTCGATATCATTAATGTGGTCTCCGATCTTGTTAAGGTCTTGGTATGTAGTATACTGTGGTGGTATGTACGCCTCCTCCTCAGGTTCTTCTGCTTCAATATAATAGTCCTCCAGTATTTCACCTTCGGGGTCAACTTTCTCTTCTTCATCCTGTAAAAGATAGTGAAGTATTCCATTCTTGATAGAGAAGATGTTAGGCATATGAGTAGGGAACAGTTCTCCTGTTCCAGGTATACGAATGAATAGTCTTCCTTGCTGATTGATGATCATACCTATGACCCTCAGTGTGGTAGTACCAACATACCTCTCGCCGGTGAGTTGAGCTAGGTTGTTCAAGTCTAATCCAAGTGAGTTGGCGAGGACGGTGATGACTCCTCCACAAGTGATGGGTCCACGGCTCTGGTGTCCTCGACGTAAAAGATGGAAAAGAAACATTTGCCCTAAATTGGGCTTGATATCTGTATCAAGTTGTGCGGCTTTTGCTAGGATGAGCATCTCATCCTCGTTAACTCTTGTAAACTCGTCCCGTGCCTGCAAAATGTTAGCAATAATATAGAATAAATATCGAATAGCAGGACACTCAATGTTACCTCCCTTGGGGGTACTAGATGGAATATTGATTTGGCTAAAATAGTGAGTAGGCTGGGGTGTTGAGCAAATAGTTACTTGTGGGAGTGTGTCCGTCAATGTTCACGAAACCGAAAAAGTTGCATCACTCATTTATGCTCATATCAAATGATTTGTTCATCAGTTGGATTTTTATCCTCTCTTCTACTGAGGTGTCACCGGGGTAGATATCCACGGTGTGATCGAGTGTGCATAAAAAATTCGTCGCCAACCATGGGTAAGTTGGAACACCCTGAAAAAGAAATTAAAAAATGCCAACATTATTGCATAGTAAATCAAAATCATTAGTAATGCCGAGACGGTTGATGGTTGCGGGGCAAGACCAATTTGTGGTCCTTATATCGCGTTGATCATGGGTTTTGTATTTGTTTTGGTTTGCCTTGCCATGAAGCTTGATACCCATGAATTTATAGCTAGGCTCTTCTTGATAACGTTACTAGCTTGACTAGCACTTCCGCTAGCACTCGGGTTAGCAGTAGCACGTGTTTGGCTCATTGTGCTCATCTAAAAATAATTAATAGTAGTAAGCAATGGTTCGTAAAAAATAGGAAATAATTTTAATCTAAGATACTAGTGATATTATCTCCCTAATAGATTCAAAAGGAATTATTCAATCTAAATATCTAGGTATGAACATGAAATTCTAGATTGGAAATAAAACATGACTAAAACAATCTTTACAAAAATTAATTGGTGGAAAAGTGGAGAAACATACCTTTGATGGTTGGTGCAAAAGGAATCGAACCAAGGATGAACAAGAAAATAGATCTCTTGAGGTTTAGGTGGAGCTTTGGAGGTGGAAGAAGTGGTAGAAATAAAATTCTAAATTGAAAAAACTAGCTTCGCGGGCTTTTACCTGCGAATTGGGGTCGATGCGGTGGCTAGTACGGTTGGCAGTGACCGTACCTTGGTTGGCATGACTCACCTCATGAAGTTCGATTGTCTTTAAATATTGGTACGGTGGAGCGTACGGTGAAGGGTACGGGGATCTCACTGTATTCGATGCTCGTTAAATAGCTCATGTTGAGCAACATCTGCTTCATGTGGTGGAGGATGTGCAACCATGTATGTTGAGTATGTTTCAGATGCGCAGTGTTGCAGCTCGTACAGCTTTGGTCCAGGGTGGACCTTCTGAGATACAAGAGGATATTTTTGTTAGATTTGTTAATCATGATAACAGAACCCAGCTTCACAAATCTGCAATTAGTGTCCGCAAAGGATGGCTTATGTTTCTGGGTATCCCTGCTGATTTTCGTAATGACTCAGATATATCCAATGCAGTTGCTTCTTTTGGTTAATTTCATCACTTGCATCATCTTTATGGTTCACTGGATAGAACTCTAGTGTATGCATCTTTTATTTGTCCACAATTAGTGCCTCGTAATGTGGTTTTTGGAGATTTCAGTTCCTTAGGTGCAGTTAAAGAATCATGGACTGCTCCCTGTTATGTACTGTCTGCTGAATTTGTAGAGGTCCTTCCTCCTGATGAGGATCCCATGCCTCTCGATGGAAACCCACATCCTCTCCCTGGTGGCTTGCAACAAGATATTGGGAATTTTGTCCTGCCACAGTATCCAGAGAAAGGCTGGAATGTTCCTCCTTTTCCACCTGAAGATGATATGCAGCAGCAAGAGCCAGAAGCTCATGATGACAATGTTGGAGATTGGGATGATCTTATAATTCCACAGGATTCTGGTTCTGCAGTGGTAGATAACTCAGATAATTCAGTGAATCAGAATAACCAAGTACAGCTTGTGGTCAACATGCTTCAGTTGCAGGAGAATACTGTTGTGGTCCCATCTGCTTGCAACAATATTAGTCCATGGGTGCAACATAATCCACAACTATATGGACCTGCTTTGCCTCCATCCATGCAATGGGAGAAGATTTTGAGCAAATTTATCCCAAAAAGCATATTAAAGTCTTTGTGCCCTACTGGACTGAAGATTTGCCATTTTTCTCATGTCACTTTGGTCTCTGCACCTATAGAGGGATCTATCTTTCAGTTTACCGCAAAAAGAAACTTTTTTCATGCCAAAAGAACTGCTAGAAGGATTTGTTTCTCCGGGTGTCCTGAAAATTGTGTTCAGTTACCTAGCAGTCCTATCAGGAAACATGTCACAAATGATGCAATCATTGATGCTTCTGTCTCTATCCCCAAGAAAAGGAAGAGAAGCAAGGTGAGCACCCCTGCTGCAGATTTTTCAGTTAGAAGGAGTACAAGGCAAGATGCACTTGCTAATGGTTTTAAGCTTTAGACCATGAAAGACACTCCTAAACCCAAGAAAAAGCCAAGATCCACTAAGCCCATGCCAGAAGAGGAGCCAGTTACCCCCCACACTCCTTTAACTATTTTGCAACAGGTGGGAAGGGTGCTGGAGATTAATGAAGATGAGATTTCAGAGGAAAAGCTTGAGGCTATTCCAGAAGAAGAGAAGAAAAGCAAGAAGTTTTAATGATAGGAAACTCTTTGATGATTTTTGGCCATTGTTTTGGCATCCTCTTATTTTGGGTATTTTACTTAATGATCATATTTATTCTCAGACTGCTAGGTTCTGGAATGTTCAATCATGAAGTTATCTTGTATTATGTCCCTTTGAGTGGATATGTTAAGGAATTATTTACCCTAATAGCTGGCTGGACCTGCTATCTTTTCTTTGCATCTCAAGTTGGGTTTCATGGATAATACAACTTACTGGATGCTAGATTGGAAAGTATTAGACTGGAATGTCAGAGGGCTTAATGATCCTAATAAAAGATTTCTAGTCTATAACAAAATTGAGGAAAGTCAATGTGCCATTTGAAGGGAATATGCCCGAGAGGCAATAATAAAATGGTTATTATCTTATTCCTTGTTTATGATGAATGTTTATTTCTCATGCTAGAATTGTATTAACCGGAAACGTTGATACATGTGTGCTTAATAAACAAACAATGGTTCCTAGTAAAGCCTCTCTTTTAACTAGCTCGTTGATTAATAGATGATCAAGGTTTCCTGATCATGAACATTGGATGTTATTAATAACGGGGTCATGTCATTAGAAGAATGATGTGATGAACATATACCCAAAGAGAATATAGCAATGCGATCAAGTCATTTAGTTTACATTGTTATATCAAACATACGAAGTAACTTATTCCTTAGACCATGAGATCATGTCAATCGCTGATACCGGAAGAGTGCTTTGATGGCATCAAACGTCACACCGTAACAGGGTGACTATAAAGGTGTCGTTAAGTATTCGGAAAGTATTAGTTGAGGATCATGGATCAAGAGTGGAATTTGTCCATCCAAATGACGGATAGATATACTTTGGGCCCTCTCGGTGATATCACATCGAAACCGCTTGCAAGCACGTGATATGATCACAAGGATGTTATATCACGGGAACGAGAAAAGAGTACTTGTTGGTAACGAGATTGAACAAGGTATGGTTGATACCAATAATCGAATCTCGGACAAGTAAAATATCGCGAGACAAAGGGAATAGTTCACGGCGTTGTTGGTTCACACGATCACGAGAGTCATCGTTGAATATATAGGAGTCATCACGGATCTCCAGATCCCGCTGTTGATTATTGATCGGAGAGGAGTCTCGATCATGTCTATCTTATTCGCGAACCGTAGGGTGACACACTTAAGGTTCGATGACGCGTTTGAGAGGATACGGAATATCGAAGAATATTTTGGGCAGCACCGAAATTGTTTCGGGGAAAATTGAAATAGTTCAAGGGGTTTTTCGTCGAATGGTTGTTAATAGAATTAACAAATGATTCGAGGTGCTATATGCAAAAGTTTGTTAATAGAATTAACAAATGCTGAAATAAAGAAATAAAAAGGTTTTATTTATTTATTAAAAGAAAACCTTTGGATTTTCCAAGTGGGAAATAATGGGGAAATGAGTGGGTGTGAGTGGAGTGTCCACTCACATGATGAAGGAAGAGGTGGGGGCACACCCATGGGCTGGCCGCACCCCCCTTGGGCTGCCTCCCCCCTCTCCTATAAAAGGAGGGTGAGAGATCTCCCTCCTTCACACACTTGGCCGCTTCCCTTTCCCTCCACCCGCTGCTCCATTTCATGGTCTCCGGCTTGGCGAAGCCCTGACCGTGGGATTCTTCACCACCACCACGTCGTCGTGCTGCTGGAGTTTCGAGGGATCCTCTACTTCCGCGCCCCTCTGGAACGAGGGAACGGAGGTCGTCATCAACTGTACGTGTGACCGATCACGGATGCACCGCCGGATTGCGGTGCCCATCTTCTCGCTATCGGGATCGGTGTGAGTACGACTATGCCAACAACGAGATTTGATCTCGTACCACTTTGAGTCTTCGAGGGTATGTGTTCTCCTTAACCCTCTTGTTGCCCGTTGCACTTCGTCTCCTAGATTAGATCTTGGCCTTTCGGGTGTCTCTCGCGTAGGAAATTTTTTGTTTTCTATGCTACGTTCCCCTTCACCATTATCTGTCTACAGGAAACCAAGCGCCAATATTTTGATCATTCTTTTATCAAATCTTTCTGTCCAAAGAGATTTGATTGTTTTATATTTTCTCCTTCTGTGGGTGCCTCTGGTGTCATGCCTCTTGCCAAATCTACCTCAGACCATGTTCCTTGTGTCATTTCTATTTCAACTACAATTCCAAAGGCACGGATTTTTCGTTTTGAGAACCGTTGGACCCATCAGGCATGATTTAATGATCTTGTTAAGAGGGTTTGGCTTTGGCCTGTTAAGGCTACAAATATTGCTGCCAGAATCACAGCAAAATTTAAAAACCTCAGTCATGAGCTGAAAAGGTGGGGCAGAAATCTTTCCCACCTCAAATTATTAATTGCCAAGTGTAATGGAGTGATTTTGATTTTGGATAAACTTGAAGAGGAGAGAAATTTGAGCAGGCCAGAATTCAATTTTAGGAATATTGTGAAGTGTCATCTGAAAAAATTATTTCTCTCTCAGTATGCATATTGGAAAAATAGATGCACTATTAGATGGGTTCAGTTGGGAGGGAAAAAAACTAAAATTTTCTATGCTAAGGCCACTGAAAGATACAGAACCAACACTATATCTGAAATAAAAAATGTTGAGGGTGTCGTTATGGTTGATCATCATCATAAGGCTGCTGCTTTTTGGTCTTGTTTCAAAAATAGGATGGGAGTCTCCTTGCTAATTGTTCAAGATTTGGATATTCATAGTATCATGCATCCTGTGGATAATCTTGAGTATCTTGTGGATCCTTTCTCCAAAGAGGAAATTGAGGGAGTCATGAAAAATCTAAAAAATGACAGAGCCCCTGGTCCTGATGGGTTTAATGGTCTATTTGTTAAAAAATGCTGGGATATTATCAAGGAAGATTTTTTCCAGCTTTGCAAGGAGTTTCATGCTGGAACAGTTTCTCTATAGAGTATTAATGGATCATATATCACTCTGATTCCTACGAATAATTCTCCAGAGACTATTAATGATTTCAGGCCAATTTCACTCACAAATACATGTCTTAAATTCCTTACAAAGTTGATTGCCAACAGGATGCAAAACATTATTTGCACCACTATTCATGACAACCAATATGGTTTCATCAAAGGAAGAACAATTCAAGACTGCCTTTCTTGGTCTTTTGAATTTCTGTTTCAATGTGAGGGAAAGAAAGTTGTGGTGATCAAAATTGATTTTGAGAAAGCATTTTACACTTTGGATCATGAAGCTATCACTATAATCCTAAGAGCTAAAGGCTTCCCTGAGCTATTTATTGTTTGGGTAAAATAAATGCTCTCCTCTGGATCTTCTTCTATCCTTTTAAATGGGATTCCAGGAAAATCTTTTGCCTGTAAAAGAGGGGTTAGACAAGGTGACCTTCTCTTTCCACTTCTTTTTGTTGAAGGTACTGATTTACTACAAAGCTTGGTGAACAATGCATACAAAAATGGATTGTTATCTTCACCAATCCATGTGAGGAAAGATTTCCCTATTATTCAATATGTTGATGATACATTAGTGGTTATGCCTGCTTGCAAGAAAGATTTATTGGTTCTTAAAGAGATGCTCAAATCTTCTATGATTCCCATTAATATTGATGGTGAGGAAGCTAATGAGTTGGCTCAAGTGTTTGAATGTCAAATGGGATCCATGCCTTTTACCTATCTTGGTCTTCTAATGGGTACCACAAGACCAAGTATAAGAGATTTTTTCTCCTTTAATTGTTAGAGTGGAAAGAAGACTATCTGCTACAGCCTCCTTTTTATCATATGGTGACAGATTAGTACTGGTTAATTAAGTCCTCTCATCCTTACGAACTTATTACATGCTTTCTCTAGTCATCCCAGCTGGTGTTATTAAGCTGATTGATAGAGCAAGAGAGCATTGCCTCTGGAGTAAAAAAGGAAAAGATAAAGCACATTCTCTTGCTGCTTGGCCAATGGTTTGCAGACCAAACAATAAGGGTGGGTTAGGAATCATTAATTTTCAAACTCATAATTCAGCCCTATTGCTCAAGCACCTGCATAAGTTCTATAATCAGGAACCTATACCATGGATTCAGCTAGTGCCAGATGCATATTATTATAATTTTGTCCCTCATGCTGTTATTTCTTCAGGCTCCTTCTGGTGGAAAGGAGTGTTCAGTTTATCTGATGATTACAGGAAGGCAAGTATATGCAAAATTGGTAATGGTATCACTGTTCTATTCTGGGAAGATACTTGGCACAATGTCATTCCGAGTCAACAATTTCCTAGACTGTTTTCTTTTGCTAAAAATAAGCTGCAATCAGTCAGGGACTTCTTGCTGTTAGAGGATGGGCTTCAAAAAATTTCAGTGCCTTTGTCATCCTTAGCCCATCAGGAGTACTTAGAACTCTGTTCTATTACTGAACACTTGCTTATTTCCACCCAACAGAAGGACATATGGATTAGCTCAATCTCTAACAATGCATTATCACCAAGTTCCTTCTATAAATACAGTTTTGCACACATCCATTCTGATTTTATCTCGGATTGGTTATGGAAAAGTAAATGCCAATCCAAGCATAAATTTTTTGCCTGGTTGATCCTTCATGACAGGATTAATACAAAGGATATGCTCACCAGGAGGAATTGGCATGTCTCTGATACACAGGATTGTGTCCTTTGTGCTGCTCATATTGTTGAAGATTGGAGGCATCTTTTCTTCAATTGTCAATTTAGCACTCGAATTTGGAATTATTTACAAATGCCATGGATTCCTGGAAACACTGCAGAATCTATTAAGTTTGCCAGGAAATATTTCTCAGGTCCCTGCTTTGCTGAGATTGTGATCTTGGCTTGTTGGGGTATTTGGAAGCAAAGAAATGGCTGGATATTCAATAATATTAAACTTACCTTCAGAGGTTGGAAAGCTATTTTCTCGCATGAGATCACCCTTCTTAAGTATAGGGTGAAGAAGGCTACTCTTCCTTTTTTGACATCATGGATTAATTCCATCTCCTAGATTTTTCTGTTCTTTTTGTACATATTGTAAATAACTTTATTTATTCTTTAATAAAGATGGGGCTGTGGGGGATTCCCCCACAATAATGGTGTACAAAAAAATAGCTCATGTTACTGCTCCACAAAAAAGTGTTGCAATACGGTGAATGATATGGTCATGTCAATATTGACCGTACCGCCACTCGTTATAGGATCCGGAAAAAGTTGCACCTCGGAAGTCGTGATGATGATTTTTTTTTTATTTCTTCTTCTCTTCTTTCTCCTTTTTTTCTCGGCTTGGTACGGTGGGTAATACGATCGGTATAGCCATATCATTGCCCGTTATCTAGGTACTAAATGTTTGGCTCGTAGAAACAAATCATGATACAGTCGTTAAATCGGTGAATTACCACCGTACCAGTGATCGTTATAGTGTTCAGGGGACTTTAAAGACTTCCATTTCTTTAATCTGTCACTTGGGACCTTAAATTTTATTTTTCAACATGCTTGTATATCTAATTTTGATGGTAGCGCTTTGTGCTTTGTTCTAAAATGAAAAACAAAACTAGAACGGAAAATGAAATAGTTATCATGGGTTGCCTCCCATGCAGCGCTTTGTTTTCAATTGGTCAGCTCGACCGCAATGATGTTCAACTGCGCTTAGGAACCGGTGTGCCCATTCTGAAGTAATTTTCCTTCAGTTATGGTTCCATTATCGTAGACCTATGATCTCGTCTTCTTGGGAAAATGAACAACAAAAGGATCTCGAGAAGGTAATTCAATCCTCACGTTTCCTTCATGTAAATTTATCAACGATTTAATGGTTCTTAAAAATGGTCTACCAAGCATTATAGGTGCTATTGGACCTTCAAGCATGTCTACTATAACAAGATCAAGGAGTACAAGACTCCCACTAATCTGTGCTACTACATTTTGTTTAATTCCCATAGCTTGCTTGAAGGTGGAATCAGCTAAATGAAGTTTAAGTTTAGTTATATTATAATCACCCAACTTTAGCTTATCAAATAATGTTTTAGAAATCGTAGAAACACTTGCACCAAGATCACATAGTGCAGTTATCACATTAACAACTAAATGTATCTTAATAGTAGGCTCAAATATGTCTTCTAGATTGGCTGGAAATTTCTCACATAGTTTTGTATATTCTAATTTCAGCTCATGAACTCTATAGGCAACTTGGTTAACAACTTATTTATATGTTGCTTCGTTAACTCCTTCAATTGATGGATTATTTATACTCACCATCTTCACAAGATCTTCCATTGTGTAGTTTGGTGAGCATTACTATAATCCAGCACTTCCAGTGTATCTTGTGTGCTTATCATCATCTTCATGTCTGCAACTAGATTGGGATCTGGTTTACCTGCAAATTTGGCTAGAATCAAAGTTTGACTCTCAGCTATCTTGGAAATTTGTGTCTCCACGGTATTAGTTCTTTCCTGGAGTACATGCATATCAGTTCTGATAGTGCTAACTTTTTGAGTTAGCTCACCAAGTATATTATCATGATTCTCAACCATTTTATAAAAAACACTATTTTGTTATGTTTGAGAATTTATAAAGGTTGAAGTGTCTAGCGGTTACCATTGTTGTAGTTGCTATTGTTTGGTGCTCCTGCAGGGTTATATGGTTTCTGATAATTTTGTCCAAAGTTCGGACCTTTCCATGCAGGGTTATAAGTATTACGAGCTATAAAATCTATTTATTCAATTTGAGCATTGGTGATGACATTTACCTAAGCTTCAGTTTTTTGTAGCTTCATTTTTATGTTTAAGAACAGAGAGTAACTCATCTACCTTTGTTGTAAGCTCTTTGTTGTTGCTTTTAGGAACTGCATTTACCTTCTTGGTATTTGTTCTTTCAATATGCCACTAAGTATGATTATCTTGCATATCATCAAGTAGCTTCTTGGCTACCTCAATCTCTTTTCCCATGAATGTTCCTCCTGCAGCTGTATCGAGCATAGACTTGGACATGAGGTTTAAAGAATTATAAAATAAATGGATTATTAACCATTCCTTCATGCCAGGATTAGGACAGTTTCTAACAGAATATTTCATTCTTTCCCATGCAAGGGCTAGTGGCTCGTGATCTTCCTGTCTAAAACTTATAATAATTGAACGCAGTTGCATTGTCTTATCAGGTAGAAATATTTAGTCATGAAAACGTTACAACAATTATCCCAAGACGTAATTGTACCTCTAGGTAATGCTAGTAATCATTCTTTTTTGCTTTTCCTCTCAATGAAAAGGGGAATAAATGTAGCTTTATTGCATTTAGACTAACATCCTTTATACGCATCATATCACATAATTCAGTAAAAGTGTTTAGGTGCATACCTGGATCTTTAGAAGCTAAGCACCAAATTGGTTTTGTTGAACAAAATTCAGTAAATTAGGCTTAATCTTATAGTTCTCCACAACAACTCCAGGTTGAATGATAGGTACATGTAAATAATCATTACAGAGAGTTGCGAACTCCCCAAGTTTCTTGGTTACTATACTAATTTTGTGTGTGTTTTCAAATAAGAACAAAATATAAACTAATATTTTTGGATTTTAAATAAACAAAGAAAGTAATAAACTAGTGACAAGAAATAAACTAAAGCAGAAATTAACAAAACTAAAATGGACCCTATGAACACACACAAATAACATAAATAAACTCATTAGACTAATTGTCCCATGGGTTAGATCAAGGACATAGCTGCAAGGTTAGGCCTGAGCCCATAGACTGAGGGAGACTACTCACACATCGCGATCATATCAACAATAGAAAACATTGAGGCAAAATAAGTACTTGGATTGATTAGATTCATAGTTCTTACAATATTGACAATCGCGATGGGATCTAGATTACAAAGTATAAGTATGGCTATGACTGTAATGGTAGAGATGATGTGGTGGAGATGTGGCAGCACTTCGTGGTCTTGTGTGGAGAGGACGTGGTGATGGCGGTGGAGATGATATGGTGCGCGGTTCTCTTCTGGGGGGCGCTTCTTCTCTTTATAAGGGGCTCCAATGGATGGACTAGGGTTTTGGGTGTCTTCCTTCGCGAATTGGCTCTGGGCCCTTTCATGACTTTTGGTCGGTTTGATCTGATGGTTCTTCTGACAGCTGGTACGGTGACCAGTACGGTTGCCACTAACCGTATTGAGGTCGTTAAGTGAGTTGCAAGGACAACTTTAATTGATTTTCTGATCTTTATCTTTTCCTTCCTTCTAACCCTGATTTCCCGTGATTTCTTGTCCAGTATCCGCAATAAAACTAATGACATAGAGATTTGCAAATAAATTGCACATTAGTGATTAGTGGCAGGTTTAGAATGATATCTCTATCATTTTCATGACAAAGATACAGCTTTGTGCAGCTTGGCTAATTGCAGAAAGCAAATTTTCTCCTATCTCTTTTGTAAAACAGTTTTCCTTCTCAAAGGTTGGCACCATTGAATGAAATCCATGAGTACCACAACTGTTGTTCACTTATCCAAATTTTTACTATAAAAATGGTGTTGAGATTCTTCTGTCCATCCTTTTCCAGCTT
Organism: Alopecurus myosuroides; assembly: GCA_028641055.1. Lineage (NCBI taxonomy): Eukaryota > Viridiplantae > Streptophyta > Magnoliopsida > Poales > Poaceae > Alopecurus > Alopecurus myosuroides. Next base: position 155,322,380 of record CM054061.1, on the reverse strand, counting down.
CTCATAGTTGTCCATAACCGAGGACATGGCTAAGATCTTAGTTTTGTTAACTCTGCAGAGTTTGTGCACTTTCACGTTTAGACTCAATCTGCCCAAACATTCTATACACACGAAGTGAATTTTAAGGAAAGGAGAGAATTGATACAATATCTTTCAGAAGCAAGAATTCAACCCACTAGTAAGACCCGTTCCACCTATATTCTAGTACATCTTCTTGTCAATCCTAGGCTGAACCCTCACAACTTTGTTGATCAAGACAGAGCCCATATGTCAAAAGGATGCACTAGAAGCTGTCTAAACATAGAAAGACATAATCACCTCTTTGTTCATGGGTGGCATTCCACAAGTGGACACCTCAGGTATTACCCCCAATGAGACACTCCACTCTCAACAACCCGTAGGTAGGCACCAGGTAGATACATTTGGGTTTAGGTCCAGGGGCCACCAGGTAGGCACCAGGCGCGGCCTCTTCCTTGGCCACGCCCAGTGGGCCCATGGGAGCCTTGGCCACCGCCTCACGCCCCCCTTCGCCTATAAATTGGCTTTTACCCTAAAAACTTTGGGGACAGAGTTATTTTCCATGATACATATAGAGAGGCGCCATCACCTCGAAAGTCCAACCTAGGGCTTTTGTAGCCCTGTCCCGGTACCCTGCCGGAGGGGGGAATCGTCACCGAAGGCCTCTTCATCGACGTTGCTGTTTCCCACGTTGATGCGGGAGTAGTCCCTCCTCGGGGCTGAGGGCTCGTGCTAGTAGCTATGCGGTTATCTCTATCTCCCTCTTGTGATGTGATCTTGATTATGATCATGTGCTAAGTTATCATTGTTGAATCTATGATGTTTCCCCTTCATTATGCAATGGATCTGATGCACTCAACTGATTTTATCCAGTATAATTCTCCAGAGTCACCTTTGTTCCGCGGTGCCATGGTGATAGTGCGGGTGTTGTGTGTGACTCTATGGACTATGGATTAGAGGGATACTTATCATGAACTTATTCTTACTATGTTGGGTTTGTATTGGAATCACGAGGTGTGTTGATGTTTGTGTTTAGTATAATTTATTAAGTGCCAAGGTGATAGTGCGGGTGTCGTAGATTGATTAGAAACATACTATTCAAGGGATATGCTGTGGTGTTTATTAGTAGTATCTTTGGATGCCCAAAGTGACAGGATTGGGGTGTTCTTTGACGGTAACATGAACTTTGAGGTGTGCTTGTGTAACCCTACGTGATTCTCATCCTAACTGATTCACGAGGAATGGTTTCCGAGCTATGTCTTTCATGCATGTTGTTACAGGAAGTATTATATGTTTAATTATGTTAATGTTGTTGAGAGTTGCCACTAGTGAAAGTAGGATCCCTAGGCCTTGTTTTCCACCATTGCTATATCGTTTTATTTTAGTTTTACTACTTGTTTTCTTGCTACCGTTTTTATTACAGATTTACAATACCTTGTTTTCCCATCCATAATACCCATATTTTATCATCTCTTCACCGAACTAGTGCACCTATACAACTGACAATTGTATTAGGTCTATTAGGGACACAAGGGACTTCTTGTATCTTAATTGCAGGGTTGCTTAATAGGGATAAGTTCAACCTACACCTCCGTGAGTTTGATAAACCTTGGGTTACTCACTTGAGGGAAATTTGTTGTTGTCCTACAAACCTCTGCGCTTGGAGGACCAACATAGTCTACAAGATTAGTAACGTGTAGTAGACATCAAGCTCTTTTCTGGAGCCATTGCCGGGGAGGTACGATAAAAGGCGCTCACCACTCCGGCAACGAAGCTCTTTTCTGGCGACGTTGTCAGGGAGGTTGGGGCTTAAAGGTATCTCTTTAGATCTTGCAATTTTATCTTTTTGTTTCTTGTTTTTTATTTTCACCGGTTAGGCTTAATGGAAAACAACAAAAATATGAGAGATCTTTATGATATTTATCTTGAATTAGGACATGAAGTGTTTGAAGAGAAAATTAAAAAAAACTAGGGAACTTTATTTGCATGCTAGTAGCAATGTTATTAGTATGACTTCTTTGAACACCATTATTTCTAAAGTTATGGAAAAATTTAAGCTTGGGGAAGTGATACGTCCAAAACGTATCTCCTTTTTCGAACACTTTTTCTATTGTTTGCCTCTAAACTTGTGAGTTTTGGATACAACTAACACGGACTAACGTTGTTTTCAGCAGAATTACCTTGGTGTCTTGTTTTTTTTGCAGAAAAATCAACTTTCGGGAAAATGCCCAGAAAATATCCCGAAGACCCCCGGAGCCAAAAGGAGTCCCGGAGAGGGACCAGGAGGGGGCCACACCACCGCTGGGCGCGCCCCCCTAGGCCGTGCCACCTGGTGGTGTGAGGCCCCCAGGCACCCCCTCGGGCTCCCCTTTCGACTACTTAGCGCCCGTAACCCTAAAACAACAGGGGGTTCGTCATATTCCAGAGAAACACAACAGAGCGCCGCTGCCACCTCGAAACTCAATTCAGGGATCATAAGTTGTTGTTCTGGCGCCATGCCAGGACGGGGATTCGAAGGAGATCATCGCCATCGTCACCGCCACCTCTTCTCCATCAACCATCCATGATTCCCCCGTCCATGTGTGAGTAAACGCCGCTGTAGGCTGAGAGGGATGGAAGGGATTGGATGAGATCGATCTTGTAATAATGCCAGATTATTAGGGCATAGTGCCTAGTATCCATTGTTAGTGTTTTCTACCGTTGTTGCAACTTGTTATGCTTAATGCTTGTCACTTTGGGCCCGAGTGCCATGATATCATATCTGAACATGTTATTGTTTCATGAGTATAATTATGTTTCTTGATCATATCTGCAAGTTTTTTACACATGTCATTGTCTGGAACCCGAGGCCCCAAAGTGATAGAAATTGGGACAACCAGAGGGGATGGTTGTGATGTGAGGGTCATGTGTGCTCACAGAGTGGTAATGCTTTGCTCCGGTGATTCATTAAAAGGAGCACCTTAATTACCAGTAGTTTCCCTTGAGGCCCCGCTGCAAACGGGCTGGTAGGACAAAAGATGTTGTGCAAGTTTCTCATTGCGAGCACGCATGACTTATTGGAACTAATGCCTATGGTTTTCCTAGAACTTGGATGCTTTATTATTATTATCTGCAATGCCCATGTTTTGATTATTACATGAACTATCTTATCCATGCAACACCCGTTCATCCATCCCTATGCCTACAATATTTTAATCTTGCTGTTTCCCGCAATTGCTACTGTTGTTATTATTTCACTCCTGCTGTTATTTTACTACTACTGCTACTATAAAACTGTTACCACTGATAAATTGTTCCGAGCAAGTCTACTTTTAGGTGCGTCTTAATTGACAACTCAGTTGTTAAGGCTTATAAATATTTTTTAGCTCCCCTTGTGTCGAATCCATAAATTTGGGTTTTACTTCCCTCGAAGACTGTTGCGATCCCATATACCTGTGGGTCATCAAGACTATTTTATGGCGCCATTGCCGGGGAGCATAGCTTTATGTATTTGCTCGCTTGAACGTGATATCGTTTGCTACAAGCCTTTCATCATGGGTAAGATTTGTGATGGAAAAGTTCCTATATTAACATCCACTACAAGGAGAGGTACAACTGTAAACACCTCTGTTGTTCTTGATTCACCATCTGTTATGAGCAAAAACCCTGTATTGAGAGGGAATGCTTCTCGTGCATCCAAACCTTGAGCCCCAAAACCTTGCCATTTATGTCCATCATACCTTCCTACATGTGGTATTTCACCGCCACTCCAAGTAAATTTCTCATGTGTTACCTTTAAACCTTCAAAATTATCCCTGTTTTGTGTTCCTGTTTTAGCTCATGAGGACGCAAATAGAGAATCTTTATCTCACTTGTTGATTGAACTCACACACCTGGACTAGTGGCTTCATCCGCTCATCCAAATGATATAAGAGGTGGCGGGGGGTTCCCAGCCCCAAATAATAATACAAATTCTCTTAACTCTTTTTTCCCTTGATTTATCAGTCAAAGAATAACTGTGTAAACAAAAGAGAAAGAGGGATGACCTTCTATACCAGTTGCGTCCTTCAATGGGAGCCGCTCTTGTGAGTCTAGTTGGCTTGTGACGTACTGTATTTTCTGTTTGCCATTCGTTGACATAAGCATACACCTCTCTCAAAATTTAGACACTCCTCCATGGTTTGTGATTGTTGGCAGGCACCCGAGGATTCGGTTAGCCATGGTTTGTGTAAGATGGATGGGAGGAGTGCCATGCATTTTATACCTCTGTTTATTAAAATAAAAGCTCTAGCACACGAGTGATCAATGCTTCCCTCTGTGAAAGGCCTATCTTTTACATTTATGTTGAGTAAGTAAACCCATTCCTTTCTGTCTCCAGCAAGCATTTGAGTTGTTGTGATCTCACCATCTATATGTTGATTTATTCAATCATGTTTTCTATCCTTCTTTGTTTAGCACATGCTTTATTATCTGAATGAATATTACTTTGAAATCTATGAATCACTGTAAAAGGATTGTTATAATTAAACATGTTAAGCTCTACAATAAAAACCTTGTTATAAAGACTTTACCTAAGATAAGTATGATATCATTAAATGTTCTCTGGCCAAGAACGAAGTTTACCATCACCAATTTTGATTCTCTCTTTTGCATCTTTGTTTGTGACTCCCATTACTCATTTTAAGTTAAGTTATATGAGAGAAAGTTGCTGTCTATAATGATTGGTGCATAGATAAATGTGATGCTTCTTGTCCGTATTTTATTTATCGACTCTTCACTTCATAAACATGTGTTCATGTTTACCGAGTTCAGTTTCGCTTGGGGACAAGCGAGGTCTAAGATTGGGGGAGATGATACGTCCATTTTGCATCACTATTTTACATCATAATTTTCTGTTATTCATCGATATATTTCATGTTATGATGCATCCCTTATGTTATTTTATCTTATTTTTCATGTTTCATAACTTTTTGAGAATAAACATCAGGACCAGAAATCTGATGGAAAAAGCACCGTCGAGATACCATATTTCAGAAGACCAGAAGAATAAGGGGGACACCGGGGGTGTCTTAGAAGTTCAGAGGAGGAGTCTAGCCAGAAGGGGAGCCAGAGGGTGGCCACCAGGGCCCACACCATGAGGTGGCGCCCCCCGGCCGCGCCACCAGATGGTGTGGGCACCCTAGCCCACCTCTGGTGGAGGTCTTTCGCATACTTGACCCCAGGAAACCCTAAGCCCCAGACCATCATCGAAGAATTATTCCACCGCTGCCTCGGGGCGGAAAACACCCGAGAGAGAAAAGCTCTCCGGCGGGGAGAAATATGCCGGGGAAATTCCTCTTCGGAGAGGGGAAATCGCCGCCATCGTCACCGTCATCACTCCGGGCATCATCAAGATCGTCATCATCATAACCATCATTATCAGAACCATCACCCTCATCATCCACCATCATCCCGCTGTAACAATTAGGGGCCTCTATCATTTTTTTACATTAGATCTCTCTCCCGGTGTGGATTACTTGTTAGTAGTTGATGCTTGTGAGATTTAGCGGTGTTTGCACTTTATGACCAGATTGTTATCGACCATTATATCACCTCTGACTATGATCCATATGATGTCTTGTGAGTAGTTTGTGTTGTTCTTGAGGACATGGGAGAAGTCAAGTTGTTAGTAGTGAAGGAATGTTGAGTAATATTTGATGGTTTCATATTTAAGTTGTGGTGTTATTCTTCTAGTGGTGTCATGTGAACGTCGACTACATGATACTTCACCATTTATGGACCTAGGGGAATGCATCGTGTATTTGGCTACTAATTGTTGGGTTGCCGGAGTGACAGAAACCTAAACCCCCATTACAAAACCATTACATGAGGGAGCGTAGGATCCCGGAGTTTAAAGTTGTGGTTAGATTTATTTCTTAATTACTTTCTTGTAGTTGCGGATGCTTGCAAGGGGTATAATCACAAGTATGTATTAGTCTTGGATGGGACGGTACATTAGCATAGGTTCACCCACACAACACTTATCAAAACACAGAGATTATTCAACGACATGGAACAAAAGCACTTGACAGAAACCTCCCTTGTGTCCTCGAGAACGTTTGTTAATCATAAGTAAACCCACTAGCTTGTACTTTGCTGAAGAAAGGATTGGGCCAATTATTTGCAATATCAAAAACCCCTACAAATCTATCTTTCAGTATTTACAGTTATTCCTTCATCGAAACTGCTTGTCAACACCTTCTGCTCCTCGTTGGGTTCGACACTCTTATTTATCAAAAGTACTACGATACACCCCTATACTTGTGGGTCATCAGAAAACTCTAGAGCTATTCATAATTTGCATGGTATTATTGAGAGAACCTCTAATGATGTTAAAATGCTTGTTAAACATTTTTATATGGTTCAAACTCAAATTGATCAACTCACTAAAGTGCAAAAATATATGCTAGCTAATGCTTCTACATAAAAACATGTTTGTGAAATAATTACTAGAAGTGGCATTTCTACTCAAGACCCCTTGTATCCTGAAGGACATACTAAAAGAATTGAACAAGATTCTCAGCAACCTAAAAACAATAGTTCTCCTTCTAAGAAAAAGAAAAAGATACGTAAAACTGTTGTAAAATCTCCTGAACCTGCTAAAGATCCTAATAGTATATCTATATGGTGAAACTGAAACTGGTAATGATAAAAGTGATTCTTCTGATAAAGAAGAAACTGTAGCTGAACCTGAAAGGCAAACTAAAATTGTGTAGTATACTAAGGAGGATTTCATTGCTAATAAACATGGTAATGAAAGAGAGTCTTGGGTACAAAAAGCAATGCCTTTTCCTGATAAGAAACACAAATCAAAGGAGGAAGAACATTATAATAATAAAAATAATGGATGAAACCTTTGTTTTTGCAAATCCCTTTGACTGATGCTATTAAACTTCCTCCTTATTCTAAATATATGAAAGATATTGTCTCTAACAAAAGGGAAATTCCTAATGAGAAAATTTCCACTATGCTTGCTAATTACTCTTTCAATGGCAAGGTTCCAAAGAAGCTTGGAGATCCTGGTATTCCTACTATCCCTTGTAATATTGACAATAATTATGTTAGAGCTGCTTTATGTGATTTGGGAGTAGGAGTTAGTGTTATGCCTTTTTCTCTATATAAGAGGCTCTCTCTGAAAAATTGATACACACTAATATATCTTTGCAAATGGCAGGTAAATCTACTGCTATTCCTGTTGGTATATGTGAGAATGTTCCTGTTCAAGTGACTACTAATTGTTTGATATTAACTGACTTTGTTGTGTTGGAAATGCGTGAAGATGATAATATGTCTATTATTCTTGGGAGACCTTTTCTTGACACTGCTGGGTGTGTTATTGATTGCAATCAAGGAAAAGTAACTTTTAATGTTAATAATAAATAACATATTGTTTATTTCCCCAAGAATATTGATAGAAGATATGGTTTAAATTCAATTGAAAATATTGAGACCATCAAGATTGGAGAATCCTATTGTCCCATTCCAATGCCACCAAAAGAATATGAAACTATTATGATTGGGACTATGTCTATCAAGGTTGAGGTAACATAATTATTTAGTGTTAAGCAAAGTTTTGCTTCATATTAAAATTGTTATGGTAACAAGACTTGATCAACCTTGTTAACAAAATGATTTTGAATGAGGAGAACAATGTTTTCACCTTCCCCATTATTTTTTCACCATGGTATCACCTTGATACTTTAGTATTATTATGTTTTCCATCATCCATAGTCATGTTTTCATCTTGATTACTGTGGTTATGCATGTTTTCACCATCCATATTTTTGTTTTCACCACTTCCACCTTTGTTTTCTTTGGCTAATTGCCTTTTGGAGTGTCATAGAACCTCTATAGTCCTGGTTTTGGTTTTTTTTTCACCTTTCCACATTTGTTTTTCTGGGTTTTAAATTAATTATTACATTCCGAAAATACCCCAAAAAATTCCAGAAAATTTATAATATTTTTTTACGTCAACAATAAGGCAGAGAGGCACCTAGGGCGCCCCAGGGGGACCCACCAGTCAGGCACACCACAGGGTGGCATGGCCAGCCCCTGGTGGCGCTAGGACATGGTGTGGGCCCCTAGCCCTCCACTTACTCTCTCCCCTGCCAAAGATTCCCTTCTCTCGCCCCAAACTTAAAACATTTCCTGGAACCCGAGTTCTTGCTGTTCTTCCTCGAGATTTTTTGATCGCTTTGCTCAGCCCACATTTGTTGCTGAAATTTGGTGCATTTGCTCTCCGGTATGTGACTCCTCCGATTATCCAAGTAGAATTTTATTTGGTGGAGTATTTCTTGAGTATTTTGGTACTGTAGGTGACAGCTTATGTAAGTTTGCATGCTTTATTTAAGTTTAAATAACACAGTTTTGACGCATGTTTAGCTCTTCTACAAGTCTCTATAGTAGTTTCCACCTTATAGTTGCTTGAAACCAATTTTTTGTGACGATTGTTGAAAATTTCAGAAATGGACAGCCACGACTTTGGAGAAATATTTAGGAGCGATGCACCTAGAAGAACAAGGCCCTCATGTTCATCTACTCTATTGAGGCTATCCTATAATGAAGACCTTATTGCACTAAGCATCAATGATGCTGGATGAGATGGAATTGCTAATCCATCTTGTTTCGCTTGCTATACATTTTTTAGAGGTGTAGGTATACATGATGACTTCTTGATGCTGATTGAAAGGGTTGGATTAACCAACTACATGTATGATGAAGGTCCCCAATATGCTATTCTGAGAAAAACTTCTGTTGAGAGTTTTAGATTTCATAACTCACCATATAACCCAACTATTGCTTTTAAGATATATGGTAGTCCTTTTTCCCTGTCCTTGGATAGTTTTTGCAGCGTTATAGGTATCAACGCCTCTGGGACAGCATGCAAGATTCAAGAGAGATCCGCTGATCTTATGGAGCTCTACCGAGGAGTTACCAATGATGATTGCCGCTCAGCTCAGCGCGGGAAGATAAGGAATATTCAACTCCCTGCTATCATATATTTTACTTACTATCTTGCTACTAGTATCCTTGGTAGGGAGAATACCAGCAACATTTCAAACTATCATCTTGCTTTTCTTGTTGCTGCACTTAACCGTAGCGACAAGTATAACCTTGGTTCCCTCATTGCTCGCCGCCTAGCTGCTAAGGGACCCATATATGGGGGCATTATTGCTACACGTATAGTAACTGCTCTAGGCCTTCCTATTGCTTCCCATGATGAATTGATTGCTCCTTATAGACTTGATCTTGCTGCCATGAAGGCTCATCATTTTATTACTGATAACTCTACTCCTGAACATTTAGTATATAGATTTTTATTTGTTGACGGAAATGAGAGGGAAGTTATTTTGCCGCGGCCTGTTTTGTTCAAAGTTGACAGGATGCCATGGTCGCGCCCAAAGGGAGAGCTAGATGAGCAGTGTCATTTTTATATCCCTAATTTCTGATGTTCCATGTTGTTTTCATACTATATGCTACATGTTTTCCTTACACTTTATGTCATTTTTATCGATTTCCCGGGACTAACCTATTGACAAGATGCCACATGGCCAGTTCTCGTTTTCTGCTGTTTTTAGTTTCAGAAAAGTTGTTCTAGAAATATTTTTGGAATTGGAAAATTTGAAACCCGGAAGTCTTAGAATTCCCGAAGTTCCACGGAGTCCCGAAGAGACCCGGAGGGGGGCCCTGGAGCCCCCACACCATTCCTCCGCGCGGGTGGGCCCCTGGCCGCGCCAGGAGGTGGTGTGGGCCCCTCGGGCGCCCACCGGCCGCCATCGCCCTCTCGCCTATATAGTCTCCCTGATGCATAAACCCTAAAGAAATCGGCCCCCTTCCACGAAAAATTTCATAGCTCCGCCGCCGCCGCCGACAAGTTTCGGGGGACGAAAATCTCTGTTCCGGCACCCTGCCGAAACGGGGAAGTGCCCTCAGAGCCATCTCCATCGACTCACCCGCCATCTTCATTGTTGTTGCTGTCACCCATGACGAGGAGGGGTAGTTCTCCCCCGGGGCTGAGGGCTCTACCGGTAGCTATGTGTTTCATCTCTCTCTCCCATGGTGTGATCTTTATGTGATCATGAGCTTTGTAATCTAGTTGAATAAGTAGATGTTACTCTTCGTCTATTATGCTACTAATGCATGTAAAATGCATACATGAACTTTTCATGTTATTACTTGTTTTTCCTACATATTAGCAACTTATATTCATGTTTTATAATGATTTGGGGGATTTTCTGAACAACTCCCCTTCTTTTGGTTCTAACCCTGTTTTTCCAGAAAACGTACTTTTTAGTGTTTCAGACTTTCTAGGAGATTCAGGACTCCAAAAAGGGCAAGGCCAAAGAGCACAGTTCAGAATTTTCGAGACGAAGACCATGGGCCAAAGTAGAGGGCCAAAAGGCTAACCAGGTGGGAAAGAGGACCCTCCACGCGGCCAGATTCCTTGGCCGCGTGTGGGGCCCCATTTTTGCCCCAGTGGCTCCGATGTCGTCGATCTTTCTTCTCCCGAGTGTCTCGTGACCTAAAAACGACTATATAAAGGGTCCCCTGGCCTTTTCGAGAAGGAGGCGGCGCCGAGAGACGAAACCACGAAACAGAGAGACAGAAGGCTGCCGCCGGAGAAGATCGGAGGGGGGAAACGCCGCCGGGATCACCCCCGGAGGGCTCCACCCCCCTCCGGCGTGTTCATCATCAACATCTACAGCAAGATCAGCTCCATCTCTCCACTGTAATATCTTGGAAAACACGATGTATGATGCAATACTATATTCCCTTGATGTATTGTGTCTTCCCGTCTATGTTTGAGTAGTGAATTGTTCTTGGCAATGGTGAAATAGTTCGTTGATTGGTTGCATACAAGTTTGTTATCTTCTATGATTGTCTTTATGTACAATATATGAGTGCACACATATGTTGGGGAATGCATGTAAGGTGATCACCGGTAGCATAATGGAGTGATGGTGACTTGGGAGTGACAGTAACCTAAGACCGAGCCACAAAGTTAAGTTATTGGGGGATATATATAGGGGACCTTAGAACGTAAGGCTATGGTGGGACTTTATGTCTTAATCAATCTTGTGCAGTCATTTACTTGGCCACATGATCCATCATAAGGGGTTGTAGATCATTTACTTGACTATACCTATTCATGGCTCCTTCCTAGAAGAAACAACTAAGACTAAAACATGTGCTTCACTAATTGTGACAACCACACGAACGAAACACCTATTGCTAGAACACTTGCTCCCTTGAGATACTTGAGATATTTGCTGCTTGCTACTTGTGAAACTTGCTCAGAAACTTGCCTTAGAAACTTGCTCTAGGATTACTTGCATTTTAAACTTGCTTCCCTAGTTACTAGACAAACCACACTCCACGTCACTTGCTTTTAATTAGTTAGTTCCTTTTAGTCAAACTTATTGCTTTGCATAAACAGCCATATAAGAGGGTCATAGGACTTTAGAGAATAGATAGCTTACCTTCAGCTCCTCGTGGGTTCGACACTCAAATACTTATCGAAAGGTACTACAATTGATCTCCTGCACTTGGGAGTCATCAGCTACTCGAGTGGTTTTTTGTTATGAGATCTCTGTAGACACTTTGATCACGGTGTAAAGGTGACAGTGTGTGCACCGTGTGGTTTAGAATGATATTTATATCTTTTGTTGGATGACCCTATGAAATTGTGGTGTTTTTCTAGTAACTTCTAGGGTGCTCATAGTGACAGCGTGGGGTTCACTAGACATGGGAATGCGACTTTGAGGAGTGTTGTTACATCCCTACGCAATGAATTGGTGTTTGTTATTCGACATGAGAGTGGTTTGGAGTAGCATAGTGAATAGAGATATTTATGAATTCAATTATGTTATCATTGTTGAGAGTTTCCACTAGTGAAAGTAGGATCCCTAGGCCTTGTTTCTAATCATTGAAACACCATTTACATTCAGTTGTGCTACATGTTTGCTTGTTGCCATTTTTATTTCAGATTGCTATTATAACTTATAACCATCCATACTACTTGTATTTCACTATCTCTTCGCCAAACTAGTGCACCTATACAACTGACAATTGTATTAGGTGTGTTGGCGACACAAGAGACTTCTTGTATCGTAATTGTAGGGTTGCTTGAGAGGGTGTAACAACCCTGATTTTTGGAAAAACTCAAAAATCACAAAAATTTGAAACTTTTTCTTTTCTTGTTAATACAAGTCACCAAAATCCTAGAAAATCAAAACATACACAAAAAAAAATTATAACTTATGCCAAGATAATTGGATTGATATCTAAACAATCTTATATTTCATAAACTTGGAAAGTTATCCCTTATAAAATATTTTACAAAGTAAATTTAAGTTAATTAAAACTATACCTATTTCCTATTATTTGTTTTATTCAAATACTTGTTTCTGAAAAGAATGTTTTGAACTTTATAAATTGGGTGTTATGATCCTTGGTTATTTCTAGCATAAAAAAAATATTTTATAACCCCAAAAGTATTTTATGAAATATTCCAAAGTCTTTAGATTTGATAATCCAAATAAGTCTCTATTTTCAAAACCGTCAAGGTTGTTTCAAGATAAATATTTTGCAAAGTAATTATTATTTTTAAATCACGCCCTATTCCATAAATAGATTTCATACAATTGTTTGATTTGAGAAATAAGTATTTGACATTCAAATAATTGATAATTATCACCCTTAGTAAATTTTGGCTTCTAATAAGTATTTTATAAGTCCAAAAATATTTCTTTGATTTATTAAATGATTTAACAAACTTTATACCATAAGATGATTTTTCATGAATTAATTTAATATAAAGCGGGTGTAGAGTATTTCAGGTTCAATATATATAGTTGTGGCTTTTTCTGAATTTTAGTAAGCCACAAGTCCATTTAATTGAATCTCTATTTAAACTAGGCATAAAGAGAAAATTATGTTTTTATTTGGAAATATTTTTTTTTAGTTTTAAAATGTGTTCAAAGTTGTCTAAAAATATTTCTGTTTGAAAGACTCCATTATTAAAAAAATTCAGAACTTTATTTAAGCTGATTTGAAGTTATGAAACAAATGTCATATAAGAATAAAAAAAAACGAAGCGACCAGCCATGGATCCGATCCTCTTTATTTGGCCCAAGTAACTGAACTAGCCGAACCATCCCAGTAGTGGCCTCCGTTCGCTCCAGCCTGGTCGTCTCCCACCTTGGGCACGTACAGGCGCACGTACAACACAAATACATAAGCTCTATGGCAGTTTTCTTTCCCTCTTTATTTCTCCATCAATTAGCGACTGTTACGTGTCGAATTTAACACGAATATTACTCCCCCTTCAATCACAGTCTCATTCAACGGATTAAAACTCACTTTAGTGCACCTTGAATCGTTTATAGTAGCCTCGGCCAAAAGGGCCGGACCGCCCCTTCAGCGCTCCGTCGCTTGGCTCCTTCTCCTCTATGTACAAGAAAAGAAATCCTGCAAGCATCCCCTCGAGCCAATCCATCTCTCTCCCACATAGCGCCCAAGCTCTGCGCCTCCTCAACCGAAGTTCCTTGTCCAAGCTCCGCTGGCCGCAGCGACGTCATCGTTATTTCCGCCGGGTAGGAGAGACTTATTCATCTTATCTACGCCATGCGAATCTTCTCTGATGTTTAAACCATTTGATTATGCAGTCGGCAACCATCCATGACGAGAACAAACTCGGCGATTTCCGTTCCGTCCATCCGTAGTTCCGTACATAGGCCACGGCTGCTAGAAAATCTGTGAAGGGCCTCCAAGAGCTTATCGAATCAGCTATACGCTCTCTAGGTCATCCACCACTTCGTCATTCAGAAGCCTTTACGACCACGGCAAGAACCACTTCCCACACCTAACCGTGGCGCCATGTTTTCCGGCGACGTCAAATGTTCATTTAGGTAACCTGCTGTTGTTTTATCTTTTTTTTTTCCTTAACCACACGATCTAGTTATCTAGATAGTCAGGGCTGAAAACAAATTACCTAAGGAAAGGGGTATGATCCGCTATATACAGTCATGTTACATACCTCAACTATTTTCGCCTAATTTGACGAACATGTACAAGTTAACCCGGTTATTGGTCTAATTCTAGTAGGAGTCGGATTAGGAATTCTAATTAGTACGACTCCAAGTAGACTACTAGTCTGTTTTTTTTTTTTTTACTGGACGTGTATAAATAGCACCTGAGGGATGCTCCTTGCAAACACACAACAAAAAAAACCACAAGAAACAGAGAGGAAGAGGCAGGCACGATATGTGCCTGTGTGGCGATCATATTGATTCCGTCTATCACTAGTTTGTAACGCGGCCGGAAAGTATCGCTCGTTTCGATCCGAGCAAGCTAGCTCATTACGTACGGGAATGGATCAAGGATCCTAGCTACTCACGTACAGACGTTGGTTGATCAAGAATCTTATGTGTACAGCCTAGCTACTCATGTCCAGATACTAGCAAACGATCGGCTACTTACATGTGTGTATAGCCAGCTGAATCGGTATAGTCATCGAAATCTATCGGGACAATGCTATAATCTTTTAAAAATCAAATCTTGAGCTCTAATTATGCAAATTTGGTAAATAATATATCTCTGAAATCCTTGAAACATCTAGAACACACTTATATCATTAATTTTCAAGTTTCGTTTATTATAAAATATTCAAATTTCAAATGAAAGATATTGAGTAGTTTGTCATAACTTAAATTCTACAAATCCTTTTTAGTTGTTTCCTTTTGAAAAAGGACGATATGAAATTGCATATCTAGTAGCACTCCTATTAAAGTAGTGGAATTCATTCACTTCACATTATCTCAATTTTGACATCGTAACCTTTTATGCCATACTACACAATCCATAAACCTTCTTAGATTAATCCATAGATGCATTATCCCATGCAATAAAATTTGTGCCCATTTGAATGTGATAATCCCTGACCAGAAAAATAAATATTATAAATCTATTCTTTGTGACCATAGTGTTATGGTGTTTGTCTTGTATGATTTATAATTTTTGGTTTGTATGTTTGTTGGAATGCTTGTTTATGGTATTATTCTTCATTGTCTAGATAGTACGGAGAGCAACGTTCTTTTCTTGAAGGGTGTGTGATGAACACCAACTTCAAAAAAAGGCAAGTAACACACCATCAACTACCCATTATTTTCTATATGCATTAGTTGATTTTGAGTAGTATGCATGATAGGAAATTTTACTAAGTTATACTATGCTATGCTATATCCTAGTAGTGTGTAGCCATCCTTATACCTTGTTATTTTGATGCCTTGGTACTTATTTAGATGCTTAGCCATACTACAAAATTTGTTTTGCTAGATGTTGAGGAAAAATCCTAAGTATAACTAATGAATGAACCACCTGGGTGGATTTGGTTGTTTGGCTGATGAGAGTTGAGTGTCTCCCCGAGGGGTTGTTCACTTGAGGAATGCCACCCAGGAACAAAGTGATTATGATGTTCCCCAAGTTTAGATTGCTTCCAGTGCAGCCTTTAGTCATATGGGCTCTGTCTTGATCAACTAAGTTGTGAGGGTTCAGCCTGGGCTTGACAAGCAGATGTAGCATAATTATAGGTGGAACGGGTCTTGCCATTGGGTTGGATTCTTGCTTCTGAAAGATCTCGTCTCGATTCTTCTCCTTTCCTTAATGCACTCAGGGTGTATAGGATGTTTGGGTTGAGTTGAGTCTGAAGGTGAAAGTGCACAAGCTCTGCAGAGTCAACAAACTAAGATCTTAGCCGTGTCCCCGGTTATGGACAACTATGAGCAGCTGGACAAGGAAGGACGGAAGAATCACATCACCATTTTCAATAATTAAAATTTTGACCAAGTGAACAGTATTGTGGTGCTTGGATCTTATTCCAATGTTGCCACCCTTTGAAAAGAAAAGTTTGTTTTACAAAAGAGATAGGACAAAACTGGCTTTATGCAAACTTAGCCTAAACTCCACTCAGCCAAATAAGCATGTAGTACTAGTCTTGCCATTTATATCCACCATAGTGTTACTTGCCAATACATTAAATTGTATTGACTCCCTTGTGGCTGCATATTCCATATTGCAGATGTTTCTGAAGACGAGTGAGGTTTTCGTTTAGGATCTCGAGACTATCGCCAACATGTTTTGCCTGTGGCACATGAAGAAGATGGGCTCAATGTTGTACCTTGTTTTTCGCTGTATTTCTTTGTTTTCTGCTAGTCTTCTAAGACTATGCAAGTTGTAATCCTATTTTGTAAAGACTGGATCATGCGATGTAATAGAATTTGATGCATTTGCATGATATTTCATTTTGTACTGTGGTGCTAGCAATTGATCCAGGGACTTGAAGGGGAACGTAGCATAGAAAACAAAAATTTTCCTACGCGAGAGATACCCGAAAGGCCAAGATCTAATCTATGAGACGAAGTGCAACGGGCAACAAGAGGGTTAAGGAGAACACATACCCTCGAAGACTCAAAGTGGTACGAGATCAAATCTCGTTGTTGGCGTAGTCGTACTCACACCGATCCCGATAGCGAGAAGATGGCACCGCAATCCGGCGGTGCATCCGTGATCGGTCACACGTACGGTTGATGACGACCTCCGTTCCCTCGTTCCAGCGGGGCGCGGAAGTAGAGGATCCCTCGGAACTCCAGCAGCACGACGACGTGGTGGTGGTGAAGAATCCCACGGTCAGGGCTTCGCCAAGCCGGAGACCATGAAATGGAGCAGCGGGTGGAGGGAAATGGAAGTGGCCAAGTGTGTGGAGGAGGGAGAGCTCTCACCCTCCTTTTATAGGAGAGGGGGGAGGTAGCCCAAGGGGGTGCGGCCAGCCCCATGGTGTGCCCCCACCTCTTCCCTCATGATGTGAGTGGACACTCCACTCACACCCACTCATTTTCCTTTAAACCCCACTTAGAAAATCCAAGAGTTTTTCTTTAATAAATCAATAAAACATTTTTATTTCTTTATTTCAGCATTTATTAATTCTATTAACAAACATTTGCATAAATCACCTCGAATCATTTGTTAATTCTATTAACAACCATTCGACGAAAAACCCCTTGAACTATTTCAATTTTCCCCGAAACAATTTCGGTGCTGTCCAAAATATTCTTCGATATTCCGTATCCTCTCAAACGCGTCATCGAACCTTAAGTGTGTCACCCTACGGTTCGCGAATAAGATAGACATGATCGAGACTCCTCTCCGATCAATAATCAACAGCGGGATCTGGAGATCCGTGATGACTCCTATATATTCAACGATGACTCTCGTGATCGTGTGAACCAACAACGCCGTGAACTATTCCCTTTGTCTCGCGATATTTTACTTGTCCGAGATTCGATCATTGGTATCAACCATACCTTGTTCAATCTCGTTACCGACAAGTACTCTTTTCTCGTTCCCGTGATATAACATCCTTGTGATCATATCACGTGCTTGCAAGCGGTTTCGATGTGATATCACCGAGAGGGCCCAGAGTATATCTCTCCGTCATTTGGATGGACAAATCCCACTCTTGATCCATGATCCTCAACTAATACTTTCCGAATACTTAACGACACCTTTATAGTCACCCTGTTACGGTGTGACGTTTGATGCCATCAAAGCACTCTTCCGGTATCAGTGATTGACATAATCTCATGGTCTAAGGAATAAGTTACTTCGTCTGTTTGATATAACAATGTAAACTACATGACTTGATCGCATTGCTATATTCTCTTTGGGTATATGTTCATCACATCATTCTTCTAATGACATGACCCCGTTATTAATAACATCCAATGTTCATGATCAGGAAACCTTGATCATCTATTAATCAACGAGCTAGTTAAAAGAGAGGCTTTACTAGGAACCATTGTTTGTTTATTAAGCACACATGTATCAACGTTTCCGGTTAATACAATTCTAGCATGAGAAATAAACATTCATCATAAACAAGGAATAAGATAATAACCATTTTATTATTGCCTCTCGGGCATATCCCCTTCAGTCTCCCACTTGCACTAGAGTCAATAATCTAGTCTGTAAGCACTTTAACACATATGGCGTACCAGTGTTATTACCATGCTTCGCATGCGGTAAACATCATCAAAAAGATCTGAACTGTTCAGGTCCTATTGTATTTGCATGTTCTTTGCGTCTACACACATCACTCATTCTCTAATGAGATGGCTTTGTATATATATGGTCAATTGGTGAAAACTTAATACCTTAGCTTAAACTGATGTCACTAACATTGTGAAAATGTAGCTTCATAGTGTTAGCATTCTTGGAAACTCACCAAGTTCCGGTGATACCTTAATTCCTCAGCTTAAACTGATGTTACTAACATTGTGAAAATGTAGCTTCATAGTTTCAGCATTCTTGGAAATTCACCAAGTTCAATAAAGAACTCCTTGACACAAAATACGCTTATAATCAGTTGTTAACACAACGATATACTTTAGCCTTTGTTGTAGTATCTGTCACAATATTTTAATTTTGAAACTCTTTCAAATCCAGCATGGAACTTTCTTCCATCCTATTGTGCTACCCTTCATCGCATATTTTAATTGAGATAAAATTACTTGAATAAATGACAAGACTATTAGTGTAACATATTACAACTAATATTTTGTCATTAATATATTGGAAAACATATCCTTAGCATTTCTAAAATGACACAAGGATCTCTCCCACTGTTGTCTAATCATCATATGAATTATCCTACTATAACATTTTATAGCATAGGACTCATCTGGTTGTGTACATAGCATGGAAACATGACTTAGAAATCTCAATTTCAATGATGCTCATCATGTGTCAAAACACATGAATCTTGCTCAATTATTTTCCATGTGACAAGAACTCCTTCTTATCAATTTTATATTGACTTACTTCAATATTTCATCTATGTAATTTGGCTTCAATCATATCAGGCGCTTGAATCCATCTTTTATAGATATCGATGCCCAATATCTTCTAAGCCTTTCATCAATATGAAATCAAAAATATTAACCTTGTTAATTTAAAATACATATTTTCCAATCAACCATATGTCATCTACATAAAGTATTGGAAATATGTCATAGCGCTCCCACTTAATTTCTTGTAACTCTACAAGCATCTTTATCATTCATGATGGAATCAAACTCTTTTGATAACTTCATTAAGCTAAAGATTTCAACTTCGCTATGCTCACTTCAACCATTGAAGTGTGCATACCTTTCTAGCAACCTTTTTGAATTTTACAAAACTCTCAGACTGTGTCAAGTACACATCCTTGATAAAACTTCCTTGAGAGGAGAGTTGGTTTTGTTATTCAACTGCCATATCATAATATGTAACCTTTTTCTAGAACTATCCGCAAAGACTAAAGCATCACTACGGAAGATCAAAATCTTGTAGTAGTTAACTCTTTGAACTTCGTCGAAAACAACTTTTCGATAAGTACAATTTTAATAAGATGTAAAATCCATGTCTTTGTCGCTATATAGACCCTTTTGCTATCGCTAGGCATCATGCCTATCGAAAGGACTACCAAGTCACATACTTGATATTCATACAAGGATACTATGGCGGATATAATGACTCATAGTCAATTTTACGAAGTCAGGGCCATCATTTGCTTCCTTTATAAGGTCCAGGTCCTTTTGTTGTCAAAACAACACTTTACACTTAAACCACAAGTTGTTCTAAGTACAAAGTTTTTGGACTTTTCTGGTACAGTTCGCAAACTCATTTGAAGTATCTACAACATTTGTAGTGTCTTCTACTTAGTCAAAATAGTAAACCCCGGAACAACTTCCAGTGCTGCACTACTCTTGACATGATAACGAAGATTCTCTAACCTTGTTGAGTTTGTACTGTGCTCCCACTCACTTGTTTCGCAAGAACTACTTTCTCGAGAAATCAACCCTTTCTGACAAACAACATTTGTCTTTTGGTTCGGTGATAGGAGAAATACCCAATGTTTTATTTGGGATAACCTTATAAACATATATTTATCCTATTTTGGTTGTAAACATTTTACACATGCTATGCATACCAAAACTTAAGAAAAATGACAATTCGGGTCATTACCCAAACCATATCTTATATGTTGTCAATTTCAACGGATCATGATGGTGCTCTTTTCAGTGTAAAAGCGGTTGTCCTTAATGTATAAACTACAAAATTATAATGGCAATTTTATTAATCTTACCATGTCAAACAGGGTTTGATTTTGTCTTTTGAATACTCCAATCTAATGTGGGGTATTCGAGAAGTATAGGTTGTAGAACAATTCTGCAACTTCTCAGATGTTTTGCTAAACTTGTAACTCAAACTTTATCCTTTATGATCCAATCATAAATACTTGATTATCTTGTTACATTGATTTTAACTTCATATTAACAACCTTTTGAACCAATTCAAAATGTCAAACTCTGTTCCCTTTAAATAGATATACTCACATATCTACTTAAATCATCGAAAGAATTTTATGAAGGAAAATTAATCCACCATACATGACTACACATAATGGACTATATACATCAATATGTATAATATCCACTAAATTAGTCGTCCATTCTACTTTGTCCTAAGAACGGAATTCTAGTCATCTTTTGGAAGAGGTCTCACAAGCGTCAATAAAATGACTCCGGAAGTCCATCAATACGGAGTTCCTTCATGTTTTCCTTTCCGATATGAACTAAAATGGTGGTGTCACAATTTAAGTGAAACTCTTCAACGTCTTGCAACGTTTAGCATTTAGTCTTATAGATGTTTACTTTACCAACATGATTTATATTAACATATCCATCAATTATGGAATATGATCATAGTTTGAACAATCTCATTTGTTCTCACAAAAGACTAGAACAAAATAACAAATTATTAAGTTCTTCAAATAAATCTTGACTGGTTGGTTCGATACGACAATGAACACAATAACACTTTATTTATGTTCTTGTCGTAATCGATTCCACATCTATTACTAGTTCCTTTTAGGCCCTTGTATTTCTTTCATTGCGTTGCTTTGTATGACAACTCTTACCAACCAATGTGGTATCAAAATACCCAAAAATATTTTGTTAACTAGTAATACATCTATAACTTGTATATCAAGCATATACTCCTGAGCTGGACTTTCCAGTTATCTTCTTTTTCTGCCATATATCTTTTTGTAATTCTATTTTCAATATTCCCTTTCCTTCATAGAAGAATCATTCAACATCAAACAATGCTAGTCTTACTAGCTCATTTTCTTTGGCGTGTTAGTCATATACTATCACCCATTGAGTCATACTTTGAGTTTGATTGTTCTACTAATATCACCATATTAATAATATTCTTCTAGATTCCACTCTTAGCAATTTCCAAGTAAGGTAAACTATTTTACCCATACTTCTAATCCATCCTATCATAACAATTTTATGATTAAGTTACTATAGCTCGAAGGAAGGGATTTAGAGGATAATTTTGAGCGCCCAACTTCTTGGAATATTCAAACGCCTAGCGTCTCCAATCATTGCATATATTCAGATAATATAAGCAAACATTGTCACACTAAATTTGCATATATTCAGATAATATAAGCAAACATTGTCACGCTAAATTATACTCAGTCATGTTGCTACAAATAAGTTTCTAGATATCAATATATCTTTCACTTGATTGTTTCTGAAAACAACTCTTTTCAGTTCCAAAATCACCTTGATCAACAAAACATTCTTTTGAAGATAAAGTAATACGGAAGCAACCATGACTCTGGATTCTAAGTAGGAATTATTTGCTCTCTAGATTAATCAATCATTAACCATATGGAGCTAGGTAGGAAATACCAAAAAAATCTACAATAGGACTCAATTTTAAATATCACTAATACGGTACCAATCTTAAATGGTATTTACCAGATCATAACAGTTATATCTCAATTAACAATCTAAGTGTAAGGTAATTATAGATGCCAATGAATACTACAATTTGTGCAAATTCACTTTGATTTGTTGTTCATGATAAATAAGTTCAAGTTAATTCAAAAAATTAAACCATGAACTCCCACTCAAAAACAACATCCCTCTTAGTCGTCTTTAGTGATTACACGAACCAAATTCACTACACCAAAACCGATCATCACGTGAGATGATGTAGCTTCAAAGGCGAACATCTACATGTTCATCATATCATCCATATGACTCATGCTTTACCTTTCGGTTACGTGTTCCGAGGCCATGTCTGTACATGCTAGGCTCGCCAAGTAGAACCGTAGTATTGCGTGTGTTTCAAGGCCATGTCTGTACATGCTAGGCTTGAAAACACCCGTTGTATGCGAACGTTGAGTCTGTCACACCCGATCATCACGTGGTGTCTCGAAACGACGAACTTTCTTAACGGTGCATACTTAAGGAAGAACACATTATTATCTTGATATTAAGTGAGAGGGATCATCTTATAATGCTACCGTCGCTATCTAAGCAAAACAAGATGCATAAAAGTATTAACATCACATACATCACATGTAAGGATAACGTGATATGATATGGTCCTCCTTGCACTTGATCTCCATCATGTGTATCACGGTATGATCTCCATCATTCCACCGGCGTGGTACCAAGTACCATGGCACCCCAATCTTGATTGTCCATCAATAAGAAGACAATCATATGGATACCTTCCGGTATATAAATAATTTACAAAATAGATCATCTCATAATCAAATTTGTAATATTGACCATATCACATCACATGCCCAGCAAAAACTAGTTAGACGCTTCTAATTTATTTTTGCATATTTTACGTGGCTTAGGGATTTCGAGGATAGAACCGTTCATACCTACGAACATCAACCACAACATTGATAAACATATTTTTAGCAACCCTTCATAGATTAGATCTTAACTATAGTAGGAGAAACAGACACCCGCAAGCCACTTATGCAATACAAGTTGCATGTCAGTTGTGGAACAAGTCTCATGTACGTGGACATGTAAGGTTAGTCCGGGCCGCTTCATCCCACTATGCCACTAAGATCATAAAATAATCAAGGAGGTAATAACATGATCATCAACGCCCACATACACCTATGTGTTCTACCCGTACAAAACATCTACGCATAGATCCGGCTCTGATACCACTGAAGGGGAACGTAGCATAGAAAACAAAAAATTTCCTACGCGAGAGATACCCGAAAGGCCAAGATCTAATCTATGAGACGAAGTGCAACGGGCAACAAGAGGGTTAAGGAGAACACATACCCTCGAAGACTCAAAGTGGTACGAGATCATATCTCGTTGTTGGCGTAGTCGTACTCACACCGATCCCGATAGCGAGAAGATGGCACCGCAATCCGGCGGTGCATCCGTGATCGGTCACACGTACGGTTGATGACGACCTCCGTTCCCTCGTTCCAGCAGGGCGCGGAAGTAGAGGATCCCTCGGAACTCCAGCAGCACGACGACGTGGTGGTGGTGAAGAATCCCACGGTCAGGGCTTCGCCAAGCCGGAGACCATGAAATGGAGCAGCGGGTGGAGGGAAATGGAAGTGGCCAAGTGTGTGGAGGAGGGAGAGCTCTCACCCTCCTTTTATAGGAGAGGGGGGAGGTAGCCCAAGGGGGTGCGGCCAGCCCCATGGTGTGCCCCCACCTCTTCCCTCATGATGTGAGTGGACACTCCACTCACACCCACTCATTTTCCTTTAAACCCCACTTAGAAAATCCAAGAGTTTTTCTTTAATAAATCAATAAAACATTTTTATTTCTTTATTTAAGCATTTGTTAATTCTATTAACAAACATTTGCATAAAGCACCTCGAATCATTTGTTAATTCTATTAACAACCATTCGACGAAAAACCCCTTGAACTATTTCAATTTTCCCCGAAACAATTTCGGTGCTGTCCAAAATATTCTTCGATATTCCGTATCCTCTCAAACGGGTCATCGAACCTTAAGTGTGTCACCCTACGGTTCGCGAATAAGATAGACATGATCGAGACTCCTCTCCGATCAATAATCAACAGCGGCATCTGGAGATCCGTGATGACTCCTATATATTCAACGATGACTCTCGTGATCGTGTGAACCAACAACGCCGTGAACTATTCCTTTTGTCTCGCGATATTTTACTTGTCCGAGATTCGATCATTGGTATCAACCATACCTTGTTCAATCTCGTTACCGACAAGTACTCTTTTCTCGTTCCCGTGATATAACATCCTTTTGATCATATCACGTGCTTGCAAGCGGTTTCGATGTGATATCACCGAGAGGGCCCAGAGTATATCTCTCCGTCATTTGGATGGACAAATCCCACTCTTGATCCATGATCCTCAACTAATACTTTCCGAATACTTAACGACACCTTTATAGTCACCCTGTTACGGTGTGACGTTTGATGCCATCAAAGCACTCTTCCGGTATCAGTGATTGACATAATCTCATGGTCTAAGGAATAAGTTACTTCGTCTGTTTGATATAACAATGTAAACTACATGACTTGATCGCATTGCTATATTCTCTTTGGGTATATGTTCATCACATCATTCTTCTAATGACATGACCCCGTTATTAATAACATCCAATGTTCATGATCAGGAAACCTTGATCATCTATTAATCAACGAGCTAGTTAAAAGAGAGGCTTTACTAGGAACCATTGTTTGTTTATTAAGCACACATGTATCAACGTTTCCGGTTAATACAATTCTAGCATGAGAAATAAACATTCATCATAAACAAGGAATAAGATAATAACCATTTTATTATTGCCTCTCGGGCATATTCCCTTCAGGACTAGCACAATAACACAGGTATTCCATCTTTATTAAAAGTTGGGATGCTACAAAATGGTATCAGAGCATTGTGTTGCCTGTAGGATTCGAGACCCTTAGGTTTGGAAGCCATTTTTGATCATGTTATTATCTCCTTAGAGTATTTTGGATCCTAGCGGCGTAGTGAGATGAAGCGGCCCGGACAACTTTACGTGTCCACGGACACGAGACCGTTCCCTGATTGGCTTGCGGGTGCCTGTATCTCTCACTATAGTGAATATCCAATTTGCAACAAGTTGTTAATAACCCATTGATCACCCTAGGATTGAAGACTTTCTATGTTCAAACTGTCTAGAAACAAAACAATCGTCTAAATTCTTCTCATATCATCTCATCTATTATTCACCTTCAAAATTTTCTAGATGACCTACCTCTTCAATACCATCAAGCCAGGAATGTTGATGATCATACCAAGAAGTGCAAGAAGTGTTTTCACCACATGAAGATCTACACTCAAAACAATCGAAGAAACTTGGAGATACACCAACAACAATCAAGAACACCTCAAGACATGGAGAGAATAATTTGAAGAAAACTCAAGAAGATATAGATGAGACCACCAATCTAGTTTGTTAGAACAACGTTAACGTGTTAGTATATTGATCATACTAATGAGTGTGGTATTACAATATTAGTGTTTTCAAAAAAAAAAATTGGTTGTTTGGTGTGATGAATGTGTTGCTATATGTTTGTAATGTGTTGTTGGAAGATGAGTTTCCATGATCTGCTGTGTTTGGATTAGGGACTTTTTTTTAGCTATCTTCCTAATCTCTACTCATCCATGCTAAGCCAAACAAAATCCCAAGTGCAACAACAAAACTTTCACCCAAGAATGTCATGACTAGTTCTTTATAGAGACACAAGCCATACAATTGAGGAATGTCATAGATTTCAAGATCCCTTTTGTGTGAAGGAACAATCACATCCATGATAAATGCCAACTACATCATAAGGAGCAGCAAGAAAATAAACAAGTGAAGAAAGATAAGTGAACCCCAAGTTGCATGAGCTATGAAGATTTCAGAGCCAACTACACCAAGAGAAGAAGTAATGAAGAAACACAACTATCCAATTTGTGCTACATAGGAGTTTTACGCAACCCACTATTTGAGAAATGATATTTAGTTCAAGTTTGTCTTAGATATTGGAAACTTTTTGTAAGACAAGTGAGGTGACCTAGTGTTATTAAACAAGATTCATCAATCCAAGTAGAAGGTAATGATTGAGTGCAACATGGATTGGCCCCCATGGTGACTACTCACATTATTTACTTTTGCTATGAGGAATGTTAAATCTGAGTGACATAGCTATTATAGAGACGACAATGTTAAACCTGAACCATAGAATGGTAGAATACAATAATGACCATATGTTAGTGTTACTGAAAACGTTTTATTTTCGGTGAGGATCGAGCCAACCTTGGAGCTATCAAGCAATGGAAGATTTTGCCTACCATGAGAGTTTCTTTAGAAATAGCATGGTGTTTACTTTCAAGGATGACAACAACAAGATGGAAGATGAAGTATGACTCCAGCAGAAGATATAGAAATTATGAACAAGAGTTTAGACTACCCACAATTTTTTTAAGGGTGGTAGCCCATCCAGTTGTTCTGGAACCAGATACCCAAACCTAATTTTTTCTTTCTAGTCTTCCCAAATCTCGGGACGAGATTTCTTTAAGGGTGGTAGTCTGTAACAACCCTGATTTTTGGAAAAACTCAAAAATCACAAAAATTTGAAACTTTTTGTTTTCTTGTTAATACAAGTCACCAAAATCCTAGAAAATCAAAACATACACAAAAAAAAATTATAACTTATGCCAAGATAATTGGATTGATATCTAAACAATCTTATATTTCATAAACTTGGAAAGTTATCCCTTATAAAATATTTTACAAAGTAAATTTAAGTTAATTAAAACTATACCTATTTCCTATTATTTGTTTTATTCAAATACTTGTTTCTGAAAAGAATGTTTTGAACTTTATAAATTGGGTGTTATGATCCTTGGTTATTTCTAGCATAAAAAAAATATTTTATAACCCCAAAAGTATTTTATGAAATATTCCAAAGTCTTTAGATTTGATAATCCAAATAAGTCTCTATTTTCAAAACCGTCAAGGTTGTTTCAAGATAAATATTTTGCAAAGTAATTATTATTTTTAAATCACGCCCTATTCCATAAATAGATTTCATACAATTGTTTGATTTGAGAAATAAGTATTTGACATTCAAATAATTGATAATTATCACCCTTAGTAAATTTTGGCTTCTAATAAGTATTTTATAAGTCCAAAAATATTTCTTTGATTTATTAAATGATTTAACAAACTTTATACCATAAGATGATTTTTCATGAATTAATTTAATATAAAGCGGGTGTAGAGTATTTCAGGTTCAATATATATAGTTGTGGCTTTTTCTGAATTTTAGTAAGCCACAAGTCCATTTAATTGAATCTCTATTTAAACTAGGCATAAAGAGAAAATTATGTTTTTATTTGGAAATATTTTTTTTTAGTTTTAAAATGTGTTCAAAGTTGTCTAAAAATATTTCTGTTTGAAAGACTCCATTATTAAAAAAATTCAGAACTTTATTTAAGCTGATTTGAAGTTATGAAACAAATGTCATATAAGAATAAAAAAAAACGAAGCGACCAGCCATGGATCCGATCCTCTTTATTTGGCCCAAGTAACTGAACTAGCCGAACCATCCCAGTAGTGGCCTCCGTTCGCTCCAGCCTGGTCGTCTCCCACCTTGGGCACGTACAGGCGCACGTACAACACAAATACATAAGCTCTATGGCAGTTTTCTTTCCCTCTTTATTTCTCCATCAATTAGCGACTGTTACGTGTCGAATTTAACACGAATATTACTCCCCCTTCAATCACAGTCTCATTCAACGGATTAAAACTCACTTTAGTGCACCTTGAATCGTTTATAGTAGCCTCGGCCAAAAGGGCCGGACCGCCCCTTCAGCGCTCCGTCGCTTGGCTCCTTCTCCTCTATGTACAAGAAAAGAAATCCTGCAAGCATCCCCTCGAGCCAATCCATCTCTCTCCCACATAGCGCCCAAGCTCTGCGCCTCCTCAACCGAAGTTCCTTGTCCAAGCTCCGCTGGCCGCAGCGACGTCATCGTTATTTCCGCCGGGTAGGAGAGACTTATTCATCTTATCTACGCCATGCGAATCTTCTCTGATGTTTAAACCATTTGATTATGCAGTCGGCAACCATCCATGACGAGAACAAACTCGGCGATTTCCGTTCCGTCCATCCGTAGTTCCGTACATAGGCCACGGCTGCTAGAAAATCTGTGAAGGGCCTCCAAGAGCTTATCGAATCAGCTATACGCTCTCTAGGTCATCCACCACTTCGTCATTCAGAAGCCTTTACGACCACGGCAAGAACCACTTCCCACACCTAACCGTGGCGCCATGTTTTCCGGCGACGTCAAATGTTCATTTAGGTAACCTGCTGTTGTTTTATCTTTTTTTTTTCCTTAACCACACGATCTAGTTATCTAGATAGTCAGGGCTGAAAACAAATTACCTAAGGAAAGGGGTATGATCCGCTATATACAGTCATGTTACATACCTCAACTATTTTCGCCTAATTTGACGAACATGTACAAGTTAACCCGGTTATTGGTCTAATTCTAGTAGGAGTCGGATTAGGAATTCTAATTAGTACGACTCCAAGTAGACTACTAGTCTGTTTTTTTTTTTACTGGACGTGTATAAATAGCACCTGAGGGATGCTCCTTGCAAACACACAACAAAAAAAAACCACAAGAAACAGAGAGGAAGAGGCAGGCACGATATGTGCCTGTGTGGCGATCATATTGATTCCGTCTATCACTAGTTTGTAACGCGGCCGGAAAGTATCGCTCGTTTCGATCCGAGCAAGCTAGCTCATTACGTACGGGAATGGATCAAGGATCCTAGCTACTCACGTACAGACGTTGGTTGATCAAGAATCTTATGTGTACAGCCTAGCTACTCATGTCCAGATACTAGCAAACGATCGGCTACTTACATGTGTGTATAGCCAGCTGAATCGGTATAGTCATCGAAATCTATCGGGACAATGCTATAATCTTTTAAAAATCAAATCTTGAGCTCTAATTATGCAAATTTGGTAAATAATATATCTCTGAAATCCTTGAAACATCTAGAACACACTTATATCATTAATTTTCAAGTTTCGTTTATTATAAAATATTCAAATTTCAAATGAAAGATATTGAGTAGTTTGTCATAACTTAAATTCTACAAATCCTTTTTAGTTGTTTCCTTTTGAAAAAGGACGATATGAAATTGCATATCTAGTAGCACTCCTATTAAAGTAGTGGAATTCATTCACTTCACATTATCTCAATTTTGACATCGTAACCTTTTATGCCATACTACACAATCCATAAACCTTCTTAGATTAATCCATAGATGCATTATCCCATGCAATAAAATTTGTGCCCATTTGAATGTGATAATCCCTGACCAGAAAAATAAATATTATAAATCTATTCTTTGTGACCATAGTGTTATGGTGTTTGTCTTGTATGATTTATAATTTTTGGTTTGTATGTTTGTTGGAATGCTTGTTTATAGTATTATTCTTCATTGTCTAGATAGTACGGAGAGCAACGTTCTTTTCTTGAAGGGTGTGTGATGAACACCAACTTCAAAAAAAGGCAAGTAACACACCATCAACTACCCATTATTTTCTATATGCATTAGTTGATTTTGAGTAGTATGCATGATAGGAAATTTTACTAAGTTATACTATGCTATGCTATATCCTAGTAGTGTGTAGCCATCCTTATACCTTGTTATTTTGATGCCTTGGTACTTATTTAGATGCTTAGCCATACTACAAAATTTGTTTTGCTAGATGTTGAGGAAAAATCCTAAGTATAACTAATGAATGAACCACCTGGGTGGATTTGGTTGTTTGGCTGATGAGAGTTGAGTGTCTCCCCGAGGGGTTGTTCACTTGAGGAATGCCACCCAGGAACAAAGTGATTATGATGTTCCCCAAGTTTAGATTGCTTCCAGTGCAGCCTTTAGTCATATGGGCTCTGTCTTGATCAACTAAGTTGTGAGGGTTCAGCCTGGGCTTGACAAGCAGATGTAGCATAATTATAGGTGGAACGGGTCTTGCCATTGGGTTGGATTCTTGCTTCTGAAAGATCTCGTCTCGATTCTTCTCCTTTCCTTAATGCACTCAGGGTGTATAGGATGTTTGGGTTGAGTTGAGTCTGAAGGTGAAAGTGCACAAGCTCTGCAGAGTCAACAAACTAAGATCTTAGCCGTGTCCCCGGTTATGGACAACTATGAGCAGCTGGACAAGGAAGGACGGAAGAATCACATCACCATTTTCAATAATTAAAATTTTGACCAAGTGAACAGTATTGTGGTGCTTGGATCTTATTCCAATGTTGCCACCCTTTGAAAAGAAAAGTTTGTTTTACAAAAGAGATAGGACAAAACTGGCTTTATGCAAACTTAGCCTAAACTCCACTCAGCCAAATAAGCATGTAGTACTAGTCTTGCCATTTATATCCACCATAGTGTTACTTGCCAATACATTAAATTGTATTGACTCCCTTGTGGCTGCATATTCCATATTGCAGATGTTTCTGAAGACGAGTGAGGTTTTCGTTTAGGATCTCGAGACTATCGCCAACATGTTTTGCCTGTGGCACATGAAGAAGATGGGCTCAATGTTGTACCTTGTTTTTCGCTGTATTTCTTTGTTTTCTGCTAGTCTTCTAAGACTATGCAAGTTGTAATCCTATTTTGTAAAGACTGGATCATGCGATGTAATAGAATTTGATGCATTTGCATGATATTTCATTTTGTACTGTGGTGCTAGCAATTGATCCAGGGACTAGCACAATAACACAGGTATTCCATCTTTATTAAAAGTTGGGATGCTACAGAGGGATACCTTTGACCCCTTCCTCCCTGAGTTCGATAAACCTTGGGTAATTCACTTAAGGGAAACTTGCTGCTGTTGTACAAACGTCTGCACTTGGAGGCCCAACACTGTCTACAAGAATAGAAGTGTGCGTAGACATCAAGATCTTTTCTGGCGCTGTTGCCGGGGAGGTAAGGTAAAAGGTACTCAATCCTCGGGTGTGAGTGCTCGAAGTTATTTCCTTTAGATTCTGCAATTATATCTTTTTGTTTCTTGTTTTCACTAGTTATGCTTATTTTTTACTTGTTCCTTGTTTTTATTTTTACTAGTTAGGATTAATGGAAAACAACAAAAATATGAGAGAACTTTATAATATTTATGTTGAGTTAGTACATGAAGTGTTTGAAGAGAAAATTAAAAAACCTATGGAGCTTTATTTGCATGCTAGTAGCAAGGTTATTAGTATGAATTCTTTGAACACCATTAATGCTAATGCTATGGAAGAATCTAAGCTTGTTGAAGCTAGTTTTTATGAAAATTATATTTTTAGTCCCCCAAGCACGGAGGAAAAAATTTACTTGGATAATACTTTGCCTCCAATATATGATGATTATAATGATTGTGGTATTCTAGTTCCACCTACTATTGATGATAAATTTTATTGTGATCATGATATGCCTCTTACATATGATGTTTACAATGATGAACATGCTATTTTCAGTCCACCTACTATTGAGGAGAAAATTAATTATGATTACAATATGCCTCCTATATTTGATGATTATGGTGATGAGAATAATAATGATAGCTATTTTTCTGAATTTGCTCCCACTCCTGTTAATAAGAATGACTATGCTTATGTGGAGAGTATTAATTCTTTTATGCCTGTGGCTCATGATAAGAATGTTTTATGTGATAGTTATATTGTTAATTTAATTCATGATGCTACTGAAAGTTATTATGAAAGAGGGAAACATGGTTCTATGTATCTCAACATTATTAAGTTTCCTCTCTTTATGTTGAAAATTTTGAAGCTGCACTTGTTTTGCTTTCCTATGCGTGTTGCTTTGTGCTTTCATGACTTGTTCTTCTACAAGATTATTTTTCATAGGAAGTGGGTTAGACTTAAATTTGTTTTACATTTGCTTCTTGGTGATCTCTTTTGCTTCAATTCATATTTCTTATGTGAGCATCTTCTCAAATTATCATGCCTAACTAAAAGGTTTTAAAGAAAAAACACTTCTTGGGAGATAACCCATGGTTTTATTTTTGCTTTGTTTTTCTCTGTTTTCCTTGAGTCAAGGGGTTGTATACTTCTGTAGCAGCTCCTTTGTATCTTTATTTTCATGTATTAGTTGTGCCAAGTAAAGTTTCCGACGAAAGTTGGAGTTGGTCTCGGATTTCTGCGCAGGAAACAGATTTCTGCTGTCCACCGTAAAAAATCGTATAAAATAAAGAAAGATCAGAATGACCTGAAATTTTTTGTGCTTATTCGTCAGCTAATTCAAATTTTTTGTTCTTTATGCTTTTTCTATCTGAGGAACGTAAGTGCACCGATTTTTTTTTCTTTACAGCCTGTTCTGGTTTTGGCAGATTCTACCATTTTTCCTGCATTTACTCTTTTACGATGTCAAGTGGATTTCTTTGCTTCACGAAACATCAGTGGCTATCGATAATTTTTAAAAGTATCAATAGCACTTGTGCCCATGCAGAACCCATGAATTTTTTATTGTTACACTAACCCTCTAATGTGAATTACTCTTTGAGTGTGGTGTGAAGGAAGTTTTCAAGGGTCAAGAGAAGAGGGTGATATAATGTGATCAAGAAGAGTGCAAGGTCAAAGCTTGGGGATGCCCCCGTGGTTTATCCCGGAAAATTCTAAGAAGACTCAAGCATCTAAGATTGGGTATTCCCAATGCATCCCCTTCTTCATCAGCAACTTATCAGGTCACTTCTAGTGAAACTATATTTTTATTCGGTCACATCATATGAAATTTACTTGGAGCGTCTGTTTGTTTTTTCTTTTGTTTTGTTTTGTTTTATTTTCCTTGCTGAAATAATATAGTTGAAACCTAGCATTCTTTGTGTGGGAGAGATACACGCTCCGCTTTTTCGTTTGAATACTCGTTATGCTCGTATTCTTAGTTTTTCTTCTAGGTGCTGCAAAATTCCTTTTTAGCTCCTGTTTTTCTTGAATCTCTTATTCAGAGTTGTTAGTTTTAGTAGAGTTGTGTTAGTACTCTCTTGTTTCATTGATGTATCTCTTGGACAGTTTTTTTATTATGAAATGCTTGGTGTTGGAAAGCAGTAGTACAGTTTTCATGCTTATAGCGGTGCGCATAGAAGCTTGTATAGACTGTGGCTAGACTTTTTTTATATCATGCTAGATTTTATTTAATTCTAATGCCTAGTATTATTTTTTTAGCATGATTTGTCTCAAATAGCTAAGAGTGTTTAATGTGCCTTTGAAAGAATCATGAGTTGTTCTTGTCAATTGAAGCATAAATTTGTGGTGTTCTCCTTTGAATGTTTTATTTGGTTGACTTGGCACATTTTTACACCATGTTTATGACTACAAACCAATCACTTATAGAATCTATGATCATTTAGTTTTTGAACTTGTAGTGCCACTTATGCTTTGATTAATGATGTTTTTGTTGCTATGCATGATTATGGCCATTATTGCTCTCTTGATTTGTCGCTCCCAGTCTTTTGCTAGCCTCCACCTATACTAAGTATGAGCTCTACTCGTGCATCCAACTCCCAAAAATCAAAGTTTGCCAAATGTGTCCACCATACCTACCTACATGTGGTATTTAACCGCCACTCCAAAGTAAATTGCTAACCTTCAAAATTGCTGCTGTTTTGTGCTCCTGTTTTAGTTCATGAGGATGTAAATAGAGAATCTTTATCTCACTTGTTGGTTGGAATTTCACACCCTGAACTAGTGGATTCATCCGCTTATCCAATTGATAGAATAGCTGGCAGCGGGGTGCCCAGCGCCAAATTAATACAACAAATTCTCTTCACTATTTTTGCCCCTGATTTATCAGTTAAAGCATAATTGTGTAAACAAAAGAGAAAGATTGATGACCTTCTACCCAGATGCGTCCTTCTATGGGATCCACTTTTTTGAAGTCTAGTTGGCTTGCGACGTACTGTATTTTCTATTTACCATTTGTTGACATAAGCATACACCTCTCTAAACATGAGTGATCCCTGCTTCCCTCTACGAAGGGCCTTTCTTTTACTTTTATGTTGAGTCTCCATCTTCTAACTTTGTGCATAGTTGAGAGAGCATAGTTGCTATTCTGAGTTTAATGTGAATTTGTTCCAGAAACATTATTAATTGATCCATGATGTGTTATTATTTGGTCTAGTCTTCCTCTTAAACTTTGAAGGTGTCCTGCCATTTATGTTTTACCCCACTCTTAAGGACAAGCGAAATATCACTTTGCTATGTTATCTCTATGCTTGAAACAAACGTATAGCTTTTGAGTGCATTATTATTCATGATCTTTTGTTTGTGTTACTTATCATGATGCAAGGTGATTGTTATGTTTTATTATTAGAATTATATCTATCATGTTTGTGTTTAAAAGTTCTATGATCTTAGATATTCTTATGCCTTTACAATTTAGATGATCAAGTTTATGTTGGTAGCATGTCACCTCAGAAATTATGTGTTTTTATCGTTTACCTACTCGAGGACGAGTAGGAACTAAGCTTGGGGATGTTGATACGTCATAAACGTATCCCTAATTTCTGGTCTTCCATGTTGTTTTCATAATATATGCTACATGCTTTCCTTACACTTTATGTCATTTTTATCGATTTCCCGGGACTAACCTATTGACAAGATGCCACAGAGCCAGTTCTTGTTTTTTGCTGTTTTTAGTTTCAGAAAAGTTGTTCTAGAAATATTCTCGGAATTGGAAAATTCGAACCCCGGAAGTCTTAGAATTTCCGAAGGTTCTATGGAGTCTCGAAGAGACCCGTAGGGGGGCCTGGAGTCCCCACACCATGCCTTCGAGCGGGCGGGCCCCTGGCCGCGCCGGGAGGTGGTGTGGGCCCCTCGGGCGCCCACCGTCATCGCCCTCTCGCCTATATAGTCTCCCCGGTGCATAAACCCTAAAGAAATCGGCCCCCTTCCATGAAAAGTTCTGTAGCTCCGCCGCCGACAAGTTTTGGGGGGCAGAAATCTCATTTCCGGCACCCTGCAGGGACATGGAAGTGCCCCCGGAGCCATGTCCATCGACTCCACCACCATCTTCATCCATGTTGCTGTCTCCCATGATGAGGAGGGAGTAGTTCTCCCCCGAGGCTGAGGGCTCTGCCGGTAGCTATGTGTTTCATCTCTCTCTCCCATGGCGTGTGTCGACACATCATAATAGAGTTCATAGACAGGGGTGCCATGAGCCTACTGGTAGAACCGCGGGGGGACGTCACAACACAACAAACGAGAACACCGAGTTTTACCCAGGTTCGGTACGATGCAACTAGGCGGCGTTCCTACTCCTGCAATCTCACTAAATCAGGGCTGAAGCCTGAAGTATACAAAGTACAATGTGAGTATGGTTTTGCTAACTCGGCGAGGTTCAACTTCTCGGCAGTTGGCTTCTAGCTAATTGTATCTCTTGTTATTTACTCCCGTTCGGCTTTATATAGATAGACGGGTTAGGGCTTACAGAAAAGAAACCTAGAAGACTACGAAAAGCATCTGACTTGGAAAGTAAGGAATCCGACTTCTCCTCCAAGCCGCACCACTTTGGGCCGTGGTCCAGGTTCTTCTAGAACCGGCTTCCTGCGTGTCAGCTTACTGGGCCGCCCAATGTACTATGTTCCATTGCCTGTGGGCCACCTTGGTAATCTGGCCTTTAGGCCTATGCCGGACATACTCCTAATTGGCATATATCCGACAGTAGCCCCCAAGAAGGATTAAGACTTCATTCTGCCGCTCTCCATGTATTGGTATCCTTTCTTAGAAATGTCGGCGTTTTGTCTTGATTCTTCTTTCATTAAAGTTTCTTAACTCAAAACTCGGATTTTACCGAAATTCGGCTTTTCTTCTACAAGCCTTTGCGGAGAAGGTACCTTGTAACGCCAGTGATGAAATCCTGCTGATGTCACGGTCATTTGGGTTCAGTTGAAGACTGAAACCATATCTCTAACAGATTCTTTCGCGAGAAACGAGGAGATAGCAATAATCACCCCACCCCCTCATTTCCCGGAAATTTTGGGCGTTACACGCGTCGCGCATCCAACGGCTAAAAGAGCCGTTGGAGCTAATCTCCGCACGCCTCGGCTATAAATAGCCGTCTCGGGGCCTCCGTTTTCTCTTCTGCTTCCTCCTCGAGCACTCAGAGCACCATAGCACCTAGCGCCCCGAGCCCAAGTTCCAGAGAACGCAGAGACCCGATCCCCCGAGCTCTTCTTCAGAAAACCATCGGAGGATCAAACTCCCGGCCGCGCTGCCGAAGATGGTCACCGGAGATTCTCCCCATGCCTCTGACTCCGCGAACACCGCCGCCGAAAGGGCATTTGTAATATGTTTTGTGAAAGCCATATTCATAGCACTAGCCTTAGGACAACTAGCAAGCTTTTGCAAGAACTTAATCACTTCAGTTATGTTGCAATCATCAAAGTCAATATCATTTTTATCAAAGGTAAGGGGACCATTGTCTCCATGTTTCTAAAAATTTCAGCACTTTTATCAGGAACGTTTTTAGCTGTTTCAGGCAGTTTTGCATTTTTAATAGCAGAAGTGGGAGTGTTTCCAACACCAATTACTTTACCATTGATAGTAGAAGGTTTTCTAGCATGAGAATTTTCAGTTTTACAAGTGGTGGTAATGGTGCAAACATTAGCTATATTATTGTTTCTAGCTATTTCATCTTCTATTTCCCATCTAGCATGCAATTCAGCTAACATCCTAACATTATCATCAATTCAAATTTGGACAGCATTCAAAGTTTTACTTTCTTTAACATCATGAGGCATAACCTTTAGTTTCTAAAAATCAACATCAAGAGCAAGGCTATCAACTTTAGAAGCAAGAACATCAATTTTGCCCAATTTTTCCTCAACAGATTTATTGAAGGCAGTTTGTGTACTAATAAAATTGTTAAGAATGTTCTCAAGATCAGAGGGTACACTTTTATTGTTGTTGTTGTAGGAATTACCATAAGAATTACTATTATTGGGAGGGTATGGCCTATAATTGTTGCTACCAAAATTATTCCTATAAGCATTGGTGTTGAAATTATTATTTTTAATGAAGTTCACATCAACATGATCTTCTTGAGCAACCAAAGAGGCTAACGGAGCATTATTTGGATCAATAGGAGGATGGACATTCACAAGCATAGACATAATAGCATCAAGTCTACCACTCAAAGAGGAGGTTTCTTCAACATAATTTACCTTCTTACCAGTTGTAGCTCTCTAACTGTGCCATTCAGAATAATTTAACATCATATCATCAAGAAGCCTTGTTGCTGACCCCAATGAAAGTGATTTGCATTTCGATCTATTAGGTTTTGGAGTTGATAACAACACTAGTAAGAATCTAACAGTGCGTCAAAGTATTTCAGGAAATATCATCTAGACGCAAAAAGGTGAAGAGTGTTCAAAGACAAAGCCACCAACATCAACTTGATCCAGCGGTAGTACCGGGCGCCTCAGCGGTAGTACCGCTCTGCACAGCAAGCCGTAGTACCACGCCCAGTACCGCCAGAAGTACCGCAGGAGTAAAAATGGCTACTCCATCCAACGGTACTTCAGCGGTACTGATTCGGTAGTACCGCTGCGTTCAACTTGGTCGAGGAGCAAAATCTTGCTCGAAGGTAGTACCTCTACCGCCAGCGGTAGTACCGCTGCTTCCAGGAAGCGGTAGTACCGCTGGCAGTACCGGTCAAAGTACCGCCAGCGAGAATTTGCTCGCAGTAACGTTTACGGTACTAGAGCGGTAGTGCCCAAGTACTACCAACAACCATTTTGATTTATTTCGAAGAAGTGGCCAGCGGTACTACTCGTGGGCACGTGGTAGTACCGCTGCTGGAGTACCACGGTACTTCTGCGGTGGTACCGCCCGCACCCTGTCTCTGGGTCGCTGTAGTACCGCTTATGTTACCAGGTAGCGGTAGTACCGCTGACCCCAACGGTAGTACCACTAGGCACGAAAAAGGGTCAAACGAATAGTTTGGGGAGGGGGCTATAAATACCCCATCCCCTTCTTCTCCAAAAGGTTACTTGAACCAGCATTGAAGATAAGAATTTATTGAGCCTCCAAAAGCTAGATTTCTCTCAATCCCTCCAACCAACTCGTTGATACTTGAAGGATTGAAGGATAATACCCCAATCTACATCTTTACTGAGCCGATCTTCATTTCCCCCTCATATCCTAGAGGGATCTAGTCTAGGTTTCCTTGTGGAACCTAGAAACCATTGCTACACTTGTTGGTGATTTGAGATTGTTGGGATCCCCCAATTTGGTTGTGGGTGTGTGCCCCAAGCTTGTTTGTAAAGGACTCGATTCCCGCCTCAAAGGGGATCAATAGTGGAAGGTGGAATAGGCCTTTGTGGCGAGGTTCATCGGAGAATAGGGTGAGGCCTTTGTGGCGTTGAGGAGGACTTCGTGGCGAGCTCACGCCCCTCCAACGAGACGTAATCCCTTAACAAGGAGGAAATCGGGAATACATCGTGTCTCCGTGTGCTTCATATAGGTTACCTTGTCCCCTTCCTCCTTTACTCGTGCTTGTATTATTGTTGTGCTTGTTCTTGTCATATAGGTAAATTCACCGTAGTTTTATCATCTAGAGAATTTACCTTTGTGTCAAGCCTAATCGTGAAAGAAAAATTAAAATTGGTTGTAGAACCTATTCATTCCCCCTCTAGGTGCCCATACTATACTTTCAATTGGTACCAGAGCCTCGGCTCTTCTATCGGGCTTAACCGCCTAAGAGTTTAAGTATGGTCGATGCGACGGAGACCGCCGGTTCCGAGGAACCGGTCTCTATGAATGATCTCAATGAGTTGAAAAATTCATTGACCTCATCCATGGAGACCAAAATCGATGAGTTGCGTCAAGTCTTGATGCAACTCTTGAAAGCCAAAGGACTGCAGGTCACCGGCTCATCTCCTCCGGATGAAAATCCGGAGGGCGCCAAGAAAGGGGGTGATGGTGATCCATCTAAAAATGCTTCTGCCGAAAACTCCACCTAGAAGGGTACGGAAGGAGAGGAAGAATATCACTTCGTCAAAGGACGTTATTCTCCCGATCCTCCCGTCCCACATCCTCATATAATTCCTAGGGGAGATCCAACTAAAGTTGATGCATTTTCTTTTCGTGAATGGCAATATTACATGGAGACTCACTTGAACTCTTCTTGTATAGAGCTTTGGAGGGTCACTCGTGATGGATACAAGCCTCATGACCCCAAGAACTTAACAAGAAGAGAAGCCGTAGATTGTCAACTCAACTACACCGCCTTGTCAATTCTTCAACAAGTCGTGGGTCCTAACCACATGCCGCATCTTCAACAATATTCCACCGCCAAGGAAACATGGGACGCTCTCGTCGTCATGTTTGTGGGCAATGAGAGCATGCGAAGGAATAGGTATAATGCCTTGAGCAATGAGGCCGAAGGGTTCTATATGCATGATGGAGAGAACCATGAAGACATGTACCGAAGGCTCAAGACTCTTGCCACCGCATTCTCCAATGTTGGTGCCAAGTACATTGATGATGCTTGGATCAAAAGGAAGTAAACGATTGGTCTCATGCCATTTGAGCCCGCGGACTTGAAGATCATTCAAGGAAGACATGACTTTGCTTCTTTAACCTCAACCCAATTTATGCAATAGACGTGCTCCTATCAAGTGCAAACCAAGAATGCTCTTGACAGCCGTGCTAGGGCCATAGGAATGCACAAAGGGGCATCAGTTGCTTTGAAGACCAAGGTTGTGTCAAAAGAGTTTGAGTATGAAGAAGAGGGCCATGGGGAGTTGGATCCATTGAAGGATCACGAATATGATCCCGTGCTCAAGGATATCATTGCTCTCACCGTTCAAAAGTTTTGAAGGAATCCTCCCAAGGCCAAGCAATATGTTGAAGAGAAGACCAAGTCTCTCTATGGCAATCATGGGACTCAACGAGTGAGGTCTTGCTTCAATTGTCAAGATAAGCACCATTTCATTGCGGAGTTTCCCTATGAAAATAGAGAACTCCATGGTGGCAAGCTCATTCGAAAGGACAAGTCCAAGGTTGACTACAAGAAACCTCACTTCAAGAAGAAACCATTCAACAATAAGTTTCCCACAAAGTTTGTGCTAGTGACTCAAGAGGAATATGATTCCGGAAGTGATGAAGAAGAAGAAACCACAATTGAAGTGGCCGCTTTTGCTATTGCTTCTACTCCATCAAATTCATCTCTATTTGAATCCCCCAATGAGAATCATCCTCATCCAAATGCCAAGTTCTTCATGGCTAAGGCCTCGGAGGTATCACCTTCTCCCAACTCTAAGACCCCAAGTGAACTTGAAAATCTTGCTAGTCTTAGAGTAGAAGATGAAATTATCTATTTGGAACATTTTATGTCTAACATACAAGGGGAGACCAAGAAGTACTTTGATCATCTCATGAGCCAATTGGGAGAGGCCCATGAAGCTCTTCATAAGAAAGGTGAGATCGAAAGAAGGGATGTAGATGAGATATCATCCCTCTCTATGAATCTTGAAGAAGAGCATGATGGGAGAGTTTCTCACGAGGAGGAACTTGAATGTACTGAAGAGTCACATAATTAACTTGTTTCTAATATCACTAAGGAACGTGACCTTGCAATTTCTAAATATAAAAAGGCTAAAAAGGATAAGTTTGAGTTTGGTGTTGGTCATGGTAAACTAACCGAGGAGTTTGAAAAACTAACCAAGGCTCACAAAGCTTTGGAGAGTCAACATTCTTCCCTCAAAGAGTTGCATGAACAACTTCAAACTCAACTTAACAACCCTAACACCTCTACTTATTCTTGTGATCATGCAAATGTTATTGAGGAAAATGCTAGGTTGAAGGATGAGCTAGCAAGGCTCAAGGGCAAAGGCCCTCAAGTTGAGAAGGTTGTGGCCCCTACCCCACAAGTGGTTGCCCCTAGCCATCATGTGGTTGTTGCTAGACCACAATTGAGTGCTCCAAGGCCACGAGTGGGCAAGCAAGGTCTTGGCTATGTTGCCAAGAAGAAGAACAAGACAAATAAGAGCAAGAATAAGGCCAACAATGGTGTTTCGGGTGGTTTCGTCATTAGGGACAACACTACTCGTAGCATTTCCGCGGGAACTAAAAATCCACACCATTTATTATATGTTGATTATTATGGTGTTGTGAAAGCTAAATATGTTGGTCCTATTGAGGGTTACATTGACTATACCATTTGGGTTCCAAAGACCCTTGTTGCTAACATGAAGGGACCCTCCTCGGGTCCTAACTGTAGTCAATGATCTCTTGCAGGACTATGCTTCCAATGGGTCTAAATGGATAATTGATAGTGGATGCACTAGTCATATGACCGGAAGCAAAGAACTTGTGACGGAGTTGCGCCCAAATGACATACAAGAAACCGTCACTTATGGAGACTCGTCCTCGTCCAAGGTATCCGGGTTCGGCAAGGTTGTGAATGCTCCCGATATCACTATCGTGAACGTCGTGCTTGTCGAATCCCTTGGTTTCAATTTACTTTCCGTCCGCTCTCTTGGAAAGATGAGTTTCTCCGTCTTTTTTGATGAAGCTATTATGGTCCTTTTGAGGAGCAAGACTCTTGACGTCGCATACGTGGGACATGTTGAAAATGAGTTGTTCGTGGTGGACTTTTCG
The DNA here is from genome assembly GCA_028641055.1 of Alopecurus myosuroides. NCBI lineage: Eukaryota > Viridiplantae > Streptophyta > Magnoliopsida > Poales > Poaceae > Alopecurus > Alopecurus myosuroides. The sequence goes on along the minus strand of CM054061.1, from coordinate 155,280,773 downwards.
AAGTCTACCAACTCTCAATCAATGTGTCTTTTCGGAAAGGCGAACGTGGGATGGTTGTGGCATCGCCGCTTATCCCATGTCAACATGAGAACTTTGCAAAGTCTTCACAAAGGTGGCCTTATTGTCGGACTAAAAGAAAATGTTTCCTTTTCCAAAGATCGTGTTTGTAGGTCGTGTGTTGAAGCAAAGATGCATGATATCTTGCACAAGGCCAAGACTATTATTTCATCAAAGCGGATCTTGGAGCTTCTCCATGTTGATCTCTTTGGTGTCGTGCCCGAGGCAAGTCTTGGTGGCAAGAAGTATTGCTTGGTGATTGTTGATGATTATTCAAGATACACTTGGGTTTATTTCTTCAAGTGCAAGAGTGAGACTCAACAAACCATCATCAACTTCTCCAACCAAGTGCAACGTCAACACAATGTGAAAATCATGGCTATTAGGAGTTATAATGGTTTGGAGTTCAAGAACTATACTTTAAATGAATTCCTTAGTGAAGAGGGCATTCGTCATCAATACTCCACCACTTACACTCCTCAACAAAATGGTGTTTCCGAAAGGAAGAATCGCACTCTCTTGGATATGGCAAGGACCATGTTGGCGGAGTATTCTTCTCCCCAATATTTATGGGCCAGGCCATATCCACCGCATGCCATTCCTCCAACCGCCTCTACATCCGCAAGGTCTTGGACAAGACTCCATATGAGATCCTTACCGGCAACAAGCCCAACGTCTCCTACTTCCGTGTATTCAGTTGTAAGTGCTTCTATTTGATCAAGTGTGTTAGGTTGTCTAAATTTCAATCCAAAACTATTAAGGGTATATTTGTTGGTTACGGTGCCGAATCCCACACTTATAGAGTCTTTGACAAAGCCTCACGAATTGTCATAGAATCTTGTAGTGTGGTTTTCGAGGAAAATGATGGCTCCCAAGTGGCACAATTTCATGTTTCTAATGTAGATGTTGAAATGCCTCAAGAAGCCATAGGAAGGATGGGTGTGGGATTTTTCCGCCCCATTGAGGGACACCTTATGGCGACTCGAGAAGGACTATGCTCTACCCAAGTGGAGCCCTCCTCTACAATAGAAGAACAAGCTAAGGAGCCAAGTGATGCACCTACCCAAGAACATGTTGAAGACCCTCCTCTTATTGACCAAGTTACTACGCAAGATGCAACCACTCCTACCATTCATGCTAGTCAAGGTCAAGGCCAAGATCAACCATCCTCATCCTCCTCTCCTCAAGTTGAACCTAGTGTTGAATAAGTTGTTGATGATGATGATGATCAAGGCCAGGTTGGTCAAGACGGGGACCCAAATGATCAAGATGATCAAGTGATCCCTCCTCGCAATAATGAGGAGATCAAAGCTCGTCGTGCTAGAAGGATAAGAAGATATTTGAAGCAAATTGATGCCCAAGACAACAAGGTCTTGAAGATATTCAAGCTAGAAGATCCACAAGAAGGCAATTGGCACATTTTAGTGAGCATCAAGCTCACATATCTATGGTGGAACCAAAGAAAGTGTTTGAAGCTCTTGAGGACTCCGATTGGGTTGAAGCTATGCATGATGAGCTCAATAAATTTGAGCGCAACAAGGTTTGGATATTAGTTGAGAAGCCCAAAGATTGCCACAATGTTATTGGGACTAAGTGGATATTCAAGAACAAGCAAGATGAGCATGGCGTTGTTATAAGGAACAAGACAAGATTGGTAGCTCAAGGTTACACTCAAGTTGAAGGCATTGACTTTGATTAAACCTATGCTCCCGTGGCTCGCCTTGAGTCCATCTGTATCCTTCTTGCTTATGCATCTTCGCATAATTTCAAATTGCAACAAATGGATGTTAAAAGTGCTTTCTTGAATGGTCCACTCAAAGAGGAGGCATATGTTAAGCAACCTCCAGGGTTCGAGAACCTCAACTTTCCTAACCATGTCTACAAGCTCGATAAGGCGCTGTATGGACTTAAACAAGCACCACGTGCGTGGTATGAGCACCTTAGAGAGTTGTTGGATGACCGTGGTTTTGAAGTTGGGAAGATCGACCCCACTCTCTTCACAAAGAGAGTAAAGGGAGAGCTTTTCATATGCCAAGTCTATGTGGACGATATCATCTTTGGCTCAACTAACCAAGCTTTCAAATGAGTTCTCAAAGCTTATGACTGACAGGTTCGAGATGTCTATGATGGGAGAGCTTAAATTCTTCCTTGTCTTTGAGGTCAAGGAATTGGCTCGTGGTACTTTCATTCCTCAAGCCAAGTATACCCAAGACATGATAAAGAGGTTTAATTTCCAAAATGCAAAGATCAAGCCATCTCCTATGCAAGTCAAGTCCCACCTCAAGCGTAACCCGGATTGTAAAGATGTGGACCAAAAGTTGTATCGTTCTATGATTGATTTTTTGCTTTACCTTTGTGCATCTAGGCCCGATATCGTTTTGAGTGTAGGTGTGTGTGCAAGGTATCAAGCGGCTCCTAAGGAAAGACACTTAGTGGCGGTTCATAGAATCTTTCGGTATTTGGTTCATACCTCAAGGTTTGGTTTGTGGTACCAAAAGGGGGCACAATTTTCTCTCAAGGGCTAGAAGGATCCGATTGGGAAGGTGATCAAGATGATAGGAAGCCCATTTCCGGGGCTTGCCAATTCCTTGGTAGGTCCTTGGTGAGTTGGTCTTCCAAGAAGCAAAATTGCATATATCTCCCGACCGCCGAAGCCGAGTATGTGTCCGCCGCAAGTGCTTGCACCCAATTTCTATGGATGAGGCAAACTCTCAAGGAATATGCGTTTATTTGGATAAGGTACCTCTCATGTGTGACAATGAAAGTGCTATCAATATTTCCTACAACCCCGTGCAACACACAAGAACGAAGCATATTGAGATTCGCCATCATTTCATCCGAGACCATGTGGCAAAAGGTGATATTGCACTATCCTATGTGCCCACCAAGGACAATCTCGCGAATATCTTCACGAAGCCACTCGACGATGCAAGATTCATATTCTTGAGGAATGAACTAAACATCATTGATTCTAGGAGTTTGACTTGAGGATCTTGCACACATCCCTATAGATGAAACGTGTTTGGGTTTAGGTGTAAGCATGGACATAGGGGGAGTGTTATCCTAACACATTGGGTTCTCCCTCCCCCCATTATGCCCAAAGTAAATATTCATTGTTATCTCTCTTTTTCTAATGTTGAATTGTGAGCTTCAATGTCGAGAATTGGCAATGTACCCAAGATATATTCTCGCGGTGACATACCATATTCTCTTAGGGTGTGTTCGGTTCTGGAATTTCCTGGAACCGAATGGAACCGTTCCATTCCTAGAAGGAATTCTCGTGTTTGGTTTTAGGATGAAATGAAACCAACCCGTGCCTCAAAAGGGCATATTCTCCCAAGATGCGGAATCCACCCATCCGGCCGATTCGGCCGGACGAGGTGGACCGGGTGGCTGTCAGCCCCTAACTCCTCTCTCCACCTGCCAACTCCTCTCTCTCCTAGTGGATTTCGTCCTCCATGCTCTTCACCGGAGCCGCCCTTCTCTCTCCTCGCCGTCGGCGCCGCCCTCCTCTCTGCTCGCTGCCGGTACCGCGTTCCTCCCTCCTCGCCCAGGCGCGGCCCTCCTCCCTGTTCGTCGGGCGCATACCTCGTCCATGCCCGCCGAGGCGGCCGGCCAATAGGCGGCGCGGCGGCCCGAGGCGCGGCGACGGCGAGCTCGCCCAGGCGTGGCGGCCCGAGGCACGGCGGCCGCCGAGGGGCGGCGCCGGCCCGAGGCGGCCAGCCCAGGCGCGGCGACCATGCGGCCTGAGCAGGAAAGGCGGCAGAGCTCATCGACGAGGGCGGCCAAGCTTGTCGTACGGGGACGGGTGGGGGCTGTTTTAGTTAATTATGCTCTAATTAATAATAATTAGGTTAATTAGGCTCTAATTAATTAAATTTTTGATTAATTTCATGTTGTTCCATTCCCTCTTTTTCGGATCAACCGAACGCAAGGATGAAGTGGAATGGGATGGAGTGGAATGGTTCCATTCCATTCCACCCGGTTCCAAAAACGAACACACCCTTACATGGTGGCTTAGGTCACCAACCTCTTCTCTTGAAGAGTTGGTTCTTGTTTGGTTCTTATGTGGTGTTTTTCTTCGTGTTTTTCCTTTTCTCTTTGTGTTTTGTGTCTCGTTGTTGTTGTTTGGGAAGCACACTCTCTCTTTTCCTTATTCGAATTGTGTCTTCTTTGCAAAAGTTGGAGTGTGTAGTACCATCTCAGTTTGAGTTCTTATCCCAAGACCAAACATTTCCTTCCTTAGACATTTTCTCTTTTGAAAATTTTAACCACTTTGATCTCTTGGTGGAAGGAAGACCCGGCTAGCGGTACTACCGCCAGTTGTGGCGGTACTACCGCTGTAACTGACAGTAGTACCCAGCACACGGTACTACCGGTGGCCTTGCATGGTACTACCGCTGCAGGGGCTCGTGCCCAGCATAGACCCAGCAGCGGTACTACCTCCTGGCTCCAATAGTCCCAGGTGTGCGGTACTACCGCTGAGCACAACGGTACTACCGCTGCGGTGAAAATCCGTGGGGATAAATACGGATCGGGGAGAAGGGGGTACCCACTTACCTCTTTCTCTCCCTCATCCTCTCCCCACATTGGATCTCGCTGCCGCCAAGTCTTCCATCCGCCGGGGAGGGCTCTCTCCGGTGATTGAGTGCTCCAATCACACCGGAGGACGCCCGGGGATCGCACCCAACTCCTTCTCCATGACGATGAGCTCTGGTAAGTCTTTCTATCTCTCTCCCTCGAGTAAATCTTGTGAGATGATGATGTTTAGGGTTCTAGAGATCTCCTAGTCTAGAAGTAGTTCGTTGTGATTCCTAGTAGAGTAACTTCCATAAATACTTTTGGTGCATTTCCTCTAGATTGGATTCGGTTGTTCCCTTGGGTGCCATGGTAGAATCCGCCAGCAGCGGTACTACCGCTGGCAGCAGTGGTACTACCGCTATGGCTGGAACTGCTGGAGACAGCGGTACTACCGTGGCCCCCCAGCGGTACTAGCGCTTCCTGGAGTTTGTGCACTTCTAGTTCTTGTGTGAATTTTCTCGTAGATCATTTTGATTGAAGTTAACCTTACCTCTTTGCTATCCCCCTATGCTTTCTTAGGAGCAGGTGCTAGTGGCTCTAAGGGTGGAGGTCGCAAGCGTGCAGCTAAGAGGACTCGGAAGAATCCCGAGGAAGATGAAACTCCAGAGGTCATGCCACGGGGTAACCTGACAAGGATACAGAGGTCCGTGCTTATGAAATCACATGCAGCAAAAGACAAATCAGTTGTCAACATTCCCGATGATCAGTTCCGCGGAGAAAGGAGGACCAACCCCTATAACAAGCCTAGGGAAGCTAAGGCCAACGAGTGCTTCTGGACTCGTTTTCAGGAGAGGATTTTCTATGAGGAGTACCCGATGAGCAGGAACAAGGTAGTGACTCAATTATCCATCAATGTTCCTTTCATGAGATCAAAGATGGACTACTTTGGTGAGGCTTTGGAGGTCTGTGAGGAGTTTGGTCTTCTGGATTTCATCGAGATCAATGAAGATTATGATGAGCACCTCGTGGTCCAATTATATGCCACGCTATATTTACATACTGATGAGAGTAGGATCACTTGGATGACCAAGAATCAGAAGTTTTCTACTTCATGGGCTGAGTTTGCTACTGTGCTAGGTCTGCATGACTTTGAGGAGATTCCAGATTCTACTTTTCACTCTACTTTCTTTCGGGTTCCTTACCCGGAGAATTCTATGGCCCCCACTGAGATGTATGATCTCTATATCCCTGGCTGTACTGTGGTTGGTCAGTCCAAGAATCTGCTGCCCGTATATGATATCCTTCAAAGGATCTTCAGGTACACGTTGGCTCCGCGTGTTGGCAACTTTGATCAAATCCATTGATCACTCACTCACTTGATGGTTTACACTCATAGGCGTCGTGGTGATGGACTTAGGCTTGATGTGATGGATATTCTCTAGAATGAAATGTATAACTGTGTGATGAGGAGGAGATTCCCTGTGTTTGCTGCTTTGGTCTTCAAGCTCATTGCCACCACTTGGCGCAATGCCAAGCTTTCTGATGCTCTCTTGGATAATGACCAAGAGCTCACTACTCACAGGGTCAAGGAACTTCGAGTCAATAAGCATGCCACTCACCTCCTAGGTCTGGAGGATCTTGGTCCGGACACTGATGGCTCTAGTGACTCGGATTTCGAGATGGAGGGGAGAGCTCAGAATAATAGCTTTCACAAGTGGATGTCCTCAACTTTGAAGAAAGTGTTCTGTCGTAAGATTGATATGGAGAACAAGGCATATCTTGCTCATGTGTGTAGCAAGAAGGAGCATCAGCTTACTAGTGACAGGTTTTCCCATCTTGGGGTGCCTGTTCATCTAGGTTCTGAGGATAGGATCACCACTTCCAAGGAGTGGAAGTCAAAGCAAGGCAACACGTGGATTGATCCAGATCTTCTCGATGATGCTACTACTTCTCATGAGCCTTGGACTCATGGTGAGACTGACGATGAGGTAGAAGATGTCAACTCCGAAGATGAGCGTGGACTCAGAAGCCCAGCTAGTGCCTCTAGCCACAGCGAGTGACCTCCAGGGACGTTAGCATCGCCTCTTCCCTTTTTGCTGTATTGATGCCAAAGGGGGAGAGATTTCTATTTAGGATCGCTTTATCATTTGCTTGGGTTGTGTTTGTGTTGTTAAACTTTGTGTGGTGTGTGCTAATTGTGTTATGGTGTTGAACCATTTGGTGTTATGGTGTTGAACCATTTGGTGTTATGGATTTTATGGTTGTTACCGTTATATCTTATTTGGCAAGTATTCATATTGTTATATCATTTATATCCTTGCTAGGTCTCTAAAAGTTAGGGGAAGCACACATTCTAAAAGAGAACAAAGTTTGCCTCATTAAGAAAATTTTCTTGATGCATCACTCTCTCAAGAAGTGCTCTTCCAAATTTTTTAAACCTCTCTTAGTGGTGTTGTCATCAATCTCCAAAAAGGGGGAGATTGGAAGTGCATTTGCATTTTGATCTCTCTTAGGTTTTGGAGTTGATAACAACACTAGTAAGAATCTAACAGTGCGTCAAAGTATTTCAGGAAATATCATCTAGACGCAAAAAGGTGAAGAGTGTTCAAAGACAAAGCCACAAAGATCAACTTGATCCAGCGGTAGTACCGAGCGCCTCAGCGATAGTACCGCTCTGCACAGCAAGCGGTAGTACCGCGCCCAGTACCGCCAGAAGTACCGCCAGAGTAAAAATGATTGCTGCATCCAGCGGTACTGGTTCGGTAGTACCGCTGTGTTCAACTTGGTCGAGGACCAAAACCTTGCTCGACGGTAGTACCGCTGCTTCCAGGAAGCGGTAGTACCGCTGGCAGTACCGGTCAAAGTACCGACAACGAGAATTTGCTCGCAGTAACGTTTACGGTACTAGAGCGGTAGTGCCCTAGTACTATCGCCAGCCACTTCGATTTATTTCGAAGAAGTGGTCAGCGGTAGTACCGGTGGGCACTCGCGGTAGTACCGCTGCTGGAGTACCACGATACTTCTCCGGTGATACCGCCGACACCCTGTCTCTAGGTCGCTGCAGTATCGCTTACGTTAACAGGTAGCGCTAGTACCGCTGACCCTAGCGGTAGTACCGCTAGGCACGAAAAAGGGTCAAACGGCTAGTTTGGGGAGGGGGTTATAAATACCACATCCCCTTCTTCTCCAAAAGGTTGCTCGAACCAGCATTGAAGACAAGCATTTATTGAGCCTCCAAAAGCTAGATTTCTTCCAATCCCTCCACCCAAACTCGTTGATACTTGAAGGATTGAAGGAGAAGACCCCGATCTCCATCTTCACCGAGCCGATATTCATTTCCCCCTCATATTCTAGAGGGATCTAGTCTAGGGTTTTCTTGTGGAAAACCTAGACTCCATTTCTACACTTGTTGGTGATTTGAGATTGTTGGGAGACCCCAATTTGGTTGTGGGTGCGTGCCCCAAGCTTGTTTGTAAAGGACTCGATTCCCGCCTCAAAGGGTATCAATAGTGGCATTGAGTAGGCCTTCGTGACGAGATCACACCCTTCCAACGAGACATACACCCTTAACAAGGAGGAACTCGGGAATACATCGTGTCTCTGTGTGCTTCATATCGGTTACCTCGTTCCCTTCCTCCTTTCCTCGTGCTTGTATTGTTGTTGTGCTTATTATTGTCATATAGGTAAATTCACTGTAGTTGCATCATCTAGAGAATTTACCATTGTGTCAAGCTTAACTGTGAAAGAAAAATTAAAATTGGCCGTAGCACCTATTCACCCCCCTCTAGGTGCCCATACTATAATTTCACGTAAGGTAATGGAAATAAAGGTTTCTCCAGCAGCTGAATCCAGAAGGTTTCTCGAAGAAAAATTCGTACCTGCATAAAAGGTTTGGATGATCATCCAAGTAGTCACTCCATGAGTGGGACAATTCTTTACTAAAGATTTCATTCTTTCCCAAGCTTTAGCAACATGCTCATTATCAAGTTTCTTAAGATTCATAATGCTATTTCTTAAACATATAATCTTAGCAGGAGGATAATATTTTCCAATTAAAGCATCTTTACACTTAGTACAAGAATCAATACTATTTCTAGGCAACGATAGCAACCATTCTTTAGCTCTTCCTCTCAAAGAGAAAGGAAACAATTTCAGTTTAATAATATCTCCATCTACATATTTATATTTTTGCATCTCACATACTTCAACAAAAGTATTAAGATGGGCAGTAGCATCATCAATACTAACACTAGAAAATTGTTCTCTCATAACAAGGTTTAACAGGGCAGGCTTTATCTCATAAAAATCGGCAGTAGGAGCAGGTGGAGCAATAGGTGTGCTAATGAAATCATTGTTGTTGGTGCTAGTAAAGTCACACAACTTAGTGTTCTCGGGAGTAGTCATTTTAACAAGACTAAAAACAGGAATAAAACTACAGCTAGAATAAGAACTATTTTTATTTGTGTTTTTGATAAAGAGAAGCAAACAAGATAAAATAAAATAAACTAAGAAAAACAAAAACAAAGTAAAGAGATTGGAAGTGAGAGACTCCCCTTGTAGAAATTCTCTTCCTCCCGGCAACGGCGCCAAAAAATCTTGATGGAGTGTGGACACACGCTCGTTGGGAGACTCCAAGCGCAAGGTGTGAAGAGTGCAGCAGCAAGTTTTTCCTCAAAAAAAAACCAAGGTTGAATCGACCAGTGGGAGGACAAGCAATCTCTGAAGGTTGATGCAGCTGAGGTGGCAGGGCGCACTACCGGTTCAGCAGCAACGTGGAACCTACACAACACAATCAAATCACTTTTCCCCAACGAAGCAGTAAGGTTGTCAATCTCACCGGTTTTGCTAAACACAAAGAGGTTAAACATATGGTGTGGAAAACAGTATGAAAGCAGTAGTAGCAGTATGAAAGCAGTGTGAAAGTAGTATGTGTATTATCAGTATGAGAAAATGGACCGGGGTCCACAGTTCACTAGTGGTGTCTCTCCGTGAAAGATAAATAACATGTGTGGTGAACAAATTACAGCTGGGCAATTGACAGAAATGAAGGCTGCACCGTAGTGCATATGCAAGATATAAAGATTACAATGTGATTCATGCGGGCATTACAACAAAATACATAGAACGTCATCCAACTGGATCTATGTCTAATAATCCACCCTCCGAATATCATCCGAACAAACGTTGGGTATTAAGTTGCTAGCAACATATTATCGCCGTAAGCAAAGTGTGTAATGTAAACAATGTAAACTAGGTAAACACTGTTGTTTTCTCCCTAATGGCAACAACACATCCTCCATCCGCCATGTTTCTGTCACTCGAGCATAGATTCAAAGGAGGCATGAACCCACTATCGAGTATAAATACTCTCTCTTGGAGTTACTAGCATCTACTTGGCCATAGCATCTACTAATAACGGAGATCATGCAATATCATAAATAACATAAGCAAGAAGATAACATGGTAGATTGATAATCAGAATACATAGCATTCAACATTCACCAGATCCCAACAAACACAACATGTAGTATTACATAAAGATGATCTCGATTATGTGAGGTAGCTCACGAGATCTAAACATGAGGTACAAAGTGGAGAGAACAACCATCTAGCTACTGCTATGGACCCGTAGTCCAGGCATGAACTACTCACGCATCACTTCGGAGGAGGGCATGGTGGTGTAGACCCCTCCAGTGATGAATTCCCCTCCCGACAGAGTGCCGGGGAGAGCTCCAGAACCCTCCTGATCTCGGGATAACGATGACGGCCTCGGGTGTTTCTCAGGATGAAGTGGTATATTTTTAGGGTTAATATGTCAGGGGGTATAAATAGGTGAAATGGCAAAGGCGATGGAGGCCTAGGGTCCCCACACCACCCCATGGCGCGGCCAGGGGCGCGCAGCCCTATGGTGTGGCCCCCCCTGTGGCCCCCCTCCGGCCCTCTTTGGGACTCTGCGGAACCTTCAGGAATTCTAGGACCTCCGGACTTTGAATTTTCCAATTCCGGGAATATTTACAGAACAACTTTTCTGAAACTAAAAACAACAGAAAACAAGGAACTGGCCATGTGGCACCTTGTCAATAGGTTAGTCTGGAAAATCGATAAAAATGACATAAAGCGTATAGCAAACATGTAGGAAACAACATGGAACATCAGAAATTAAGGAAACCTTTATGACGTATCAGCCACCAACATACCTAATACGTACTGGTGCACTAGTTAGGTGAAGATATGATAAAAGCATTATAATAAATATGGTAAAAAGAAGGTGTTTGTAAATTGAACCAATTCGAGCAGCAAGTTATCAAGTAACAAAAGTGAATAGAAATAGTAGCAACAATAATAAAAGATGTACCGGGATCCATAGGTTCACTAAAGGCATCTCTCTGAACAATAAAACAAGTGTTGGGTGAATAAATTACAGAGGGTCAATTGACATAATTGTACTAACTCATGAGTATGAATAGTTTTCATGGTTCATATATGCATTACGTCAAACATATATAACTAATACTCCTCTTCTAAATAGTTTCTATGCTTGCATATCTAATAATTAATTTCGCAAAAAATAGAGTATTCCTTAAGCTCAGTACATAATGTATACAATGATAAACATCACGTGTGACATAAACATAGACATTTTACACTTAGCAGGAACAAAACAAAACCCCTCTTATCTGTTTTTGTCACTCAGGCATAGAGAAAACAAGGTTATAACCCACTATCGAACACAAAGCTCTCTCTTCAAGATCTCAATAATAAATGGCATCAAAGTAAAATAATACTAAATAACACAGGAGAGACCACATATCACATGTTTTCAACTACTCATGATTGCATGCACTTATGATTGGAGCTTTAGCAAGAATACGCAAATACTAAAGACTCATTAAGGAAAAATCCAACTATATCATTAAAGATAATTGGTTACCCTTATCCCCGTACGCATCGATCATTATATCATGATTGTGTATTGTTTCACTCATGCCCCCAACAATATAGATCTGTCAACATAATACTAACCCCAAGATGTGATCCATTAACTAATAGACCGGAGAACATCTAGGGAAGCTCGTGGAATCATTGTATTCAAGATCATGGAAGCGAGAGTACCATCTAACTAATGATATGAACTCGTAGTCCGTGGAGGCAACTATTCACACATTGCTAGTGAGGTAACACATTTGATAAAGATGACTCGTAAGGTGGATCCCATCACGACAAAGTGTTGACACAGGGCCCCAAACTAAGGTTTTGTGGTACTGTGTCAAAACTTTGGGAATCATTCGTGTGACATAATTTTTAGGTCAAGTGCCTTATTATATGCCAAGAGGCATAGCGCGCGTGGGGGGGGGGGGCAAGAGGCGCTTGCGCACCCTTCTACCCGGGCACCCCATGAATGCGTCGGATGGGAGCGCAGGGGCTGTATGCCCCTAGCCGAGTGCTTTGGCAATCCGTCTTCGTCTCGAAATGTTAGGCCATTATGTTCTTTTTTGATATTTTTTGCATAAACTATGATGCAAAATGAGGCAGAAAACAACAGTTGGCTCTGGGCATTGGGTTGATAGGTTAGTCCAACAAAATTGTGTAAATTGATATGAAAATATAGCAAAAGTATATAGGAATAATATAATGTAACATCCCAAGTATGAAAAACATCCCTTAGAATGTTTGCTCTCTGTTATTTTATGTTTTGCATCATGACATCATGTTCATGGCATTTGTTTTGCTTGTTTTCCATTTGTTTTCCTCTGTTTTGCTTTGTTTTCCAACTGTTTTCCTTTGTTTTCTATTTGAATTTCAAACCAAATTTCAAACCTTTTTGTTTCATACTTGTGATGTTACAATTTCCAAAATGATATTTCAAATCAAAACAATCAATTGTTTCCATTAAAGTTGTGCTTTCAAAACTGTTGATTTGTTTCTAACAAAAATTCATTTAATACCAAACCATTTTCAAATTCCATTAAATTCCAAAACAACAACCATTTTGAACTTTATGAAAATTGCAAAACCAATCAAACTTTTGTTTCAAATAAACTTGAAGGTTCAACTATTTAAATTATTGCTTCCAATATTTCAACTAATATCAAATTCACCTAAATTCAATCAAATTACCAAACAGCAAATAATTTGAAATATTTTGTAAAACAAAAGTTGGCAATTGTTGTTGTTACCCTAAATAACCTATAACCAAATTTTTCTAAATTTTGCTAACCTAAACAACTAACCTTTTCTTCCTTATTCAATCTGCAAAAAAAAATAATAAGAAAGAAAAAATAATAAAACAGCAAAGGGAGAGTGGGCAAGCCAGCCCAGTTGGGCCAGCCCATCTCTCCCACTGGCCTGGTTACCCCCACGTCATCTTCTACCTTTCGTACGGCAGCAATCCTCCATGTCCACGTCGCATCAGAGGAACAGGGAACGGCTGAGGAGCTCCTCCTTCCCCCTATAAACCCTAGGGTCCCCTCTCCCCTCTGCCCTAATGCCCTCTCCTCCTCTCTTCTCTCTCCCCCCGCCTCCATTTTCTCTTCTCCTCTCTCTGTCCCTCAGCTCCCTCTCTCTGAATTTTCTTCCCCACCGAAAACCACCATGGCTGCGTGTTGGAGAGGGCGCAGTGGTCGCAACGGTCCGCCTCGGGAGCTCCCCACGGCGGGAATGGAAACCCCTCGGCGCCGCCTTCCTCCTCCACCCCGCGGCGAGGGCCGGGAGCCAAGGAATCGCCGCCGCCGTCCAGCCCTCGCCACCGTCGCCTCCCTGCTCCGCCCCGTCACTGTCCGCTCGAGGTGATCACCCCCTCCTACTGCCTCGCTCCCCTCACCTCCTCCCTCTCGCAGCACACGCACGGCCACAGCAGCCCGCACGTCCGCGGCTCCCCTCCCGCGCTCGCAGCAGCAGCGCAGATGGCCGCCGGGGATCGATGCCTCTTTCTCTGTCGAGGTGCAGACTGAAATTGCCAAAGTTCAGTTAAACAGCGAAACTGAACAATAACCCCCACGACCCCCCTTACTGTCAACAACTCACAGCACCACCGCAGTGGCAGCAGCTACCGCGCAGCACCCAGGGGGAGGTGGGTTCGAATCCCACCCCCGGGATTAAACCCCCTTTTTATCCCTTCTATTTTTCCAGGCCCAATAACTTGTCAGAATCACAACCCACTCCCTACTATTAAATTTCTAGATCCCTGTAATTTATTTCCAAGTCCCTAGCTGTTAATAAAAATGGTAGAATAATACCAAAACTCTAAAATTGCTTAAATAATTCATTTTAACTCCAATTTCAACAATTTAAATATGTTTTCAATACCAAATCAAATTCTGTACCTAAATATAAAATTTTCTTACTGTTTTGACTATTTTAAATTGGTGCAATATTTGAAAACTTGTTTAATTCATCTAATTTTGCAAAAATCATAACTTGGGCATAAAAATTCCAAATTCAATAAACTAAATATGTTTTCCATTCAATTTTTCATGTACTTTGCAAATATCAACTTTGTTTGCTGTTTTGAATAATTTAAATGGCTGAAAACAACTGTTTCTTAATTAATGCATTTAAAATTGTCAAATTAATAACTTGCTCATTTTAAATCCATTTTCAACAAATAAAATATGTTTTCCATGCTAAATTAAACCACCTTTCCAAATATAGAATTTGTTTCATGTTTTGAATAATTAAAATTGGTTAAATGATTTAAACCTTGTTTAAATCATTTAACATTGCTAAATTCATAACTTGCTCAAATTAAATTATTTTTGAAACTATAAAATATGTTTTCAAGCCATAAAAGTATAAACTTTTCAAATATGAATTTCATTTACTGTTTTGAACAAATAAAACTTCAAATAATTTCACACTTGAATTAAATTCATTTAAATCTTGTTTAAACTTGTTTAATTCATAATTAATTCATCCTAATTCCTTTTTCAATAATTGAAACATGTATTCCATCTAAAATTGTGTGTTCTTTCCAAATATGAATCTTGTTATCTATTTTGAACAATTAAAATTGGTGAAAACAACAAATGCTTGTGTAACACCCTTAAGGAACCAAAATTTCCTAAATTAATAAATAAATTCCAAACTTGTTAAACTTCTTTTCAAATTGTTTCTATTGTTGTTTTATTTCTGTTTTCCTCATCCATGCATCATACTAATCCACTTTCACCTATTGGTTAGTTGTAGAACAATTATTTCAACCTTAACTCATGGACCTTTCCATATGCAATCCAATTGCATATGGGTCCATTTAAACATGTTATCTTGTCAACTAGTTTATTTCTGATGCATCAATTAAATTGACATGCATCATCCCATGTTTGTGCATTATGCCATGTTATTGATTGTTTGTCTCTCTGCGTTCTTTGTTTGCTTCTTCTCGGATAAACGACGACGTTGAGACCGACGATACTTACGACACCCTTTCTGAGGATCTAGCTCAGTACCAGGCTGCTGAGTTTGCAGGCAAGTATTCACTCACATGAACCATTGTGTTCCTTTCAACATTGGATACCGATACTTTCCGTTGTCTATTCTGCTAGCCCTATGAATCGTTGCTTCTGTTACCAACCTATCACATGTTATCCTTTAACACTGATATAGCCTCACCTCCATACCTATCACCCCGTTGCTTGTTGCCCGTGTCTTACTAGCATGCTTAGGGTTGTTTTGCTCGAGTATGTTGTCCATTACTTTCTGTTACTATATTTTCTATTATGTTCTAGGGCTCGATGTTTAAACAATCAACCTGTTAATTTTGAGGTAATAATAATTTGATGATAAGGCACCGGCAGGAGGCCCGGCGTGGTTTTGAGGCCTTCTAGTGTCGACCCTAATTAGGAAAAGGGTCTTGTCTACTGATCCATGATGAGCGCACTAACCGCATGTGGGAAGCGTGTATGGGCGCCCCCTCAATTTGATTCGATTCGCATCTCGTCCAAATCGCCTCATTTAGTTCGGGTTTTCCATTTGCCGCATGCATATGCAGGTGCGAACCCTTGGCGCCAGGGTGGAACTTTTGTAGTCGGCATTTAGGGAGACACGTTCTTAGAGTGCTATGAGGGTCCCCTTTTCTTCGTGGGGGTTGATTAGCCGTGCGCTCAATTGCACGGGGTTCTTTGGGCTTGATGCGAAGAAGAGTTGAGTTGTGTTGAGTGCCCCGCTTGGTGGGAAAGGACTTCCCATCTGGCGGGTTATTCTTACGTGTACGACCAAATTGGTGCACCCCTGCAGGGTAAATCTTCTCGAGAAGCCGTGTTTTCCACGGTTATGGTTGACTTGGTGAAGGTACTGGCTAACAAGTACTCAGAACAACTTACATCTAACAAATGATAACTTGACTAGTAATAGTCTTATTGACACAATAACTT
Source organism: Alopecurus myosuroides (assembly GCA_028641055.1). NCBI lineage: Eukaryota > Viridiplantae > Streptophyta > Magnoliopsida > Poales > Poaceae > Alopecurus > Alopecurus myosuroides. The sequence goes on along the minus strand of CM054061.1, from coordinate 155,264,826 downwards.
GAACCATCATTAATCCAACTGTGTGAGTTGTCCTCGGATTGCTTCTTTGGATAAGGGGCGAGATCCAGGATGGGTTTGTTTGAGGTTACTTATAGTTGGTTACTATACGCTATCTTATCCCCTTTCTGTTAGCCGGAAGTTGTAGTATGTTTCTGTAGTTGGTTAGAGCAGCCAGCTGCCGCATCTTTTGTATCACCCTTTCTTCCGTTGAACCCAAAGCATCTGTGCTTGATGTTGACGGGTACACTGTGGTGAATTGTGAGTCTTGCTTGCCAGTACGTTTATGTACTGACCCCTTTGGGGCTGTGGTTTCCGCAGACTACGTTTCCGAGGATCCCCATGGTGGCTACTACGTGGAGTATGACGAGGCTGCTGACGAGTAGATAGCGGACCCGGGCAGGATCCGAGACTTCATGGATGGGCTCCGTCTTTTCGTTTCCGGCCTCTTAGGCCTATTTGGATCTTGTCTGTACTCAGACATGTTGAATGCTTCCGCTGTGATGTAATGATGAATTGTTGGGACATGTGTCCTCTGGATGATTGTATTTGCTATCTCTGCTCTAGTGAGAGCTATTTGCAACTTATTTCAATCTTTTGTGTCTTAGAGATCTGTTGTGATCTCGCTTGTTCAAATGCCGTTGACGTACCATGTGTGTATGTTATGAAGTACGTCAACGGAAGTGTCCTGATTTCTATGGGATGGTTTGCGCAGACGATGGATAGTAGAGAATGGTTGTCACACGTTTACGTGTTGGCCTGCTCATATTGAGATGCGGGTGCCGGTATGCCCCGTAAGCCATTTGTTCTACTATTTAGCGAACTGTGAGTATCCCCTAGAAGTCCGGGTGCGACAAATGGTATCAGAGCCTGTCTGCCTGTAGGATCCCTTTTACTGGTCGCAGTTGAGTCTAGAAACTATGTTGTAGCTATATAGGAAAAATGAAACGTGAGAGTAGGAATTCTGTTCTTTTATTTCTTTCCCCACCCACCCTCCCTTTTCTGGTAAGGAAGTGCAACGTTGTTTTCTCTTCTCATCTAAACTTTCAAGTTTGGATTTCACGTATCCTGGTTTCTCTAGGATGGTTATATCTACTAGACCATAGGAATGGAGGTGGTTGTGACATGATTTATCATGTTGCCTACTCACGATTGAGAACGGAGGCGTGTAAGCCCCGGAAGCAGATCCTCTATTCCTTAAGCAGTAGATATTGATCCTTTAGAAGCCCGGATGGGTTTTCCGTAGTACCTCAGGAGTTTTGTTCTCGTGTTTCCCGATGTTTCTTTGATATCCTGTTCTTCTCAACATCCTTTTCGTCCGTTGAAACCTTGTTGTTGCTTTCCACTTCAATTCTTCTACCGGCGTCTAATCAATAACTCTGTTCCAACCTTCTGGCCACATAGTCTATTCTACAAATGAATCAAGTTCTATCCAGCTATACACCCTCGATACAAAACCTCTACCTTTACTCGAAAATGTTCCGGTGGTTTGCGAATTCCCTGACGTCTTTCCAGAAGAGTGGACAGGAATGCCTATCGTCTTGAACTTCCAGAAAAACTATCCAAGGTGCACGATGTGTTTCACGTGTCACAGCTCAAGAAGATCTTCGCAAGAAGTATCCGGACCTTTTCTTTTCTCAGTAGGAATCTCGGGGCGCGATTCCTTCAAGGGGGGGCGTTTTGTAACATCCCAAGTATGAAAAACATCCCTTAGAATGTTTGCTCTCTGTTATTTTATGTTTTGCATCATGACATCATGTTCATGGCATTTGTTTTGCTTGTTTTCCATTTGTTTTCCTCTGTTTTGCTTTGTTTTCCAACTGTTTTCCTTTGTTTTCTATTTTAATTTCAAACCAAATTTCAAACCTTTTTGTTTCATACTTGTGATGTTACAATTTCCAAAATGATATTTCAAATCAAAACAATCAATTGTTTCCATTAAAGTTGTGCTTTCAAAACTGTTGATTTGTTTCTAACAAAAATTCATTTAATACCAAACCATTTTCAAATTCCATTAAATTCCAAAACAGCAACCATTTTGAACTTTATGAAAATTGCAAAACCAATCAAACTTTTGTTTCAAATAAACTTGAAGGTTCAACTATTTAAATTATTGCTTCCAATATTTCAACTAATATCAAATTCACCTAAATTCAATCAAATTACCAAACAGCAAATAATTTGAAATATTTTGTAAAACAAAAGTTGGCAATTGTTGTTGTTACCCTAAATAACCTATAACCAAATTTTTCTAAATTTTGCTAACCTAAACAACTAACCTTTTCTTCCTTATTCAATCTGCAAAAAAAATAATAAGAAAGAAAAAATAACAAAACAGCAAAGGGAGAGTGGGCAAGCCAGCCCAGTTGGGCCAGCCCATCTCTCCCCCTGGCCTGGTAACCCCCACGTCATCTTCTACCTTTCGTACGGCAGCAACCCTCCATGTCCACGTCGCATCAGAGGAACAGGGAACGGCTGAGGAGCTCCTCCTCCCCCCTATAAACCCTAGGGTCCCCTCTCCCCTCTGCCCTAATGCCCTCTCCTCCTCTCTTCTCTCTCCCCCCGCCTCCATTTTCTCTTCTCCTCTCTCTGTCCCTCAGCTCCCTCTCTCTGAATTTTCTTCCCCACCGAAAACCACCATGGCTGCGTGTTGGAGAGGGCGCAGTGGTCGCAGCGTTCCGCCTCGGGAGCTCCCCACGGCGGGAATGGAAACCCCTCGACGCCGCCTTCCTCCTCCACCCCGCGGCGAGGGCCGGGAGCCAAGGAATCGCCGCCGTCGTCCAGCCCTCGCCACCGTCGCCTCCCTGCTCCGCCCCGTCACTGTCCGCTCGAGGTGATCACCCCCTCCTACCGCCTCGCTCCCCTCACCTCCTCCCTCTCGCAGCACACGCACGGCCACAGCAGCCCGCACGTCCGCGGCTCCCCTCCCGCGCTCGCAGCAGCAGCGCAGATGGCCGCCGAGGATCGATGCCTCTTTCTCTGTCGAGGTGCAGACTGAAATTGCCAAAGTTCAGTTAAACAGCGAAACTGAACAATAACCCCCACGACCCCCCCTTACTGTCAACAACTCACAGCACCACCGCAGTGGCAGCAGCTACCGCGCAGCACCCAGGGGGAGGTGGGTTCGAATCCCACCCCCGGGATTAAACCCCCTTTTTATCCCTTCTATTTTTCCAGGCCCAATAACTTGTCAGAATCACAACCCAGTCCCTGCTATTAAATTTCTAGATCCCTGTAATTTATTTCCAAGTCCCTAGCTGTTAATAAAAATGGCAGAATAATACCAAAACTCTAAAATTGCTTAAATAATTCATTTTAACTCCAATTTCAATAATTTAAATATGTTTTCAATACCAAATCAAATTCTCTACCTAAATATAAAATTTGCTTACAGTTTTGACTATTTTAAATTGGTGCAATATTTGAAAACTTGTTAAATTCATTTAATTTTACAAAAATCATAATGTGGGCATAAAAATTCCAAATTCAATAAACTAAATATGTTTTCCATTCAATTTTTCATGTAATTTGCAAATATCAACTTTGTTTGCTGTTTTGAATAATTTAAATGGCTGAAAACAACTGTTTTTAATTAATGCATTTAAAATTGTAAAATTAATAACTTGCTCGTTTTAAATCCATTTTCAACAAATAAAATATGTTTTCCATGCTAAATTAAACCACCTTTCCAAATACAAAATTTGTTTCATGTTTTGACTAATTAAAATTGGTTAAATGATTTAAACCTTGTTTAAATCATTTAACATTGCTAAATTCATAACTTGCTCAAATTAAATTATTTTTGAAACTAAAAAATATGTTTTCAAGCCATAAAAGTATAAAATTTTCAAATATGAATTTCATTTACTGTTTTGAAAAAATAAAACTTCAAATAATTTCACACTTGAATTAAATTCATTTAAATCTTGTTTAAACTTGTTTAATTCATAATTAATTCATCCTAATTCCTTTTTCAATAATTGAAACATGTATTCCATCTAAAATTGTGTGTTCTTTCCAAATATGAATCTTGTTATCTATTTTGAACAATTAAAATTGGTGAAAACAACAAATGCTTGTGTAACACCTTTAAGGAACCAAAATTTCCTAAATTAATAAATAAATTCCGAACTTGTTAAACTTCTTTTCAAATTGTTTCTATTGTTGTTTTCTTTCTGTTTTCCCCATCCATGCATCATACTAATCCACTTTCACCTATTGGTTAGTTATAGAACAATTATTTCAACCTTAACTCATGGACCTTTCCATATGTAATCCAATTGCATATGGGTCCATTTAAACATGTTATCTTGTCAACTAGTTTATTTCTGATGCATCAATTAAATTGACATGCATCATCCCATGTTTGTGCATTATGCCATGTTATTGATTGTTTGTCTCTCTGCGTTGTTTGTTTGCTTCTTCTCGGATAAACGACGATGTTGAGACCGACGATACTTACGACACCCTTTCTGAGGATCTAGCTCAGTACCAGGCTGCTGAGTTTGCAGGCAAGTATTCACTCACATGAACCATTGTGTTCCTTTCAACATTGGATACCGATACTTTCCGTTGTCTATTCTGCTAGCCCTTTGAATCGTTGCTTCTGTTACGAACCTATCACATGTTATCCTTTAACACTGATATAGCCTCACCTCCATACCTATCACCCCGTTGCTTGTTGCCCGTGTCTTACTAGCATGCTTAGGGTTGTTTTGCTCGAGTCTGTTGTCCGTTAATTTCTGTTACTATATTTTCTATTATGTTCTGGGGCTCGATGTTTAAAAAATCAACCTGTTAATTTTGAGGTAATAATAATTTGATGATAAGGCACCGGCAGGAGGCCCGACGTGGTTTTGAGGCCTGCTAGTGTCGACCCTAATTAGGAAAAGGGTCTTGTCTACTCAACCATGATGAGCGCACTAACCGCATGTGGGAAGCGTGTATGGGCGCCCCCTCAATTTGATTCGATTCGCATCTCGTCCAAATCGCCTCATTTAGTTCGGGTTTTCCATTTGCCGCATGCATATGCAGGTGCGAACCCTTGGCGCCAGGGTGGAACTTTTGTAGTCGGCATTTAGGGAGACACGTTCTTAGAGTGCTATGAGGGTCCCCTTTTCTTCGTGGGGCTTGATTAGCCGTGTGCTCAATTGCACGGGGTTCTTTGGGCTTGATGCGAAGAAGAGTTGAGTTGTGTTGAGTGCCCCGCTTGGTGGGAAAGGCCTTCCCATCTGGCGGGTTATTCTTACGTGTACGGCCAAATTGGTGCACCCCTGCAGGGTAAATCTTCTCGAGAAGTCGTGTTTTCCGCGGTTATGGTTGACTTGGTGAAGGTACTGGCTAACAAGTACTCAGAACAACTTACACCTAACAAATGATAACTTGACTAGTAATAGTCTTATTGACACAATAACTTGAACCATCATTAATCCAACTGTGTGAGTTGTCCTCGGATTGCTTCTTTGGATAAGGGGCGAGATCCAGGATGGGTTTGTTTGAGGTTATTTATAGTTGGTTACTATACGCTATCTTATCCCCTTTCTGTTAGCCGGAAGTTGTAGTATGTTTCTGTAGTTGGTTAGAGCAGCCAGCTGCCGCATCTTTTGTATCACCCTTTCTTCCGTTGAACCCAAAGCATCTGTGCTTGATGTTGACGGGTACACTGTGGTGAATTGTGAGTCTTGCTTGCCAGTACGTTTATGTACTGACCCCTTTGGGGCTGTGGTTTCCGCAGACTACGTTTCCGAGGATCCCCATGGTGGCTACTACGTGGAGTATGACGAGGCTGCTGACGAGTAGATAGCGGACCCGGGCAGGATCCGAGACTTCGTGGATGGGCTCCGTCTTTTCGTTTCCGGCCTCTTAGGCCTATTTGGATCTTGTCTGTACTCAGACATGTTGAATGCTTCCGCTGTGATGTAATGATGAATTGTTGGGACATGTGTCCTCTGGATGATTGTATTTGCTATCTCTGCTCTAGTGAGAGCTATTTGTGTCGGGGGGTTACCCCCGAGTAGGGTAAAGACAAGTGGTAAAGGCAGCTTACAGAAGAGAGGTTTGGTCGAGTAGCCGACTACCTGGTACTCGCTACCCGGTCGACTGCTACTCGGTCTCACCTCAAGATGACCAGAAGGAGAAATCAAGCAAGTTACATCCAGTCGAGTAGAAGAATTGGCCCGAGTACAATTGGCGGGAACAATTGGCGGGAACCTACTCGGGCCAGAAAGTCAAAGGAGCCGTTCTGACACAGGATCCCGCGTATCCTGTGTTCGTACTTGGCAGCATTCGAACTACTGTTCATCGGGTACCGGCCTGCCTGACAGTGACAGCATGGAAGCAGGCTGTGGCAGGATAAGGGGGGCCTACTCTGTGCCTAGGTACAGTGGTACGAGTCTGTCCCCTAGTTTTGCCCAACGACTTTCCGGATGAAGCCAAGGTTAGGAACCAAAGCTGTCAGCGGGAACCCGGAAGAAGGACGGTGTGCACACTATGTCGACACTTGTTCGTATTTGGACGTATCCGGCTGGGCATCGTGTATATAAGGTGCCCAGCCGCCTCCTGCGCGGGGCATGCTCTGAGATTCACGGGACTCACGGTTCACAAGCACCCTAGAAACCCTAAGTTCTTGACCTAGCTCTACTCGGAGAAGAGTGAGAGGCTACTCGGTAGAGATACCTTTTGTACTGTGGCTACTCGGAGAAACATCATAATACATACAGAGAGGCAGGAGTAGGGGTTTTACCTCCTCACGAGGGCCCTGAACCTGGGTAGATCGTGTTGTTTGCAGTTCGTTGTTCTTACCTCACGCGGCTACTCGTCGCGTAATCCCTCCCCGAATACCTCCAGCGTCCATCGTTCCCACATCTTTAGCCATCCTATGGCATCTGCCGTGACACCACCACGACAGTTGGCGCCCACCGTGGGGCAAGCAGTGGCGCTGGTTGGAGTTTCTGTTCGGACGGGATCTTCTTCAGCGGAGCGTGTAGTCTGTGGCCTTGTCCACAGATTCGGCTCCTTCGACTTCGTCACCGACAACGCCGGCGACTTCGGCGGCAAGGCCATGCCGGAGGGCGGCTCGGTGGTCTCCTTCGGCTCTCACCTCGTCTACGTCGCCACCGTCGCCAACCGCGCATTCCCTGAGCTGGTGCATGACGCGGAGGATCCTCCCGCGGTGATTGCTGCTCGCGGAAGGCCCGCGTCTCGCTCTGCGAACTGCGCTGAGGTGCTGGTGACGGGCTTGGTGGCAAACGCTGGCGCAGCCGCTACTGGCGCTGCGGCCGTCGTCGAGGAGGTGGACGTACCGGCTGGTGGCAGGGTACACCGGCCCTACGAGAAGGAGAGCAACATGCCGCCTTCCACGTCTGCAGCCATTCCCGCGTCGGCTACGCGGCCTGGCATGCCAACCCCCACCGACATCGAGCTCCTGGCCATGAGGGAGCAGCTCGAGCGGCAACGCTTGGAGCTGCTTGCCGAGCAGGCGGAGTTGGACAAGGTGAGGTTAGAGCTGAGTCTAGATCAGCTTGAGTATAACAGGGCTCACGGTTTTACGCCGGTTGTTAGGAGACCTAGCAGAGTAGGTGCTACTCGGCGTAACCTTGGTGCCGAGATGGCAACTGTCGTAGAGGCTCCCGCTCAGTCCGCCACCGCAAACACCTCCACCAGGCCCAGATACAGTACACCCGCCAAAACCCTTAGAGCTGCAGAGGCTGTAGCTGCCGAGTTGCCTCGCCTAGATGGCGATGCGCGTGTCAGGCAGCAAGAGAGGCTCAATGAGTTAGTGGTGGAGGCTGCTAGGCAGAACGAGGAGTTCCGGAAGGCCAATCCGGGGGCTGGGGCTTCGCAGATGGTGCATTCGCACGCGGCTAGATCTAACGATCAGGCCTCATCTCCGCATCCCAGCCGCGAGAAGAGCCGCAGCGGCCGCTCGGGCAGAGACAGGCAGATGCAGGTGTATGACCCGGCTGCTGCCGCGAAACAGATTGCTGTGCCGCAGCAGCCCGGGCAGGAACACAATGCTGCAAGAGCAGGCTCTCAAGCCCATCAAGCTCAAAGCCGTGTCCGAGAAGCCGCGCGTCCGGGTACTTCTCGGCAACCCGCAGCTCAGCCTACTCGGCAAAGGCAGCAGCCGCGCCCAGTGGCACCAGTCGCCTACCCGGTGGAGCAGCCTGCGGCGGTGCAGGTGGACAGGTATGATGACGGCAACTCGGCCATGGAGATGGCTGGCTATGATATTCGGGACCGTTTTGGGGACCGTGTGCTGGCGCCTGGAGACGCAAGGCATCAGTTGGACCGGATCAGCTTGTCGGCGCGGCTTGAGAACACGGGTCCTCCTGGCCCCGAGTGCTTTGGCCCGCGCATCATGAACGAGCCTTCCGTGAAGGGCTTCCAGCTTGCAAGAGGCACAAAGAGCTACAATGGCAGCACCAAGCCTGAAGATTGGCTCAATGATTATGTTACCGCGGTCCACATCGCGAATGGTAACAGAAGATGGGCGGTGCGTTATGTGCCACAGATGCTAGAGGGTCCAGCCCGTACTTGGCTCAACAACTTGCCCAAGAACAGCATTAACTGCTGGCTGGATTTCTCGGATGCCTTCATCAGCAACTTCACGAGCACATACAAGAGGCCGAATAGGCCCCAGCAGCTGTCAGCTTGCAGGCAGCGAGAAGACGAGACGGACGGCGAGTATCTTACTCGGTGGAGCACCTTGAGGAACACCTGTGAGGGTGTGAATGAGGCTCAGGCCATCACTTGGTTTGCGCAGGGTTGCCGACATGGCAGCATGCTTTGGCAGAGATTGCAGAGAGAGATGCCGAACACCCTGGCCGAGACCATCAAGATTGCGGATCAGTACGCACTCGGAGATCCCACTCAGCCACTGATGGACTCCTCTGAGCCGAGAAGAAACTTCAACAGCAGCAAGCGCAACGAGTTCCGCAACAAGCGCCGAGTAGACAATCGGTATGATCCTGAGGAGGTCAATGCAGTGACTGTTGGAGGCGGTGGTGGCCAAAGGCAGAAACCTGCTGGAGCCTACGGGCAAAACCAGAACCAGGGCCAAGGCAACAAGAAGCCATTTCGCACCTCTCAGTCGGGTAGCGGGAACTCCGAGCAGCCGAAGAAGTTTGTCTTCGATGACATGAAGGATGGCCCATGCAGCTTTCACACCCACCATCCGTCGAGGCCTGCTAACCACACTACTCGGCAGTGCGAGTGGTGGGAGGCAATCAAGAGTGATGGCTTGCCTCCTCCTCCTCCCATACCAGCAGCCAATGCCAATAACAATGTGCAGCCTGCTCGTGCACCCGCAGCTCGGCCGCCAGTGTACCCGAGAAGAGAAAACGTGAACCAGGTGGCTTTAGGAGCCAACCAGTACTTCAACAATGAGAGATACCGCAACAACAACAACAACAACTACAACCGCAACAACAACAACAACAGAGGCAACAACAACAACTACCAGGGCAACAACAACAATGGCAAAAATGGGGGCAATGGCTCCAATCAGTACCAAGAGCACCACGAGAGCTACATGATCTTCACTTCTGAGCCTGACGACAAGCAGTCGCAGCACAGGCGGGCCATGGAGGTCAATGCAGTGATTCCTGCTGTTCCTCACTACATGTACTGGTGCGACAAGGAGATCCGGTGGTCCCGAGTAGATCATCCCAAGGTGATGCCCAATCCGGGTAGCTATGCCTTGGTGCTGGATCCTACCTTCCTGGGTCCCGTGAAGAATGTGAGGTTCAGCAAGGTGCTGATCGACAACGGCAGCAGCATCAACATTGTGTACAAGGACACACTCGAGAAGCTTGGCTTGACCGAGAACATGATGCTGCCTAGCAAGACCACTTTCCATGGCATTGTGCCCGGGATCTCGTGCAACCCGATTGGCCGAGTGTGGATTGATGTGCTATTCGGTACTCGGGAGAATTGTCGCACAGAGCGCCTGCAGTTCGAGGTGGTGGACCATCAGAGCCCATATCACGCTCTACTCGGCAGGCCTGCTCTGAGCAAGTTCATGGCCTCCACCCATGTGGCTTATCTGAAGATGAAGATCCCTGGTCCCAATGGCATCATCACCATCTCGGGAGATTACAAGAAATCCATTGAGTGTGCCTCTGCTGGTTCCCAGTTGGCGGAGTCAATGGTGATTGCTGCCGAGAAGAAGAAGATGTACGAGGTGGTGGCCATGGCTCAGTCCGCACAGGCTGGAGCACAAGGTGTGCCGAGTACCCAGCAGGGCACTGCTTTCCAAGCTGCCAAGGAGACGAAGAAGATTCAGGTCGACCCTGAGTTCCCCGACCGCGTAGCCATTATTGGCTCCGGGTTGGCGGAGAAATAGGAAAGCGAGCTCATCCACTTCCTCCGTGAGAATCGGGATGTTTTTGCCTGGACCAATGAGGATCTACCAGGAGTCCCGAGGGAGTTGGTTGAGCACTCTTTGCATGTGCGTCCTGACGCCAAGCCCGTGAAGCAGGCTATGCGCCGCTTCGGAGATGAGAGGAGGAAGGCCATCGGTGATCAGATCACCAAGTTGCTGATAAGCAATTTCATCATGGAAGTGCTGCATCCGGATTGGTTAGCCAACCCGGTAATGGTCGAGAAGAAGAAGGAGGATCCCAAGGCTGCCACTGCATGGCGCATGTGCGTCGACTACACCGACTTGAACAAGGCATGCCCCAAGGATCCTTTCCCGCTACCCCGCATCGATCAGGTGATCGATTCCACTGCTGGCTGTGAACTGCTGTCTTTCATAGATGCCTACTCTGGTTTTCACCAGATTGCACTCAACCCTGCTGATCAAATAAAGACTGCTTTCATTACCCCGTACGGGGCTTATTGCTATCGTGTCATGTGTTTTGGCTTGAGGAATGCGGGTGCAACCTATCAGAGATGCATGCAGAAATGCTTGCACGACCAGCTCGGCAAGAATGTGCAGGTGTACGTAGATGACATTGTCATCAAAACGAATAAAACACATACTCTGCTTGCCGACTTGGAGGAAACCTTTGCTAACCTACGCAAGTACAACATGAAGCTGAATCCGAGTAAGTGCACCTTTGGTGTACCAGCTGGAAAGCTACTCGGATTTCTGGTTTCTAGTCGTGGCATTGAAGCCAACCCTTCAAAGATAAAAGCTATTGAGAGCATGTCTTTGCCGAGATCACTGAAAGATGTGCAGAAGTTCACAGGATGTTTGGCATCTCTGAGCCGTTTTCTGGGCCGAATGGGCGAGAAGGCCTTGCCTCTGTACCAGCTGATGAAGAAAAGTGACAAGTTTGTCTGGACTCCACAGGCGGATGTGGCATTCAATGAGCTGAAAGCAATGCTGGCTACTGATCCCGTCTTGGCTAGTCCGCTACCCAAGGAACCTATGCTGTTGTACATTGCTGCGACTAACCGAGTAGTCAGCGTGGTGATAGTGGTGGAGCGAGAAGAAGAAGGCAAGAGTGTGCAGCGCCCAGTCTATTATCTCAGTGAAGTGCTGTCCAGTTCCAAGCAAAATTATCCACACTACCAGAAGATGACATATGGTGTGTACCTGGGCGCCAGGAAGCTGAAGCACTATTTCCAGGAGCACCCTGTCACTGTTGTGAGTTCAGCTCCCATCTCGGATATCATGGGTAACAAGGAGGCGAGTGGCAGAGTGGCCAAGTGGGCGATTGAGCTAGCTGCGTATGCTCCTGCGTACGCGAGAAGAGAAGCAATCAAGTCTCAGGTCCTGGCAGAGTTTCTTGTGGACTGGGCCGAGATGCAGTATGAACCTCCCGCTCCAGTTTCCAACTATTGGAGGATGCATTTCGACGGTTCAAAGGTGAAAGAAGGCCTTGGCGCTGGTGTCGTGCTTACATCACCCAAGCGGGATCAACTCAAGTACGTGCTGCAAATTCACTTCAAGGCATCCAACAATGTAGCCGAGTACGAGGCAGTGGTGCATGGTTTGCGAGTAGCAAAGGAGGTTGGTGTGCAGCGCATTATATGCTATGGCGATTCAGATCTGGTGGTGCAGCAAGTCTCAGGTACCTGGGATGCTTTGGATGCCAACATGGCATCGTATCGCTTCTTGGTGCAGTCAATGACTGGGTTTTTCGAAGGCTGTGAGTTCCAGCACATTCACCGAGCAGAGAATGAAGCAGCAGACGAGCTATCCAAGTTGGGATCTTCTCGGCAGTCCATCCCGGCAGGGGTTGCCTTGGAGCATTTGAGGAAGCCATCCGTCAAGCCTTCCCCCAACTCGGAATCCATCTTTGTTCCTTCTCTGCCAAATGAAGAATCTGACCCGATGGAAATTGACTGGGAGAGTGCTGCAGGGAACCCGGGGACTGCCGCTCCCCACTCGGGGACTGCCGTTCCCTACTCGGGGACTGCCGCTCCCTACTCGGGGACTGCCGTTCCCTACTCGGGGACTGTCACTCCGTACTCAGGGACTGCCGCCCTCAACCCAGAAGCCGTCGCATTCATTGAAGAGGTTCTCGCCAATCGGTCCGGGCTGCAAAGAAGCGCTCCTACTCCTCCTGTGCAACCGCAAGAGCCTGTCCCAATGGAACTGGACGAACCAGTGTTTCCCATACGGGAGACACCGAGTTGGGCTATGCCCATATTATCCTTTCTAAGGGACGGTGCTTTACCTGAAGATGAAGTGACTGCGAGGCAGATTCAGAGAAGGTCCAAGGGCTACACTATAGTCCGAGAGGTGCTGCACAAGAGAAGTGCCACTGGTGTGCTGCAACGTTGTGTGAGTCCAGAAGAGGGAGAAGAAATCCTGGTGGAGATACATCAAGGGGAATGTGGGCACCACGCCTCTTCTCGGGCATTGGTCAAGAAAGCTTTTCGGCATGGCTTCTATTGGCTCACTGCACTGCAGCAAGCTGAAGATATTGTGAGGAAGTGCAACGGCTGCCAGATGTTTGCAAGTAAGATTCACATGCCTGCTTCCGAGTTGAAAACAATTCCTATCACATGGCCATTTGCTGTTTGGTGCTTGGATATGGTTGGTCCCTTCAAGCCGGCTAAAGGCAATATGACACATATTTTGGTCATGGTGGACAAGTTCACCAAGTGGATTGAGGTGAAACCTATTCGGAAGTGTGATGGAGTCACAGCTGTGAAGTTTGTGAAGGATGTGATCATGAGATACGGCTACCCGCACAGTATCATCACCGACAACGGCACCAACTTTGCAGAGGGGGCAATGGTGCGATTCTGCAGAGATAAGCATATCCGACTAGACGTTGCGTCAGTCGCGCACCCTGCCTCCAATGGGCAAGTTGAGAGAGCAAATGGAATGGTACTGGCAGGCATAAAGCCAAGGCTGATCGAGCCGTTGCTGAAAACACCTGGGTGTTGGCTAGAAGAGTTGCCAGCGGTGTTGTGGAGTCTAAGGACTACCCCTAACCGGTCAACCGGCTACACGCCATTCTTCTTGGTATACGGGGCTGAGGCCGTGTTGCCAATAGACTTAGAGCATGACTCCCCCCGAGTAGCCCTCTACACTGAGGTGGAGGCGAGAGAAGCTCGAGAAGACGACGTTGACCTGCTTGAAGAAGCAAGAGAGCTGACTCTGTCACGTTCGGCTATCTACCAGCAAAACCTGCGGCGCTATCATAGCCGAAAGGTGAACCCAAGGGTTTTCCGAGAAGGGGACATGGTCCTTAGGCTTGTGCAGCGTACAGCCGGGATGCACAAGTTGTCTCCTCCTTGGGAAGGGCCTTTTATTGTGAGCAAAGCGCTGCACAATGATGCGTACTACCTTGTAGATGTGCGCCCATCGCAGGCGAACAGGACAGATAAAGCTGGAGAGGAAACCAAGCGCCCTTGGAATGTAGCTCTACTTCGTCGTTTTCATGCGTAAGCAAAGATGTGTATGTACTCTCTTATCCGAGTTGAAATTCTACTCTGCAATCTGAAATTGTTCTCGGGGACTGCCCTCGTCCAAAATTGCTCTAAGTGTTCTTTTTTACTCGGCTTGGTCCTTTGTCTATTCGGTTGCTCCACTTCAGAACTCATAAGTGCATTGAGTACTGTGTTTAAACCTATATGCCAACTCTTCGACTCTGCTGCTGTCCGAAACCCGGCTTCATGGCAAGCAAGAGAACAAGCAAAAGGTCAATGAGCACACGAAAATCACTAAGGGAGAAAGAGTGCAGGAACCGAGTAGACTGTTTGTTACTTCTGTTCCCTGTTTTCGTCTTCTCGGCTAAGTGGTGGGCTGCGTTACTATGATTGTTTCTAAGCGGCTAAGTATTTGCAGCCCTACTCCTTGACTCTTGTGACTCGAATACCAAACAAGCGACAAGTCGCGGGTAGAGCAAAGATGAAAGGATAGGGTGAATAAGAAATGCTACTCGGGGACTCGCATGGAAACGCAACTCGGCATTGAGCCAGTGTCGTTCAAATTGATTAATGTCGAAACAAACAGAGTGGGCATAAAAACTGTGTAGCAAGCAAAACAAAGGTAGTCTATTACATCTGCTCCCGGCATCCCGGGAATCTGATAAAGGTTCGAGTTGAAAGAGATTGCAGGTTGCTTCAAGATGAGGAGGCAGTGTTCTCGGCGCTGGCCTTGGCTGCTGCTTCTTCGGTGGCGGTCGTGGCAGCCGTTTCTTCGGTGCTGGCATGGGCGGCATCCGCTTCCGTCTGGACGGTGGCGGATTCCGGCATCTCGGCAGCATGCTGGGTGGCCGTCTGCTCGGAAGTGGCCGTGGCCACCGAGACTTGTCCGGGAGCCGAAGAGGAGCCTGAAGCGTGGCCAGGAGGGGGCACCGTGTCATCAAGAGCAGCACCTGAGGAGGTGCCGAACTCGATTGGAGCGGTCTCGATGTGCTCAGCCTCCTCATCGCTACTCGAGATGGCCGTGCCTTTCCCCTTCCCGGCCTTGCCCTCAGGAGAGTCGAAGAAGCCTTCCAACTCGGAATCAACCTCGTCGTCATCCTCTTCGTCTTCGTACTCGGTGTCGGGCTCGGGGAGGCCCTCGATGTAGGTCTCCGTCTCGGCGCACTCCGCAACCTCGTAGGCGATCTTCTTGCGTGTGGCCACGCAGGCGGGATCTAACTCCCACTTGGAATCATTGCGCTTCCCGCGGATGAGCTGCATGTTGAGATTTTCATACCAGGAAGCTATGCAGAGAAGCATCACATCCGCACCGGCCCGGGCTCCCGAAGCGCGCCATTTCTTCAACTCCTTCTTCACATTCTTCAGCTTGAAGGCTAGGCCCTTCATGGACTTTGGCAGAGGATCATGAGGCCAAAACAGCTTGTGGAGCTCAAAGCCCTCGTGCATCAAGTCAGTTCCGACGCCAGCCAGCTGTTCGAAATAGCCTTTGAGCACCAGCAAGCTGTCCTCGATCTCGGCTCTGGTATCTGCTGCTTCACCTTTCGCAATGCGAGCCGCTTTGGTCTTGGCCAGCGTAGGCGCAGAAGGAGAGTCAAGATGAGGCCAGATCTCTGAAATAACATGTGGTAACTTCAGAACCAAGAAGAGAAGAACCGAGTAGAACCAGGAAGAGAAAAACCGAGTAGGGGAAAACCGAGAAGAAATGCGACCGAGAAGAAAAGAAGCAGCGAAAGAAAAGACTTACCGGACAGTTCATTGCGCAGCCGCTGCAGTTTTTTCCTCCAGGACTCCTCGTTAGAAATGTGCCTTTCTTGGATCAGGCGCAAGCCATCCATCTGAGCGAAGAGATCAGCGTTGGTCTTCTTCAAAGTTTCGCACTCCGCCTCAAGGGCCCTCTCCTTGGCTCGGAAAGTGGACTCGGCCTTGGCCTTCTCGGCGTTGGCTCTGTCCCTCTCGGCGCCAATGTTGATGGCATCCTGGAGTGCCTGTTGCAACTGGAGTTGCAGCTTCTCGGTCTCGGTGGCGTGCTCCTTCAGCAACACAGTGGCCTGGTTGGACAGTTGGTGCTGCACCTCGGCCGGCTTGACACAATCTTGGTGTGCCTCAGCAAACACCTTGTGATCTTCTGCGAAAAGCCAGACAAGATCAATACAGAAGCAGCGAAGAAATAGATTCAAGATCAAACCGAGTAGACAACAAACTCACCTTCTAGCCTCTTGATGGTGGCTTCGGCATCCTGCACGAAAGCACGGAACCTCTCGTGCTCTTCGGCTAGGCTCTTCAGTTTCCCTGCAGAGAAGAAAAGGTTAGCGCAAAAGAAAGCATAAGCGAGCGTAAACAAAAAACGCATGAATCGCACAGCTAAAAGCATACCTTGCACTTCAGACAGCTGCTGGGTGCTATCATTGGCGTTCTTGCTGGCCGCCTCCGCAGCTGCCTTTTCCTTCTCCAAAGCAGCAAATCGCCTCCTAGCGATGGAGTGGTTCCAGAGGAGATGGCGGTATAGATTGGTCCGTTTCAGGACGCTGTCCTGAGAAGCGAGAAGAAGCGAGTTAGAAAAAGCAGAGTAGATTCAACCCGAGTAGGAGGCTACTCGGAGAGTATCCACCTACTCGGCTAGAATCTCGGGGACTGGGAGTGATGGAAAGGAGCAGAAAGGCGAATAGAAGAGAAGAAAATTCAACTCGGACAATTCAATTCGGAAAAGATAAACTTACTGCGTAGGCCTGCTCGATGTCCTCGGCATTCTTGCGATGCAGGAACATCTTGGCTGCAAGTGTCGCGGTCTCGGTGGAGACGGTCATGGGCTTGTGTCCCAGGTCGACCTTGTTCCAGTCCACGCGCATGTGGTCGAGGCCGCCAAGGGTAAGACCGTGCCATTTCTCCACGCCGAGAACCTTGCTATCCCATTTGGCGTCAATGAAGCCAACGGTGTCCAGTACCTGCTCAAGGCCTTTTGAAGTTATTGGTTTATCTTGGACTCCACGAGAAGCAATGTTGGCAGTCTGCTGTTGGCTTGGATCTGGAGGAGGGGAGTTCATGGCTACAGCCTTCCTTCCATGCTGGATAGCTAAAGCTTTGTCCTTGGGAGGGAAGCCGATTGAGTGCTGGTGGCTAACCTCAATCATGTACTCCGGGTAGCAGGGCTGGCCAGCAGCGCGAGCATCAGCCGAGAGCGCGGCGGGAATCGGGCCGGACTCGCGGATCACGAGTGCTCCACCTGAGGCTGGTGGCGGCACTTGGTCTCTGGACCGTTTCTTCGCCCTTTCCTTCTCGGCCCGCTGCTTCTCGGGATCTTCAGGTCTCTTTCCGTCAGCTTTGGCCTTCGCTTTCTCGGCGGCTTCCTTCTCGGCCTTGGCCTTCTCAGCGGTCTCCTTCTCCGCCTTGGCCTTCTCAGCAGCTTCCTTCTCGGCTGCCCTTCTGTCAACCTCGTCCCTCAGAGCATCCAGGGCGGCACGCTGCCTGGTTACTCGCCCAGCAGGGGAGCCAGGTGCATCCTTGGTCTGCGGAGACGAGGAGGAGCTTGGTGGTGTAGGGCCTTGCGCAGTGGGTGGTTGCATGCTGCTCAGTGGATAAGCATCGCTTGGGGCGGCATCCATGGCGGTGGCGGTTTCCACTCGCTGCTCGGTAGCGAGATTCTCTTGTGCAGCAGCCCCTGTGGTGGGCTGCTCTTGCTCTGTTTCAGGCCGCTCGTCGGCGGTGTTATCTTGCATCTCTTGGTCTTGATTCTCCTCGGCATTGCTAGCCGGAGGAGAAGGGGGTCTCTCATCGTGGACGGTAGCGTCCTGTGCTGCTGGTTCGGACGCTGCTCCTTGTGCGTCGGTGGTCTGTGGATTGGCAGCAGCAGCATTGGCGGTGTGGTCCTCGTCATCATCGAGGTTGATCAAAGGAACTGATGGTTCCTTAGCTTGGCCGGACGCGAGAGCTGCGTCCGCATTCATGGGAGGTCTGTAGAGAGGGAAGAAACCAGAAATTAGAAGGAATTTGGGGAGAATAGCACAGCGCGAGAAGGGAAACGACCGAGAAGAGGGCTTACGCGGTGGTGGACTTGAGCTCTCGTCTGGACCTCTTCACAACCACCTTCTTCTCGGTGGGCTTCTTCCTCTTGGCAGGAGGCGCTGGTGCTCCGCTACCAGTCCGTTTGCGGGTCTCAGGAGCGGCGATGGACAGAGGCTTGACGGCTAGGGGCGCATTGCCCTCGTTCTCGTCTTCGTCCTCGTCGTCCTTCTCCGCGGTAGCTTCATCTGAGAATCCAAGAGAAAAGAGGAAGGAATCAGAAACAGCAAGCGAGGGATTGGTCGTTCTCGGAAGCAAACAGAGTGAAAGTGTACTTACCGTCAAAGTCTTCATCAGACCAAGTGCGGAGAGCGTCGCGCTTGTCAGCAATGGGGGAGCGAGAGGGGTTGGACTGCTCCGCGGCATCGAGAGAGGGCACATCGTCCTCCTCACGATCAGGAGACCAGTTGCCCTCGAAAACCTCGCAGCTCTCGATGATCTGGCGAGTAAGAACCTGAAAACCAGATAAGGATCACAGACTGGCCGAGTACCAGGAAGGAATTCTACTCGGATAGGCGTGCAAGTACAAAACACACAAAGCCTAGGCAGTTTACTAAGCATTCTACCCGGATAGGCGTGCAAGCACAAAGCATACTAAGCCTAAGCATGATTGCGGAATATCCTACTCGGATGGGCATGCAAACACGAAGCATATTGAGCCTAGGATCCTACTCGGATGGGCATGCAAGCATGAAGCATACTAAGCCTAAGCACGATTGCTGAAAATCCTACTCGGAAAGGCGTGCAGAGGGCAATGGCTATTCGGAATTAACTACTCGGAAGGCATACACAGAAACAAAGTAAGGAAGACGTACCCGCTCAATCGGTTTGGTGCGGCTGTACGGGACGAACCCGTACTGCCAGTGGTCACCAAGGCTTGTCGTCAAGATGTTCCTTGCGTGAAGGGGAACATCGATGTTGTCGATCTCAATGGTGGTTGTCCTGGTGCAGTCGCGGGGGCCTCCCATGTAACACATGAGATGGCAGCGCTCCTGCAAGGGCAGCACTCGGCGCTGGATCCAGCAAGCCACCGGATCGTCGTTCTTGAGGCCTTGCGCCTTCAGCCAGCCGAGTCTGTTCTCCATCTCGATGGCGTCTTCGTCATTGACGGGCTTGTCCTTCCAGTACATCCCGATTGGAGCGCGGTTGCTCCAAACGGGCAAATTGATGCGATCATCTACCCGGGCTCCTTCCGCGGCGGCAACGTTCTTGACGTAGAGGAACGTCTTCTGCCATAGCTTGACGGAGTCCAGCCCCTTGATGCGGGGGTGGTTCGTCCCGGACCGCTGCACCATCATGGCGCAGCCGGTGTCGGTGGCGCGGGCGGCGCCCGCGGAGTCCTTCTTCCCGGTGGATTGCTGGCGCAAGTGGAAGTACCTGAGCCACGTCTCCCACGTGGGCCGGATGCCGAGGAAGGCCTCACAGACCACGGCGTGGTAGGCGAGGAAGACGACGGCGTTGGGGGGCAGATGGTGCATCTGGATGCCGAAGTGGTTGAGGAAGTTCCGCATGAAATCGGAGGCGGGCAATCCGAAGCCACGCTCGAAGTGTTACATGAAGACCACGCGCTCACCCTCCCGCGGGGTGGGCACGATTTCAGCACCTGGCGCCCGGCACTCCACGCCGGGAGGAACTCGCCTGGTATTGACGAGCCAGGCGCAGTCTTCGGCCGTGACGGAGGAGCCGGCCCAGCCAGCCTTGGCCATTGCTGCGGGTGGAAGGAGTGGAAGGTTTTGAAGGAATTGGTTGGGGGATTGAGTCCGCGGCGGCGCGAGAGTTTGCGCGGCGGCGGAGAGCTCGGTGGCGAAGAAGAGCAAGAGACAAAGGAGGAATAGTGCGAGGAAGGGGAAAAGTGAGTTACCGGGGAGGTATTTATATCTCCTCCGCGGATTTACCGTTACTGTCGTGGAAGTGGGATCAGTTGTGGCGTGTGGTGGATCGTGTGGCCGGTTAGAAACGCACACAAGCGCCGGTTGCGCGCGTAATGGCCGCATTTGATCCCACCACCGAATCGTGGTCTATAATTACACTTGATGGGACATGACGGCCGGTGGGCCCACTGCGTGAAAACTGGACGCGTGGCAGATCGTGTCCTGGGCAACGAAACGACAAGGTCGTGGATGCTTGACACGTGTGCAGTTGCTGCGCGAAGGGCTGGATCGTGCTCTGTGCCGCAACGGCTCAATTCCGGAAAATTCTCTAAGTCTTTTTACTCGGTCACAGAGTAGAAAGCAAGTGATACTCGGAAGAGAGGAAACTCAAGGTACTTTCCAGATAGCTACTCGGAGGTTCTACCCGGCATCTTGAGGTTCAAGGGCTGAGATGCAAAGATTGGTTTTAAGCTGGCTGAGCCTAGTGAACAAGTTCGCAAGACTCAACCAGCTTCGGGGACTGCTGTCGGGGGGTTACCCCCGAGTAGGGTAAAGACAAGTGGTAAAGGCAGCTTACAGAAGAGAGGTTTGGTCGAGTAGCCGACTACCTGGTACTCGCTACCCGGTCGACTGCTACTCGGTCTCACCTCAAGATGACCAGAAGGAGAAATCAAGCAAGTTACATCCAGTCGAGTAGAAGAATTGGCCCGAGTACAATTGGCGGGAACAATTGGCGGGAACCTACTCGGGCCAGAAAGTCAAAGGAGCCGTTCTGACACAGGATCCCGCGTATCCTGTGTTCGTACTTGGCAGCATTCGAACTACTGTTCATCGGGTACCGGCCTGCCTGACAGTGACAGCATGGAAGCAGGCTGTGGCAGGATAAGGGGGGCCTACTCTGTGCCTAGGTACAGTGGTACCAGTCTGTCCCCTAGTTTTGCCCAACGACTTTCCGGATGAAGCCAAGGTTAGGAACCAAATCTGTCAGCGGGAACCCGGAAGAAGGACGGTGTGCACACTATGTCGACACTTGTTCGTATTTGGACGTATCCGGCTGGGCATCGTGTATATAAGGTGCCCAGCCGCCTCCTGCGCGGGGCATGCTCTGAGATTCACGGGACTCACGGTTCACAAGCACCCTAGAAACCCTAAGTTCTTGACCTAGCTCTACTCGGAGAAGAGTGAGAGGCTACTCGGTAGAGATACCTTTTGTACTGTGGCTACTCGGAGAAACATCATAATACATACAGAGAGGCAGGAGTAGGGGTTTTACCTCCTCACGAGGGCCCTAAACCTGGGTAGATCGTGTTGTTTGCAGTTCGTTGTTCTTACCTCACGCGGCTACTCGTCGCGTAATCCCTCCCCGAATACCTCCAGCGTCCATCGTTCCCACATCTTTAGCCATCCTATGGCATCTGCCGTGACACCACCACGACAATTTGCAACTTATTTCAATCTTTTGTGTCTTAGAGATCTGTTGTGATATCGCTTCTCAAATGTCGTTGACGTACCATGTGTGTATGTTATGAAGTACGTCAACGGAAGTGTCCTGATTTCTATGGGATGGCTTGCGCAAACGATGGATAGTAGAGAATGGTTGTCACACGTTTACGTGTTGGCCTGCTCATATTGAGATGCGGGTGCCGGTATGCCCCGTAAGCCATTTGTTCTACTATTTAGCGGACTGTGAGTATCCCCTAGAAGTCCGGGTGCGATATATAATAATAGCACGGTCAATAAAAAATTACATATACGTTTGAGAAGTATTAGCCATGCTCTATGGGTACACTCTGCGCATCAACATCTTGTAGGATTGGAGCATCAAGGTCAAAACCACCACAAGGATAATTAATATCCTTATAGGCAACATATCGTAATTTTTTCTATAATTTTATTCAGGTTTTACACTGTCCATAGTTCGGCATGATGAAGTAGCAAGTAAATAAATTACTATCATATAAATCTATAGTTTTATCGCACACAATTTCCTTTAAATATTGCATGTAAGGAAGAAATTTTTCTATTTGTAGATCACTAGTACCTAATTGTGTTGAAATTTTGATTTGCTACTATTTTAACATACAAAGCTATAATGAAATCATAGCTTCGTATGCTGAAAAATTAGCAGATAAAAGTTTTGAGATTGAAAAGAAATCAAGATGGTGTTTTCTACATGGATTGAGTTCTCGTAATAAACTTTGTAGCTTATGTGGTTGGTATGGACAAATAATAATCAACAATTATACATCTAACATCGACTTATTACTTGTGACCGGGTGGTGGTGCAACCGTGTGTTTTGTGTTTTCCATTAGCGTACATTGAATACGCATCCTACATTCTGAAGAAATCCTAGGGCATAAGTACTAGAAAATAAGTACCATCCTATCTTTCTGATTTTCTTTTTGGTATGTAAACCATGTGGGCTAGGAACATGCTACGCGATGATTACTTATGTGCGCTTATGGATTTTATTTGTATATGTCTATAATTATGTGGAATAGGACATCCAACGATTTTGTTTTTTGGTTGGTGATACTCGTGTGCATCACTCTGATATCTACTACACGCTTTTATTCTTGTAAACTATGTTGGGCATCCAAGGACAGAGGTTTGTAGGACAACAACAAATTTCCCTTAAGTGAGTGACCAAAGGTTTATTGAACAGAGAGAGGTGTAGGTTGAATATATCCCTCTCGAACAATTCTGCAATTAAGATACAAGAAGTATCTTGTGTCCCGAATACACCTAATACAATTATCATTTGTATAGGTGCATTAGTTCGGTGAAGAGATGCTGAAATATAAATAATATGGATGGTAAAACAAGATTTAATAATTCTGTAATAAAAATGGTAGCAAGGTAAAAAAATGCAAAATTAAAAGTAAATGGTGTACCGATGCTTGGAAACAAGGCATAGGGATTATACTTTTGCTAGTGGTAACTCTCAACAACATTAACATAATTAAACACATGATAAACCCTCAAAAGCATGCTTGATAAACGTCACTCGGAGATCACTCTTCTATGGATCAAAATAGGATGAGATATGCGTAGAGCTACAAAAACGCATTTTAAAGTTCGTATTCCACATCTATCGACACACCTCACTGTCACCATGAGCATCCATAAATAATACTAACAAGCACCACAAAACATCCCTCTAATCTATTATCCTTTGAGTCTCCGATGTCACCACGAGACTATGAAATTATACTAGACATCAACCACTTGAGCAACATCATATCCAATACATAAAAGAAATAGAGGGGGAAACATAATATGGTTCAACTATATTAGTATAGCTCATGATCACAGTCAAGATCACATCATGGGAGAGAGATAACCACATAGATACAGTTACAACCCCTCATCCCGAGGAGAGACTACTCCCACATCATCATGGGAGGCAGCAACGTCGATGAAGATGACTCCGGAGGTGAATCCCCGTCCGGCAAGGTGCCGGAAAAGGAACTTTTGTCCCCTGAACTAGGGTTTTCGATGGGAGCGAAACTCGGAATCGTATTTAGAGGAATACTCCCGGGGTTAGGATTTTTTAGTGCGACAAATATATAGTCCAAAGGGCATCGGGAGGCGAGCCACGAGGGGCGCGGATGACCTGTGGGCACGGCTTAGGGGCCACCTGCGACTGGTACACGCCGGGGGGGCGTGGGCTCCCCTTGAAGTGCCCTTATGGGTCTGGCGGTTTTTTGGTGAATTAGAATTCTATAATTTTTCAGATTTTTTTCAAGTACTTTCATTTTTTTTACCTTTTTCTACAATGCACCGACTAAACAGAAACTGGTATTGGGGACTGGATTAATAGGTTAGTCTAAGAAATGCTATAAAACCATAGTAAAAACATGTAGCAATGATATAAAACAAGCATGAAACAATCTAAAATTATAGATACGTTTGACACATATCACACCCTAATAAAATTTACGTCTATCTGAGGTTGTTGTTGGTGGTGGAGGAGAGGGGCAAGATTTCTCCCTCCAGATATGTACTTTACAGAAGAGAGCTTACCTTTTGAAAGAAGCAAAACCTCACTTGATTTTGTTGATGGAGCGAACCGGGGGACTTAAAAAAAAACCTGGATGCTTTCCTGTTGTGTTAAAGCATGTGTAATTATTACTAGGGCAAATCTGTTCGCCATGGAGTTTTCAATGACCCTCGACGGAAGGACGAATGAACTAAGAAAAATTAAGCTAACCTAGATTTTCTTTAAATCACTTGGAGATGGGACATTCCGCTATATTTTATATCATGACAAAATAATGACGTGTTCTCCCGTGGTCAGCACCAGCTACTACGAGAGAGTGAAGGTTGGAGGCGACCAGTGAGTTTTTATTTTAGAAAATAATCCTTACCATAAAGATCGAGCAACCACGTAGAGTAAAAAGGTGTGGCCGCCCAACCTAGCCCCCCCATAGAAATAAAGGGAAACCTTTTGAAATGGTTATTATTGCTGATGGACGACTTTTTCGTGTTATGCACACGTAATAAAGAAACATATTTGGTTGAAATTTATGGTTATTTTATACAGTATCACATTTATGTGATTTGGATCCAATACTTTCATGCCCAATCATTGATCAACATAACATATCAAAACAGTATGCACATATAGTATTACTATTGATGTGGTGATAAAATAATAAATGGTTGGGCGCCAACTATTATTCCATACTCTAATTGGGGTGGACATGTGGTAAGAGCAAGTATAATAGGTTATAGCCAGCAGGCTATAAACATTTAACTAATATATTTATACTTAGTCGGATGAGAGAGAAGATATAGGAGATAGAATGGAAACATACTCTAATGCAAGAGACAGCTGCAACGCGTGTTCCTAGGCACTATGTGAGAGTGGCGGGTGGGTCATGTATTCATAAAGTACCACATCCTTATAGCTAATTGTTGTATATGTTGGCTATAACTAGGTTATAGATGACATGACATTGTCTTATAACCAAAACAACCGGCTATACTATTATCCTTACTCTAAAAGGACGCACCAACCGGTACACACCTCAATGCTCACTCATCAATGGACATTGTCTAAATTTCCAATGATATTTTTAACTTGAAATATAGGTGGTCATATATATTTTTTTGTTTTCAAAGGATACTTATCAGTTTCATATAAGAGGGGTCAGTCAGTAGCCTAATTTACAACGCGAACTCCGCCGGAGCGCTAACGCAAAACTGACTACTAGCAAGAAGAGAACAAAAAGATCAATAGACGTGGCTAGTAGCGACACAATGTGCGCTAGTTGCGCCTATAGGTGATTTTGTAGCCCACTCAAAAGTACTGGACAACTTCAATCTGAAAACACGGTGACTACCTCGTGTTTTGTTGTTAGGAAGGTCAAAGACCGACGGCGATACATAGCGTGTGATCAATTGTCACCAACATTTTTTTTTGGGATAACAAGACTACGAGCCGTGAGACCTGATGCTACAAAAGTTTTGCAACAGAACAACTAGTGCCACAAATGTGTCAGTCTGACAGTGGGTAAATACAAACCACACCGAGCATTTGGTATGAACCCTAGAACATTTAGAGCACCGCCGTAGGCGCGGCCCGTTGTTTCCCCTTCCACCATCACAACTGCGGCGAGGGGGCCTCCAGGCAAAGAGCCCAAACTAGGCTAGTTCCGCCAACCCACCGCGCCGCCAACAATGCCGAAGCCGGGAAGGCCGAAGCGGAAGGCCCCGCCGACGCGGCGCCGCCCGCCGTCCCGCCTGGAGTACCAGGCATTCGACGACGCGTGGTACGGCGTGCGCGTGGTGCAGCAGGAGGGCTCGCTGCGCGTCATGTACGAGAATTTCCTCGAGGAGACGGACGAGTGGTACGAGCCAGCCGACCTCGCCTCTCCGCGCGACGTGGCCGCGCTCCGCGCCAGGCTCCGCGTGCTGAGCCCGCCCCTCGACGACGCCCGCTGCGGCGACCTCCGCCCCGGCCAGCGGCTCTGCGTCTTCTGCGCCATGTCCGACCTCGAATGCAAGTTCTACGACGCCGTCCTCGATTCCGTACGTGCCTTCGCGTCCTCGCGGTCCTCGCCGCCTTTCGTCGCGCACAAATAACGCTTTGATTCAGGCGCCGACCAACTATATATGCAGGTGGAACGAGCGGCTCACGGCACCGTGGACGGCAAGGAGCAGTGCGCGTGCCGTTTCAAGGTGCGATGGGCGGAGGGTCCGCGCCGTGGCGAATGGGAGGAGGTCGGCATAGATGGTCTCTGCTGCGTGCAGAACTCGCCGGTCCAAGACCCGGAGCTCAGCGAGTTCCTGGACCGTGTGACCAAGTCGTTCGGCGACGGCAACGGGGACGCTACGGCAGCGCCTCAGGCGACCGGGGCCAGGTTGCCCCCCTGACGGCGAGGGGAACCGCGCCGGTACAGGTTCACAAGTAGCTCGGGTCCTGCCTGCAGTTCTGTTTCGATGTGTATGCGTGTACTCTGCTCCAGATTTGGTGTTTCGTGTGTTGTTTTGGTTGGGACGCATAAATGGACACCATCATTTCATCGATGCGATTCCGAAATCTCTGTTCATCCTGCCAATCTTTCTCTGGAATGATCATGGAGTATATACATGAAAACCAAAATAGCAAATACAAAATGCTGAAAGAAATAACAATGCACAAAACGTGAGGTGCAAAGTGGATTGGCTGGATACCTGAGTCTGAAGAATGAAATTGCTCACAACGCTATATTGGCTCGGTAGCTCCAACAATCCAAGCATGCGGCCTGAGCCTGAAGGCCTCCTTAGGGCATCTCCAGCCGTTGCGCCCCCCCCAGGGCCCAAAACGCCGCCGTTTTGGTGCCGCCGCGGCGCTAAACGGCGCTATTCTGGAACCTGGGGGGACGCGTTTCCCAGTCGCGTCCCGAGCCCAAGAAGCGGCCCAAACAAACGCAAAATGAAAACAGGCGAAATTTTATTGAAATTCGGAAAGTGCGTACATATTCGGCGTGAATTACGAACCATTTGAACTAAACATAGGAGACTTTAAACTACTCGATGACTGCCCCTACGCCTACGCATCGTCGTCTTCATCAGCGACGTCGTCGTGGCGGTGCTGGTTGGAGGGGCCGGCTTCGTCCTGGCTCGCCGCGGCGAGACGGCGTTGCTCCGCCCGCTCCGCTCGGGCCTGCAGGCGCAGCCGGTGCAGTTGCGTCTGCTCGGAGGGCGGGCGGGTGCGCCGCCGCTCACTCTGCAGCGCAGCCTGCCGGTCGGCCTCGTAGAGGGCGATGATGCCCTCCTGCTCGACCGAGGCAGCGCGCTGGGCCATCTGGCGGCGCACCGCTCGCGCCGCCTCCTCCCGCTGGTGCGTCTCCAGGGAGGCACGAACGGCGGCCGCCTCCGCCGCCGCCGCGGCCTGCTCGAGGACGCCGCGCACCTCGCGGTACGCTTCCTCGTTCTGCGAGGTCTCGAACGAGTGCAGCCCGGCGTGCTGCTCGGGCCACACTGGCTGCCTCCTCACCTCGCGTCTCCAGTGGCGGGCGGCTCGCCGCGCTTCTCGCGCCTCGTCGTACTCGGGTAGCTGCTCCGGCGCCACCACCTGCGGCGCCACCACCTGCGGCTCCAGCGCCGCTTGCTGCGCTGGCGGCAGCTGGACGTCGTCGTTCTCGGGCCACGCGTCCCAGAGGTTCTCCATTGCGGCGAGGTTCGAGGGTGGGGAAAGAACGGCGAGGAGAGAGTCGAGACTGTGCGTACGGGGAGGGGGCGGGCGCCATTTTTATAGCCTGGCCGGCCAATCGCCGCGCCGCGCGTGTCGCCGCTGCCGCCCCCGCCATTAATCCGGAGGACTTTGACTGGCATGCACTGGCCGGCCGCCTCCGGCAGCCTTTGACGGCGCGGGCGCCGAGAAGAAAGTCACGGGCGGTGGTTTCTGTTTCCGCGTTTTCCCGGGGCGTCACTGACAGCGTTGGCCCGCACGCGCGGCTGGGTTCGGCCTGGGTGCCGCGGCGCCAAATAGCGCCGAAACGACGCTATTTGGGCCTCTGGGGGGGCCGAGTGGTGAAGAAGCGGCGCTATTCGCCGCTTCCGCCGCGAAAAAAGCCCCTTGGGGGGGCTCTGGGGGGGACGGCTGGAGATGCCCTTATGGGCAAAGCCCCTCACATTTTCAAACGCACCAGGCAAAGATAAGCAATGCAAACAGGAAATACAGAGGATTCAGTTTTCAAAAGTAGATAAAACCATATGAAAACGGAGCTCCACAAATGTATAAATTAGTCATGCTATGTGCGAAATATCCGCTAAGAATCTTAGCAAGCATGTCATCTACGCAAAACGATATCTTTCGCCCAGGTTTCTTCCCATGTCACACAACGAGCATGGCGTGCTATGAAGCAGAGTATGTTAAAGAATTTCCCTTGGACACAGTCAAACAACCTAGTACAGCCGCTTTCAGCAGTCAGGGGTGCCACAGTGGCATGCTCAAAGAACCTAATAGAGCCACTTTCGGCAGTCGGAGGCACCACAGTGGCAAGCTAACTTGACAACATTGCCATCTGCACCAACGATACTGTCCAGGCAATACCCGTAGTCATAGGCAAGTTCCTGCATCAGGTTACAGTCAAGTCAGCAAATCCATAGGCAGATGAAACAGCAGGAAAACTGGGAAACAAAAGGTGCCGTGTGGGCTCACTTGTACAAATGATAGTACTCCCTCCGATCCATATTAATAGGTGTTGAAGTGGATGTATTTAGACATATTTTATTGCTAGATACATCCACTTCACCACCTATTAATATGGAACGGAGGGAGTATAATAAATTGTGTTTCAGTATTCTACTAATATCACACTTAACAGTAGTTTGCGAAATCAATTCATAAAAGCTTTCATAATATACATATCGCCATAGTATGTGTATGATTCAAATTTCCAACTTTAGTCTCTAGTGGTCTAAAAATATCCGGGTCGGCTGTATGAAAGCGATACTGTAGATTTGTCTCCAAATATTTCACGATGTTCATTTTTTATTTATTTCACAAGCTTTTGAAGACTTATTTGACATAAGCAGTTGTCATATTCTGTTGTGGACTACCAGCAGGAAACTGTCTTGTATTACCTCTGTTCCAAAATACAAGACATTTTAGTAGGCTAAACACAGGCTAGTTTAGCCTACTAAAACGTCTTACATTGTGGAACAAACGTAATATTAAGAAATCTAGGATTGAAGGAGCCTAATCTATTAGGAGTTCATATCGTGTTAGGAAAGGTCAAGGTTCTAGGCATTCAATACATAAGGATGTCGTGTATCTAGGCAAGCAAGAAAGAATCAATCTAACCAAGTTATTATCTCATGTAAGCCTATGTCTACCCAATCCCTGGCAGCCTCTGGGAATCCTCTGCACTACATTTCGGGCACCTTTGATTCAAAGGAATAGCGTAGGATTTTTGTAGGATTGAATCCTATAGGAAATTTTCCTATAGAAGTTATTTGATTCATAGGATCATATCCTATAGGAAATTATCCATAGGAATCTTGTAGTGTAAATCCCATAGGAAAATAACATGAGGTCCAACCTCTTTTTTTTTAATTCCTTCACCACAATCAAAGGGAATTGCTCTTCTCATAGGATTCACTTAGCCATACCATCCCAATCATACAAGTTTCCTATTCCTATACTTTTCCAATCCTATGAATCATAGGAAATCTAACATCCACTCAAACCTAATTTTAGGAATCTTTGTTTGGGAATGACATTGCAATCCAGTGTTTTCTTATTCCTACGGTTTTTTAATCCTGCGAATCACACAGGCCCTAAGTAAGTAAAACATTTAACTGGTCAAATAGCTGAACAATAAAGCTTCAATAGTAATGATTCAACTATCTCATAAAATTTCATGGCTAACACTTCACAGAGTAACTTCTCCTTAAGAAAGAAAATTTCAATTTTTCATCACGAAGAATCACCTGAAGAGGGGGTATAGTATCAGCTGCAAAAAGCATGATTTTTGCTAGCTTGATATCTCTATGTGAGCTCAATACACACTGGATGAAAAGGTTAGGTTGGCAGCTATGATTTATGAATCTTGCAAAGTTGCCAACCGAACCAGCATCAATGCAATACTCTGGGACTTGAGAAGCCTCTAAGTCATGCTCGTCTTGAAGGGATGCCATGTGCAATTCTGAGCCAGGCCTTTGCTGCAGAAAAAACAGTAGATATCATGAGATGTGCTAATTAAGTATACATAACAATGTAGAAAGGGAAGAAAATGACAGCTTCAAGTGGAGGACAATGTATTACTCCCTCCGATACATATTAATTGTCACTGATTTAGTACAATTTAATAACATTTTTATTTGAAAAGGGGATATCCCCAGCCTCTGCATCGATTGATGCATATAGCCTCTTTATCTAACAGCATATGCTGCTTCATTTGTCCTAACAAAATCTGGATTGTGTACTGGCTGCAATGAAGATGAACAAATCGAACCTTTGCTCATTTTTCTAGAAGCCAGTATCCAATCTAGATATTATTCAGACAAATGAAAGCTTCTTATCTAAAGGAAACAAATTAAAGATTCAAGCAAGAAGGCAAATAAAAAAATCAACATAGTAACAAAAATACTAGTCAAAGACGTGTGTTGGTGCTTCCAAGTAGGGGAACAGCTCTTAGACATGGTATAGATTTCACTTTGCCATTCTAACATAGAACGATTATATTGCGAAGTGGAAGTACTGTGTCACAGTAATACAACAAACCACTTCCAAAGTTGAACCAGAAAACAGTAGAGAAATGTCAGATACCTTCCTCCCGTCCAGGCCTTTAATGGTCTGAAGACAGTCTATATCAAATATGTACTTCTTCTCCTGCAAACCTTCAGCTTCCGCGCTCGTCATCAATACCCCAGTGTATTCACAGATTGGTGCCCCTGGAAGAATTGTGTCCCATGTCCTTACACCCCAACCTTTTAATTCAGTCTTGAACACCTGAATTTGCAGTATGATTCCTTAATCTGTATGGCAATGCAATATAAAGATAGCACATAAAAGAAAATAGGATACTAAGAAAAGTACTAACCTCTAGGCGGTATTGCAATCCTTGCTGGGATGTTCTATTTACACAGTTGTAGTGGCAGCTACAGTTAGCACCACACTCAAACACAACTGCTTTGGGCTCCACTAACCTAAGGATAAACAACTGATTAAAGAATATCTGAAGCCCAAGAGCAAAGAGTACATGATACATTCTTTTTTGTTTCCTCATAAATTAAAGCACCACTACCACCTTCCATTTTATGTAAATATTCGCATGAGCGAGTTTCTTAACGTTACAGTATGCTAAGAAACGATGATCTTCAACACAAACTGTTACCTTCCAACATTCTTATGTGTAGCATGCTTGGCACTCACTTTCCTTTGTCTGGACACATAAGGTAGATCAGAACCATTGCTATCAGCGCACAAGCAGTGTTTAGAGGTAGAACAATCTCCTTTGCAATTACAGCCAATACTGTCAGCTGGTATCTTGATATATTCTGGAATTTTAAGTGTCTTCGAGTACTCAAAGCCTACAGAGTGTGAAAGGAATGAATCAGATAAAATAAACCATTAAAGTGTGTGTGCAAAATATTTAGTCAAAGTCGAAACTTAAAGTATGAGGAGGAATAAAGGGCAAAAACATCAATTAATGTGAAACATTAAAAGAAACAAGCAATCATCTGGCATAAGCAGTAGAAGAGGAGCCAAAATCACATGTGATTAATACAGGTAAAAACAATGGACAAGAGAGCTATGAAGTGGGTAAACAAAAGTTCCTGCATACCAGATGGGGGAACAGGTGGATTATCAATTAAATTTGTAGCAGGAATTGGAAGGTTCTCCTGCCCATAGGAGATGTCCCGACAAACCAACCTATCAAGCAAACTCAATGACAAAGATTAAGACTCAGAGAGAAAGGTGGCAACCTAAACAACTCAAGACAACACAAAGTATGAACATTGAGGATACTGAAACAGATTATGGTCAGTGCTCGAGTAACACACACCCAGGTAATTCAGAAATTGGCATGTGAACATCTCCACGTTTAAATAGAACCTGCACATATATGTGTTTATAAGAACCTCAAAAGTAAAGAAATACTAAAGAAAAGCATCAGGATCAGAGAAATTGAGTGGAACATAAATCACTCTTTACACATAGTGAGACATGTTTCATCAAAACATAAGTACAACAAGCGGTCAGCCAATAGAGTCGATATTATGTAATTTATAGAGGGTACGAAATCCCTAGAGGGAGCGGCATGTTCTTATTAACAGACTACAAACAACATCAAGTACTAGGGAATTGCTGAATAACTGAACTGAAAGATCCATGTACAGCAGTAAATTCTAATCTGAGAGAAATAACATAAACTAAACGTGCAATCCAGGATTCTAAGAGCGATAGCAGTATTATCCTGTTTCCAAGAAACTACTACTAGAAAGTTCCCTAGTTAAACTAATACAAAAAAAAATTCCAGTCAACTCGGTTTTTCCCAGTTTCTTTACTTTTTTGCTTCATACGAATTTCACAATTCTTTGAACCAAATATCTGAAGGGGTTCAACCAAAATCCAGCCACAACTGACATACAACCAGGATCATGGAACCTAGTCCAGTCAATACATAATACTGTAGTAGATTTGACAGAATAAGAATACGGAGATAATAAAAAGAAGAAGATAAGGGGCTGAAATTAACTTCAGCTAGTAGAGTTACCCGGGAAGTTGTCAAAGGTGGTTGACCTTCAAGACGCTTCAGTTTGAATTTGAAAACGAAATGCCCACGTACTCCTTTCTCCGACAAGCAATCCACTACCTATGCAACATGGGTAGTCATAAAACAAGTTACTGAAGATGCAACTATGAGCTGTGTTCAGTTTTACAAGTAGTAGAGGTAAGACATATGACAAGAGGCTAGAAGCAAGACCTACTTCGACCATTTAGTGATAAAACACTTCAATTTGCTACAGATTAGTGTGTAGAGTTAATGGAAGAAATCTTCCAATATATATCATATACTTGATAATAAGATCATGCTAAGCGGCATTTCGAAAACAAAATATAACACTAAGTGGCCAGTTTGGAGGGTTGTAGTTCAGAACCATCAGCCTAAACACACTTAGTGTTAGACAGATGTTTGATAGTAAGATAATTTAGGAGATAAAACCTTGTATAATCCATCATAGGTGTAAACTTTCCCAGTGTAGCTGTCCTTTTCTATATGGCCACGAATGACCCGTATAGGGGTGCCAGCATCCTTGCTGTTCTGCAGAATAATAAATTATGTCAATCGAGGGACTACAGAAAATGTTGATCAGTACGAAGAACAAAAAGTGAGGAAAGTAGGTTGACAATGGGACTGGTAACTGCAATGGATTCTATCAGTAGAAGTAGGAGACAACTAACCAAATTAGGAGAGCTAAATCAAGATGGAAAAGGAAGAAGATGAGCTACTTCTTAACTAAGTGATGCAAAAGTCCAGCAGGCTTGAATAAGATTCATCATATTCATGAGATGTGAAAGAAAAACATTATACATGATAATGAAAATAATAAGGACGAGAGCATGAGAACTGAGTGCTAGCTCAGTGACTAGAGGCTGCGAGTGCGTGCCAACTGCCAAACCGCCTGGGTTTGAGTCCCAGCTACGGCTGCGTGCACTCGAATAAACCGGGAGTTTCATCTACCTAACAACGTATATTAAGGGAGGGACTATTCCCCCTTTGTTCATGTTTAATAAGGACAAGAACATTATAATTGAAGTATGACTGTAACAAACATAAAAGAAAGGAAACAAGATCAAATCTGAAGTAACAAGATTATTTTGCACAAAATAAAAAAAACATCAACGGAACCACAGAAACTAACCTTCAGTGCCAAGTTTCCACGAAGCAATGTTTGATTAGTTTTCTGGTGACTGTTACCAAGAAAATGGTTCCCTCCTTCGCCAGTGTAAATTATTTCATCAGCTTTGTCAAAATCATCTTCGTATGCCCCAGACATCACAATGCAGGTGGCAAGAGGGAAAGTTAAACCCTGATATCCGTTCTGCTTAATCAAGTGATAAGAGTACCACATAAATCAATTTTTCTTATGAAATAGATATATAAACAAACAATAACATCATTAGAGGCTTGTATATCACAAATGAAGCAGTGAGAGAAAAATACATCAAAATATTAATAGTTAGCCAAAGTCTTGCGAATATAAAAGAAACTTAAACATTAAATTACTCAGAAAATATAATATAATTATAAGATCAAGCCATTATCCTAACAACTGCACGTTTTTCCCATAAGAATCTAGTGATGGTGCAGTTGATAGTGGTGTAGTTGACAGCAATGTAGTTGTTTCTGCCGCATTCTTTTTAACCGTGTCATGTGTTTTAGCTGCATTTTTTTGCATGTTTAAACTGCCATGAAGTCTTTATTACACACCGTGGCCGACAAGGCCGGATATATGATTTGGCATCTGAAAATATATTTTATGGTGGATCTATAGAAATTCACATTTTTTGTCTGCAAACTAGGTAAAACTTAGAGACCTTCTCATTTGTCGACAAGAGGTATTATAGAAGTTCACCTTTGAGTTACATTATTTTGCGTTATTTTCCAAACCAAAGAAGTGTTTGGTAATCGTGGAATTAGCATTTGGCTTTTTTTTCTCTAGTCTGGAAGATTTGATGCCATATAACAGGCGGATGAAAATTCTCATTGAGCTGTTTCAACTGATAGCACACACATGGAAATGGTTGTAGTACTAGTAGTCCTCCTCCCAATGACGATAATCGCATTGACGATACACAACTGACCATGATCGCATATGACGAAGAATGGTGACCAATTGCACAGTATGGTTAACGATACACAAATACTCGTATAATGAAGAAAATTTATAATGCCCAGCTTGCACAAACATCAGAGCACGAGAGAAAGAGCCATCTCTCGGTTTAAAAAAAAGAGCTGAGGAGAGGATCTTTTTAATACGTCAGAAGTACTACAATATGGACAATACCATGGTAAACAAAACTACATTCTGTTTCTTTTGTCCAAACACATCGAAGTATGTAGAACTACAACTTTTTAATACACCACAGTATTCCAATAATACTCCCAAAAAATACTGACTACTTTACATCCAAACGGGCTCTGGATAAAAAAAATGCATCCAAATGAGGCCTAAAATGTAGCTACATCGAACCAAAGTTTAAAATTTCCATCTATGTTCTTGGAGCCATTAAAAAAAAAGTCCATTCTAAACCCATCCATGATTCTCGTTCGACTTGAACCTTGAGCTATGAAACCATCTATATTCAACCTTGAAATTTCTGGAATCGTTCGACTTGTACCCTAGTCTGGTTTTTGCATTTTGGAGTTTACGCAAAAATGTGAAAGAATTGAATGATACAAGGAATGGTATGAAATCATAACCAGCTAATCTTCATACAGAAATATCACTATTTATGTGGGCCAAAATTGTAAGAGATGCTAGATTCCGTTTGTCTTTTTTGTATAGAACACAAATTCACGTACTTTTGATGAAGCTTTGAAGGTTTTCATTATGTAACATATTAGCATTCCCAATGTTTATGGATGTTCCAAACTCTTTCTAAAACTTTGAAGGTTCAAAACCACACTAAAATCGGAGCTGCAGTTTCAGGGGTGGTTTGTCTCCCAAGGTTCCACAAAATCTAAAACAATTTTTTCATGGATGTGAAGCATGCTATAAAGTGAGAACCAGCAAAAATACATCAATAAATATGATAATGTCTGTTCCATGTAAACAACACAAGAGATAAATGCATTTCTCTTGTCATTTTTGCACGACACAGATATTCATATTCATGGATGAATTTTTGCAGGCTATCGTTTCATAGCCTGCTCTGCACCCATAAATTGCTCACACATTCTTTAAAGGCCTTTAACAAATTCGTCGGGTTGAATGTCGCTTCTAATATAAGCAAACAAACCAAGAGCATACTGAGCTGAACGTCAATTCCAACATTTAGTGAACTAGTGTGAGAGGGTCATTGTAGAACTATCAAATGTGCTACTATGTTATCAGCTAACTTTAAATACCCGTTCCACTAGCCTTACCATATCTTGATGTTTCGAATTCATATAATCTATACCCTTCATCCAATGGCCATGTAGACCTAGCACGACCATCTCAGCACGTGAGTAGAACTGATCACCAACATCAACCCCTAAAAAAGAAGACAATCAACAACTTTGCCTTGTTAACTTCTATAAATGGAGTAAGAAGGTAAGAAAAAACTATTCGATAATCCAATATCATTTTCTTCTCTAAGAATTAGTGGAAAACTAACCAGGAATGTGCCCTATCCTCTTCTCTGGATAAAGTACGGCATTAGTCGCTTGCATCTATTTTATTTTCCAGGTTCACATAAATTTCAAATATTTAAAATACAAAAGTCTAATAATTATCGTTGATAAAAAATATACCTTTGTTAATGCTTTCAAATCAGGGCGCTTTGATGCCCGTTTTACTTCTTCGGAACTTCCATCATCTCGGTTGTTACCCTATCATGTTCAGAATAGGCAAATAATTTACGAAAATGACCCGAGCGTTCCATAGACAAGATAAGCTAACTTGCAAAATAGGAAGGAAAACATATGGCAATGACTTCTTTTTGTGGAACTGGGAGCTGGGTGGGGTGGGTGGGGGTGTAACTTGTAGAACTTTATATTTCAACCATGGAGTAGTGGCCCCTAGTATTTCTTTACTTGATCTTGAGCTAATGCTTTGCTGAAGGATTGGTTTTCTCATATTTGCCCATAATTTACTTTCCAGTAAGTGATAAAATCAAACATATGTTGGAGAAATAAACAGAAATCATCGACAGAACCATCAAAAGTAAATTTTACATGTGAGAAAATAAATTCTAGAAGCATCATAGTTAGAAACACATTTTAGCTTCTATAAAAACAGAGCACATTTTAGCACGAAAAGCTAGTGTAGCATATGGAAACCAAGTAACCAACAAGCATTTAATGGAAAACTAGCGGCTAATAAGCTTCCAGCATAATTAGAACATTAGTATATTATGAGTTCTTACGGAAATATTATATTATGTTTAGAATATCATGAGTATGAAAATAAACAGATGCATCTACAAAACCATTTTGGTGGAAAGACAAGCAGCAGGAATAACAGTACAAAACTAGTTAAATTACACGTGGCACATTTCTGAACAAAGATATGTTCAAATTAAATCGGAACAAGGCAAGCAATTATAAGATCAACTCATTATATATACATAAAGGCTACAAATGACCTACTGTAATTACGGTTTTTTATGTATAAAATAAGGTAAACTCGGAACCATTTCACCGTAAATTATATATTTAAAAAAAAATGCCACTGGATGTGCGAATGACATGCCAGTCAATGTTCCACACATATAGTTGAGACACCCTGTGGTATTATTCGAGACTGCAAACTTATTGTGGCGTGTTACAGATTTTCTTAGACTAAACATACATGCCTATAAAAAACCATTCACAGATTAAACAAAACTAGTAAAACAAGCATTATAAGACAGTTTAGAATGAAGTATAGAGAAGTAAGTAACAAAGGAAATAAATAAGCAATGCAGCCTTAAGATAAAAATGCTCCTAATTATTCCTCACATGCACAACGGCTACCATTACTAATATATTCGGATTGAGGTAATACCAAATGGTAGAAACAAACTGAAATATGAGCATATGAAAAGCCTTTTAGATGAAAAGACCGTAACATAAAACTAAAGACATATTCTAGTACATTATATTAAATGTTTCTCTAAATTGACAGAAGCCAGTGTAACACAGGTTAGTAAACAACCAAATTAAAACCATAAGCTCAACCAAGCAATATGCTTTCAAGTGCACAATGACGGCGAAAAATTTTAGAAGCAAAGACCTGCTAGCACAAAAAACATAACGCATTTCAGTATGAAGGTATGCTCAAGTAACAAATAAAACAAACAAGGAACTACAAGCTCAATGCGCCTTACATTCCATGTATTTACAATAGCTACTACGAGTTTAATACAATCAGGATTCGAGGTGTACATATAGTGATAAAAAAAGGATCATCTAATAAATCATTTTGGAGGCAAGTCCTGGTAGCACAACTACATGCCATAGCCCATTACCATGACATAGGCTAGCGACAGATAGACAAACAAGCAAACACAAGATCAAACCGAGCATTTCAAATTAAGATGTTCTCAAGTACTATACAATCAACACATCCTTATGTGCCCCATATGCACAATGCCTACAAACAGTGTAATGTAAACCTTTCAACAACAAAGCCTAAAGGGTCCAAAGTGTTAGCGATATGTTTGTTTTCGTTTCCATTAGCTTGTAATCAGGAAAGGATAAGTGTAATCCGGTGAGATACGTATGGAGGAGTCCCCACCGTATCTCACCAAACCGTGTACTGCCTTCGGAGGAGGTTTTCCTTCGCTATATAACATGTAACCGATGGCCTCAACAAGGCATCGTTTCCGCCTACGATATCTAATATGGTATCAGAGCCTTCTTCCTCTACGACCTAGCTGCCGATCCGATCTACACATCCACGATCCAATCTACACGAACACAAAGCCGAAAAACACCCAATATCCCACGACACAACCAACGCCTACAACCAAAGCCTCTACGATTACAAGCCAAAACCCACGATCAAAGCCACAGACACGACACAACACAATCTACAACCCAAAACCTACACCCAAGCCTTGACAATCAATTCCAATGGCCTCATCATCGACAGGCGCGTCTGCTCTCGGGACTCCACCATCGCAGAAGCTCACGCGCAACAACTTCCTATTCTGGAAGACGTTGGTGTCGCCAGCCATCCGCAGCGCGCAGGCAGGAGGCCTGCTTGATGGCACGGACGTGGCGCCACCGGCAATGCTCGACGCTGAAGACGCCAAGGGGCAGAAGATCAAGATCCCGAACCCGGCCCACGCCGCCTGGGTCACCAAGGAGCAGTCCGTCCTCACGTTCCTCCTCAACTCCTTCTCGCCGGAGGTGCTGGCGCATGTGGTAGGTCTCGAAACCACAGCAGAGGTATGGGGGGTGATCACTCGCATGTTTTCCTCCAGCTCCAGGTCACGGATCAATAGTCTTCGTGGTTCTCTGAACTCCACCAAGAAACACGATCTATCTGCTGCCGCCTACTTCGCCAAGATGAAGGGATATGCCTCGGAGCTCGCGGCTGCCGGGAAAATCGTCGAGGAGGACGAGATGGTGGGCTATCTGCTGAACGGACTTGACGGCGCCTACGACTCCATCGTCGCCGCCGCCAACGCCAACACCAACACCACGCTTGATGATCTGTTCGCGCAGATATGCGCCCACGACACGCGCCAGTCCATGCTTGCTGAGACAGGCCAAGCTGCCGGCTTCACCTCCTCCGCCAACCTTGCTCGTCGTCATCAGGGAGGCGACAACCGCGCACGTGAGGGTGGTGGTGACCGCGGTGATCGCGATCACCGCGAGTACCGCACCGATGGCTCACGCTACCGAGGCCAAGATGCACGTGGTGATCGTGATCACCACGAGTACCGCGACGATGGTGGGCGCTATCGCTCCAACGACACACGCTCCAACGACACACGCCGCCGCGATGACGGCCCTCGACGTGATGACAGGCGACGCCGTGATGACGGTGGACGCCGCGATGATGGAGGAGGACGACGTGATGACCGCCCTCGCCGCGGTCGTCGAGTTGATCGCGCCCCCACCCCGTTCGTGGATGTTACTTGCTAAATATGCAAGATCCACGGACATCCGGCCTCGGATTGCTGGTGGAGGTACAAAAATGATGACTCCGACAGCGACACCGAGCATGAAGAGAAGAAACCCGCCAACATAGCCTCCTATGGAGTGGATACCAATTGGTATTCAGACACGGGGGCTACGGATCACATCACTGGTGCATTACACAAGCTCTCTACCCAAGAGAAGTATCAAGGCCATGATCGTGTTCACACGGCCGATGGTAAAGGTATGCCCATAAGCCATGTTGGTCATTCGATTTTGCAAACCCCACATACATCTCTATATCTCAATAATGTCTTACACGTTCCTAGTGCACACAAAAATCTTCTATCTATACACAAACTTGCCCTTGATAATAATGTCTTCATTGAATTTCATGCCTCTTTCTTTTTGATCAAGGACAAGGAGACAAGAAGAATTCTGTTTAGAGGGCCTTGCCGTGGAGGTCTTTATCCCTTAGTACCATCAGCTTCAGAGACATCCAAGCATGCTTTTTTATCAATAAAGCCATCATCATCCACATGGCATCGTCGTTTAGGTCACCCCTCGTCTTTTATTGTTCAACAAGTTCTTAGGAAGAATGAGTTAGATTACTCTCCAGAAATAAACTCTTATGTATGTGATTCTTGCCAATTAGCCAAAAGCCATCAACTCCCATATCCCATTTCCACAAGTGTATCCACATCCCCATTAGAGCAAGTCTTTTCTGATGTATGGGGACCTGCTCCCACCTCTGTTGGCAAGCATAATTACTATGTAAGCTTTATCGATGATTTTAGTAAATTTACGTGGATTTACTTACTAAAGAAACGCTCGGATGTCTATCAAGTATTTCTCAATTTCCAGCAATTTGTTGAAAGAAAGTTTGGTTGCAAAATAATAACCATGCAAACTGATTGGGGTGGTGAATATGAAAAACTCAATGGTTTCTTTCAACAAGTTGGTATCACACATCATGTGTCTTGCCCTCATGCACATCAACAAAATGGGTCAGCTGAGCGCAAGCATCGTCACATAGTAGAAGTTGGTCTTGCTTTACTTGCTCATGCATCTATACCACTTAAATTTTGGGATGAAGCTTTCCTTACAGCCACATTTCTTATAAATCTCCTACCTAGCAAAGTTCTCAATTTTGAATCTCCTGTTGAAAGGCTATTACACACAAAACCAAACTATGACTCTCTTCGTATTTTTGGGTGTGCATGTTGGCCGAATCTTCGTCCCTACAATAAACACAAACTCTCTTTTAGATCCACTCGTTGTGTTTTTCTAGGGTATAGCCCTCGTCATAAAGGAGTAAAATGCTTAGAGCCATCCACGGGTCGCATCTATATATCACGTGATGTTGTGTTTGATGAAAAAGTCTTTCCATTTGCTTCTATGCACAAAAATGCCGGTGCCCTTCTTAGACAGCAAATACTTCTTCTTCCTACACATATAGATACACTCCACATACATGGGAATGCAAACTTCGATGACCACATGCCTTTACCTGTTGTTCCTGTTACTAACCATGGCCAGGATGTTGAGGAAACAGCAGGAGAAAATTCGGTGCAAAGAGATGAAGAAATGAGTGAAAATTCCATCTCCAAAGGTGCCATATCGGATGTGGAAGAGGACAGAACCAGCACTGAAATCCATGATGATTCAGGTGCAGATCTCTCGGATCGTGCGCCCTCTGATCCCGAAACGGATTCTGCACCAGGCGCTGCGTCAGGTGCATCAGCGGGAGCACACGCCAGCTCCCCGCTGTCCTCCCCGACCCGCCAACCAGACGACGCCACGCAAGCCAGGACTTCCATGCACCGCCCCGTCTCGTCAGCCGCACCTGCACGTGGTGGGACCCCCGCGCGGTCTCGCCTGTCTCCTGCACCTCGCGACGACTCGCTGCCTTCCTCGACCCGCGAATCCGCGGATGCCACGCCAGCCGGGGCCACAGCACATCACGCCGACACGCCGGATGCTCACGCCAGTGGTGGGACCCCCGCGCGGTCCCGTCCATCTCGTGCGCCCCGTGATGCTTCCCCAGGAGACGGATCCAGCAGGCCTGCCTCGCCTGCTGCGCCTGACGACGCGTTGTCGGGTGCCCATGATTACGTCAATGATGAGCCTCTGGCACCCGACAGCGGCCCCTGCGGCCATCCAGCTGCAGCCACGCGTCCGTCCGCGCCAGGGGGTGAGGATTTTGACGCGGATTTTGACGCAGAAGGAGGATCCGGTGCGCTGCAGCCTCCTACGTCACCTCCTGTGGCTCGCAGCACACGACTTCAGAAGGGAATCAGAAAACCCCGCAAATACACTGATGGAACAATCAGGTACGGAAAACAAAAAAAATATGCTTATGGTACGGTTAAACGTGGTTTGTCTCTATCCACAGGAGAACCCTCGTCTTTACAAGAGGCACTTGATGATCACAATTGGAGAAGTGCAATGGAGGAAGAGTTTGATGCGTTGCAGAAAAATAAAACCTGGCATCTTGTTCCTCCAAGTTCACATAAAAATGTGATAGACTGCAAATGGGTTTATCGTATCAAGAAACATGCAAATGGTACAATTGACAGGTACAAAGCACGTCTTGTTGCAAAAGGGTTCAAACAGAGGTATGGTATTGATTATGAAGATACCTTCAGTCCTGTTGTTAAAGCTGCAACCATTAGACTTGTCTTAGCAGTTGCAGTTT
The DNA here is from genome assembly GCA_028641055.1 of Alopecurus myosuroides. NCBI lineage: Eukaryota > Viridiplantae > Streptophyta > Magnoliopsida > Poales > Poaceae > Alopecurus > Alopecurus myosuroides. The sequence goes on along the minus strand of CM054061.1, from coordinate 155,222,586 downwards.
CTCGAGGATGGAGTTTACGGCAGCTAGATGTCAAGAACGCGTTTTTGCATGGTGTTCTTGAGGAAGAGGTCTATATGAAACAACCCCCAGGTTTTGAGAATCCTGACATCCCAAATTATATTTGCAAGCTTGATAAAGCCCTTTATGGTTTAAAACAAGCTCCAAGGGCTTGGTATTCTCAGCTCAGTTCTAAGCTGCATGATCTTGGTTTTATTCCTTCCAAAGCTGATACTTCATTATTCTTATATCAGAAGGATGATATTAGTATGTTCATGTTGATTTATGTTGATGACATCATAATAGCAAGCTCTTCTGATATAGCCATTTCAGCCTTATTGAAAGATCTAAATGCACACTTTGCTATTAAAGATCTTGGTGATTTACATTATTTTCTGGGAATTGAAGTCAAAAGAACTCAAGATGGCTTGCTCTTGACTCAAGAAAAATATGCTAATGACTTACTAGCTCGAGTTGGTATGATAAATTGTAAACCTGCTCCTACACCATTATCATCCACTGAACCTCTATCTTTGCATGAGGGTACTCCTCTTGGTCCTGATGACAGTACACAGTATAGAAGCATTGTTGGTGCTCTCCAGTATTTGACACTCACACGTCCAGATTTGTCTTTTTCAGTCAACAAGGTCTGTCAGTATTTACATGCCCCTACAACAGATCACTGGACAGCTGTTAAAAGAATATTGAGATATGTTCAGCACACAGTAAACATTGGCATTACATTCACACAATCATCATCTATACTCTTGAGTGCTTTTTCAGATGCAGATTGGGCTGGTTGTCTTGATGATAGGAGATCCACTGGAGGTTTTGCCATATTCTTTGGGCCAAATTTGATCTCATGGAGTGCTCGTAAACAGGCAACAGTTTCTCGTTCCAGTACTGAGGCTGAATATAAATCTCTAGCAAATGCTACTGCAGAAGTGATATGGGTTGAAGCACTACTTCATGAACTTGGAGTAAAATTGACACAAAAACCTTGTCTTTGGTGTGATAATTTAGGTGCTACCTATTTATCATCTAATCATGTGTTTCATGCTCGTACAAAACACATAGAGATAGATTTTCACTTTGTTAGAGAGAGAGTAGCAAGCAAGCAACTAGAAATCAGGTTTATTTCTAGCAAAGATCAAATGGCTGATGGATTTACAAAGGCTCTTCCCGTTAAAGGACTAGAAGAATTCAAGCGTAATCTAAACTTGTATCCTAGTTTAGATTAAGGGAGGGTGTTAGCGATATGTTTGTTTTCGTTTCCATTAGCTTGTAATCAGGAAAGGATAAGTGTAATCCGGTGAGATACGTATGGAGGAGTCCCCACCGTATCTCACCAAACCGTGTACTGCCTTCGGAGGAGGTTTTCCTTCGCTATATAACATGTAACCGATGGCCTCAACAAGGCATCGTTTCCGCCTACGATATCTAATACAAAGGTTGCATGTAGGATCAAGGAGAATGTTAATTAAATGACGATGAAACATGCAGTGGCAGATTCACAAACCATGAGTTAAATTTTTTTTGCATATAGGATAAGTTGGACACCTAGGTTGCAAACACTTTTACAACAACTAAGCCTTTTGTCCCAAGCAAGTTGGGATAGGCAAGATATGAAACCCACATAGAAACTTGTGAAAAGTAAAAGAAAAACAAAAGACAAAAAAACAAAAGAGTAAATCGGTTCGGGCACATGGATTGCCAATTTCCATGCAGTCCTTTCAAAAGCCAAATATCTAGGTACATTCCAGTCCTTCAAGTCCCTTTTAACTGCCTAGGTAGCAAACACTTTTGTCTAGACTATTTCAATTCTTGCTAATGGAAAACGCAGAGAACGTTTGTCATCTAATAAAAAAAATTAGATGACAACATACAGACTAAAGTTGCAGTAGTGTTGAACTAAAATTGCACAATTTCAGGACTACAACTGCTAATAACTGTGCAACTTTAGGTGACCGGTAATTATGAAAAATTCAGGCAACTGAAAATTTGTGAATGCTCTGATTGCAGGAATACTTATGCACAACATCCAACATTACAAGGTTACTAATTGAATGGCGTGAAAAACTGAATGAACTTCATACTCGTGCTCCCTATCCACTATAAATCTTTCATGGAGAAATAGACCCTAGTTTCACAGCTCAAACTGTACACTGATGATAAAAGCCGCAAAATGCCAGACCTGACCCTTGAGAGCCCTGGACACCTTCAGTTCTTGCCTTATAGCCTGCTCCCTTTGTTGTTCCTCCTGTGACACAAACAACCATGTCAGGCCTTAAACACACTGTCTACACGAACAGGGAACCAATCCTTAATGAACCTATCTTCAGATATCTTTTGTATTCAACGAGAAACTTAAGGAAACAGGGCAACCTGCACGCAGTGGAGGTAGTAACTGTTAAACGCCCGCAGCGTCTCCTTGACACGCAACCGAGCGCTCTTGCCTCCACCTTCACCGCCGCCATGATCATCGGCTCCGCCATCCACGGGCAGCACCTCCTTGTTGTCCGTGGCCATGGGTACGGCTGCCGTCGTGCGCCTCTTCCTCCCGTCCTGAGCCACTACCTCCTCGCCCTGGAGAAACGGGGAAACCAAGGCGATCGCCGTCTCCGTCGCCTGGTTAGCCGTCCTATGCTTCCTCCTCTCGTAATACAACACCGGCTTCTTTGCCGGGCCGCCTCCCTCGTCCCACTCGTGCCCGCGGCGTCTGTCGGACTCTGCGTCGTCAGGTTGCCCCTTCTCGGTGCACGGTGCGTTCCGTGGGCGGGACGGCGCCGCGGAGATGGGGCGGACGTCAGGCTCGGCGTAGTCGGGGTACCTCTTCACGGCATACCTCGCGCTCCGCGGATGGAACGGCGCGGAGATGGCGCGGACGTCAGGCTCGGCGTAGTCGCGGCACCCCTTCTCGGTGTACGGTGCGCTCCGTGGGCTGCACGGCGCCGCGGAGACGGCGCGGACATCGGGCTCCGCGTTTTCGCGGCACCCTTTTTCGGCATACCGCGCGCTCCGCGGACGGGACGGCGAGGCGGGGCCGGAGAGGTCGGTCTCCTCCGCGTAGTTGGGGTACCCCTTCTCCGCGTACCGGGCGCTCCTCGGGCGGCACGGAGAACCGGCGGCGCGCAACACCTCCATGATGGCCGCCGGGTCGATCGCGGCCTTCCGCCCTACCTCCTTTAGGGCGCGGGCGGCGGCGTGGGACGAGACGGCGGCGTGGGGTTTGGAGAGATTTTGGGTGGGCGGAGAGAAGCAGCGAGGAGCTGCACACGACAAACACGAGACGAGAAAGGCAGGGATGACAGGTGGACGAAGGGACTATGGTCTTTTACCATTTCCGGCAAAGCCGGGGAGCGGATGGGGATTTTACCGGACTATCCCTCGCGAGGCTGTGAGTGGCTAACTCGTTGCGGATGTCTGAACAAAACGGGCGGCGTGATCGGACGGCCGCCAGCGCTGTCGCTCGAAAGGTACAGCCCTGCATCGCCGTCCAGCTCAAGTGACTAGGGCATCAATCCATGTAGAGTCGGTCACTGGTTTTTGTACTGTCCACCTCAACTATATATTTTTTCCAAAGAGGTCCACTGATCTAAGCAATAATCATCAGCAACCACAGCGGTATAATCAAATCCAAAAGTATAAAAGTATATACTCCCTCCATTCCGAATTAATCGTCGTCACTTTGTTAAAATATGAATATATCAATACACTAAAAATAAATATGTATTTAGACAAATCCATGACAACTATCTGGAGACCAACCGCCCCGTGCCATCTGAAAGAGCATTTCATAATCACTTGAGTTTTGTGTGTTTGTTAACAATATAATTGATATTTAACCCTGTGATGAATGTTTAAGGTACAAATATTACTAGCACAAAGCGGTGTCAAAGTTGTCAAAGTTATGGTGAAGGAGAAAAAGATCTCAGCGGTCAAAGTAGAGGTTTCTGTGGGCATCCAGAATGATTCCGGAATTTCCGGAATGATTCTGGTTTGGCCTCTGTTAGGATACGGACTCATTCCGGGTGATCCCGGGAGTCGGATCCATTCCGGATTCATTCTGACTTTGCCACGAAAACCTCTGTTGCGATTCGAAATCATTCCGGGCAATTTCGGGCAGTCGGATTCATTCTGAATTCATTCCAACATGAACGTGAAAACCTATGTTAGCATCTGGATTGCTCCGGATATTCCGAGCGTTCAAATTAATTCCGGAAGTTCCGAATTGCACGTCGACAGCAGAAAAACGACTAGTTTTTTAGTGGACCTATAAATAGAAGACTCATTCTTCTCCAAAGGGTTAGCTCGTCCAGAATCTATTGCTCCATTGACTGAGCTCACCCACCAAGCTAGATCGCTCATTTCCTCCACCCAAACTTGTTGAAAGTTGGAGGATTGAAGGAGAAGACCCGGATCTACATCTTCACCAACGGGATTTCCATTTCTCCCTCATTCATTTGAGGGAACCAAGTCTAGAATTTCCTTCTATGGAAAACCTAGACCTCCTAGCTACTTTTGGTGATTCTTGGGAGCCACCAATTTGGTTGTGTGTGTGTGCCCCAAGTTTGTTGTAAAGGACTCGATTCCCGCCTAAAAGGGGATCAATAGTGGAAGTTGAACTAGGCCTTTGTGGCGAGGTTCATCGGAGAATAGGGTAAGGCCTTTGTGGCGTTGAGTAGACCTTCATGGCGAGCTCACACCCCACCAGCAAGATGTACTCCCATCAAAGGGAGGAACTCGGGATTACATCCTTGTCTCTGCGTGTTTCTGTTATCGGTTACCCCGTTCTCTATCCTTTACTTTGTGTTTGTATCTTGTATCTTGTTGTCATATAGGTAAATTCACCGTAGTTGCATATCTAGAGAATTTACCTTTGTGTCAAACCTTAATTTGGAGAAAAATTAAAATTGGTCGTAGCACCTATTCACTCTCCCCTCCCCCTCTAGGAGCCCATACTTTACGTTCACCATCTTAGAGCATCTCTAAGAGACACCGCAAGTTCTGAACCTGCAAACCCCGGATGCAGGTTACTGAAAATCTGTTTGCAGAGTTTAATCGCGCGCAGATCAGACACTTCAATTGAAACTGCAAATTTAAATTTCAAACTACGCGGGAGTTTCATGTCGCTGTTCTTCATTACATAGATAGCCTGCTCACCAGAATTACTCGTCGGAGCTTGCTCACTGACCAAAATAAAGCTAGACTACGCGGCCCTAACCATAACTGACCAAAATCGGCTCACCGGAGCTCGCAGGGAGCGGTCACGCAGTCACCGGGGTGCGTTTCACTCCTCCTCCGAGTCGTCGTCGACGTAGATGACGACGGCTTTACCCTTCTCCTTCTCGCACCCCTTGGAGGCCTCCTGCTCACGGTGGAGGCGTTCCTGCTCGAGGCCCCGCTCGAACAGCAGCTGGTCGATGTCGTCCTCACAGCGGCGACGCTTCGCGGCACCTTGGGACTCCTCCTCGGAGCGCGTCTGCACCGCGCAGGTCACCATGGCGAGGACCTCATCAAGGACGAAGTCCTCGTCGGCCACCGAGCCCTTGAACGCGGCCGGATCATAGGCCTCGAAGCCATCCTCGTCCACGGCGACCTTGCGCGCCTGCACCGGAGTTTGCGGTGACGAGCCCGAGCAGGAGAAGGTCCAACTGCCGGAGGAGCTCCCCTCCGGGAACCGTGGAGGCGCCACGAGTGTAGAGGCCCCAGACCGGTAGGTCCAGAACCCCTCATATGCATTCATTCACGATCCCAGAAGAACCAGTCGTGAACAACATACGTAGTTGGCATACAGAATACATCATCCATTACACGAATATAGAGTCTTACATAAATGGTCACATGACCAAGTTCTTAGCAACTGTCACGCAGGACAGACATTCAAAGCAAACACAGCGGAAGACGATAAACATAGCGTAGTAGAACCCGAGTCACGCCTCATCCTACAGGCTGCTGACTGGGAGACGATCCTAGTTCGCAGGTTCATCAGCGTAGAACTCCTCCTCATAGTACTCCTCCTGAGGTGGCTCCTCGTAGTCTGATAAGTAGATACCAGGGGCGAAACCAAATGAGTACATTTGAATGTACTCAACAAGACATCCTTTATTAGCTTACAATAATGCATACATGCTTATTTGGTGGAGTGGGTAGGCCATACATATGGTTCAGCTACCCATGACAGATAAAAGACTTGCCATGGTTGATTCTTCAAGTTCACTTCTTTTGTAAACAAAAACATTTAAAATAATGTAGTTTTGCTCTCGTAGATATCACATATCTTGGAGGTTTTATAATACTTTTGGAAAAGAAAGTTTTTCTTTTCAGAAACCTTTAGTAGTAGTTTCTTTCTCATCGGTATCTCGCAGATACCAAGTCATTCCTCCATAGTACCTCTCAGGTACCAAAAGCCTTCCTTCAAAACCTCTTTTGAAAAGTTGACACAATACTAGCTACATGGCCATTCAACCGTCCATATCCGAGGACGCGGCTATCTCGAAATAGTTTTACTCTGCAGAGGTGTACACATTTCCACCAGATCCAGAGTCTGCCATGAAACAACCATGGACTGTTCCCAACCTATGAGAACATCAGATAACTGGTCTTGACTATCCACTCTGTACAAGCTAGTACATGACTATCTCTTCAATTGGGGCTTCCCTCCCTGGCAAGCCATGTCACACACCGCTCAAACAGGAGACCCAATTGCTGCATCCGGAGGGAAAATTAATCCCACACTTTAGATGTCCCGTATACTCACTCCTAGCGACACTTCGGTTCGGAGGATCCAATCCCCTATAGCCTTTGAGATAGCACATATACTAACCCTAACAAGTTTTTAATCAAGCCCCTACCCATATTGGGGTAAAGTGGCAGTACGATAATGGTTGTCCAGCGAAGACTAGGTTATGTGTCTTTTGTAAACATTTCTCATAAAATTTTCCCATCATAACAATCCTTCCGGCAGACAGGGTCTCACCCTTCCCCCGGGTTTTCCTTCCATAAGGCATTTGTTTACAAAAACACATTTTATTTAGTTCATTTAAGAACTCAAGTTTTTAAGTAGGTGTATGGTATTTATATACCATTTAGTGTCTAAGGGCTTGGTAATACCAAGTTGACTATGATTATGAGTCCTTATACTAGTAGTATTAATAGTAGTATTCACACAAAAATAGTTTTTTTGAAGGTATAGTTTTGTGAAACTTCAGAAGTGAAAAACATGCATGATAGATAATGATAAGTGTTTATACAGCAAGCATTAGGATGGCTTGCCTTGGTACAAGTGATGGTCCTGATCCTGAAAGTAACAGGAGTTGCAATACCCTTCTTCAGCAATTCCTTCCTCCTCGTTTTCTAACGTCGTAAAAAGAAATAAAGACACACTTTCAGAACCAGCAAGGCAAGCAATGCTACAAGCAATACATACAGCAAGCAATCAAAAAGTACCACCCATAGTTCTCAATTTTTCCCTAAAGAAAAATTGGCATAAAAACTATAGTTGGAAAATCTGCTTTTTTCCTAGTGCTTATGTGTGGTCAAAACAATGATTCTTAGTTAAGACCATTGTGGACCAGTGGGGTATAGCACATGCTACTGGACAGTAGGGTGTCCCATAAAACACATTTTGATGCCTAAAAATCCCCACAACAATTCCTATGGCTAGCACACATAATTTGCTAAATTACTCAAGTAGTGAAAATAAGCTCATGACAACAAGTCAACCTATTTTCCACTATGAGGCAAACATACCAGTGGGTGTTCCACTAGTGAATATGCTCACCAAGAGGTTAATAAGCCTCTGGTCACTTTTATAAAAGTGCTAAAAACAACAAACAAACACCCAAAAATTCCTACTCATACTAGTAGAAAATTTAGGAAACTACTAGACTAGTTTAGACTCTACTAGCTAATGTTATGCACAAGTGTGCAAGATTTTCAGAGGCAAAATACACCTCTAACCAGTACCATATATGCTACTGGATCTCACAAAAATAACATAAAAACATAGCTAGGAAACAAGGATAGATATGCTTAAAAAAAACACTACACATGTGAGGAGATTTATTTCTAGTCACCCAAGTGCTACTCATGCTTTTGTGCTATTTAATAGGAAAACTACCAGAGGTGAAAACCCTAAGGAAAATATTGCCACAAGTACTTTTCATCCTCTGGCTTCAATATCAAAAAGTCCTATTTTTCCCTAGTGGAAAACAAGACACAAAAACATTCATGAATCTCCTAGTGTGCAAACTAGTCCTTAAGCATTCCTATTTTAAACCTATTTCAAACACAAGCACCAAGCATCCAGAGGTGCTATAAACATATTAACAGTACCTAGGTGGTACTGGTTCCATGAAAAACAATCTAGCAACTAGCCTAAAGATTTATTTAAATATCTACTCAAAATATACATAAAAATCTAGCCATTAGCAAGACATAAGCATGGAAAACTAGTTTTAAAATGCTACCATTCAAACCATTTATTCTAACATGCTCATATAACTTGTATACATCATAACCACAATGGATAACAACATAACAAGCAAGATCACATCATTTGCAACTCACAAAAAGTAACATATAAGGCAAGATCTAGAATTAAAATTTAGGCAGAAAATAGCCAAAACTTGTTCTGTCTCTCTAAATTTTTCTGTTGCTTTAAAAAGTAAAACCTTCTAGGATGTGATAGTCCTTATCACTACAAAGCTTCTCCAACTTGCCTCACTCAAAAATAATATCCCAAACTCCCTCTAAAAATCATGGAATAGCCCACTGATGTTTTACCAAAATGGATGGCATTTCCAAATGGTCACTCACCTTGATGCAAACTAAAATTCTACTGATAGGTATTGGAAAGGGCTTTCCAAAACAGTTGAGTTTGCTCAAAAATGTTTTGTATTTTTGAAGTTCTATTCATTTCAATTTTTAGGGTACTGTCTGGCATATGATTTTTAGAAAAATCATAAAAACTCAAAACAAGTTTCTGCCAGTGGGATATGGTTGCAATTTTGTAAGGCTAGTAGTACAAAAACTAGCAAGGTAAAATAAATTAATATGCTACCTTTTCTAAGCCTAAAGCTAACACCTAAATTAATCTGCCAGAAAAAAAAGTGTTTTCGTTTTAAACCAAAAACTGCCCAACGGGCCAGATCCGCAGCGCGTGGCCCAGTTAACGCGGGCGCAGCCTGCCAGCTCGCGCGCGCGCGCGAAATGCACGGTTCAAAGGGGGCCGTCGATTCGCAGATCGACGGTCCCTGTTCTTTCTTCCTCCCCGCGTTACTCCTCTCTCTCTCTCTCTCCTAACCCGGACGAACACCTAGTGATCCTTCGCGGTTGCTCACCTAGGGCTCGAGAGAAGCAAAGGGACGGTGCGGGGTCGAAGGAGGGTGGCTTGGGCGTTGCCGTGGCGCGTTTTCGGGCGATGGCGACGAGTGTGCGCTGCGGCGGCTCGACGGCGTCCCGCGGCGGCTCCGAGGACGACGGCGATGAACCTGCAAGCGAGAGGGGGCAGGAGGATGTCAGGGAGGTGCGCTAGCTCCAGGGGGTCGCAATGGAGGTGAAAGGAGGGCGGGAGAGGCAGTGGTTGCTGCGGCGACCTCGTGCCCGATCTGTCCGGCCTGAAAATGGGCGCGGCTCGCCTCGCTCGCACAGAGCGAACGAGCAAGCGATGCTCGATGGGGTGAGTGGGAGGGATGAGTGGAGTGTGCTGGCGAGAGGGCTTGGTCTGGATTGCTTTGTAGCCACGAGTCAAAGGGGGAGGTGCTCGGGTTGGCATGGCATGGGCATGCCCTTGCCCCTTGGGGGTTCTCCACAGATGGCCACGGTTCCAATTGGCTCCTAGGGGTCAAGCAAGTACACAATGGTGAGCAAGGCCACAGCAAAGGCCAAGTGATGGGCAAAAAGAAGAATAAACACTATTTCAACCACTCTAATGACATCACAATTTAGTCAAAAGCCACCTCAGTTTTCTCCCTTCCTATCCAGCCAAAATGGGATCCAATGCCACCTTCTAGAAGGTCACTAACATGGTTTTCGAATTGGCAAGGTGGCCTGGCTTGGATCAGTGCACAAAAGCTAAAAACATTAAGTCCAAAAGTGTATTCACTGTTCTGTCAGAAAAATTCAGTTAGACAGTTTCTGAATTTTTTCTAAGTGCTGGAAAAACAGACAGAGATAGCAAAAGTTGGGTTTGTTTTCACCAAGCAAACCAGCTCTAAAATGAGTGATTTAAAATGCTCAACAAAGAACAACCATCCAAGTTTCAGATCCAACCATTTGCTTTGAAAAAAAATGGGTTTATGGCTCTGAAAATAAATGGCAAAGTAGGTACATTCTCTGTTTTTAAAATGCTCAAATTTCTGTCTTATCAAGATGGCTCAAAAACCATCTTGGCATTGTGTGTTAATTTTCTTTGTAGGTTTTTCCAAGAGTGTAGTTTTGTTGTACTCATATCAGAGAGTAGTTTTGATCAAAGAAAATCCCTAATTGGATAATCCTTGTGGTGGAAAACAAGGGTTGAAAACAGCTACTTGGCTGTTTTTCAGGGCAAGATTTATATTGGAAAAGCTAATGGAATCTTTTCCAATTAATTTTATTTCAAGTTCAAGATGATTCCTAAACATTTATAACACATTTTTAAGTTGAAACAAAGGGTCACCTCAAGTCTTGAAAAATAATCTCATAAGAGCCTTAGTGGAAAACATGGGAAAACAATTATAAAGCAATGTGTTTCTTAGGAGAAAAACTCCTCAAGTGAGTGAAAAGAAACACACCACTAATATTGCATAGATAACCATCAGTACACAACATGTTGTCCACTTAATTTCATTACAAAGGTCTTAAGAGACTTGCTAAAATACTATTATACAAGTGCTTAAAAACAGGGATGTGACAAATCTCCCCCCCTTAAAAGAATCTCGTCCCGAGATTCGCGGGTCTAGGCTTTAAGAAAATCAGGGAACTCCTTCCTGATATCATCCTCACGCTCCCAGGTAGCTTCTTCCTCAGAGTGATTGGTCCACTGAATCTTAAGGAATTTTATAGCACGCCTCCTGGTAGCACGCACAATTTCCTCGAGAACCCGCAGGGGTCTATCACGATAAGTCAAATCATCATTTATGTCAATGGTCCTGAAATCCACGTCTTGATACGAGAGATCTTTCTCCGGTACTTGCAGACATTTCCGGAGCAATGACACATGGAAAACATTGTGAAAAGCCGATAGCTCCTCAGGTAATTCTAACTGATAAGAAACTTCGCCACGACGTGCCAAGATCTTAAAAGGGCCAATATACCTGGGGGCCAGCTTTCCTTTGACATGGAAACGCTGCATCCCTTTGAGTGGCGTAACACGAAGGTACACGAAATCTCCAATGCTGAAAGAGACATCACGACGCTTCGTATCAGCATAACTCTTCTGACGAGATTGAGCTGTCTTTAAACGTTCCCGAATAAGTTGGACTTGCTCCTCTGCAGCTTTCAAAGTGTCCACACCAAAAACCTGACTGTCTCCAGTCTCAGTCCAATTTAAAGGTGTACGGCATTTACGTCCATACAGAGCTTCAAAAGGGGCCATTTGCAAGCTAGACTGATAACTGTTGTTGTAAGAAAACTCTGCGAAGGGCAGACAGTCTTCCCATTTAATCCCATAGGACAACACACAAGCACGGAGCATGTCCTCCAGAATTTGGTTCACACGTTCTGTTTGTCCATCAGTCTGCGGGTGATATGCTGTGCTAAAAGCTAGTTTGGTTCCCAAACTCTCGTGCAACTTCTTCCAAAATCTAGATGTGAACTGTGTACCTCGATCAGATACAATCCTGCTTGGGACTCCGTGTAGGCTGACAATCCGAGAAATGTAAAGATCCGCAAGCTGATCTCCACGATAGGTTGTCCGGACAGGAATAAAGTGAGCAACTTTTGTGAGCCTGTCCACGACAACCCATATAGAATCATTTCCTCGGCTGGACCTAGGAAGTCCAGTGATGAAGTCCATTCCCACTTCATCCCATTTCCAAACAGGTACTTGCAATGGTTGGAGCAATCCAGCGGGACGCTGGTGCCCGGCTTTTACTTGCTGGCAGACATGGCACTTGGCTACGAATGAAGCAATCTCTCGCTTCATTCCATGCCACCAGAATCTCTCTTTCAGGTCTTGATACATCTTTGTTCCTCCAGGATGGATAGAATACATGGTCTCATGAGCTTCGACCATGATGGTCTGCTTAAGATCAGATTCGGAGGGAACACAAATACGGCCTTCATACCATAATCCCCCATCAGCATCGATGGTAAACCCAGCAACCTTTTCCTTCTCCATGCGGGCTTTAATCCCATCAATACTTTTCTGGCCTTTCTGCGCTTCTTTGATTTGGTCAACCAGGGTTGGTTTAAGTTCTATGGCGTCCAACATGCCATAGCTGACCACTTCAATACCAAGCTGGTCCAGCTCTTTCCACAACTTGGGTTGCCTTACTAAAATCATAGCATTTAGAGAGGCCGGCTCTCGACTAAGAGCATCTGCAACCACATTTGCCTTTCCAGGGTGATAATGAATACTCAGATCATAATCTTTAATGAGCTCAATCCAGCGGCGCTGCCTCATGTTGAGCTCACGTTGAGTAAAGATATACTTTAAACTCTTATGATCCGTGTAAATTTCCACTCTCCTTCCCATAAGAAAGTGCCGCCATGTCTTGAGGGCATGAACAACGGCAGCAAGCTCTAAGTCATGGGTGGGATAATTCAACTCGTGGGGTCTTAACTGGCGGGATATGAAAGATATCACCTTCCCTTCTTGCATAAGCACGCTTCCAAGACCAAGCTTTGAAGCGTCACAATATACGTCGAAACTCTTGGTGACATCCGGCATTATAAGGATTGGGGCAGACACCAGTCGGTGCTTCAACTCATTGAAACTTTCTTCACATTTGTCCGTCCATAGGAACTTGCTATCCTTCTTGAGCAACTGGGTGAGGGGTCTGGCTATACTCGAGAATCCCTGAACAAACTTGCGGTAATATCCTGCCAAACCCAGAAAGGATCTGACTTCAGTCTGGTTGGTCGGAGCAGCACGCTTCTCCACAGACTGAACTAGAGCAGGGTCAACAGATATTCCTCCCGCAGATACTACATGTCCAAGAAATCCGACTTCCGTCAACCAGAATTGACATTTACTAAACTTAGCATACAATTGATGCTCACGAAGTGTTCCGAGCACAATTCTCAGGTGTTCTTCGTGTTCTTCCTCACTCCTCGAATATATAAGAATGTCGTCAATAAAGACCACGACAAACTTGTCTAGAAAATCCATGAATACCTTATTCATGAGGTTCATGAAATAGGCAGGGGCATTGGTTAGACCAAAGGACATTACGGTGTATTCATACAGCCCGTAACGAGTGGTGAAAGCAGTCTTTGGGATATCAGTATCACGGACTTTCAATTGATGATAACCAGTCCGAAGGTCAATCTTGGAGAAGATTACAGCCCCATTCAGCTGGTCAAACAAGTCTTCAATTTTGGGCAACGGGTATTTGTTCTTGATGGTAACATCATTTAACTTGCGGTAGTCCACACATAAACGAGTGGTACCGTCCCGTTTTCCCACAAAAATGATCGGAGATCCCCATGGCGATGCACTAGGGCGAATCAATCCTTTCCTTAACATGTCCTCCAGTTGAGTCTTCAACTCATCTAATTCCTTCGGGTTCATCCGATACGGCTTCTGTGCTATGGGTCCCGTTCCGGGCACTAACTCGATCACAAACTCGATATCCCGATCAGGGGGCATACCGGGTAATTCTTCAGGAAAAACATCCGGGTATTCGCAGACTACCGGGACTTCCTCAAGGGCAGGTTGGGCTATACCAGTGTGGTAGTGAACTTGTGACGAGGGTCGGGTTGCAGTGTACGCAACCTTTTCCCCATCCTCTGAGATCATTTCAATAGATTTCTTAGTGCAGTCGATAACTCCCTTATACTTGGCCATCCAGTTCATACCGAGTACCACTTCTATCCCTTTGGATCCCAGCACTATCAGATCCGCATGAAAAGTTTTCCCTTGAATTTCTACTGGTACCTCATTGCAAATTAGGTTGGCTTTAGTACTATCCCCAGGTATTTGTACTAACATAGGGTTGTGCATACGGGAATGCTTCATACCACTTTTCTCAGCAAACGGTTTAGTGACAAAGGAATGTGATGCACCAGAATCAAACAGTACTGCGGCTGGTACCGAGTTGACAGGAAACATACCCATCACCATGTCTGGTGCCTCCTGAGCTTCAGCAGCATTGATATGGTTCAGGTGTCCCTTCATCCTATTCTGTCGCCCAGTGGAAGGACCATGGTTCATCTTGGTTGCAGCAGGCTGGGCTGGAGCAGTAGCTTTGTTGGGGCAATCGCGAGCGAAGTGACCCTCCTTTCCACAGGCAAAGCAACCTCCAGAAGGCTTTGAGCTTGGGTTTGGTTTGGGAGCATTGTTGGTGTGGTTCCCATTTCCTCCAGTGTTACCTCCATAGCGGTTTCCATGATTATTTCCAGAGTGATTACCATGGTTACCACCATAGCTGTTTCCTCCGTACCTTGGTGTATACGGTGCAGGGTGGTTGTAGTTGTTGGGCCTTGGTGCATAGTTGTGGTTGGGGCGGGGTGCATAAGCAGGCGCTTTGTGAGTTGGTGGCCTCGCATACGGAGTGTTGCGAGTCCTCTGAGCACTAGGTCCTCCATGAGCAGTCATTTTCCTCTTGCGGTTATCATCGGCAGATTTCCGCTTGTGCTCCAGCACCATAGCGGCATTAGCAAGAGTCTCCATGTCCTGGAATGGAACTACTACCAGAGAGCACTGGAGCTCATCATCCAGCCCATTTAAGAACCTCTCCTTCTTCTTAGCATCAGTGTTAATATCATCCTGTGCATACCGGGACAGAGTAGTGAAATTTTCCCAGTATTCAGACACCGGCATACTTCCCTGCTTCAAATTTAGAAACTTCTCCCGCATAAGTGCCATCATCCCCTGGGGAATGTGATACTTGCGGAACCTTGCAGAGAATTCCTCCCAGGTGAACACGTGACCAGCAGCAACAGTCTCACGTGTAGTTTCCCACCAAGTCCTGGCAGGACCAGCGAGAAAATGGGAGGCCAACAGGACCTTATCATTCTCCTCAACTGAAGCGACCTCCAGTTTGTTTGCAATGGTGCGGAGCCAGTCGTCAGCATCGAGAGGCTCCACAATCCTTGTGAAAATTGGGGGGTTGGTGTGCTGAAAATCTCTCAGTCTCGAGCGAGTACCATTGCCATTGCCATTGCCATTGCCATTATTGTTGGCGGCAGCAGCTAGTTGTTGCAGAGCGGTAATGGTAGCAGCACTCTCATCTCGGCTGGCCTGGCGATCTTCCATCAGCAGGGCCAACAGCGCCTCCACTGTGGGTGGTGGTGGCGGTGGGGGTTCGCGACGGGGTGCCATGCTGAAGTGAAACATGTGTAAGTCTAAGAAATAAATTCTTGTTTTTGAAAACCCAGTACCTTAATATTTAAACAAAAGGAATACTAGCGATATGTTTCAAAAACAAGAGCGGGGCAGTCGCAAACTTGAATGAAATGAACGCAAGGTAGTGACAATCAACCGAAACCAAGCCTAACATTTCATTCATCACCATAATTAAACAGAGTTCCTTACATTACACACACACATCACAAGCCATATCATACAAGGAAGGCTTCACCGAGCTACAGGGGGTGCGATTGGTGGGGTCATCGCAAGGCTACTACTAGCAAACTATCTAGCAAAACGATCTAGCATACCTAACTAGTATCTAGACCAGCACCATGTGCTAAGGGTGAGAAGGCAGCGACTACACAGAGTCGTCGCTGTCCCCAACGTCGAAGATACGCTCCTCAGGGTCCTCCTCCTCCTCGCCAAGCAGGTCATCATCATCCTGCTCGCTAGCCTCGCTCATATCCATCCCCTCTAAGTCGGAGGGAACATCCTCAACAGGCAGAAGATCCTCAATCTCCCTGTGGAGCTCTGCGGCCTCCTCCTCCAGCTCCTCTACGGCAGCGTCTCTCGTGGCTATGTCATCACGAGCTATCTGAAGTCTGCCGCGCAGAACGGCGTTAGCCCCCTCCAGGGCTGTCAGTCTAGTGGTGAGGCGTGCACGGCCAAGGCGGGTGGCCCTCAGCTGCCTCCGTAAGGCCCGGTGCTTCGCGGTAGCAGCCTCTAACTGCTCCCTCGACTCGGACAACTGCTGAGCCAGAGCTCCACTCTCCTCCTGGCTGTCGTGAAGCTCAGCCCTCAGCTCGTCAGTCTCGGCTATCAGTGTGTGGTGCACCAATAGGCCGTGGAGGGTGTCAAGACGCTGGTCGTCCAACCTCAGCTGAGTGCGGTGTAGCAGAATCTCCATCTCGTCCAGGTGGGGACCAACAGTGGTGAAGTCTGGCTCGACAGGAAGTGGTATACCATCCTCATCACGCCTCCCAATCAGCTCGAATCGGGATCCGATGAACATGTACTCCCCGATGTGCGCCAGACGTGCTACTGACTCCTGAATCACGCGCACCGCAGCCTCGTTCCATGAACGATCGACAGCACGGTACACGTAGGTCTCCACTGTCGGGCTAGCCAGAGGTGCGCGGATAGTGACCTCCGCGTACCAGTCTCCCTCCAGAGGTGCCCCGGCAACTAGTCCTCCTCGCAGCTCCGGAAGTGGCCGTCCCAACACAGTAGCCATAGATACGAGCCTCTCCTCGAAAAGGAAATGCTCGCCACGTGGACGTCCCAACTGAAAAGCCACGGTGATGTCCACGTCCATCTACACAAAATTTTAAGTATAGTTTATGTTAGATCCAAGTGTGCAAAGTTTTAGGTTCATGCAAGAAATAACTTTAATGCAAGTAGAGTCTAACCCAGAGAGGTGGTGGGATATAGGGAATAGTTTTATACTTAGTCATATATCCAATATTTTTGTACTGTTTACTTAGATTATCGGAGTTTACACTAACGCCCATGCTAACTAAGGTCTCCTAGAGTCAGGATGGCTCTGATACCAACTTTGTAGAGGCCCCAGACCGGTAGGTCCAGAACCCCTCATATGCATTCATTCACGATCCCAGAAGAACCAGTCGTGAACAACATACGTAGTTGGCATACAGAATACATCATCCATTACACGAATATAGAGTCTTACATAAATGGTCACATGACCAAGTTCTTAGCAACTGTCACGCAGGACAGACATTCAAAGCAAACACAGCGGAAGACGATAAACATAGCGTAGTAGAACCCGAGTCACGCCTCATCCTACAGGCTGCTGACTGGGAGACGATCCTAGTTCGCAGGTTCATCAGCGTAGAACTCCTCCTCATAGTACTCCTCCTGAGGTGGCTCCTCGTAGTCTGATAAGTAGATACCAGGGGCGAAACCAAATGAGTACATTTGAATGTACTCAACAAGACATCCTTTATTAGCTTACAATAATGCATACATGCTTATTTGGTGGAGTGGGTAGGCCATACATATGGTTCAGCTACCCATGACAGATAAAAGACTTGCCATGGTTGATTCTTCAAGTTCACTTCTTTTGTAAACAAAAACATTTAAAATAATGTAGTTTTGCTCTCGTAGATATCACATATCTTGGAGGTTTTATAATACTTTTGGAAAAGAAAGTTTTTCTTTTCAGAAACCTTTAGTAGTAGTTTCTTTCTCATCGGTATCTCGCAGATACCAAGTCATTCCTCCATAGTACCTCTCAGGTACCAAAAGCCTTCCTTCAAAACCTCTTTTGAAAAGTTGACACAATACTAGCTACATGGCCATTCAACCGTCCATATCCGAGGACGCGGCTATCTCGAAATAGTTTTACTCTGCAGAGGTGTACACATTTCCACCAGATCCAGAGTCTGCCATGAAACAACCATGGACTGTTCCCAACCTATGAGAACATCAGATAACTGGTCTTGACTATCCACTCTGTACAAGCTAGTACATGACTATCTCTTCAATTGGGGCTTCCCTCCCTGGCAAGCCATGTCACACACCGCTCAAACAGGAGACCCAATTGCTGCATCCGGAGGGAAAATTAATCCCACACTTTAGATGTCCCGTATACTCACTCCTAGCGACACTTCGGTTCGGAGGATCCAATCCCCTATAGCCTTTGAGATAGCACATATACTAACCCTAACAAGTTTTTAATCAAGCCCCTACCCATATTGGGGTAAAGTGGCAGTACGATAATGGTTGTCCAGCGAAGACTAGGTTATGTGTCTTTTGTAAACATTTCTCATAAAATTTTCCCATCATAACAATCCTTCCGGCAGACAGGGTCTCACCCTTCCCCCGGGTTTTCCTTCCATAAGGCATTTGTTTACAAAAACACATTTTATTTAGTTCATTTAAGAACTCAAGTTTTTAAGTAGGTGTATGGTATTTATATACCATTTAGTGTCTAAGGGCTTGGTAATACCAAGTTGACTATGATTATGAGTCCTTATACTAGTAGTATTAATAGTAGTATTCACACAAAAATAGTTTTTTTGAAGGTATAGTTTTGTGAAACTTCAGAAGTGAAAAACATGCATGATAGATAATGATAAGTGTTTATACAGCAAGCATTAGGATGGCTTGCCTTGGTACAAGTGATGGTCCTGATCCTGAAAGTAACAGGAGTTGCAATACCCTTCTTCAGCAATTCCTTCCTCCTCGTTTTCTAACGTCGTAAAAAGAAATAAAGACACACTTTCAGAACCAGCAAGGCAAGCAATGCTACAAGCAATACATACAGCAAGCAATAAAAAAGTACCACCCATAGTTCTCAATTTTTCCCTAAAGAAAAATTGGCATAAAAACTATAGTTGGAAAATCTGCTTTTTTCCTAGTGCTTATGTGTGGTCAAAACAATGATTCTTAGTTAAGACCATTGTGGACCAGTGGGGTATAGCACATGCTACTGGACAGTAGGGTGTCCCATAAAACACATTTTGATGCCTAAAAATCCCCACAACAATTCCTATGGCTAGCACACATAATTTGCTAAATTACTCAAGTAGTGAAAATAAGCTCATGACAACAAGTCAACCTATTTTCCACTATGAGGCAAACATACCAGTGGGTGTTCCACTAGTGAATATGCTCACCAAGAGGTTAATAAGCCTCTGGTCACTTTTATAAAAGTGCTAAAAACAACAAACAAACACCCAAAAATTCCTACTCATACTAGTAGAAAATTTAGGAAACTACTAGACTAGTTTAGACTCTACTAGCTAATGTTATGCACAAGTGTGCAAGATTTTCAGAGGCAAAATACACCTCTAACCAGTACCATATATGCTACTGGATCTCACAAAAATAACATAAAAACATAGCTAGGAAACAAGGATAGATATGCTTAAAAAAAACACTACACATGTGAGGAGATTTATTTCTAGTCACCCAAGTGCTACTCATGCTTTTGTGCTATTTAATAGGAAAACTACCAGAGGTGAAAACCCTAAGGAAAATATTGCCACAAGTACTTTTCATCCTCTGGCTTCAATATCAAAAAGTCCTATTTTTCCCTAGTGGAAAACAAGACACAAAAACATTCATGAATCTCCTAGTGTGCAAACTAGTCCTTAAGCATTCCTATTTTAAACCTATTTCAAACACAAGCACCAAGCATCCAGAGGTGCTATAAACATATTAACAGTACCTAGGTGGTACTGGTTCCATGAAAAACAATCTAGCAACTAGCCTAAAGATTTATTTAAATATCTACTCAAAATATACATAAAAATCTAGCCATTAGCAAGACATAAGCATGGAAAACTAGTTTTAAAATGCTACCATTCAAACCATTTATTCTAACATGCTCATATAACTTGTATACATCATAACCACAATGGATAACAACATAACAAGCAAGATCACATCATTTGCAACTCACAAAAAGTAACATATAAGGCAAGATCTAGAATTAAAATTTAGGCAGAAAATAGCCAAAACTTGTTCTGTCTCTCTAAATTTTTCTGTTGCTTTAAAAAGTAAAACCTTCTAGGATGTGATAGTCCTTATCACTACAAAGCTTCTCCAACTTGCCTCACTCAAAAATAATATCCCAAACTCCCTCTAAAAATCATGGAATAGCCCACTGATGTTTTACCAAAATGGATGGCATTTCCAAATGGTCACTCACCTTGATGCAAACTAAAATTCTACTGATAGGTATTGGAAAGGGCTTTCCAAAACAGTTGAGTTTGCTCAAAAATGTTTTGTATTTTTGAAGTTCTATTCATTTCAATTTTTAGGGTACTGTCTGGCATATGATTTTTAGAAAAATCATAAAAACTCAAAACAAGTTTCTGCCAGTGGGATATGGTTGCAATTTTGTAAGGCTAGTAGTACAAAAATTAGCAAGGTAAAATAAATTAATATGCTACCTTTTCTAAGCCTAAAGCTAACACCTAAATTAATCTGCTAGAAAAAAAAGTGTTTTCGTTTTAAACCAAAAACTGCCCAACGGGCCAGATCCGCAGCGCGTGGCCCAGTTAACGCGGGCGCAGCCTGCCAGCTCGCGCGCGCGCGCGAAATGCACGGTTCAAAGGGGGCCGTCGATTCGCAGATCGACGGTCCCTGTTCTTTCTTCCTCCCCGCGTTACTCCTCTCTCTCTCTCTCTCCTAACCCGGACGAACACCTAGTGATCCTTCGCGGTTGCTCACCTAGGGCTCGAGAGAAGCAAAGGGACGGTGCGGGGTCGAAGGAGGGTGGCTTGGGCGTTGCCGTGGCGCGTTTTTGGGCGATGGCGACGAGTGTGCGCTGCGGCGGCTCGACGGCGTCCCGCGGCGGCTCCGAGGACGACGGCGATGAACCTGCAAGCGAGAGGGGGCAGGAGGATGTCAGGGAGGTGCGCTAGCTCCAGGGGGTCGCAATGGAGGTGAAAGGAGGGCGGGAGAGGCAGTGGTTGCTGCGGCGACCTCGTGCCCGATCTGTCCGGCCTGAAAATGGGCGCGGCTCGCCTCGCTCGCACAGAGCGAACGAGCAAGCGATGCTCGATGGGGTGAGTGGGAGGGATGAGTGGAGTGTGCTGGCGAGAGGGCTTGGTCTGGATTGCTTTGTAGCCACGAGTCAAAGGGGGAGGTGCTCGGGTTGGCATGGCATGGGCATGCCCTTGCCCCTTGGGGGTTCTCCACAGATGGCCACGGTTCCAATTGGCTCCTAGGGGTCAAGCAAGTACACAATGGTGAGCAAGGCCACAGCAAAGGCCAAGTGATGGGCAAAAAGAAGAATAAACACTATTTCAACCACTCTAATGACATCACAATTTAGTCAAAAGCCACCTCAGTTTTCTCCCTTCCTATCCAGCCAAAATGGGATCCAATGCCACCTTCTAGAAGGTCACTAACATGGTTTTCGAATTGGCAAGGTGGCCTGGCTTGGATCAGTGCACAAAAGCTAAAAACATTAAGTCCAAAAGTGTATTCACTGTTCTGTCAGAAAAATTCAGTTAGACAGTTTCTGAATTTTTTCTAAGTGCTGGAAAAACAGACAGAGATAGCAAAAGTTGGGTTTGTTTTCACCAAGCAAACCAGCTCTAAAATGAGTGATTTAAAATGCTCAACAAAGAACAACCATCCAAGTTTCAGATCCAACCATTTGCTTTGAAAAAAAATGGGTTTATGGCTCTGAAAATAAATGGCAAAGTAGGTACATTCTCTGTTTTTAAAATGCTCAAATTTCTGTCTTATCAAGATGGCTCAAAAACCATCTTGGCATTGTGTGTTAATTTTCTTTGTAGGTTTTTCCAAGAGTGTAGTTTTGTTGTACTCATATCAGAGAGTAGTTTTGATCAAAGAAAATCCCTAATTGGATAATCCTTGTGGTGGAAAACAAGGGTTGAAAACAGCTACTTGGCTGTTTTTCAGGGCAAGATTTATATTGGAAAAGCTAATGGAATCTTTTCCAATTAATTTTATTTCAAGTTCAAGATGATTCCTAAACATTTATAACACATTTTTAAGTTGAAACAAAGGGTCACCTCAAGTCTTGAAAAATAATCTCATAAGAGCCTTAGTGGAAAACATGGGAAAACAATTATAAAGCAATGTGTTTCTTAGGAGAAAAACTCCTCAAGTGAGTGAAAAGAAACACACCACTAATATTGCATAGATAACCATCAGTACACAACATGTTGTCCACTTAATTTCATTACAAAGGTCTTAAGAGACTTGCTAAAATACTATTATACAAGTGCTTAAAAACAGGGATGTGACAACGAGAGGCGCGGGTGGCACAGGAGGCGCGGGGGGCGACAGGAGACCGTGGAGGATGTCAAACTCCTCTGTCACTCGCCGCAACAACGACATTGGCACCGGGAGCCCCCTCCCCGTCCATTTATGGGGAGAGCGCTTCGGCGCGGCGTCAGCGGCGATGCAACGGCGACGCTCTACCTGCAGGGCCCACGGGAGGTTGTCCATGGTGGCGGTGGAGGCGTCAATCAGCGACTGGAGCGAGAAAAGGGCAGTGGTCGGCAGCGAGAAATGTGGGGGATTTTGGCTAGGGTTCGGCGGCGGAGGGAGGGTTTCGGCCTGCATTTCGGGGATGGAAGCGGTTAAATAGCATCCGCGGGTGGAAATTTGCGGAGGGCTCTAAATCGATTGCAGGCCGAGCCACGATTGCAGTTTCTAATTTGCGCAGTGAACTGGATCCGGCCCGCAAACTCGCCGGAATTTTGCAGTTCCGACTGATTTGTGGTGTCTCTTAGAGATGCTCTTACATAGTGCTAATATTACGAGTGTAGCTTAAGAAAAAGTGTGTGTCGTATTCATGATACCGGTAGTACGCGTGCCGTTTAAGAGAAAGGTGTGTTCTGCATTCTCAAGGCCAGTGAAATACTCTATCCGTATCAAAATGTAAGATGTTTTACCTTTTTCTAGACAAAATGTATCTATACATGTTTTATTGTAAGATGCTTATGAATCTTCACACTAAAACATATGTAGATACGTTTTGTCTTGGAAAGGCTAAAACATTTTATATTTCGATACGGAGGGAGTACTAAACAAAGGTGTCAAATATTTAGTAATTGCAATTTAACTTGAGAATTTCAACTTAACTAGCATATGTACATTAGCGTTGGCAGGGAACGAAAAAAATAAAAATCAAGCCCGACGATTTTGTTGGAGGAAACAAACTTCGTATCTACAAGTTGGACGCGACGATAAAACAAACAATTCAATTATGGTGGCATGCACATTCATGGCAATATTCATATAGACATGACGTCAAACATATATAGACTGTCATCCAATTGTATCTATAACTAATATTCCACTTCGAAACCACTATCCAGCATGTATCTCTAAATATTAAGTTGTAAACAACAGAGTATTGCTTTAACCTCAGTCCACAATGTAAGCATTATTTTAACATCACAAATGACACTAAACACCATTGTTTTCTTCTTAGTGGCAATAACACAATATCCCGCTTGCACATTTTTGTTACTCGAGCGTTGAGAAAGTAAGGTTAGAGCCCACTATCGAACACCAACTCACTCTTGTAGATTTACACATAAATTTGGGCAGGGTATACACATAATCGAATAGCATGTAGGAACATAAATAAAATAACTCATGATAAAAATAGCATTGTATAAATATCATGCATGATTTGATCATTACTGGTGTACGTTGCAGAATTTAAAATTTTCGCCCAACGTAATCGTCAAGATCACTATGGAGATAACAATGCATGCCATACATGCTTTGATCTAGTAGTACGACTCACCGGCAGCGGAGGAAGCGATGTAGTCATAGTAGATTCTAAACAATCGTAGATCCTCACAACTAGACCTAGTTGCAAGGATGTCGCTGAGCTTCCCTCGACAAAGATCACGCGTGTAATCTCTCTTATGGTGTGCATGCATACGCTCGTGTCAACCCACCAGTGCTCCGCCGTCCAGGACTTGGCACCGACGAAGGGAGACAATCTTTCAGCGTTGATAATTGGTAGATTTAATCAACCTTGATTACAGCTATATGTATTGGATATATGCCCAAAAGTCAATAATATGTGTACATCAGTTTCATAATGATGATTCATATTACGGTTTATATTACTATGTTATAACTGACGTGGCTCCTAAATATGATATTCAGAGGAAAACGCACGCTCACATGTAGTAACATGAACAAAGTATCAAACTCTAGTCTTGCCTTTTACGACTAATTCATTGGATGCTTGATGGTTGTGTTTTTCTGGTCATTGGCATTGTTTATGTCAGGATCAATGAATAATATATTGTTGGAAGGGAACAATATGGATGGGGGGTATACCCTAGTAGTTGATATGCTAAGAGATTCCATTAAGACATTTGTCCTTAGTGTCATATCACAGCACGGTTGTATTACAGTGTATCATTTGATCATGAGGTTATCAAAGTGATATATTCTAGAGGTTTTACTTTGATACTATCTATAGTCACGCCGTAAAATGGGTGAACATAACGGTAGCCAGTGGGTAATTATAAGGGAGTATATTTCCACGATGTTTAGAGATGGGAATTACTCCTCCGTAAAAAGAGAGATACATGTTTGGGCCCACTCGGTATTCTTGATATCCATAAGTTCTACAGACAATGCATGATGATACATCATGTGGGATATCACAATACAGTAACGAGTAAAAGGACACTTACCGGTTAATGAGATAGATAAAGGTATAGTGAACCAAACATTGTTTCACGGCAATACCGGAATCCATAGTATCGAGTAAGTTTGGTATCATGAGTAATAGGAAAATTGTATAATAGCCAAATAGGTTTAGCAATTTATTCGTATAGTATGTGGGAGTCAATATGAGCATCCATGGCCCTGCTATTGATTATTGAAAAGGAAAGAGTTTTCCGTTTCATGTCCACACACTATCGAACATATAGGGGAAAACACACTTAAGTTAGGGTTGGTTTATGTGTATATCGGTAAGTCCGGACCAACAAGGAGTATCATTGAAATGGTGTTTCTGCATGATAGATATATTTTATATATAGGAGACAATTTATATTAAGGGCATGAGATGTCCCAGAGTAATAGAAATAATTTATATAATTTGTATTACTACATGAATTTATTCCGGAGTTTTTTAGAGAGAGAAATTGATGATGCACGCTTTACGGAGCAAGTCCAGGGGCATGAGATGTCCTGGGGTGTCGAAAATATATTTCTGACATTGTTAGATAAGGTCGATGATTTTATCTAAAGGGGTCACCGCACCCAATTTTGGGGGCTGCTAGGTGGGCACCATGCATTGGCACATATCATCCCTGCATTTTCTTGGATTTAATTGGAGAGAAAAAGTAGAAAAAATGGAAAAAGGAAAAAAAAGGGAGGTGGAGTTGGACTCCACTAGGGGAGTCCAATCCGACTCCAACAAGGAGAGGGGCTGCAACCACCTCCTTGGTGCGCCAAGACCCCCTCCTAGCTGAAGTATGACTCCTCCCTCCTTTGGTATGACTCCCCTTCCCTCCAACTATAAAAGGAACCCCAAGGCTTGAGGCAAAACATAATTATGTGAGCAATTGTCTCTCAAGTATCTCTCTCCATCTCTCTAGTAGAATTAGGGGTCTAATTAGAGCTTCTAATTAGAGCCCCTCTAATTAAATAAGAGCTTCTTCTAATCGGGGTTTTGAGGTGTCCTCTCCCAATTATATATAGATTCTAATTGTTCTCTCTCTCTCTCTCATGTATTGATAACTGTCGGGGGGCTACCCCCGAGTAGGGTAAAGACAAGTGGTAAAGGCAGCTTACAGAAGAGAGGTTTGGTCGAGTAGCCGACTACCTGGTACTCGCTACCCGGTCGACTGCTACTCGGTCTCACCTCAAGATGACCAGAAGGAGAAATCAAGCAAGTTCTATCATTTCGAGTAGAAGGTTGACCCGAGTACAATTGTTCCCGCCAATTGTACTCGGGTCAACCTTCTACTCGAAATGATAGAACTTGCTTGATTTCTCCTTCTGGTCATCTTGAGGTGAGACCGAGTAGCAGTCGACCGGGTAGCGAGTACCAGGTAGTCGGCTACTCGACCAAACCTCTCTTCTGTAAGCTGCCTTTACCACTTGTCTTTACCCTACTCGGGGGTAGCCCCCCGACAGCAGTCCCCGAAGCTGGTTGAGTCTTGCGAACTTGTTCACTAGGCTCATCCAGCTTAAAACCAATCTTTGCCTCTCAGCCCTTGAACCTCAAGATGCCGAGAAGAGCCTCCGAGTAGCTGTCTGGAAAGTACCTTGAGTTTTCTCTCTTCCGAGTATCACTTGCTTTCTGCTCCGTAACCGAGTAAAAAGACTCATGGAAAGTACCTTGGGTTTCCTCTCTTCCAAGTATCACTTGCTTTCTACTCTGTAACCGAGTAAAAAGACTTAGAGAATTTTCTGGAATCGAGCCGTTGCGGCACAGAGCACGATCCAGCCCTTCGCGCAGCAACTGCCCACGTGTCAAGCATCCACGACCTTGTCGTTTCGTTGCCCAGGACACGACCTGCCACGCGTCCAGTTTTCACGCAGTGGGCCCACCGGCCGTCATGTCCCATCAAGTGCAGTTATAGGCCACGATTCGGTGGTGGGATCCAATGCGGCCGTTACGCGCGCAACCTGCGCTTGTGTGCGTTTCTAACCGGCCACATGATCCACCACACGCCACAATCGATCCCACTCCCACGACGGTAACGGTAAATCCGCGGAGGAGATATAAATACCTCCCCGGTAATTTCCTTTTCCCCTTCCTTGCATTATTCCTCCTTCGTCTCCTGCGCTTCTCCGCCACCGTGCTCTCCGCCGCCGCGCAAGCTCTCGCGCCGCCGCGAACTCAATCCCTCCACCAAATCCTTCAACACCTCTCACTCCTTCCACCCGCAGCGATGGCCAAGGCTGGCTGGGCCGGTTCCTCCGTCACGGCTGAAGACTGCGCCTGGCTCGTCAACACCCGGCGGGTTCCTCCCGGCGTGGAGTGCCGGGCGCCAGGCAGTGAGCTCGTGCCCACTCCGCGGGAGGGAGAGCGGGTGGTCTTCATGTCGCACTTCGAGCGCGGCTTTGGACTGCCCGCCTCCGACTTCCTGAGGAACTTCCTCAACCACTTCGGCATCCAGATGCACCACCTGCCCCCCAACGCCGTCGTCTTCCTCGCCTACCACGCCGTGGTCTGCGAGGCCTTCCTCGGCGTCCGGCCCACGTGGGAGACGTGGCTCAGGTATTTCCATCTGCGCCAACAATCCACCGGGAAGAAGGACTCCGCGGGCGGCGCCCGCGCCACGGACACCGGCTGCGCCATGATGGTGCAGCGGTCCGGGACACACCACCCCCGCATCAAGGGGCTGGACTCCGTCAAGCTCTGGCAGAAGACGTTCCTCTACGTCAAGAACGTTGCCGCCGCGGAAGGAGCCCGAGTAGATGACCGCATCAACCTGCCGGTTTGGAGCAACCGCGCTCCGATTGGGCTGTACTGGAAGGACAAGCCCGTCAACGACGACGACGCCATCGAGATGGAGGATCGACTCGGCTGGCTGAAGGCGCAAGGCCTCAAGAACGACGATCCAGTGGCGTGCTGGATCCAGCGCCGAGTGCTGCCCTTGCAGGAGCGCAGCCATCTCATGTGTTACATGGGAGGCCCCCGCGACTGCACCAGGACCACCACCATCGAGATCGACAACATCGATGTTCCCCTGCACGCCAGGAACATCCTGACGACAAGCCTTGGCGACCACTGGCAGTACGGGTTCGTCCCGTACAGCCGTACCAAGCCGATTGAGCGGGTACGCCTTTCTTTCTCTGCATTACTTTCCGACTAGATAAATCCTCCTCTCGCCGCAAGTAGCGATCGTCTACTGCACCGAGTAGGGTACTTAGCCGGGTTGCGTAGGCTTAATGTGCTTCGTGCTTGCACGCCTTGCCGGGTAGCCTATTCGAGAACAACTCCTAGGCTTGATGTGCTTTAGACTTGCACGCCCTTCCGAGTAATACCCTCCCGCAAACATGCTTAGGCTTAGTATGCTTTGTGCTTGCACGCCTATCCGGGTAGAATGCTTAGTACACTGCCTAGGCTTTGTGTACTTTGTACCTGCACGCCTATCCGGGTAGAATTCCTTCCTGGTACTCGGCCAGTCTGTGATCTTTTTCTGGTTTTCAGGTTCTTACGCGCCAGCTCATCGAGAGCTACGATGTTTTCGAGAGCAACTGGTCTGCCGATCGTGAGGAGGACGATGTGCCTTCTCACGATGCCGCGGAGCAGTCCAACCCTTCTCGCTCCCCCGTTGCTGATAAGCGCGACGCTCTCCGCACCTGGTCCGATGAGGACTTTGATGGTAAGTACGCTTTCACTCTGATTGCTTCCGAGAAGGACCAATCCCTTGTTTGCTGTTTCTGATTCCTTCCCCTTTCTCTTGTATTCTCAGATGAAGGTGCCGCGGAGAAGGATGACGAGGACGAAGGCGAGAACGAGGGCGTTGCGCCCATAGCCGCCAAGCCTTTGTCCGTCGCCGCTCCTGAGACCCGCAAGCGAACCGGTAGTGGAGCATCAGCACCTCCTGCCAAGAGGAAGAAGCCCACCGAGAAGAAGGTGGTAGTGAAGAGGTCCAGGCGAGAGCTCAAGTCCACCACCGCGTAAGCCCTCTTCCCGGTCGCTTCCCTTCTCACGCTGTGCTATTCCTCCAAATCCCTTCTAATTTCTGATTTCTTCCCTCTCTACAGACCTCCCATGAATGCGGACGCAGCTCTCGCGTCCAGCCAAGCTAGGGAACCACCAGTACCTCTCATCAATCTTGATGATGACGAGGACCACACCGCCAGTGCTGCTGCTGCCAATCCGCAGACTACTGATGCACAAAGCGCAGCGGCCGAACCAGCAGCACAGGACGCTACTGTCCGCCAAGAGAGACCCCCTTCTCCTCCGGCTAGCAATGCCGAGGAGAACCAGGACCCAGAGATGCAAGACAACGCCGCCGAGGAGCGGCCAGAAGTAGAGCAAGAGCAGCCAACCACAGGGGCTGCTGCACAAGATAATCTTGCTACTGAGCAGCGAGTGGAAGCCACCACCGCCATGGACGCCACCCCAACCAATGCCGATCCATTGAGCGGCGTGCAGCCAGGTGACGCACCGAGTAGCTCCCTGCCAGGAGCTGCACAGGGCGATGGATCTGCGGCGCCACCCACTGCACAAGGCCCTGCACCGCCAAGCTCCTCCTCGTCTCCGCAAACCAAGGATGCACCTAGCTCCCCTGCCGGGCGAGTAACCAGGCAGCAAGCCGCCCTAGATGCTCTGAGGAGCGAGGTTGACAGAAGGGCAGCCGAGAAAGAAGCTGCGGAGAAGGCCAAGGCGGAGAAAGAAGCCGCTAAGAAGGCCAAGGCCGAGAAGGAAGCCGCCGAGAAGGCGAAGGCCATAGCTGACGGGAAGAAGGTTGCAGATCCCGAGAAGCAGCGGGCCGAGAAAGAAAGGGCGAAGAAGCGAGCCAGAGACCAAGTGCCGCCACCAACCTCAGGTGGGGCACTCGTGATCCGCGAGTCTGGCCCAATTCCCGCCGCGCTCTCGGCTGATGCTCGTGCTGCTGGCCAGCCCTGCTACCCGGAGTATATGATTGAGGTTAGCCACCAGCACTCAATCGGCTTCCCTCCCCAGGACAAAGCCTTAGCTATCCAGCATGGAAGGAAGGCTGTTGCCATGAACTCCCCTCCTCCAGATCCAAGCCAACAGCAGACTGCCAATATTGCTTCTCGTGGAGTCCAAGACAAACCCATAACTTCCAAAGGCCTTGAGCAGGTACTGGACACTGTTGGCTTCATCGACGCCAAATGGGACAGCAAGGTTCTCGGCGTGGAGAAGTGGCATGGTCTCACCCTTGGCGGCCTCGATCACATGCGCGTGGACTGGAACAAGGTCGACCTGGGACACAAGCCCATGACCGTCTCCACCGATACCGCGACACTTGCAGCCAAGATGTTCCTGCATCGCAAGAATGCCGAGGACATCGAGCAGGCCTACGCAGTAAGTTTTCCTTATCTTTTCTGAGTTGAATTTTCCGAGTTGAATTTTCTTCTCTTCTATTCGCCTTTCTGTTCCTTTCCATCACTCCCAGTCCCCGAGATTCTAGCCGAGTAGGTGGATACTCTCCGAGTAGCTTCCTACTCGGGTTGAATCTAATCTGCTTTTCCTAACTTTCTTCTTCTCGCTTCTCAGGACAGCGTCCTGAAACGGACTAATCTATACCGCCATCTCCTCTGGAACCACTCCATCGCTAGGAGGAGAATTGCTGCTCTGGAGAAGGAAAAGGCAGCTGCGGAGGCAGCCAGCAAAGATGCCAACGCTAACACCCAACAGCTGACTGAAGTGCAAGGTACGCTTTTAGCTGTGCGATTCATGCGTTTTATGTATACGCTCGCCTATGCTTTCTTTCGCGTTAACCTTTCTACTCTGCAGAGAAACTGAAGAGCCTAGCCGAGGAGCACAATAAATGTCGTGCTTTCGTGCAGAACGCCGAAGCCACCATCAAAAGGCTAGACGGTGAGTTTGTCGTCCACTCGGTTTTATTTTGAATCCACGTCTTCATTGCTTCTGTATTGATCTTGCCTGGCTCTTCGCAGAAGATCACAAGGTGTTTGCTGCAGCACACCGAGAGTGTGTCCAGCCGGCCGAGTTGCAACACCAACTGTCCGAGCAGGCTGGTGTGTTGCTGAACCATCATGCCACCGAGACCGAGAAGCTGCAACTCCAGTTGCAACAGGCACTCCAGGATGCCATCAATATTGGCGCCGAGAGAGACAGAGCCCTCGCCGAGAAGGCCAAGGCCGAGGGCACTTTCAGAGCCAAGGAGAGGGCCCTTGAGCAGGAATGTGAAACTCTGAAGAAGGCCAACGCTGATCTCTTCGCACAGATGAATGGCTTGCGCCTGATCCAAGAAAGGCACATTTCCAACGAGGAGTCCTGGAAGAAAAAATTGCAGCGGCTGCGCAACGAACTCTCCGGTAAGTCTTTTCTTCGCTGCTTCTTTTCTTCTCGGTCACATTTCTTCTCGGTTCTGAAGTTACCACATGTTATTTCAGAGATCTGGCCTCATCTCGACTCTCCTTCTGCGCCTACGCTGGCCAAGACCAAAGCGGCTCGCATTGCGAAAGGTGAAGCAGCAGATACCCGAGCCGAGATCGAGGACAGCTTGCTGGTGCTCAAAGGCTACTTCGAACAGCTGGCTGGCTTCGGAACTGACCTGATGCACGAGGGCTTTGAGCTTCACAAGCTTTTTTTGGCCTAATGATCCTCCGCCAAAGTCCATGAAGGGCCTAGCCCTCAAGCTGAAGAATGTGAAGAAGGAACTGAAGAAGTGGCGCGCTTCGGGAGCCCGTGCCGGTGCGGATGTGATGCTTCTCTGCATCGCATCCTGGTACGAAAACCTCAACATGCAGCTCATCCGCGGGAAGCGCAATGATTCCAAGTGGGAGTTAGATCCCGACTGCGTGGCCACTCGCAAGCAGGTTGCCTACGAGGTCGCGGAGTGCGCCGAGACGGAGACCTACATCGATGGCCTCCCTGAGCCCGACACCGACTACGAAGACGAAGGGGAAGCTGACGAAGAAGTTGACTCCGAGCTGGAAGGCTTCTTCGACTCTCCTGAGGGCAAGGCCGGGAAGGGGAAAGGCACGGCCGTCTCGGGTAGCGATGAGGAGGCTGAGCACATCGAGACTGCTCCACTCGAGTTCGGCACCTCCTCAGGCGCTGCTCTCGATGACACGGTGCCCCCTCCTGGCCAGGCTTCAGGCTCCTCCTCGGCTCCCGGTCCCGTCTCGGCGGCCACAGCCACTTCCGAGCAGACAGCCACCCAGCATGCTGCCGAGATGACGGAATCCGCCACCGTTCAGACGGAAGCGGATGCCGCCCATGCCAGCACCGAGGAAACAGCCGCCGCGACCGCCACTGAAGAAGCAGCAGCCAAGGCCAGCGCCGAGAACATTGCCTCCTCATCTTAAGTCAACCTGCAATTTCTTTCAACTCGAACATTCATCAGATCCCCGGGATGCCGGGAGCAAATGTTATCTACTATCTTTGTTTTGCTTGCTATACAGTTTTTATGCCCACTCTGTTTATTTCGATATTAATCAATTTTGAGCAACCCTGGCTCAATGCCGAGTTGCGTTTCCATGCGAGTCCCCGAGAAGCATTTCTTATTCACCCTATCCTTTCATCTTTGCTCTACCCGAGACTTGTCGCTTGTTTGGTATTCGAGTCACAAGAGTCAAGGAGTAGGGCTGCAAGTACTTAGCCGCTTAGAAACAATCATAGTAACGCAGCTCACCACTTAGCCGAGAAGACGAAAGCAGGGAACAAAAGTAACAAACAGTCTACTCGGTTCCTGCACCCTTTCTCCCTTAGTGATTTTCGTGTGCTCATTGACCCTTTGCTTGTTCTCTTGCTTGCCATGAAGCCGGGTTTCGGACAGCAGCAGAGTCGAAGAGTTGGCATATAGGTTTAAACACAGTACTCAATGCACTCATGGGTTCTGAAGTAGAGCAACCGAATAGACAAGGGACCAAGCCGAGTAAGAAAAACACTTAGAGCAATTTTGGACGAGGGCAGTCCCCGAGAACAATTTCAGATTGCAGAGTAGAATATCAACTCGGATAAGAGGGTACATACACATCTTTGCTCACGAATGAAAGCGACGAAGTAGAGCTACATTCCAAGGGCGCTTGGTTTCCTCTCCAGTTTTATCTGCCCTGTTCGCCTGCGATGGGCGCACATCTACAAGGTAGTACGCATCATTGTGCAGCGCTTTGCTCACAATGAAAGGCCCTTCCCATGGAGGAGACAACTTGTGCATCCCGGCCGTGCGCTGCACAAGCCTAAGGACCATGTCTCCTTCTCGGAAAACCCTTGGGTTCACCTTTCGGCTATGATAACGCCGCAGGTTTTGCTGGTAGATAGCCGAACGTGACAGAGTCAGCTCTCTTGCTTCTTCAAGCAGGTCAACGTCGTCTTCTCGAGCTTCTCTCGCCTCCACCTCAGTGTAGAGGGCTACTCGGGGGGAGTCATGCTCTAAGTCTATTGGCAACACGGCCTCAGCCCCGTATACCAAGAAGAATGGCGTGTGGCCGGTTGACCGGTTAGGGGTAGTCCTTAGACTCCACAACACCGCTGGCAACTCTTCTAGCCAACACCCAGGTGTTTTCAGCAACGGCTCGATCAGCCTTGGCTTTATGCCTGCCAGTACCATTCCATTTGCTCTCTCAACTTGCCCATTGGAGGCAGGGTGCGCGACTGACGCAACGTCTAGTCGGATATGCTTATCTCTGCAGAATCGCACCATTGCCCCCTCTGCAAAGTTGGTGCCGTTGTCGGTGATGATACTGTGCGGGTAGCCGTATCTCATGATTACATCCTTCACAAACTTCACAGCTGTGACTCCATCACACTTCCGAATAGGTTTCACCTCAATCCACTTGGTGAACTTGTCCACCATGACCAAAATATGTGTCATATTGCCTTTAGCCGGCTTGAAGGGACCAACCATATCCAAGCACCAAACAGCAAATGGCCATGTGATAGGAATTGTTTTCAACTCGGAAGCAGGCATGTGAATCTTACTTGCAAACATTTGGCAGCCGTTGCACTTCCTCACAATATCTTCAGCTTGCTGCAGTGCAGTGAGCCAGTAAAAGCCATGCCGGAAAGCTTTCTTGACCAAAGCCCGAGAAGAGGCGTGGTGCCCGCATTCCCCTTGATGTATCTCCACCAGGATTTCTTCTCCCTCTTCTGGACTCACACAACGTTGCAGCACACCAGTGGCACTTCTCTTGTGCAGCACATCTCGGACTATAGTGTAGCCCTTGGACTTTCTCTGAATCTGCCTCGCAGTCACTTCATCTTCAGGCAAAGCACCGTCCCTTAGAAAGGATAATATGGGCATAACCCTAAGTTCTTGACCTAGCTTTACCCGGAGAGGAGCGAGAGGCTACTCGGTAGAGATATCATTTGTACTGTGGCTACTCGGAGAAACATCATAATACATACAGAGAGGCAGGAGTAGGGGTTTTACCTCCTCACGAGGGCCCTGAACCTGGGTAGATCGTGTTGTTTGCAGTGTGTTGTTCTTACCTCACGCGTCTACTCGTCGCGTGATCCCTCCCCGAATACCTCCAGCGTCCATCGTCCCCACATCTTTAGCCATCCTATGGCATCTGCCGTGACACCACCACGACAATAACTCCACCTTAATATACACCTGCGGCATCTACTCCTGGACGGCGAAGCACTGCAGAACTGGTCCCAACGTATGTGTGCATACTCTCAGAGGGGTAACGCATAAAACCCTCACCGTGCTCGATCAAGGTGATGGATACGGGGAGTCGGCAACATCCTCACCCACAGGCTTGTGCATGAGGATCTTCTACAGGCTTCGTTGATATCGTCATCGACACCTCTTCCATTTCTATGATGTATTCTCGAGAACTAGATTTTGGAATTGTTATTCACTTTATCTTCATAGATAGATCTTGGTGGTTGTGTAGTGATACGTTGCAAACATATCTATAATTTTTGATACTCCATGCTTTTTTATATCCAATACCCCTATGTTATTTTCATGTTTCACATGTTTCCCTTCGTTTTGCGGACTTTTTCATCGACTAACCTATTAAAAAGATGCCCTAGGCCAGTTGTTGTTTTTCTATTTCAGAAAAGTTCTGAAGGAAATATTCTCGGAAAGGGATGAAAATCCACGGAGATCAATTTTTACCCGGAACAAAGAAGGAGTCCAAAGGGGAGCTAGAGGGGGGGCCAGAGGTCACCAGGCGCGGCCTCCCCCTTGGACGCGACCATGCGCGTCCTCCGCCTTGGCCGCGCCCAGTGGGCCCCTAGAGGCCTTGGCCACCTCCTCGCGTCCCTCCTTCGCTTATAAAATACCCCTAACCCTATAAACCACGAGGACAAAGTTATTTTCCCCGAAACACACAGAGAGGCATCTTCGCCTCGAAAGTCCAATCTAGGACTTCTAGATTCCTGCTCTGACACCCTGCCAGAGAGGGGGGGGGGGCGTCACCGGAGGCCTCTACATCGCCATGATCGCCTCCGGACAGATGCGTGAGTAGTTCATCTCGGGACTACGAGTCCATAGAAGTAGCTAGATGGTTGTTCTCTTTGTTATTACTCCATGTTTAGAGTCTCGTGAGCTGCCTCACATGATCGAGACCACCTTATGTAATGATGCATGTTGTGTTTTCTAGGATCCGATGAACCATGAGATTATGATTATTTTGTTCATGTCATATGAGATGCATCACTTATATTCATAGAGAGTTCTAATCTTGTCTTGCAATGCTCTTCGGTGTTTATGATTATCTTGGCCACGTAGTTGTTTTCACCTCCAAGAGAGGGTTTATATGCTAGATAGTGGGTTCATGCCTCCTTGTTGCTTGCGCTCGAGTGGCAGAAACATGCGGGGGGAGGATGTGTTGTTTCCACTAGGGAGAAAATAGCAGTGCTCTTGTCTACGGATGGGAACCACTACTTACATTATGTATTGATCTTAATGCATTTGTCTGTTGCACACATAGCAATCACTTCGTAGCTGCAACTCAATGCCAAGGGATTTGCTGGATAGCTTTCTTAAAGTGGATATTTAGATATGCATGCATGCTTGATAGCGGTCCATATGCCTTGACCTAATTCCTACAATGTTAGAACCACTTTAGCTTGTCATAATAGTATTGTTATACGTTCATGATTTGTCAATTGCCTAGTTGTAATTTGTTCAGCCAACATGTTTGTTTTCTTTGGAGAGACACCACTAGTGAACATATGGCCCCCGGACATATTTTTCTCATATTGCAAATCTTATTTTAAGCACTTTCATAATTGTTTCCTTGTTGTTCCGTTCTTACTTTTATTACTCTACAAGACTCTATACGTTTAATTCTTCTATTTCAAGAAAGACCGGAAGGTTGACAACCTTCCGGAAAGTTGGGGCAAGAGAGAACTTGTGCTTGTGTGCAGGTTCTTCAAGACTTTTTTGGGGAAGTTCTACTGGTTTGATAACTCTAGTTATTTACTAGGGGAAACTTACAATAGAATACATTGTACCTTCCGCTTGGGGTCTCTCAACGAGCGTGTGATCACGTCCTCATCATGTAGCTTGCATGGCGATTTTTACAAAAATTCCCGTACACGCAGCCCAATAATATGAATATGAAAGTTCTCAACACACGAGAGATATTAGAGATAGATCTAATTGGGAGAGACACCTCAAAAACCCCAATTAGAATAAGCTCTAATTCGCACCGGACCAATTATTGTGTTTGATCCCATGGGGTGGGTGCCTTTATATAGTAGGAGGAGGGGGAGACTTGCCTTGGGGTGGAGGATGAATCCCTCCCCCAATCTGCAGCCCAGGGAACCCTCCTCGCCCAACTTAGATTGGACTCCTAGTCCAACTAGGAGTCTTTTCCTAGTGGGAGGAGTCATCTCTCTCCTTTTCTTTTACCCTTCCTTTTCCTTTGACATTTTCCTTTTCTCTTTGAAACCAAAATAGGAAGGTGCGGGGTGGTAGTGTGCCTCACCTGGAGGGACCAGGATCCATGCGGCTGGCCTGGTTGCGCAGCCCTAGGTCCTCCACCCCCCCCCCTCTGGCACTCTCCCCTCTCGGGTTTTGACCTAAACTCTCCCAGAACCCCATGAACCCTATAGAACAAATCATCGACCTTATATACTAATGTTAGAACCCTATTTCTAACATACCGGGACATCTCATATACTTTGTATTATCTCCAATATAATTCTTCCCTCTCTTGGCATTATTTCTCTCTCATCGGAACTTATCTGAAACACCTCGGATTGACACTGAACTTGTTTCTGTGACATGTAACGACATCGACCATTCACAAAACCATTAAAAACATATTTATTCTCCAAATTAAAGGTTGGCATGGCTTAAGCGGGTCACCCATAAATTTGGTAACACACACACATGTTCGAGAACTACCAAACAATAACCAACAACAGAGGTGTGGACGCCCATGATGGCTCCTATGTGTCCACGAAGAATGAGGGGACCTTCAAGTTACTCATTGAACTTATTCTCTTAACTTCATGATAAAAACGATATCATGAGGTGTGACAATGTGGTCTAGTCTGATCAAACTCTTTTATCATAACACATATAAAGCTCGTACCGATAATATTCTCTTTTTCTCATTCATATCCTCAATTTCGTTGTGGCAAATCACACCGTGTTTGGCCAGACGATTGGTTGACATTAGTGATACTGAGAGGGTCCACATGATTCATCTATCCACTGTCTGGAGGAGTTAAGACTATTCTTGAATGATATCAGTTCCATTACACACTCTAGATTATACCCAGATGTCAACCTTATAATCTCCGGTTACGGTAGATGTTTGTAGACATCCAAAGCATAACTGTCCATTATACAGTCACTAGATATTATCATTGTATAAAAAATTTAGTCAACGACAACTCCATATTCACTTTGTAAATACACTACAATTGTCAGTCTCTTTAACACCCCAAAATTGGATACATAATTTAGTGGTGTTACCTCACACCTAAAATATTTTTCTCTCATATCTAAAATTTATTTTGTTCTTTGGTGCTAGATGATTCCCTCATGTTTTCTTATCTCAAATAATTCCAGGAGATGTTCACCATGCCATTGTCTACCGCCCACAAAATATTACATGGTCATTTGAGACAGTTATCTACACTCATATTTTATCCCAAAATAGTCATGAGATATTTCTCATGCATGGCCACCTTTTGGGATGGACCATACACATGTGAATTGAGCACATGAGATATATCCAACCAGTATTCTCATCTCCATAATTTTTTTGTTAAAATAAATCCATCCACCTAATTGTTGATATGACATAAATGCCACACATATTTTTGGAGTCATGCAATCATCCCATGTATGAATTATTTTTTCATGATTGGTGTTGAGCCAGCTACCTACTCCCCTGGTCTCTCATATAGCTCCTGAGTGATTTTTATGAACCTAAAATCCCATGATCAAAACCCTAATGGACATGATCATGTAATAATGCCATTTTTAGAAAAAAAAAGCATTGGTTGGAGTGCACCACTTGACTCCAAACCACAAAAACCATCCCCTGAAATCTTAGCCTATCCAGTGGAATTTTTATGGATTTTATTTATTTTGAAAAGTTCCCACGGTCATTTCATCGAACACCTTGTGGGCGGGTTTTAAATTTCAGAAACTTGCTAATGGAAGCTTGTTTTGCTAATCCTAGGCCTAACTAGGGCTGGAATTCGAGCCGAGCCGAGTCAGCTCGGCTCGACTCGCTCAAGCTCGGTCAACTGACGAGTCGAGCTCGGCTCGACTCGCTCAACAAACGAGTCCGAAAACAAAACTCGGCTCGGCTCGATGAACTCGCGAGTAGCTCGCGAGCTACTCGTTTAACTTTTTTTATTTTATAAAACTATAAAAATTCAACATTATGTATTGTATATATACTTATTTTTCATTATTTGGGGCACGTATAATAAAATCATCACAATAATCGATGAAAAGATGTCACCATAAAATAATTTGTCATAAATAAACTACAATAATCAGTAAAAAAATGTTCACATATATAAGAATATCACTAGAAATTATTTTTACCGAGTTAAACGAGCTAAACGAGTACTCGTAAACTCGGCTCGTTTAGCTTGAACTCGTTTACTGTCGAAAACGAAAACTCGACTCGGCTCGTTGGACAGCGAGCTCGAGCCGAGCCGAGTCGAGTTGCGAGCTACTCGTTTAACTCGCGAGCTTCGAGTTTTAATTCCATCCCTAGGCCTAACCCCTCCAGAGAAATGGTTCTCTGTGGGTTAGTGCTCACCCATGTCATCACCCCGATCCTATCCAGCCCCTCCTCGTCCCTATATCTTCCCCGCAACCATAGAAAACGTCATGGATGACCTTAATATCCATTAATGGCCATGCACCTACCTCTCCCTCCCCGGCCTATAAAAACCCCTTTCGATCCCTTCTTTGCACTCACAACCCTCGAAAACCCCTCCCTCGGGCCTCACTCTCTCGAGTCTCCTAGAGAAATGACCTCGTTGGAGCTCTCTACATCGGCAAAGGCCAAAACCCTAGAACTTGGTTAGAGGGAGATTTTCTACTCCGCTGCTATAAGCAAAGACCCCCTCGGACGCGTTGTAGCGTGTATGTTCCATTCCGTCTGTCGCTGAAAGTGCATGGCTCCCCATGTGTGCTTTTGATAATTAATGACAATCATTATTGAATGGGTAGTATGGACACCTAGAGGGGTGAATAGGTGCTATTTCCAAATTTTAATACTTCTTCGATTTAGAATTGACACAAAGGTAAATTCTCTAGATATGCAACTACGGTGAATTTACCTATATGGCAAGGGCTACACAAAGCAAGATACAAACACAAAGTAAAGGTAAAGGATAGAAGGAACCGATGGTGGAAGCATATGGAGACAAGGATGTAATCTTGAGTTCCTCCTTTTGAGGGGAGTACGTCTCATTGGAGGTTTGTGAGTTTCGCCACAAAGGCCTACTCAACGCCACAAAGGCCTCACCCTATTCTCCGATGAACCTCGCCACAAAGGCCTAGTTCACCTTCCACTATTGATTCCCTTCAGGGCGGAAACCGGAGCCATAACAATGAGATTGAGGCACACACCCACAACAAAATTGGGGGCTCTCAATAACACTAATAATCTCCTACAAACAACAAATGAGTAACAAGAGGTCTAGGTTTTCCACAAGGAAACCCTAGAAACAAATCCATCAAGCAAGAGAGGGGAAATAAAGAACGGCTTGGTGAAGATGTAGATCGGGGCCTTCTCCTTCAATCCTACAAAGATCAACAAGTTTGGGTGGAGGGATTGCGAGAAATCTATCTTTTGGTGAGCTCAATTAATGGTGCTATCAATGTTGAACGGGCTATCTCTTTGGGGAAGAAGGAGAGGTGGTATTTATACCCCTCTCCCAATTCTACCCATTGAAGAGAAACTTACCCCAGAGACTTGCAAGATTCCGGGGAGACTCCGGGGTGTCTCCGGATTGGGCATCTGTATCTTTCATCATCGAGCAATTGCAGAGGGCTGGAGTCTCTAGGGATACTCCCGGGACACTCCGGGGGAGGCATCTGCAAGTTTTCACCAAGAACTCCACGAAGGGGCCAGAGTCTCCATGATTACTACGGGGTGAGTCCGGACTAAGCATATGTGCGTTTTCACTAAGGAGCAATCTAGCTTTGTGTAGAGATACCGGAGTCTCTGGGGAAGTCTCCATTGTTTTCACACCGGAGTCTCCGGCCTGATTTCTTTAGGCAAACATATAGTGGCTCTTCTTTTAAATTTGCATACAATGCTTTTATGATTGAATAACCTAAACATCTATAATACTTGGCAAAAAAGTTAGGTGATCACCAATGTTGTTATCTAACACACAAAACAAAACATAGGGAGAACTCAAAATGTTCTTTCAATCTCCTTAGGATTTGCAAAGATAAAGCATAGATACAATGACTATCATGTTTCAAGGGATAGAATGGATCCCCCTAATTGTGTGCGCTAGAAATTTTGGAAGCACCACTTCTAGGTACTAAGACATACTAGAAAGAAACAACATGATAGACAAGGAACAATTTGAAGATGTGGTGGAGATCATACCTTGTGCACTATGAGCGAGAATATATACCAAGGATATCATTGCACTCTAAAAATTGGTGATCTCAACCATAGAAGATAATACCATGTCTCACAACCAATACCACAAGGTAATATAGTTCAACAACCACACAAAGCAAATAGCAAATGGTTCAACAAACATAAACACAAATTTAAAGGGACACAAGCTTTTAAGAAATGGTAAAAGCATATGCTTGAGACCGACCCTGCAAATCCCCATGACCTACTAGAGCAACTTCTCCTCCTTTGACATCAAAACACCAA
The DNA here is from genome assembly GCA_028641055.1 of Alopecurus myosuroides. Lineage (NCBI taxonomy): Eukaryota > Viridiplantae > Streptophyta > Magnoliopsida > Poales > Poaceae > Alopecurus > Alopecurus myosuroides. Next base: position 155,181,623 of record CM054061.1, on the reverse strand, counting down.
AAGAAGAGAAGAGGATGCTACGAATCCTAAGGGTCACTCAGAGTACTCATCCTCCTGGCCCTCATCGCCGTCATAAAACTTGGAGTCTTCCTCGTCATCTTCAGCAGCTTGCTTCCCTTTGGCCACATTGGAGGTGGAAGGCTGAGAGGTGATGTCACTGAAAGCAGCCCATTTGACGAGTTTGTAGTTCCACTTGTTGTATGGAATGGTCAAGTCAGACTTGTCATTCTCCTCAGAGATCCCCCCCTCAACACTAGCAGGATTCTTCTTCCCTTGAACTTCCTCTAGCTTCTCGAAGAGAATACCCTGGTTATAGATGATGTTCTTGTTCTGGACATATATATCATAGTTTTCCTTATGGATAACTGTCTGCATGCATAACAAAGTCCCCTGGAACCAGTTCAGCTGTTTCACCTCGTCCTTTCTAGGAGGGAGAGGCGGTCAACACGTGTAGAGGAAGAAGGAGTGGCATTCTTCCTCCTAGACCGAGGAGCAGGATCCTCATCCTTAGTGGAAGCAAATGACACACAAGTAGGAGCAATGTCAACATGAGCTAGAACTTGAATCTTCTTGAACTTATGTGGAGTGAAACCCCTCGGGTCCAAACCTTGAACCTTGGTCAAGATAAGCTTCATGACATATGGAGCATACACCGAGGTCTTCTTCTCCATTATAGCAAAGTGCATCTCCGAGAATACCAAGTCTAGTACATCAACCTCCCTTATTTCACATTCTGGGTCCGCAAGGAATGTATAATGGGGATGATACATGTGATTGACCAGAACACCATGGATCTCATCAAGATTCCCTGCCTACGGAGCAATGTTCGCCATGAACATACGGAGAAGGATGTTGTAGACACTCTTCAGTCCACTATCCTGTCCAGAAACTCCATCAGCACAATATAGAGGGGCCAACTTGCCCTTGTTGGGATCTATGCCAACCTGATGCTTCCTTCTTCCTGCCTCAACCTCATCCCAACAAACTCATACCCAAGCAAGGCACCAAACTCCATGAACTTGAAGGATATCTTTGAAGGACCACTCATCCTCTTAAACAACCGCGGATCATCTATGTCGAAAACCACTATGGCAAAGAATTGATGAACCATGGGAACATCATAGCTCTGACCAACAGTGGTCCTCGACCATTTTCCTAGCAACCCAGAGAGCCTTAGAAAAATACTCCTTACGCTTAAGATGCTCTATGATCAAAGACTGCTGAGGACATACTGGCTTGCGCTTGCTAAACTTTTCATAGATCTGAACTTGAAGCAGCTTCATCTCATGCTTGTGATAGAGAGGGTCCTCGGAGTTACAAGGCAAATCAAACATCCCCCTCTTCGTTAGCTCACGAAACTCCTCCTTGGACAGCCCACTGAGATTATCAAGACCATCAAACATTGCATCCCTCTCATTCTGAGCTTGCACAAACTTTGCTTGCTCAGCAGCTTCACGCTTGGCATCCGTCTCTTTTTGCTTCAGGACAGACTCGGGAACATAACAATCTTGATCTTCATCATAGTGGAGCAAATCTCCATTCATCTTTGGCTTGCGAGGTTCCTTGTTGGGATTGGAAACCACAGACTCGAACCTCTTGAACCCTATGAATGGAGATCAGTAGAAGAAGCAGGGGGGTAAGCATATATGCCGAATTAATAGGCTCTTGGAGCAAAATTAAGTTCAAAATTTGTATCTCCACCGGAGTCTCCGGGGTCAGGGGGCGGAGTCTCCGGTCCACCGTGACCTGACCACGTAGAATCCGTATTTTGGCACAAAATTCGACTACCAAAGTTTGCAACAAGGGTATATGTAAAGCCTAAACTAGCAACAACAAGATCACCCAAAGGAACTAAGGTATCTCGTCCACATTCATCTAGGTCAAACCTAGAGAGAAGATGGCGAGATTTAAACCTTTGCGATCCATAGTTGAAGCTCTACAAGACGGGAAGGAGGGTCCTCGATGATGGAGAGGATAAGAGGGGTGTTGGCCTGGCGGATCCAGAGGCGGCAAGGCGTCTCCAGTGAGGTCGCTGGAGGAAGAGGCGGCTGTGAGGGGAGTGGGTTTTTGGGTGGAGAAGAGCAATTGGACATTTCCCTTCACCCTGATAACCTTTATATTTTTGGAACCACCATAGGCCGGAGTCTCCGGGGTAAAGTGGTCGGAGTCTCCGGTCCAGCCGGAGTCTCCGCCCCTTTTACTCTGGATAATTTGCCTAACTATAGTCTCCGCTCTTATAGGTCACAGTCTCCGGCCCACTTCCTCCAGAAACCAGGATTTTGAGTAGGGGGACAAATATGTGGCTAGATGGGAAGTTTTGAAAGAAAGGAAGGGCTTAGGATTTAGATAATGTAACTGATAGGGTGGTATCCACTTGACCTATGCAAGATGCTAATGAAAAAGCCCATTTTCAAGTGTTTTCCACAAAGGGAAAAGAAAAACAAAAAGGTGAAGAATATCAATAAGATCCAAATAAGAACCAACTCCTCAAAGAGAAGAGGTCGGTGTCCTAGGCCACCATGTAAGAGGGTATGGTATGTCACCGCGAAGATGTATCTTGGGTGCATGGCCAATTCTCAACATTTTAGCTCACAATTTAACAATTGAAAATATAGATATAAATGAATTTTACTTTGGGCATAATGGGGGGAGAGTCCAATGTATTAGGACAACACTCCCCCTATGTCCATGCCTACACCTAGACCCAAACACATAGTCAACTATAGGTGTGGGAGAGTCCAATGTATTAGGACAACACTCCCCCTATGTCCATGCCTACACCTAGACCCAAACACATAGTCAACTATAGGTGTGGGACAATCCAATGTATTAGGACAACACTCCCCCTATGTCCATGCCTACACCTAGACCCAAACACATAGTCAACAATACGTGTGTATGAAAGATCCTCAAGTCAAGCTCCCTGAATCTATGATATTTAGCTCATTCCTCGAGAGCACGAATCTTGTATCATCAAGGGGCTTCGTGAAAATGTTGGCAATTTGATCCTTGGTGGGCACATATGCTAGCTCAATATCACCACGGGCAACATGATCTCTAGGAAGTGATGACGAATCTCAATATGCTTTGTTCTTGTATGTTGCACCGGGTTGTAAGCAATCTTGATGGCACTTTCATTGTCGCACAAAAGAGGCACTTTGTCACAATGGACATCATATTCCTTAAGAGTTTTCCTCATCCACAACAATTGAGTGAAAGCACTAGCAGCTTCCACATACTCGGCTTCAGCGGTAGAGAGATATATGCAATTTTTATTCTTAGAGGACCAACTCACCAAGGACCTACCAAGGAATTGGCAAGCCCCGAAAGTCGATTTCCTATCATCTTGATCACCAGCCCAATCCGACTCTGTGTACCCATTGAGAGAAAATTGTTCCCCCTTTGGGTACCAAAAACCAAACCTTGAGGTATGAACCAAATATCAAAAGATCCTATAGACCACCGTTAAATGTCTTTCTTTAGGAGCCGCTTGATACCCTCCACACACCCCTACATTCAACACAATATTCGGTCTAGATGCACTGAGATAAAGTAAAGAACCAATCATAGGACGATACAACTTTTGTTCTACATATTTACCATTTGGATTGCGCTTGAGATGACACTTGGTTTGCATTGGAGTGGTCTTCCCTTGAGCATTTTGGAAGCTGAACCTCTTGAGCATGTCTTGGGTATACATGGCTTGAGAAATGGAAGCCCCTCGAGCCAATTTCTTGATCTCAAAGCCAAGGAAGAATTTGATCTCTCCCATCATAGACATCTCAAACCTATCAGTCGTAAGATTTGAAAATTCATCATTGAAAACTTTATTAGTTGAGACAAAGATGATATCGTCCACGTATAGTTGGTGAAGAAGTTATGCCCTAGAGGCAAATAATAAATGATATTTATTATCATAACTCTTATGCTCATAATGTTTTATACCATGCTATAACTGTGTTAAGCGGAAACATTAATACACATGTGTTATGTAAACAAACCAGGTCCCTAGTAGCCTCTAGTTATATTAGTCTGTTGGGCAACAGATGATCAAGGTTTCCTGATCATGGGTATTTATACCATTGACAACAGAGTCATGTCATTGGTGAATGATGTGATGGACTTACAACCATTATCTTTTATCATGACTAGGTCGAGTCATTAAGTTCAAAGTTATGATAATAAAAACGTAGTACCATAGCCTTTGACCGTGAGATGGTATTTAATTGCTATCCTGGAAGTTGCTTTGATTTCATCAAATGTCACACTGTAACAGGGTGATTATAAAGGTGACCCTTGGGTAATGGAAGGGATATGTTAAGGCGTACCATCAAGAGCGGGACTTTCCTATCCTAATGACGGATACATACTTCTGGTCCCACTTGTTGGAGTTGTATCAATTAGCTTACAAGCATGTGACTACATCACGGAGGTGCAACAACACGGGAACGAGTAAATTTTTTATGTCGGTAACGAGACTGAACGGGGTATGAGATACCGAAAGATCAAGTCCCGGACAAACAAAGTATCTCTAAGGCAAGAGGCATGTGGACTTGACATTTAAGGTCCAAGTGATGCAAAGATCGATGAATGCATAGGGGACATTCTGGATGTCTAGATCCCGCTACTGGTCATTGGTCGGAGAGGTGCATCGGCCATGTCTAGAGTAGTCCTAAACCATAGGGTGTCACACTTAAGGGTAGACGATGTTTAAGAGTAATCTTAGTACCAAAGAGAATATTAAAGAGAGCCAGAATCGTTCCGAAATTATCCCGATAGAGATCGGAGAGTTCAAAAGGAGTATCAGAATTAAGGGAGAAATGCCCGATGGAGATCAGAGGGTGCTCGAAGGGTTTTCGGGACTCGAAATAAATAAGAAATACATATTTATTATTAATTAGTGTAATTAATAATTAAATATTATTTTTTAAATGCATTTATTCCACCAATGGGCCTTTCGGGTAAAAGAGACCCATTAGGGGAAAAGTGGGAGAAAGAAAAGGAGAAAACGAGGGGAGCCCACATGGGCCACTTGGGGCCCCTGTGGGGGTGCGGATGCACCCTCCTTAGCCGACCAACCATGTGGGATTGGTCCCACATGGCTTGGCCAAGGGGAAAGGCTCCCCCTTACCCATTTATAAAGAAGGGCACACCTCCCCTTTTCCCATCAATCCAACTCTCTCTTTTCTGTCTTCTCTGAACATGGTTCCCTTTGGAGCTGTGCTAGGAGTTAAGATTTCTCTACTATAAACACATTGTTGTGCTATTAGTCTTTGGTCCATCTCTCTGCTTGCACAACCTTCGTTGGGCCGAAGACCGGGAGTTGTCGTCTACGCCGTATGTGTGTAATCTCATGAGGTGTTGCAAGTTGTGGCATTAGTTGCGGTGCGACCACTCGACCGTGAGGTCGGCTTCGACGTCTTCATCATCAACTCTTGTGCAGGAGGTTAATCCCCGCTTTTCGTCTTCAAGGGTATAATCACCGTTCCTTCCCCGTTACTCTATATCTGCATAGTAATAGATTCTAGCTGGTTTGAGTTATCGTTGTTAAGAAATTTTGTGTTTTCTGCTACGAAACCTCTTCAATGGTATCAGAGCCAGTTTATGCGTAGATATAAGTACGGTTAGAACTCATGTTGATTGAGGGCATCGATCTTGTAGTTGTTACCTTCTCGCGTGCATTTGTTCATGATGTTGGAATTGTTTGATGATTGCGGTCCGAAGCCAACCTTACGTGTACTCTATTTGCGAGACCGACACTGCAACTGACATGTGGTTTGTACCACATATGCATCAATGAGGGTGTCAAATTATCTTACAATATATTTCATGACATTTACAATAGGAGGCCCGAAAGGGATATGTAACAAATAACTAGTTGATCTGTGTTGTGGCTACAGGTTCGTAGGTAAGAAATGGTTCTTTCACGACAGCCCCATGAGCCACGTAAAACTTGCATGAAGATAAAATAGAGGTGTCTAGCTTTATGTTGCGGGGGAAAAGGATATGATATGGTAACGGTGAGCTTATAAATTGACCGAACTAACCTTTTCATGTGGAGACATCAAGGACCTGGTGCTATTTCAGAGCGCATGATGGAGATCAAGGCGCGACGACCATATCATATCAATTTACACTCTTTGATTTTATGTTATTATGTGGATATTATATGCATCTATATAGCTTAGACTATATTATGATATATACGGCGGTAGCTATGTAGGATGATCCCTCTTTCAATTCCAATGTAAGTGTTCTACCTTGGTGTGGCACCGACAAGAAAGTTCTTCGTTGTGAAGTGGGTCGTGACGATCGGGTGCTTCCTTCTACGTTTGCATATGTCGGGTGTAATCCATGTGATGCACAACCAGATACACTAAGGTTAAGTTGGCAAGACTAGCATGTACATACATGGCCTCGGAACACAGAAGACCGAAAGGTCGAGCACGAGTTACATGAACAATGCAACTGACATGTTTTATCTACCTCTAAAGCTACACCAACGGTTGTGACGATTGGGGGAGGTGTGGTGGATGGGGGTCGTGTGATCACTAAACAAAGTGAGGGTTGTTTGTTTAAGTGGGAGTTTATGTTATATATATATATGTGTATGTCATATATTTGAAAAACAATAACCCAATATTATGAACATAGTCTTAAATGTCATTGCAAAACCTTTGTATACAAAACCTTGTTATGTAGCCCTCTTAAACTTAGACGAAACCCTACGATTGAGAAATTTAAAAGGTCGGTCCAATTTCATTGTTTTATACCATAGCTTGAGGATACTCCATGTTCAACATTTTAGCTCCATATGATCCAAAAAAAGTTAGGGGATATGTCCGGAGATTCCGTTAACGATGATGTAATTTGATCATCAATTTTTTGTGGATAATTCGGAAATTAAACTCCGAGATTCTGCTAATAAAGAGATAATTTAATTATCAAGTTTGTGCGGGTAATTTCATCATAGTACAGTGTGATATGATCTATGTCATAGAGTGTGAAATGCATGTGCATTGTGAACATTTGGAATGATCGCTGAGCTTAATGTTCTGTATGCACCGTAAGTCGGGTTTTCTTCTCAAGCAAAATGGAGGAGAATACTCAGAACACATGGTAGTCATGGTTGATGACACTGAAACGCCATGTTGAGACTAATTACTAGATGACATACAATTTTCCTCGAATGGGGTGTTGCGCTTGCTGCCTACCCTAACTGTAGATAATTTGTCATGGACTATATCATGGAAGGAGAATTGTTAACTTTCATGAATTATTGGTTGTGTTGAAAACCGAGACATGAAATAGATTACGGGGAAGTCATCAATGATAATGGTATATATTATATACGAATTATGAATGTTTTACCTAAACTAATACTCATTGTAGCATATGAGTTATGATACTGGTCATTTTTTTATGAAAACAAGATTTTCTGCTTGAGTGGCTGGGAAAGACGAGGAGACGATGTGTGTCGATGATGGCAAGCAAGATGTTGTGATGACCATAAACAGTCTCCCTCTACATCTACTGTTTGAATAAGATATTTCACAATCAGATGTTAGCATGATCATTATAAGCGTATCTTGCCACAAGTGAGACAATTATTCATATGCGTTAGTGACAAGTCATTGTCCTATATTTATGAGTGATGTCTATTAATGATCATACACTGGTTATGAATGGATTGTTCTTATTTTGGGTAGTAGTTCATGCACTCATAACATTAATGCCAAATACATAAACTTAGTAATGACACCACATTCATGTGGCACTGTTGTTTGAAGTTAAGTTAATGTTATATGCGTGAAGAGGCTCCACCCTGTTGGACCTTTGAGTCATTAGATTTGATCTTTTGACACATGCAAATTGTAGTTCATGGACAAAGATAACTAAAGACTCCGTTCGGAAAACGAGATTTTAGCTTATTGACAAACATACATGTTGATGTGTGCAAGATCGATGAGTACTTCAACCGAGTAGTGGAAATCATTATTTCATAAACTTCAACGATGATTTGACTAGATATGTATATATCCATATAATGAAACGTTGATCTGAAAAGTTTGATGAGTTCAAACAAATTCAAAGTGAAGTAAAACTTCAACGATGATTTGGGTTGATATGTGTACATCCACTTAATGAAACGTTGGTCTGGAGAGTTTGATGAGTTCAAACAAGTTCGGAGTGAAGTAACTTTATAAGAAAATTAATTTCATGTGATGCTGATGGAGGAGACAATGATTTGGGTTATGAGTTTCGATATATCATCAGAAGACTTGTGAAAAAGGGTTTCACAAATTACGTTGCATAGTACACCGCAGTGCTACGGTATGTTTGCACATAGTGACCATAATCCATTGGATAATGTGTGGTCAATAAATATCTCTATTCGAATTACTATTGTTATCATTTGAGTTAGAATCAAAACATTCACTTTAGATAATAGGAAAACCATCTAAATCCGTGGAGACAATACCATATGAGTTATGGCATGGCCTTTTAGCCTAGATTTTCATTTACATAATTTGGGTTTTTGATGTATTCGAAGCTAAAGTGGGTAAATTCATCTTTGTAGAATATCTGGTAAATTAGATGGATAAATCTTTCACAACGAAGAAAATTTGTTGTTGGAGCATACCTTGCTCAAGAAGTCCTATCTTGACAAGGGTACAAGTGAGACAAAAAGTAGAGTAAGACGGAGTTCATGAAATTTCTCTCCGGACATCAAGTGGCGCGGCGTAAGTCGTTTCTGTAACCGTCCTCTTGAAGGAAGTTAGTGGTTATGCTCATGACTCTGATCTAAAGCTCTTACTAAGATCGTAGGTGTACGAGAATGCATTCCACAATGTGTGGTATGGCAGTCTTGTGATGACTGTCATGTCGGTAAAACATGACAAACCTACAAACTACGAAGAAGAGATGGTGGACATAAGTCCGAGAAATGGCTATGAGCCATATATAATCCTAGATAAATCCATGTATGACTACCAAGTGGTGACTTCGGTAGATCTTCTCAATGGCCTCCAGTCCATTGTGAGCAGATGGATTTTTATGAGAAGATAGACAATGACATAATAACAATTGTCTGTGAAGTTCGATTTGTCACTAAATGGTTTTGAAAAATTTAAAGAGTTGACCACAACGAGATTTAATCTCAAGTGGCGAAGCTTAAGTCTATTTATGATCGTTTAGCAGTTAATACAATTTGAGAAATTTTTAGATGGACAAGGAGACCGTGTCCCCTAATGGCAACATTAAGGAAGAGTTGTACTTGTACAACAAGGTTTTGTTGATCCTAAGGATGCTAGACACAAACTTCAGTTGTCCATTCATGGGTTGAAGTAAGTATACCGGAGCTGGAATCTTTACTTTGATAATGTAATCAAAGGATGTTGGAGTTCTCCAAAATAGGTGAAGAGACCTGCATTTAAAGAAAAGTGAGTGGGAGTTAAGTAGCTTTTCTTAACCTTATATGTGAATGGCATATTTGAGTGGGAGCTAAAATGAATTTCTTATTTTTAGATGTGGGTGACATATTTGAGTGGGAGTTAGGTATCATTCCTAACTAATATGTGGTGACATATTGGAATGATTTATATGTGATGACATATTGGTAATGGTACAGATCCCCTGAGAAAAGTATAAATGACTATTTAAGTGTATAAATTCTCTATGAATGAAGTTAAAAGTATTAAGCATTATATCTATAGATCAAGGAGCTTAATGACATTAAGTCTGATTATTTTCTTAAGATTGGATTCTGAAGGTGTTCAGAATAGGACAAGGAAATAATGAGTTCTTACTTGTACGACTAAGGAAAATATCGAGTTTATCTCGGCATGTCAACAATAACTAAATAGAGAAAAGGATGTTTGACATCATCTATGCCTTTGTCATAGGTTCTGTAATGTTATGATGTTGAATGCTCGACCTGGTGTGACCCAAGTTCTTGGTTGAAGAACACATTCTAGAGCGATTCCTGAATGGATCGACAAACAAACGTTAATTATATATTTTAGTGTGTGGTGAGAACTGAAGTTATGTTTTCTTTTCTGTGGTGAGAGTGAAAGTCAACGTTAAGTATATATTTCAGTAAAGATGATGCAAGTCTCACACTCATATAGGAAAATTTGTTGTTTGAGAAAGGACATGGTTAGTTTGTGAAGTGGCATGTGTATGCATTGTCGCACAATCTACATAGGTATAGGAGTATATGGCTACTTTAAAAGCGGAAAGTGTGGGTGGACTTAGATGTTTTCCCGAGATGGTGTGGTGTCCTTTGAAAGATCTCTTAGACTCTCAAGGTCCATACTATGCGACGGTTCGATTCTTACTCCATCAAAGAAACATATATTTCACCGATATCGTAAAGATACGAAACAATGTCAAACTAGGTGACATTAAAGCTTTTCAAAGCACATCCCTATCTGAGTGTGGCAGATTTTTTTGACTTAAAAATATTTTTCCACGAACAATGCATAGTCTAGGAACAAGGAGGCTAATGGTGTTAGATCAAATGCAAACTACTCCCTCCATATCAAAATGTAAGATGTTTTAGCTTTTGTTATACAAAATGTATCTAGACACGTTTTAGTGTAACATGCATATGAATCTACACACTAAAACATGTCTAGATACATTCTGTCTAGGAAAAGCTAAAACATCTTAGATTTTGATACGGAGGGAGTAGATTATTTGTACTCTAGTGCAAGTGGGAGACTTAAGGAGTTATGCCCTAGAGGAAAATAATAAATGATATTTATTATCATAACTCTTATGTTCATAATTTTTTATACCATGCTATAACTATGTTAAGCGAAAACATTAATACATGTGTGGTATGTAAGCAAACCAGGTCCCTAGTAGCCTCTAGTTATACTAGTCTGTTGGGCAACAGATGATCAAGGTTTCCTGATCATGGGTATTTATACCATTGACAACGGAGTCATGTCATTGGTGAATGATATGATGGAATTCTACCCATTATGTTTTATCATGACGAGGTTGAGTCATTAAGTTCAAAGTTATGATGATGAAAATATAGTACCATAGCCTTTGACTGTGACATGGTATTTAATTGCTATCCTGGAAGTTGCTTTGATTGCATGAAACGTCACACCGTAACAGGGTGATTATAAAGGCGACTCTTGGGTAATGGAAAGGATATGTTAAGGCGTACCATCAAGATCGGGACTTGACAATCTTAACTACAGATAGATACTTCTAGGCCCACTCGGTGGAGTTGCATCAGTTATCTTGCAAGCATGTGATTAGGTCACGGAGGTGCCACAACACGGGAACGAGTAAAATCGTTATGTCGGTAATGAGACTGAACGAGGTATGAGATACCGGACGATCAAGTCTCGGACAAACAAAGTATCACTAAGGCAAGGGACATGGGGACTTTACGTTTAAGGTTCAAGCAACGCAAAGATCGATGGATGCACATGGGCCATTATGGATGTCCAGATCCTGCTATTGGTCATTGGTCAGAGAGGTGTCTCGGCCATGTATGGAGTAGTCCTGAACCGTAGGGTGTCACACTTAAGGATAGACGATTTTTAAGAGTGATCTTAGTACCAAAGAGAATATTAAAGAGAGCCGGAATTGTTCCGGGATTATCTGGATAGAGATCGGAGAGTTCCAAAGGAGTATCGGAATTAAGGGAGAAATGCCCGATGGAGATCGGAGGGTGCCGTAAGGGTTTCCTGAACTCGAAATAAATAAGAGATGTATATTTATTATTAATTGGTGTAATTAATAATTAATATAATTTATTTTAAAAATCATTTATTCCACTAATGGGCCTTTTGGGCAAAAGAGGCATGTTAGGAGAAAAGTGGGAGAAAGGAAAGGAGAAAGAGAGGGGTGCCCACATGTGCCACTTGGGGACAATGTCAGGGTGCGGTTGCACCCTCCTTGGCCGGCCAACCATGTGGGAATAGTCCCACATAGATTGGCCAAGGGGAAAGTCCCCCCTTTCCCCTTTATAAAGAAGGGTACCCCTCCCCTTTTCCGATCAACCAAACTCTCTCTTTTCTCTCTTCTCTGAACATGGTTCCCTTTGGAGTTGTGCTAGGAGTTGAGATTTCTCTACTATAAGCACACAGCCATGCTATTAGTCTTCGGTCCATCTCTCTTCTTCTGCAACCTTCGTTGGGCCAGAGACCGGGAGTCGTCGTCTACACCGTATGTGTGTAATCTCACGAGGTGCTGTGAGTTGTGGCATTAGTCACGGTACGACCACTCGACTTATGGTAGGCTTCGCCGTCTTCATCATCAACCCTTGTGCGGGAGGGTAATCCCTGCTTTCGGTCTTCACGAGTATTATCACCGTTCCTTCTCCGTTACTCTACACCTGCATAGTAGTAGATTATGGCTAGTTTCGGTTACCGTTTTTAGGAAAAAATTTGCTTTCTGCTACAAAACCCCTTCAGTTGGCATATGAAAATCTCCCCTTTAACCCTCTTGGTGAGGAGGGTGGTTTAGATTTTCCAAACTTCGAACCCACGGTCTTTCAACAATTCTCTAAGGTGCTCATACCACACACGTGGTGCTTGTTTAAGTCCATAGTGCGCCTTATCGATCTTGTAGACATGGTTAGGGAAGTTGGAGTCCTCAAACCCCGGTGGTTTCTTAACATATACCAACTCTTTCAATGGACCATTTAAAAAAGAACTTTTTACATCCATTTGTTGCAATTTAAAGTTATGCAAAGATGCATATGCAAGAAGGATACCGATGGACTCAAGGGGAGCCATGGGAGCATAGGTTTCAGCAAAGTCAATGCCTTCCACTTGGGAGTACCCTTGTGCTACCAAGCTTGCCTTGTTCCTTATGACAATGCCATGCTCATCTTGCTTGTTGTTGAATTCCACTTGGTGCCAATAACATTGTGGCAATCTTTGGGATTCTCGACTAGCTTCCACACTTTGTTGCGCTCAAACTTATTGAGCTAATCATGCATAGCTTCTAACCAATCTAGATCCTCAAGAGCCTCAAGCACTTTCTTTGGTTGCACCATGGATATGTGAGCTTGATTCTCACTAAAGCTTGCCAATTGAGCTATTGGGGTTCTTTTGCCTCTTAGATCACCCAACACCTTATCATCCGAAAAGTCAATCTTCTTTAAATCTCTAGAAATTCTTGCTTCACGACAGGCTTAGATCTCCTCATTGTTGCAAGGAGGAATCACTTGATCATCTTGATCATTTGGGTCCCCGTCTTGACCGGTTTGTTGGCCTTGATCATCATTATGGCTTGCTTCCACATGAGAGGAAGAAGGTTGATCTTAGCCTTGATCTTGGCTAGCTTGAATTATAGGAGAACTTGGTTCTTGCATAGCAACTTGATAAACAAGAGGAGGGTCTTGAGCTTGTTCTTCGGTTGGTGCATCACTTGCTCCATTGGCATGTGCTTCTAGTGTAAACAAGGACTCCTGATGCGTGTGAACACACGTTCGTTGGGAGACCCCAAGAGGAAGGTATGAAGAATGCACCAGCAAGTTTCCCTCGGAAAGAAACCAAGGTTGAATCGACCAGTAGGAGGAAGGAGTAACTTTAGAAGGTTGATGCGGATGAGATGGCAGGGCGCACTACTGGTTTAGCAGCAACGTGGAACCTACACAACACAAACAATTCACTTTGACCCAAGGAAGCAGTGAGGTTGTCAATCTCACCAAAGAGGTCAAATTTATGGTGTGGAAAACAATATGAGAACATTATGAAAACAGTAGCAGCAGTGTGAAAACAGTGGAAGCAGTGGAAACAATGTGTATTATCAGTATGAGAAAATGGACCGGGGTCCACACTTCACTAGAGGTGTCTCTCCATAAAAGATAGCTAACATGCGTGGTGAACAAATTACAGTTGGGCAATTGACAGATAAAGAACATGCATGACATAAATATTAATATGAGATTCATGCGGGCATTACAACAAAATACATAGATCCTCATCCAACTGCATCTATGACTAATAATCCAACCTTCAAATATCATCTGAACAAACGTTGGGTATTAAGTTGCAAGCAACGGATAATCGTAGTAAGAAAAGTGTGTAATGTAAATAATGTAAACGAAGTAAACATCGTTGATTTCTCCCTAATGGCAACATCACATCCTCCATCCGTCACGTTTCTGTCACTCGAGCACAGATGCAAAGGAGGCATGAACCCACTATCGAGCATAAATACTCCCTCTTGGAGTCGCTAGCATCTACTTGGCCAGAGCATCTAGTAACAACGGAGAGCATGCAAGATCATAAATAATACACATGAAGATAACATGATATATTGATAATCAACAGACATAGCATTCAATAATCATCGGATTCCAGCAAACACAACATGTAGCATTACAAGTAGATGATCTCGATCATGTGAGGAAGCTCACGAGATCTAAACATGAGGCATAAGGTGGAGAGTACAACCATCTAGCTACTGCTATGGACCCGTATTCCAAGGACGAACTACTCACGCATCACTCTGGAGGCGGTCATGGTGGTGTAGACCCCTCCGGTGATGAATTCCCCTCCCGACAGGGTGCCGGTGAGAGCTCCAGAACCCTCCCAATTTCGGGTTGACGATGACGGTGGCCTCGGGTGTTTCTCGGGTTGAAGTGGTATATCTTTAGGGTTGATGTATCTGGGGAATAAATAGGCCAAAGGGCGATGGCGGTGGATGCCCGAGGGGCCCACAGCACCCCCAGCGCGGCCGGGGGAGCGCCGCCCTATGGTGTGGCCCCCCTCTGGGCCTCTTCGGGACTCCGTGGAACCTTCGAGAATTATAAGATCACGGGCTTCGAATTTTCCGATTCCGAGAATATTTCCAGAACAAGTTTTCTGAAACTAAAAACAGCAGAAAACAGGGAACTGGCTCTATGGCATCTTTTCAATAGGTTAGTCCGGAAAATCGATAAAAATGACATAAAGTGTAAGGAAAACATGTAGCATATGGCGTGAAAACAACATGGAACATCATAAATTATAGATACGTTTATGACGTATCAACTCCACTTGAGTAGATCATAGTTCTTCTCGATCCGCCACAAGGTGTCCCTCAATGGGGCGAAAAAATCCCACACACATTCTTCCAATGGCTTCTTGAGGCATTTTAACATCTACATTAGAAACATGAAATTGCGCAACTTGGGAACCATCATTTTCTTCAAACACCATACTACTAGATTCAATGACAATTCGTAAGGCTTTTTCAAAGATTCTATAAGTGTGGGATTCGACACCATAACCAACAAAAGTACCATGAAGATATTTAGATTGTAATTTGTACAAAAGAACTCCTTTTAAAAAATATAAAAACTTACAACCGAAGACACAGAGTAGGAGATATTTGGTTTGTTGCCGGTGAGAATCTCATATGGAGTCTTCATTAAGACTTTGCGGAGTTACAGCCGGTTTGATGAATGACATGTCGTAGAGATGGCTTAATCCCATAGATAGGGAGGATATTTATACTCTGCCAACATGGACCTAGCCATATCCATAAGAGTACGGTTCTTCCTTTCGGCTACAACATTTTTTTGAGGGGTATATGCATCATAATATTGATGATGAATTCCCTCTTTACTAAGAAACTCATTTAGGGTGTAGTTCTTGAACTCGAAGCCATTGTCACTCCTAATAGAGAAGATGGGAACATTGTGTTCATGTTGAACTTGATTGGAGAATTTGATGACGGCTTGTTGGGTCTCACTCTTCAACTTGAAGAAATAAACCCATGTATATCTTGAATAGTCATCAACAATCACCAAGCAATACTTCTTCCCACCAAGACTAGCATTGGGCATGTCACCAAAGTGATCCACATGAAGAAGTTTCAATATCCTCTTTGATGAAATGATAGTATTTCTTGGGTGAGGAGAATTATGCATCTTTCCTTCAACACAAGCCCTACAAACACGATCTTGGCAAAGGAAATATTTTATTTTGGTCCGAGGATGTGGCCACCCTTGTGAAGGCTTTGCAAAGTTCACACGTTGACATGGGATAAGCGGCAATGCCACAACCACCCCACGTCAGGCTTTCCGAAGAGACACATCGCTTGAGTGTTGGTTGACTCCGAAAAGTCTACCACATACAACTCATTTTAGACATGCCCCACGAAAGCGAAATCAAGATTCTTGCTCCACAAAAGGACAACGATATCAGGTTCAAAGAATACGGGAAAACCCATCTTCCCTAAGGCACGAACTGAAAGTAAATTGTAACCAAGGGATTCAACAAGCATGACATTCACAAGAGTGATGTTAGGAGCAACAACCACCTTGATGATGACCCACAAGTATAGGGGGTTTATGTAGTACTTTCGATAAATAAGAGTGTCAAGCCCAACGAGGAGCAGAAGGTGTTGACAAGCAGGTTGGATAGAGGATTCACTGTAAACACTAGCAGAAGGGGTTTTGGAGGTTTTTGATATAGCAAATAAATAAAGTGCGAGTAAATAAAGTGCATTAAATAATATTGCAGCGAGTGGCCCAATCCTTTTGAGAGCAAAGGACAAGCCGGTTGTGTTAATTATGACTACCAAACGTTCTCGAGGACACGTGGGAATTTCGTCAAGTGATTTCGCTTCGGTACGGTTGATTAATATCCATTGGTTCGGGAAGTGTTGTGTGGGTGAACCTATGCTAATGAACCTCCCAACTAGGACTAATACATACTTGTGATTATACCCCTCGTAAGCATCCACAAATACAAGAAAGTAATTAAGATAAATCTAACCACCGCCTTAAAACTCCGAGATTCTACGCTCCCTCGTGCATTGGTTTCCTAACGGGGGTTTAGGTTTATGTCACTCCGGCAACCCCACAATTAGTAGACAAATACACAATGCATCCTCCTAGGCCCATAAAGGTAAAGTATCATGTAGTCGACGTTCACATGACACCACTAGAAGAATAGCACCACAACTTAAATACTGAACCACGAGATATTACTTCAGCATAACTTCACTACTAACATCATGACTTCTCCCATGTCCTCGAGAACTAAACGAACTACTCATAAGACATCATATGGATCATAATCAGAGGTGGTATAATGGATAATAGCAATCTGGTCATAAAGTGCTAACACCAATAAATCTCACAAGCATCAACTACTAACAAGTAATTGATGGTGCAGATCTTGCACTCGTTGGGATACCCCAAGAGGAGGGTGTGATGAGCACAGCGGTAGGAGTTTTGCCCTTAGTTAAGAACCAAGGTTATAAACCCAGTAGGAGAAATAGGACCTTTGGAAGGTTGATGCCACTGACGGTGGTGATGGCGCTTAACCGGTGTCAGCAACAACGTGGAACCTGCACACAACACAACCAAAATACTTTGTCCCAACGGTACAGTGAGGTTGTCAATCTCACCGGTCTTGCTGAAAACAAAGATCAGATGTATAGTGTGGAAAATTATGTATGCTTGCAGTAACTAAAGAAAACAGGAAATTGATGTGGTTTGTTTAACAGTGTGGAAAAATGGACCAGGGTTCATAGTTTCACTAGTGGTGTCTCTCCATAAAAGATAGCATGCTGGGTAAACAAATTACAGCTGGGCAATTAACAAATAGAGGTTGCACCGTAGTGCACAATATGACATGAAGATTACTATGATATTTAGTGCGGGCATTACAACAAGATACATAGACCGACATCCATCTGCATCTATGACTAATAATCCACCCTCAAGTTATCATCCGAACCCCCTTAGGTATTAAGTTGCAACCAACAGATAACTGTATTAAACAAAGTGTGTAATGTAAGCAATGATTATGCACGCGGGCACTCTCACCGATGTTTTCTCCCTAATGGCAACACCACATCCCCCCTTCACATTTTTGTCACTCGAGCAAGGTGGTGAGGAGGCATGAACCCACTATCGAGCATAAATACTCCCTCTTGGAGTCACTAGCAACTACTTGGCCATAGTAACCACTAGCAACGGAGAGCATGCAATATCACAAATAGAATATGCAAATAAAGACTATAATCAACTTGGCATAAGGTCAATATTCATCGGATGCCAGCAAACACAACATATAGAATTACATAAGATCAATCTCGATCATGATAGGCAGCTCACGAGATCTAAACATGGAGGCATATGAGGAGAAGACAACCATCTAGCTACAGCTAGAACCCGTAGTCCAAGGATGAACTACTCACGCATCACTCCAGAGGCAGGCATGGTGATGTAAAAGCCTCCGGTGATGATCTCCTCTCCGGTAGGGTGCCAGAAACAGCTTCAGAACCCCCGGTTTAGGGTTGATGGTGACGGCGGTTGTGGAACTTTTCGTGGATTTTTTATCAGGTGCTTAGGGTTTTCCATTCGTGGGGATTAAATAGGCAAAAGGGAAAAGGCGGTGGAGCTCCAAGGGCCCCACACCCATAGGGTGGCACGGCCGGGGGGACCCACGCCACCCTATGGTGTGGCCCCCCTGATGCCCGTCTTCGACTCCTCTTCGGTGTTCTGGATGCTTCCAGGGAAAATAGGAACTTCGGGCTTTGTGGGGTCCAATTCCGAGAATTTTTCGAGAACAAATTTTCTGAAACCAAAAACAGCAGAAAACAGGAAAGTGGCACTTGGAATCTTGTTAATAGGTTAGTCCCAGAAAACGTACAAAAATGCTATAAATAAGGGAGAAAACAAGTAGCAATTGGAAAAATATGATCATGGAGCATCAGAAATTATAGATACGTTGGAGACGTATCAAACATCCCCAAGCTTAGTTCCTACTCGTCCTCGAGTAGGTAAACGATAAAACAATAATTTCTGAGGTGAAATGCTACTAACATAAACTTGATCAATCTAATATAAAAGCATATGCACGCTGAGATCATAAAACTTTAAACACAAGCATGATAAATAAAACTTTAATAATAAAGCATAGCAATTACTTTGTATCACGAAGAGTAACTCAAATAAAGGATCATGAATAATAATGCAAAGAAAGGTAAACGTTTGTTTCAGGTATAGAGAAAGCATGTCAAAGTGATATTTCGATAGTCCTTAAGAGTGGAGCAAAACATAAATGCTAGGAAACCTTCAAAGTTCATGAGGAAGACTAGAACAAATAATTTCAGAACAAATAATATCACATCATGAAGTAATTATTGATGCTTATGGGACAAATGCACATAGAACTCAGAATGGCAAAAATGCTCTCTCAACTATGCATAAAGTTAGAAGATGGAGACTCAACATAAAAGTAAAAGAAAGGCCCTCCACGGGGGGAAGCAGGGATCACTCATGTGCTAGAGCTTTTATTTTATTAAATAGAGGTACTAAAGTTTGACACCGAGTGTCTATATTTAGGGAGATGTATGCCAATGTCAACGAATGGTAAACACAAAATACAGTACGTCACAAGCCAATTGGATTCACAAGCTGGTGTAGAAGGTCATCCCTGTTTCTCTTTTGTTTACACAATTATGCTTTGACTGATAAATCAGGGGCAAAAATAGTGAAGAGAATTTGTTTGCATTAATTTGGGGCTGGGCACCCTGCTGCCAGCTCTTCTATCATTTGGATAAGCGGATGAAGCCACTAGTCCAGGGTGTGAAATCCAATCAACAAGTGAGATAAAGATTCTCTATTTACGTCCTCATGAGCAAAAACAGTAATATAAAGCAGGAGTAATTTTGAAGGTTTTAAAGGTAACACATGAGCAATTTACTTGGAGTGGCAGTTAAATACCACATGTAGGTAGGTATGGTGGACACAATGGGAATTTTTTTTGTTTGAGGGAGTTTGGATGCACGAGTAGAGCTCATACTCAGTACATGTGGAGGCTAGCAAAAGACTGGGAGCGACAAATCAAGAGAGCATAAGAGCCATAATCATGCATAGAGACATAAGCATCATTAATTAAAACATAAGCAGTATAACAACTTCAAAAACTAAGTGGTCATGGAGGCTATTTGTGACTGGTTTGAAGTCATAAACATGGTGTGAGCATGCGCCAAGTCAACCAAATAAAACATTCGAAAGAGAATACCATATATTGATGCTTTACTATGACAAGAACAACTCATGAATCTTTCAAGACATATTAAACACTCTCAGCTATTTGAGGATAATCAGGATACTCAATAACCACAAGGCTTTAAAACTAAATAACATTTAACATGGCATGAAAAAGTCCTAGCCACAGTCTATACAAGCTTCTACTAGCACTGTTATAAATTCTACTTCAAGCAGCAGTTTTCTTTCTCCCAACAAGCACCATACAAAACATGCTTTAACAAAATTACTCTTCATGATACAGCAAGCAAACATGAGAGTACTCACATAACACTACTAAAACCAACAACTCTAATAAGAGATGCATGCAAAACAGGAGCTAAATAAATGTGGCAGCTAGACAGAGATTAAGAATACAACATATTCTCATGAAAAAGCGGAGCGTGTCACTCTCCAATAAAAGAATACTGGGGTCCAACCAATATTATTGAAAAATTAAAAACAAACTGAAATAAAAAAAACAAAAACAAACTGAAAACAAAAATAAAAGACGCTCCAAGTAAAACACATAAGATGCGACCGAATAAAAATATAGTTTCACTAGAAGTGACCTGATAATTTGTTGATGAAGAAGGGGGTGCCTTGGGCATCCCCAAGCTTAGACGCTTGAGTATTCTTGGAATTTTCTGGGATGTACCACCGGGGCATCCCCAAGCTTAGCATTTTCACTCTTCTTGGTCACATCATATCATCCTCTTCTCTTGACCCTTGAAAACTTCCTTCACATCAAAATTCTCACAATCTTCATTAGCAACGTTACTGAAATTGAAATAATTAATTCACATGGTTCAGTTTCAACACAATTATAACACTCAAAAACACATTAGCTACTGTCACAACTTATTTCAAAACTCTTTTTCTCAAAAGAAAGAGATTAAGACGCAAATGCGATAAATGGCAGAAATCTGTCAAAACAGAACAACAGGTAAAGATTGATTATTTAAAAAATCTTCTGTTGCTCAAATCGAAAGGTGGTCTTCTAAGACAAAATGCGTATATAACTCAGGATTAAGCACAAAAAAACTCAGGTCATTTTGAATTTTCTGTAATTTTTAACGGAATTAACAGTGGATAGAAGAAATCTGTTTCCTACGCAGAAATCCGAAATATAGGCTCAACTTTCCACTAGAGGCTTTACTTGGCTCAACAAAAACTCAAAAGAAAAGATACAACAGGGTTGCTAAGGAAATAGACGACACCCATGTGCAAAGCACACCAAAGAAAACGGGTTGAAAACAGCGAAATAAAACGGGTTGTCTCCCGGTAGCGCTTTTCTTTAACGCCTTTCAGCTAGGCATAAAAGGGCAACTCAAATATTTTCAAGTAAAGAAGCATCAACGTTGTTATGGGGCTTACGTTTACCTTTCTTGCACTTATTCTTTTTAGGGAACTTATGGACCAAGCATGATTTGGGAGTGAAAGTCATGGTACCTTTTCCCATATCAATAGTTACTCCTAAGAGCTTCAGCAGAGATCTTCCAAGGGTAATTTGTCCTCCTTTTGCACATTCAATAACAAGATAATCATTGGAGACTGTTTTTCCTAGGAGTTTTGTAAGCACTCCCTCAGCTATCCCAATGGGAAATATAGTGGTGTTATTAATGAGAGGTATTTCTTCTCCTCCATCAACTAGCCCCCAAAGGTTCAAAGATTCATAAATTTCCTTAGGCATAAGACAAGATTCAGACATGATATCACAACGAGCATGAAATGTTTCACCATTTATAACAACTTTAACCAAATGGATCATATTTGTTGACTCAAAATTTATTGTGACATGATCAAGATGTTCACGAATTTGGCTATATCCCTCTTTTAAGATAGAAATATGTGATTCAAGAGTATTTAATCTAGCATAAATATCCGCAAAGTCTTTATCAGAACTGTTAGGTAACTGTAGGTTGCAATTAATTTTCTTATAGCATTGAAAACTTGATCTTTATCACAATTAAGGAAATCACCTCGTACCATAGTATCCAAAGCATATCTATAACAAAGAACAATACCAAAGTAAAAGCTACGAAGAAACGATTTAGAGTCACTTTAGGTTCAACTTTGCAATAGGAATCAAAAACTCTAGACCAAGCTTCTTTGAAATTCTCATCGTTCCCTTGTTTGAAAGTAAAGATTGTTTCATCTGGTGACATAATGACAGGAACAAAACTAGACATAAAAGCAATCAAATAAATAACAACTATGAAGTAAACTATTTTTTTGTGTTTTCAATAAAGAGAAGCAAAACAAGAAAAACTAAAAGGAAGACAATAAACAAAATAAAGAGGTTGAGAGTGAGATACTACCCTTGCCAGAAGACTTCCTTCTCCCCGGCAACAGCGCCAGAAAAATTCCTTGATGGTGCAGATCTTGCACTTGTTGGGATACCCCAAGAGGAGGGTGTGATGAGCAGAGCGGTAGGAGTTTTCCCCTTAGTTAAGAACCAAGGTTATCAACCCAGTAGGAGAAAGAGGACCTTCAAAAGGTTGATACCACTGACGGTGGTGATGGCGCTTCACCGGTGTCAGCAACAACGTGGAACCTGCACACAACACAACCAAAAAACTTTGTCCCAACGGTACAGTGAGGTTGTCAATCTCACCGGTCTTGCTGAAAACAAAGATTAGACGTATAGAGTGGAAAATGATGTATGCTTGCAGTAAGTAAAGAAAGCAGGAAATTGTTGTGGTTTGTTTAACAGTGTGGAAAAATGGACCGGGGTTCATAGTTTCACTAGTGGTATCTCCATAAAAGATAGCATGCTGGGTGAACAAATTACAGCTAGGCAATTAACAAATAGAGGTTGCACCGTAGTGCACAATATGACATGAAGATTACTATGATATTTAGTGCAGGCATTACAACAAGATACATAGACCGACATCCATCTGCATCTATGACTAATAATCCACCCTCAGGTTGTCATTTGAACCCCCTTAGGTATTAAGTTGCAAGCAACAGATAACTTCATTAAACAAAGTGTGTAATGTAAGAAATGATTATGCACGTGGGCACTATCACCGTTGTTTTCTCCCTAATGGCAACAGCACATCCCCCCTTCACGTTTCTGTCACTCGAGCAAGGTGGTGAGGAGGCATGAACCCACTATCGAGCATAAATACTCCCTCTTGGAGTCACTAGCAACTACTTGGCTAGAGTAACCACTAGCAACGGAGAGCATGCAAGATCACAAATAGCATATGCAAATAAAGACTATAATCAACTTGTGTAACACCCGGGGGATTTCCCCCAAATAGAAACTTGGTTGCTTTTTCTTTTTGCATGACATTGCATCATGCATCATTGCATTGCACTTTGCTTCAAACCATTTAAAAAAAAAATTCAAACATGTTCCAAATGGTTTCAATTAAAATTGCAAACAAATCATTTTGGGAATTGGAAATAATTACAAATGGTTGCTTTTCCAAATTGGTATTAAATAAACCCCTAATTTGAGTTCAAGTTTGCAAATTCAAATAATTTGTGAAATTGAAATTTTCAAAAACAAACTTTTGTGCAACTGGGCTTTTGACTTGTTTAATCCACTAAAAATATTTTGGGAATAAAACCCTAACGTTTTTTTCCCTAAATTGCTCTCCTTTCTATTTCTACAAAAAAAAGAAACAAACAAAAGAAAAAAAATAAAAGAAAACCCCAGGGGGAGGCAGGCCAGCCCAAATGGGCCAGCCCACCTACAACCCCACCAGCCACACGGCCCGAGCGGCCTCCTTCTCCTACCTCCGTACGCTCACGAGGGGAGCGTGCCCGTGGTCGACGTCACCATGGCCCCCACCTCCACCTGCTCCCCCCTCCCCTATACCTACCCCCTCCTCTCCCAAACCCTAGCCCCAACCCCTCCCTCTCCATCTCCTGCCGCCACCGCTCCCCTTCTTCTCCTTCCTCTCTCCCGCTTCTCTGAATCTTTCCTGTACCCACAAAGCCTCACCGGAGCACCTCGTCGTCGCCACGATGCCATGGCCTTCCCTACGCCGATCCGGGGGGTGGAGAAGAACCACCTCGCTTCCCTCTTCCTCCTCGACATCAAGAGCCATCCGGAGGGGCACCAGAACGCGCGTATCTTCCTCGTCTTCAGTTCGGCCGCCGGTGATCTTCCTCAAATTCCCGCCGCTGTGGTCGACCTCGAGCAAGAACGACTCCACCGAGCGCCTCCCGGTGAGCTTTCCTTTCTGTTCCCGGCGAAAGCCACGCTTTTCCCTTCCGTTCTCGGCTTTGCACTGTCGAAGGCCCTCCGTGCCCGCCATGGACGTGCCACGGCATGGTCGTTCTGTTCCCTGCTCGCCCCGAGCGTGCACACACCACGCCCCACGACCGCACGCCGTGCACGCACGCCACACGGCCTATGGTGGCACTCACACCCCCCGTACACCCGCAGGCACGCGCCATGCGCTGCTGTAATCGTCACCGTCGTTTCCCGATCGCCATTGTCGAGCTGCAGCAGACGCACGCGCAGACTGAAAACTTTCTTCAGTTTCGACAGTTAAACAGGGCGGGTTTGCCTCTAATTCAGTCACGCCCTGATCCCATGACGAATCGCATACAACCCAGTGGCTAAGGCCTTGTGTGCTTCCCCGGAGACCCAGGTTCGAGTCCCCCTGGAAGCCAAAGCCACCCCTTTTTTTTGCCCATTTTCTTTTATTTCCCGAAATCCAGAAAAACAGATCTGAGGCTTTAATTGTAAAATTTATAACAAATTGAAAAATGATCCAATTTCAATGATTCAAATTGCTTTGGATTCAGAATCTTGTGCTCTTTCTGTTAATGTCAAAGTTGCGACATGTTTCTGTAATAAGTTTTGCACTAAATAATTAAATACAGAAAATGCAATAAAAATTTGAAACTTTGGAATTTCATAACTTGAGTTCTGTTCATCCAATTTGAGCAAACTTGGGCTCTAAATTTTTTTCTTAACAAACTCTACACATTGGTATTTTATTTGGTCACAATTGAATTAAATTTGAACATGTTTCCCTCTGTTTACTAAAAAGGGCAGAATAAAATACTTATGAAGAATTGCATGAAAAATTCTATAATAACCCAAAAATTATGTTTAATAGCTCAAATTGTTCATTGAAACATTTTATACATGTTTTCAACCTTTTCAATACAATTTGTTTACTGTTTTTCCTAATTAAAAGTGGTGCAATAATTCAATGCTTTAATTAAACCTTTTTAATGCAAAATTCATAACTTGGGCAATTCAAATCCAATTCCAACATGTAAAATCTGTTTTCCATGCAAAATTGAATAAGCTTTCCAAATAAAAACTTTTTTTTTCTATTTTGAATAAATTAAATTGCTGAAAACAACTATTTCTTAATTAATGCATTTAAAATTGTCAATTTTATAACTTGCTCATCTAAAATCCAAATTCCACAAATGAAATATGTATTCCATCTAAAATTTTGTGTTCTTTCCAAATATAAATTCTGTTATCTGTTTTGAACATTTAAAATTGGTGAAAACAACAAATTTTTGTTTAAATCATTTAAAATGCCAAAGTTCATAACTTAACAAATAAAATTCCAAACTTGGTAAACAACGTATCAAACTGAAGCTATTGTTGTTTTCTTATTGTTTTCATCATCCATGCATCATTCTAATAAACTTTCACATGATGGTTATTTGTAGATCATTTAATTCAACATTAATTCATGGGCTTTTCCAGATGCAATCCAAATTGCATATGGGCCCATTTAAATATGTTTACCATGTCAACTAGTTTATCTTTGATGCACCCTTAAACTTGTCATGCATCCATAACTTGATCATGCTGGATCTTTTTCCGTAGAAGTAATTGTTGCATCCTGTGTTTGTTCCAGTTCATTGCTTCTTCGCGGATAGGACGCTGAGCCGCGCACGCACAGCATGTGGTTCTTTGGGCTTGATGCGAAGAAGAGTTGGGTTGTGTTGAGTGCCTCGCTTGGTGGAAGGGCCTTTCCATCTGGCGGGTCATTCGTACGTGTACGGCCAAATTGGTGCCTCCCTGCAGGGTGAAATCTTCTCGAGAAGCCGTGTTGTCCGCGGTTATGGATGACTTGGTGAAAGTGCTGGCTAACAAGTACTCAGACAACTTACACTTAACGATGATAACTTGACTAGTAATATAGATTACCTCCACCATAAAAATGAATGTCACCTTAATCAACAGTGTGAGTTTCCTTGGGTTGCTTCCTTAGTAGGGGGTAACATTGGATGGGTATTGTTTGGTGAGTAGCTGTAGTTGGTTCTGATACGCTATCTTATCCCTTTCTTTTAGCCGGATGTTGTAGCGCGTCTCTGTAGTTAGCTAGTGCAGCCAGCTGCCGCTTCTTTGCAATAATCCCTTCCTTTCCGTTGTACCCAAAGTATTTGTATCTTGTGATGATGGGTTACGCTGGTATCTTGTGAGTATGGTTTATCCACTTGCCAGTACTTAACCGTACTGACCCACGAATCCATTTCGTGGCTGCATATTCCACATTGCAGTCAACAGGTTTGAAGTCTGACGACGTTAGCTTGGGAATCCCTCCGGCTTGGCCTGGGCAGGGATTGGACGCCATCGGTTATCTTCAGGACTCTTAGTCCAATTTGTATCTTGTCCGTAGTCGGACACTATGTTGTTTCTTCCGCTGTTATTTGGATCTTTGTATGGTATCAGTTGTATCCTTGACTCGTTGGAGTCGTCTTGTATATACCTCCTCTGTTGTTGTTGTGGATTATTCGTGAACTGTTGTAATGTTGTCACAAGTGGCAACCTAGAATCGGTTATTATGTGGATTTGGGGGAAATGCCGAAATCTGCATAGTGCCCGATCTCGGGGCGTCACAAATGGTATCAGAGCATGGTTTCCGATTCCCGATGTTGTTTCGATACGAATGGTTATCGAAGCAACGGGTCCGCAAAGCCTGTAGGATAACCTCGCTAACGGTCGTTGTTTCTAGAGTGTCAAAAACTATTTCTGCTAAACTATTTTGGAAACATCTCACTAGGATTCTTGTTTTCTCCTTATCTCTATTCTATCTCTCCTCTCATCTTATTTGTTTTGGAGTCTCTCTTCCTCTCAATCTTTCAAATTTTTAGGATCCTATGTGGGTGGACGTTTTCTGAGCCTTTAACCTAATAGGTTCGATCATCGAAAGATTCCTGGTGGAAGGTCATCGTCATCAACCCGAGCAAGATTCCCTTGTTAGTGGTGTCGAGAAACTTTTGTTAGTGGTGTTGAGGAGATCAACTGGAAGCATGAAGAATCGATAGTCGAACTTCTTTCCCCTCCCGGGTTAGTGGGTGGATTGCGAGGGCGCAATCCCTTGTTAGTGGTGTCGTCTGTAACACCCGGGGGATTTCCCCCAAATAGAAACTTGGTTGATTTTTCTTTTTGCATGGCATTGCATCATGCATCATTGCATTGCACTTTGCTTCAAACCATTTTTAAAAAAAAATTCAAAACCAATTTAAAAATTCAAACATGTTCCAAATGGTTTCAATTAAAATTGCAAACAAATCATTTTGGGAATTGGAAATAATTACAAATGGTTGGTTTTCCAAATTGGTATTAAATAAACCCCTAATTTGAGTTCAAGTTTGCAAATTCAAATAATTTGTGAAATTGAAATTTTCAAAAACAAAATTTTGTGCAACTGGGCTTTTGACTTGTTTAACCCACTAAAAATATTTTGGGAATAAAACCCTAACGTTTTCTTCCCTAAATTCCTCTACTTTCTATTTCTACAAAAAAAAGAAACAAACAAAAGAAAAATAAATAAAAGAAAACCCCAGGGGGAGGCAGGCCAGCCCAAATGGGCCAGCCCACCTACAACCCCACCAGCCACACGGCCCGAGCGGCCTCCTTCTCCTACCTCCGTACGCTCACGAGGGGAGCGTGCCCGTGGTCGACGTCACCATGGCCCCCACCTCCACCTGCTCCCCCTCCCCTATACCTACCCCCTCCTCTCCCAAACCCTAGCCCCAACCCCTCCCTCTCCATCTCCTGCCGCCGCCGCTCCCCTTCTTCTCCTTCCTCTCTCCCACTTCTCTGAATCTTTCATGTACCCACAAAGCCTCACCGGAGCACCTCGTCGTCGCCACGATGCCATGGCCTTCCCTACGCCGATCCGGGGGGTGGAGAAGAACCACCTCGCTTCCCTCTTCCTCCTCGACATCAAGAGCCATCCGGAGGGGCACCGGAACGCGCGTATCTTCCTCGTCTTCAGTTCGGCCGCCGGTGATCTTCCTCGAATTCCCGCCGATGTGGTCGACCTCGAGCAAGAACGACTCCACCGAGAGCCTCCCGGTGAGCTTTCCTTTCCGTTCCCGGCGAAAGCCACGCTTTTCCCTTCCGTTCTCGGCTTTGCACTGTCGAAGGCCCTCCGTGCCCACCATGGACGTGCCACGGCGTGGTCGTTCTGTTCCCTGCTCGCCCCGAGCGTGCACACACCACGCCCCACGACCGCACGCCGTGCACGCACGCCACACGGCCTATGGTGGCACTCACACCCCCGTACACCCGCAGGCACGCGCCATGCGCTGCTGTGGTCGTCACCGTCGTTTCCCGATCGCCATTGTCGAGCTGGAGCAGACGCACGCACAGACTGAAAACTTTCTTCAGTTTCGACAGTTAAACAGGGCGGGTTTGCCTCTTATTCAGTCACGCCCTGATCCCATCACGAATCGCATACAGCCCAGTGGCTAAGGCCTTGTGTGCTTCCCTGGATACCCAGGTTCGAGTCCCCCTGGAAGCCAAAGCCACCCCCTTTTTTTTGCCCATTTTCTTTTATTTCCCGAAATCCAGAAAAACAGATCTGAGGCTTTAATTGTAAAATCCATAACAAATTGAAAAATGATCCAATTTCAATGATTCAAATTGCTTTGGATTCATAATCTTGTGCTCTTTCTGTTAATGACAAAGTTGCAACATGTTTCTGTAATAATTTTTGCACTAAATAATTAAATACAGAAAATGCAATAAAAATTTGAAACTTTGGAATTTCATAACTTGAGTTCTGTTTATCCAATTTGAGCAAACTTGGGCTCTAAAATTTTTTCTTAACAAACTATACACATTGGTATTTTATTTGGTCACAACTGAATTAAATTTGAACATGTTTCCCTCTGTTTACTAAAAAGGGCAGAATAAAATACTTATGAAGAATTGCATGATAAATTCAATAATAACCCAAAAATTATGTTTAATAGCTCAAATTGTTCATTGAAACATTTTATACATGTTTTCAACCTTTTCAATACAATTTGTTTACTGTTTTTCCTAATTAAAAGTGGTACAATAATTCAATGCTTTAATTAAACCTTTTAAATTGCAAAATTCATAACTTGGGCAATTCAAATCCAATTCCAACATGTAAAATCTGTTTTCCATGCAAAATTGAATAAGCTTTCCAAATATAAACTTTGTTTTCTATTTTGAATAAATTAAATTGCTGAAAACAAATATTTCTTAATTAATGCATATAAAATTGTCAATTTAATAACCTGCTCATCTAAAATCCAAATTCCACAAATGAAATATGTATTCCATCTAAAATTTTGTGTTCTTTCCAAATATAAATTTTGTTATCTGTTTTGAACATTTAAAATTGGTGAAAACAACAAATGTTTGTTTAAATCATTTAAAATGCCAAAGTTCATAACTTAACAAATAAAATTCCAAACTTGGTAAACAACGTATCAAACTGAAGCTATTGTTGTTTTCTTATTGTTTTCATCATCCATGCATCATTCTAATCAACTTTCACATGATGGTTATTTGTAGATCATTTAATTCAACATTAATTCATGGGCTTTTCCAGATGCAATCCAAATTGCATATGGGCCCATTTAAATATGTTTACCATGTCAACTAGTTTATCTTTGATGCACCCTTAAACTTGTCATGCATCCATAACTTGATCATGCTGGATCTTTTGCCGTAGAAGTAATTGTTGCATCCGGTGTTTGTTCTAGTTCGTTGCTTCTTCGCGGATAGGACGCTGAGATGATGTGAGCAACGACAAGTTCTGCGGATGTACCTCTACTTGCTGGATCTCAGGCAAGTATACTCACTTGCTACCTATGGTTGCCTTTCATCACTTGTTACCGATTCTTTCTGTTGCCTTTATTCTAGCCTTATGATTCGATGCTTGTGTCTCGATCCTATCATATGTTTACCTTGCAGCCATGATATAGCCTTTCCTTCCACTTCCTATTAACTGTTGCTTGTTTACCTTGTTGGCCCTCGTGTCGTAGTTGCATGCTTAGTGTTGTTTGCCCTCAATTCTTGTTGTCCGTCTTATCACCTGTTTAGTTTGATAGTTGGGTTTCATTTCAATCAACTTCATGTTAATGTTTTGGGTAATAATAATTTGATGATAAGGCACCGGCAGGAGGCCCGACGTGGTTTTGAGGCCTGCTAGTGTCGAACTTAATTAGGAAAAGGGTCTTGTCCTTCGATCCATGATGAGCGCACTAACCGCATGTGGGAAGCGAGTATGGGCGCCCCCCGCAACTCTGATTCGATTCGCATCTCGTCCAAATCGCCACACTTAGTTCAGGCTTTCCATTTGATGCATGCATATGCAGGTGCGAACCCTTGGCGCCAGGGTGGAACTTTTGTAGTCGGCATTTAGGGCGGCGTGGTCTTCCAGTGCTATGAGGGTCCCCCTTTTCTTCGTGGGGGCTCGATTAGCCGCGCACGCACAGCATGTGGTTCTTTGGGCTTGATGCGAAGAAGAGTTGGGTTGTGTTGAGTGCCTCGCTTGGTGGAAGGGCCTTTCCATCTGGCGGGTCATTCTTACGTGTACGGCCAAATTGGTGCCTCCCTGCAGGGTGAAATCTTCTCGAGAAGCCGTGTTGTCCGCGGTTATGGATGACTTGGTGAAAGTGCTGGCTAACAAGTACTCAGACAACTTACACTTAACGATGATAACTTGACTAGTAATATAGATTACCTCCACCATAAAATGAATGTCACCTTAATCAACAGTGTGAGTTTCCTTGGGTTTCTTCCTTAGTAGGGGGTAACATTGGATGGGTATTGTTTGGTGAGTAGTTGTAGTTGGTTCTGATACGCTATCTTATCCCTTTCTTTTAGCCGGATGTTGTAGCGCGTCTCTGTAGTTAGTTAGTGCAGCCAGCTGCCGCTTCTTTGCAATAATCCCTTCCTTTCCGTTGTACCCAAAGTATTTGTATCTTGTGATGATGGGTTACGCTGGTATCTTGTGAGTATGGTTTATCCACTTGCCAGTACTTAACCGTACTGACCCACGAATCCATTTCGTGGCTGCATATTCCACATTGCAGTCAACAGGTTTGAAGTCTGACGACATTAGCTTGGGAATCCCTCCGGCTTGGCCTGGGCAGGGATTGGACGCCATCGGTTATCTTCAGGACTCTTAGTCCAATTTGTATCTTGTCCGTAGTCGGACAATATGTTGTTTCTTCCGCTGTTATTTGGATCTTTGTATGGTATCAGTTGTATCCTTGACTCGTTGGAGTCGTCTTGTATATACCTCCTCTGTTGTTGTTGTGGATTATTCGTGAACTGTTGTAATGTTATCACAAGTGGCAACCTGGAATCGGTTATTATGTGGATTTTGGCGGAAATGCTGAAATCTGCATAGTGCCCGATCTCGGGGCGTCACAACTTGGCATAAGGTCAATATTCATCGGATCCCAGCAAACACAGCATATAGAATGACATAAGATCAATCTCGATCATGATATGCAGCTCATGAGATCTAAACATGGAGGCATATGAGGAGAAAACAACCACCTAGCTACAGCTACGAACCCGTAGTCCAAGGATGAACTACTCACGCATCACTCCGGAGGCAGGCATGGTGATGTAGAAGCCTCCGGTGATGATCTCCTCTCCGACAGGGTGCCGGAAACAGCTTCAGAACCCCCCTAATCTAGGGTTGACGGTTACGGCGGTTGCTGAACTTTTCGGGGATTTTTGATCAGGTGCTTAGGGTTTTCCATCCGGGGGATTAAATAGGCGAAAGGGAAAAGGCAGTGGAGCTCCAGGGGCCCCACACCCTTAGGTGGCGCGGCCAGGGGGACCCGTGCCACCCTATGGTGTGCCCCCCTGATGCCTGTCTTCGACTCCTCTTCGGTGTTTTGGATGCTTCCGGAGAAAATAGGAACTTCGGGCCTTGTGGGGTCCAATTCCGAGAATATTTCCAGAACAACTTTTCTGAAACCAAAAAACAGCAGAAAACATGGAACTGGCACTTGGCATCTTGTTAATAGGTTAGTCCCGGAAAACGTATAAAAATGCTATAAATAAAGGAGAAAACAAGTAGCAATTGGCAAAATATGATCATGGAGCATGAGAAATTATAGATACGTTGGGGACGTATCAGTAATCCACACCGGGAGAGAGATCTAATGTAAAACAACGATAAAGGCCACTAATTGTTAAAGCGGGATGACAATGGATGATGACGGTGATGGTGCTGGTGGTGATGATGATGATGAAGATGGCGATCTTGATGATGCCCAGAGCGATGACGGTGACTATGGCGATGATTTCCCCTCTCCGGAGAGGAATTTCCCCGGCAGATTTCTCCCTGTCAGAGAGTTTTTCTCTCTGGGGTGTTTTCCGCACCGAGGCGGCGGAGGAATAATTCTTCGATGATGATCTGGGGCTTAGGGTTCCCTGGGGCTCAAGTACGCGAAAAATATCGACTAGAGGTGGGCCAGGGTGGCCACACCAGGTGGCGGCGCGACCAAGGGGGCGCTACCCCATGGTGTGGGCCCCTGGTGCCCCCCTCTGGCTCTCCTCATGGCTAGCTCCCTCATCTGGACTTCTAAGACATCTTCGATGTCCCCCCTCTTCTTCTGATCTTCTGAAATAGGGTATCCTGGCGGTGCTTTTTCCATCAGATTTCTGGTCCCGATGTTTATTCTCCAAAAATTATGAAACATGCAAAATAAGATAAAATAACATAAGTGATGCATCAAAACATGAAATATATCGATGAATAACAGAAAATAACAATATAAAACGGTGATGCAAAATGGACGTGTCAACTCCCCCAAGCTTAGACCTCGCTTGTCCTCAAGCTAAACTGAACTCAGTAAACATGACCACAGGTTTATGGAGTGAGGTGTCAATAAATAAAATACGTACAAGAGGCATCACATCTACAAAGAACAATTCGTTTTAGACAAGAAATTCCTCTTATATAATCAAACTTGAAACAAGCAGAGGAACAATAAAGGTGCTAAAAGTAAATCAAAATTGGTAAAGGTAAACTTCGTTCTTGGTCAAAGAACAATTAACAGTGTACTTATATTTTGATCAGAGTCTTTATACTAGATCTATATTGTAGAGTTTATCATGCTCAATTATAACGGTATCTTTGCAAACATTGGTAACTTTCAAAGTGGTATTCAAACAGATAAAAGCATTTTCAGAAACAAGGAAGAATACAGAACATGATTGAGTAAATCAACATGTAGTTGGATGAATCACAACAACTCAAATGCTTGCTTAGACAGAAAAAAGTAGGTTTACTGACTCAACATAAATGTAAAAGATAGGCCCTTCGTATAGGGAAGCATTGATCACTCATGTGCTAGAGCTTTTATTTTGTAAAACAGAGGTATAAAATGGTTGACACTCCTCCCAACCTTTCTTACACAAACTATGGCTAACTGAATCCTCGGGTGCCTGCCAACAATCACAAACCGTGGAGGAGTGTCTAAATTTTGAGAGGTGTATGTTTATGTCAACGAAAGGAAAACAGAAAATACAGTACGTCACAAGCCAACTAGACTTCACAAGAGCGGCTCCCATAGAAGGACGCAAATGGTATAGAAGGTCATCCCTGTTTCTCTTTTGTTTACACAATTATGCTTTGACTGATAAATGAGGGAAAAAATAGTGAAGAGAATTTGTATTATTATTTGGGGTGGTGTCGGATATATACTGATTAGGGGTATATACGGCATTGTCCTAAAGAGCCGGATTACCAGGGTGGCCTGATTGGTAATGGATCACAGTCCATTAGGCGGCCCAGTAAGCTGACGCACAGAAGGCGGGTTCTAGAAGAACCCGGACCACGGCCCACATGGTGCAGCTTGGAGTAGAAGGCGGATTCTTGCCTTCCAAGTTAGAACTTACCATAGTCTTCTAGGTTTCCTTTCTGTAAGCCCTAACCCGGCTATCTATATAAAGCCGGACGGGAGAGAAGAAAGATAACGGACAATTAGCTAGAAGCCAACTCGCCGAGAAGTTGATCCTCGTCGAGTTAGCAAACTCTAACTCACATTGTACTCTGTATACTTCAGGCTTTAGCCCTGATTTAGTGAGATAGTAGGAGTAGGAACGTCGCCTAGTTGCGACGTACCGAACCTGGGTAAACTTTGGTATCCCTGGTTGTCATACTACCACGTTCCCCCCCCACGTCTTTACCCGTAGGCCTCATGGAACCCCCGTCTATGAACCCTACTACGATGTCTCGATAGTTGGCGCCCACTGTGACGCCCCGAGATCGGGCACTATGCAGATTTCGGCATTTCCACCCAAATCCGCATAATAACCGATTTCAGGTTGCCACTTGTGATAACATTACAACAGTTCACGAATGATCCACAACAACAACAGAGAAGGTATATACAAGACGACTCAAACGAGTCAAGGATACAACTGATACAATACAAAGATCCAAATGACAGCGGAAGAAACAACATAGTGTCCGACTACGGACAAGATACAAATTGGACTAAGAGTCCTAGAGATAACCGATGGCGTCCAATCCCTGCCCAGGCCAAGCCGGAGGGATTCCCAAGCTAACGTCGTCAGACTTCAAACCTGTTGACTGCAATGTGGAATATGCAGCCACGAAATGGATTCGTGGGTCAGTACTATTAAGTACTGGCAAGTGGATTAACCATACTCACAAGATACCAGCGTAACCAATCATCACAAGATACAAATACTTTGGGTACAATGGAAAGGAAGGGATTATTGCAAAGAAGCGGCAGCGGGCTGCACTAACTAACTACAGAGACGCGCTACAACATCCGGCTAAAATAAAGGGATAAGATAGCGCGACAGAACCAACTACAACTACTCACCAAACAATACCCATCCAGTGTTACCCCCTACTAAGGAAGCAAACCAAGGAAACTCACACTGTTGATTAAGGTGACATTCATTTTTATAGTGGAGGTAATCTATATTACTAGTCAAGTTATCATCGTTAAGTGTAAATTGTCTGAGTACTTGTTAGCCAGCACTTTCACCAAGTCATCCATAACCGCGGACAGCACGGCTTCTCGAGAATATTAACCCTGCAGGGATGCACCAATTTGGCCGTACACGTAAGAATGACCCGTCAGATGGAAATGCACTTCCACCAAGCGAGTCACTCAACACAACCCAACTCTTCTTCGCATCAAGCCCAAAGAACCACGTGTTGTGCGTGCGCGGCTAATCGAGCCCCCACGAAGAAAAGGGGGACCCTCATAGCACTGGAAGACCACGCGGCCCTAAATGCCGACTACAAAAGTTCCACCCTGGCGCCAAGGGCTCGCACCTGCATATTCATGCATCAAATGGAAAGCCCGAACTAAGTGTGGCGATTTGGACGAGATGCGAATCGAATCAGAATTGCGGGGGGCGCCCATACTCGCTTCCCACATGCGATTAGTGCGCTCATCATGGATCGGAGGACAAAACCCTTTTCCTAATTAAGTTCGACACTAGCAGGCCTCAAAACCACGCCGGGCCTCCTGCCGGTGCCTTATCATCAAATTAATATTACCCAAAACATTAACATGTTGTTGATTGAATTGAAACCCAACTATCAACTAAACAGATGATAAGACGGACAACAAGACTTGAGCGCAAACAACACTAAGCATGCAACTACGACACGAGGGCCAACAAGGTAAACAAACAACAGTTAATAGGAAGTGGAAGGAAGGCTATATCATGTCTGCAAGGTAAACATATGATAGGATCGAGACACAAGCATCGAATCATAAGGCTAGAATAAAGACAACGGAAAGAATCGGTAACAAGTGATGAAAGGCAGCCATAGGTAGCAAGTGAGTATACTTGCCTGAGATCCAGCAAGTAGAGGTACATCCGCAGAACTTGTCGTTGCTCACATCATCTCAACGTCCTATCCGCGAAGAAGCAACAAACTAGAACAAACATCGGATGCAATAATTACTACTACGGCAAAAGATCCAGCATGATCCTATTTTATATGCATGGCATGCGGGATGCAACGCAAAATTACAACTTAGACAATTAATCGGACCCGGAGTCCGGACAATTTAATTATGGTTTAAGTTGTTTATCTAACCATCATACTAAATTTGATTAACATGCAAAACAGTAAGTAGGTGAGCTAAACAATATTAAATGGAATAGGGCAATATTTAGTTAATACCCAAACACATTCCATATGTTGTTATTTAGTTGACAGGCATAACACATGCTAAAATGCACAATACAAGATGCAAACATGAGCATGGATGGCATATTAATATTCTATGCATTTTTCTGGTTGGAAAGCATATTTTATTTGTTGAATTTGGATTTAAAATGAGCAAGTTATGAATTTGGCAATTTTAAATGAATTAAATAAGACATTGAATTATTGCAACAGTTTTAAATGTTCAGACTAGAGAATAAAGTTGATATTTGGAAAGATCAGGAATTTTGGGATGGAACACATATAAAATTTGAATTATTTGGAGTTGTGGTTTGAAAGATATGGGCAAAAGAAGTTTAGGGGCTATTCTGCCAAAATAAAGGGGCCTGCTTTGAAGGAAACAGTGCGTGGAGGGGCTTCTGTGCAAAACCAGAAAAGGCTAGGGGCCTGGGTGCAAAGTGCGGATCCAGATCTGGATCTGGAGAGTTTTCTCACCGTGGCCAGATCTAGCCACTGCGACTGCCGCGCGGGCCCGAGGCCACGTTGGCGCCAACTGGGCACAATTGAAGCCACGGTGGCTTCCGCGGTCACCGACGGGTGGGACCGGCCCCCGCGTGGAATAAAATGGGAAAAGGAAAGGCTTTGCCTCGGGGGAGATTCGAACTCGCGTCCCCGCGGGCGCGCGGAGGGCTCTGACCACTGGGCCTCGGCTCGGTTCGTGATAGATCTCGGAGCGCGGCATTAGAAGAAGTGAACCCGCGCGCTGGATATCTGACGAAACTGAATTCCGTTCGCGTGCACAGACGGAGATCGATCAGGGAACGACGATAGACGGTGGTGCCGCTCGTGACGCTCGACGGCGGTGCACGCAGAGCAAGGGGGGAGGAAGAGGGAGAGGTCCCGAAGGACGGAGGCGCTCACCACGAGGTCGTAGACGAAGGGGAGAGGCTCGGGGACGCCGACGCAGCGACAGGAGGTGGACAGCGGGAGAGCTCGTCGGCGCGGCCGGTGTGGTGCCTCCCAGGACCCGCCGATGGGACGAGGACGAACAGGGCACTGCCCCGGTTCCATTCCCGCAGCTAGCACAGCCCGACGGCGAGCGTGGTGGCGGCGCCATGGACTCAAACTTCCGGCCATGGCCGTTGTTCCTCCGGTTCAGAAAGTTTCAGAGAAAGAAAAATAAAGAGCAGGTAGGGAGAAAGAAAGGGGCGGCGGCGGAAGGAAGGGAGGGGAAGAGAGGAGGAAAGTGGCTAGGGTTTGGAGCTCCCGGGGCGGCTTTAAGGTGGGGAGGAGCAGGTGGGGAGGGGACCATGGCTGTGGGGGTTGTGGACAGCGACAGGAGGGTGCTCTCCTCGTGCTACCGTACGGAGGAAAGAGACAGGGAGGTGGACTGCTGGGCTTTGCTCGCTGGGGTGGTAGGTGGGCCAAACGGCCTGCCTCCCCCAGCAGGTTCTCTTTTTATTATTTTTCTTTCCTTTTTTTGTAAGAGAGAAAAGGGAGAGAAGAAAGGTTATTTTGAGGGGTTTTGAAACTCCAAAAATTATGAAAACAATTTTCTTTGCACTTGGCAACTGAAATGCCCAGGTGCACCAACTTTTATTTCTCCAAATTTTGAATATTGGTTACTGTTTTGAAATTGGAAAGAACTTGAGGGAATTTCACACTGATAGATTTATTTCAACTTTGAACAATTGAATTATTTATAAATTCAAGTTTGGTGGAACAAATTGAGATGTTATTGAAAACAATTTGATTTGAGAACAAAGGTGCATTTGAAATTTGGAAAATTGGTTTGAAATTTTAATTGGTTTGAATTTTGAAATAATTTTGAAAACAAAGTGCAATGCATATGATGCAATGCAATGCGAAAAGAAAAACAACCAAATCTAATTGGGGGAAATCCCCCGGGTGTTACAGCCGACACCACTAACAAGGGACTGCGCCCTCGCAATCCGCCAACGCCAAGAGAGAGGGAAAAGCCGGACTATCGAGTCTTCGTGCTCCATGTGAACCTTCTCGACACCACTAACAAGAGATTCTTGCTCGGACTGATGACGATGTTCTTCCACCGGGAATCTTCCGGAGATCGAACCTGTTAGGTTTAAAGGCTAACAGAACGTCCAACCCACGTAGGATCCTAAACTTGAAAGATAGATAAGAAGAGAGACTCCAAAACAAATAAGGTAGGAGGAGAAGTAGAATAGAGGAAAGGAATAAACAAGAATCCTATCGAGAGGTTTTCCAAAACAGATTTTGCACAAATAATTTTTGACACTCTAGAAACACGACCATTAGCGAGGTTATCCTACAGGCTTTGCGGACCAGTTGCTTCGATAACCATTCGTATCGAAACAACTTTGGGAATCGGAAACCATGCTCTGATACCATTTGTGACGCCCCGAGATCGGGCACTATGCAGATTTCGGCATTTCCACCCAAATCCGCATAATAACCGATTTTAGGTTGCCACTTGTGATAACATTACAACAGTTCACGAATGATCCACAACAACAACAGAGGAGGTATATACAAGACGACTCAAACGAGTCAAGGATACAACTGATACAATACAAAGATCCAAATGACAGCGGAAGAAACAACATAGTGTCCGACTACGGACAAGATACAAATTGGACTAAGGTCCTGGAGATAACCGATGGCGTCCAATCACTGCCCAGGCCAAGCCGGAGGTATTCCCAAGCTAACGTCGTCAGACTTCAAACCTGTTGACTGCAATGTGGAATATGCAGCCACGAAATGGATTCGTGGGTCAGTACTATTAAGTACTGGCAAGTGGATTAACCATACTCACAAGATACCAGCGTAACCAATCATCACAAGATACAAATACTTTGGGTACAACGGAAAGGAAGGGATTATTGCAAAGAAGCGGCAGCGGGCTGCACTAACTAACTACAGAGACGCGCTACAACATCCGGCTAAAAGAAAGGGATAAGATAGCGCGACAAAACCAACTACAACTACTCACCAAACAATACCCATCCAGTGTTACCCCCTACTAAGGAAGCAACCCAAGGAAACTCACACTGTTGATTAAGGTGACATTCATTTTTATGGTGGAGGTAATCTATATTACTAGTCAAGTTATCATCGTTAAGTGTAAGTTGTCTGAGTACTTGTTAGCCAGCACTTTCACCAAGTCATCCATAACCGCGGACAACACGGCTTCTCGAGAAGATTAACCCTGCAGGGATGCACCAATTTGGCCGTACACGTAAGAATGACCCGCCAGATGGAAATGCACTTCCACCAAGCGAGGCACTCAACACAACCCAACTCTTCTTCGCATCAAGCCCAAAGAACCACGTGATGTGCGTGCGCGGCTAATCAAGCCCCCACGAAGAAAAGGGGGACCCTCATAGCACTGAAAGACCACGCCGCCCTAAATGCCGACTACAAAAGTTCCACCCTGGCGCCAAGGGCTCGCACCTGCATATGCATGCATCAAATGGAAAGCCCGAACTAAGTGTGGAGCTTTGGACGAGATGCGAATCGAATCAGAATTGCGGGGGGCGCCCATACTCGCTTCCCACATGCGGTTAGTGCGCTCATCATGGATCGGAGGACAAGACCCTTTTCCTAATTAAGTTCGATACTAGCAGGCCTCAAAACCACGCCGGGCCTCCTGCCGGTGCCTTATCATCAAATTAATATTACCCAAAACATTAACATGTTGTTGATTGAATTGAAACCCAACTATCAACTAAACAGATGATAAGACGGACAACAAGACTTCAGCGCAAACACCACTAAGCATGCAACTACGACATGAGGGCCAACAAGGTAAACAAACAACAGTATAGAAAGTGGAAGGAAGGCTATATCATGGCTGCAAGGTAAACATATGATAGGATCGAGACACAAGCATCGAATCATAAGGCTAGAATAAAGACAACGGAAAGAATCGGTAACAAGTGATGAAAGGCAGCCATAGGTAGCAAGTGAGTATACTTGCCTGAGATCCAGCAAGTAGAGGTACATCCGCAGAACTTGTCGTTGCTCACATCATCTCAACGTCCTATCCGCGAAGAAGCAACGAACTAGAACAAACACCGGATGCAACAATTACTACTACGACAAAAGATCCAGCATGATCCTATTTTATATGCATGGCATGCGGGATGCAACGCAAAATTACAACTTAGACAATTTAATCGGACCCGGAGTCCGGACAATTTAATTATGGTTTAAGTTGTTTATCTAACCATTATATTAAATGTTGATTAACATCCAAAACAGTAAGTAGGTGAGCTAAACAATATTAAATGGAATAGGGCAATATTTAGTTAATACCCCAACACATTCCATATGTTGTTATTTAGTTGACAGGAATAACATAGGCTAAAATGCACAATACAAGATGCAAACATGAGCATGGATGGCATGTTAATATTCTATGCATTTTTCTGGTTGGAAAGCATATTTTATTTGTTGAATTTGGATTGAAAATGAGCAAGTTATGAATTTGGCAATTTTAAATGAATTAAATAAGACATTGAATTATTGCAACAATTTTAAATGTTCAAACTAGAGAACAAAGTTGATATTTGGAAAGATCAGGAATTTTGGGATGGAACACATATAAAATTTGTATTATTTGGAGTTGTGGTTTGAAAGATATGGGCAAAAGAAGTTTAGGGGCTATTCTGCCAAAATACAGGGGCCTGCTTTGAAGGAAACAGTGCATGGGGGGGGGGGGCTTCTGTGCAAAACCAGAAAAGACTAGGGGCCTAGGTGCAAAGTGCGGATCCAGATCTGGATCTGGAGAGTTTTCTCACTGTGGCCAGATCTAGCCACTGCGACTGCCGCGCGGGCCCGAGGCCACGTTGGCGCCAACTGGGCACAGTTGAAGCCACGGTGGCTTCCGCGGTCACCGACGGGTGGGACCGGCCCCTGCGTGGAATAAAATGGGAAAAGGAAAGGCTTTGCCTCGGGGGAGATTCGAACTCGCGTCCCCGCGGGCGCGCGGAGGGCTCTGACCACTGGGCCTCGGCTCGGTTCGTGATAGATCTCGGAGCGCTGCATTAGAAGAAGTGAACCCGCGCGCTGGATATCTGACGAAACTGAATTCCATTCGCGTGCACAGACGGAGATCGATCAGGGAACGACGATAGACGGTGGTGCCGTTCGTGCCGCTCGACGGCGGTGCATGCAGAGCAAGGGGGGAAGAGAGAGAGGTCCCGAAGGACGGAGGCGCTCACCACGAGGTCGTAGACGAAGGGGAGAGGCTCGGGGACGCCGACGCAGCGACAGGAGGTGGACAGCGGGAGAGCTCGTCGGCGCGGCCGGTGTGGTGCCTTCCAGGACCCGCCGATGGGACGAGGACGAACAGGGCACTGCCCCGGTTCCATTCCCGCAGCTAGCACAGCCCGACGGCGAGCGTGGTGGCGGCGCCATGGACTCAAACTTCCGGCCATGGCCGTTGTTCCTCCGGTTCAGAAAGTTTCAGAGAAAGAAAAATAAAGAGCAGGTAGGGAGAAAGAAAGGGGCGTCGGCGGAAGGAAGGGAGGGGAAGAGAGGAGGGAAGTGGCTAGGGTTTGGAGCTCCCGGGGCGGCTTTAAGGTGGGGAGGAGCAGGTGGGGAGGGGACCATGGCTGTGGGGGTTGTGGACAGCGACAGGAGGGTGCTCTCCTCGTGCTACCGTACGGAGGAAAGAGACAGGGAGGTGGGCTGCTGGGCTTTGCTCGCTGGGGTGGTAGGTGGGCCAAACGGCCTGCCTCCCCCAGCAGGTTCTCTTTTTATTATTTTTCTTTCCTTCTTTTTTTTGTAAGAGAGAAAAGGGAGAGAAAAAAGGTTATTTTGAGGGGTTTTGAAACTCCAAAAATTATGAAAACAATTTTCTTTGCACTTGGCAACTGAAATGCCCAGGTGCACCAACTTTTATTTCTCCAAATTTTGAATATTGGTTACTGTTTTGAAATTGGAAATAATTTGAGGGAATTTCACACTGATGGATTTATTTCAACTTTGAACAATTGAATTATTTTTAAATTCAAGTTTGGTGGAACAAATTGAGATGTTATTCAAAACAATTTGATTTGACAACAAAGGTGCATTTGAAATTTGGAAAATTGGTTTGAAATTTTAATTGGTTTGAATTTTTAAATAATTTTGAAAACAAAGTGCAATGCATATGATGCAATGCAATGCGAAAAGAAAAACAACCAAATCTAATTGGGGGAAATCCCCCAGGTGTTACACCCACCGTGGGGCCAGCGATGTCAGGCGTTATGTTTCGATCGGGGATACTCGGCGGAATCGGCAGTACCATAACTGTCGGAAGCTTGGAATTCGACAACAACGCCGGGCGCTTCCTCGACAATGGATCGTACATGCCATCACGGAATCATCTGGTAAGTGCCTGCGTTTTACCGATTGGATCTGCAAACATCTTTATCGGATTAACTATAGAGGAAATGGGATTCTGAGGTAGAAGTAGATTTATCCCACCGGCCCTATACCCAGTTGAAGAAAACTATGATGCCGGATTTTGCTCAGATCGCCAATATCCTGCTCAAATTTCTGCCTCTTCGGAGATGCCGGCGATGAGATCGCACTTTATTGGTATGGTGCAAACCGAGATCGCCGAAAACACGGACGAAAACAATCCCATAGAAAAGGCACAAGAAAAAAATCCCACTGCAGAGGCGGAAGATCCAACATCCGTTGATACAACAACGAACTTGGAAGCCGATTCCGTGCTAGCAGCCATTGAGGCGAGATTGGAATCGGAACCCGGATCTGACCAGCTCGATTCCAAAGACGAACATGAAGACGCTTTCGAAAGAAAGGTCAAATCTTTTCAAGAGGGATTCCATGAAGTGCTTATGGAAAAACCGGCTGAAAACACGAATGCCGAAAGTCAGGAAGACCCTCAAACACCTCCGCCATATGAGGAAAGAGAGAACGGTGAAACCAGTCCAA
The DNA here is from genome assembly GCA_028641055.1 of Alopecurus myosuroides. NCBI lineage: Eukaryota > Viridiplantae > Streptophyta > Magnoliopsida > Poales > Poaceae > Alopecurus > Alopecurus myosuroides. Next base: position 155,138,261 of record CM054061.1, on the reverse strand, counting down.
TTTATCCTGATGTCAAGGAATTGACAGAACATGAACCTGGTAAAAACCTCCATGTTCCAAGAAAAGAAACAAGGCTGCCAAGAAACTCCAGTACAAAATCCGGAAGAAAAAACTGGTGGATCCCACCAACGAAAACCTGGAAGCAGTAGGAGGAAGTGGAGTCAAGTCTGTGGAGAAGAAAACGAAGGAAATCTCTGTTCCACCAACGTCAGAACAGGACGAACAAGATTTGCTTCAAACACTAGTGGGACCAAACGAACCCCCTGAAGTGCTGGAAGCCAGGAGACAAGCTCTCCAAAGGCAACAACAAAATCTATTCAGAACTCGGGAAAATCTCCTACAAACCTAGGCTGACTTTAAGTTGAAGCAGGAAGGAATTGAGGAGTACGAGAAAAGGAATGGATCTGGCATAAAACCTACAAGGTTACCCGGAATCGTAAGACCGAAAGTACTGCAACCAAAGGAACGGGTCCAAAACCCTGCCTGGCAAAAGCAAGTAAACGCATCGATGCCAGGGGAGAACCTATATACAAAACCGCAGCAGAAAACGCGGAAGCCGCATTCGCCATCCTCAATGATGATCTGTACTCCAATGACGAAAAACTCCAAGTGGTGTATGCTTTCTTAGGAAAAGCATTGCAACAACAACAGTGAGAGTAGGCAAGATCAGGGAAGTTGCATGACGATTCAGCCCTATGCAAAACAGCCACATGCGCCGCTGGAGCACCTGGACCTGGAGAACCTGGAGATTCAGGCAATTCAAAAGAGAAGAAAGGAGATCCGAAAAAGGACAAGAAAATTCCCGATAACAAGGATGCAGCATCCAGAACAGGATCGCATCCGCTGAAAGGTGGAGTCAACCCCCATGATCGGGAAGAACACAATCGGAAGGACGGAAAAGCAATGCCGCCTCCGAGACGCCCTGCTGAAAAAGCCATAAGATATGATATTCCTCACTGTCGTGAGAGATCCTGTACCCCTCCTAGGAATAAGGAAAGACACATGAGTAGATTTCCACCTTATTCCAAAGGACACGATAACGGAGGAAACAGGGATAATCCCGGAAAAGCGCACTCGCAACAATGGAGAAGAAAGGAGCAGATCCCCCTCTATCCATTCAACCGGTAGATATTCCGTACACGCTGATAGAGAGGAAAGAGATGATCTATACTTTGGACTTAAGTGTTTCACTGACAGGATCCGAAGAATAACTCTACATTCTGGCTTCGCCAAAGTTGGTCCAACATATCAAAAATATACCGGTAGTACAAACCCGGATACCTGGCTTTCAGACTATTATACAGCCGTCCAGATCAACAAAGGGACAGATTTAGAGGCAGTAAAACTCCTCCCCCTAATGTTGCTGGATGGAGCCAGAGATTGGATTAACGGGCTTCTGTCAAGAACCGTAGGCAGCTGGGATGATATGGCTAGAGTTTTCACTCAGCACTTTCGGGGAACTTACAAACGCCCCAACAACATCAACCAGGTAAACCAGTGCACCCAGTTTGAAGATGAGCCATATGTGGACTTTATCTCAAGATGTACTGCAATGAAGAACAACTGCTCTGGAGTAAGTGACGTACAAGCAATGCATGCTTTCGTCAATGGCTTAAAACTCGGCCTCGTACCGTTCATCGTTGGTTCAAAGAAGCACAAAGATCTCGGATCTATGCTTGCAACCGCAAATGAGCATGCAGCAGCTGAAGATGACATCAGAGCGAGAGGTGGAAGTATAGACGCTTTGGCTCAGGCCAAAAAGATGCCTCGTTCTGAGAAAAAAGCTACTCCAGAAACACAGCCAAAGCCCAAAGAAGTTAACCTAGCCTTTGGAAAGGACAATGGAAGCAAATGGAAAGGAAGAAACACAGAACCTATCTCCTACACAAAGGAAGAGTGGGAAAATATTAAGTCGGAGAACTGTGTCCACCATTCGCAATTTGGGAAACCCACCCATACTAACGCACAATGCCGGCTTAATAAGCATATGAAAGGTAGTGCAGGATCCGGGAACAAGGGGAAGAACTCCAAGAGGAAATTATCCAAGCAAAAGCCAGAAGCTGAAAAAGAAGACAGTGAATCGGACACTGACGAAAAAATCCAGGACCAGTAGCAAAAAGGCAAACCAAAGTTCCCGAGAGTCGATGGAGATGCAATTTAACTTTCCTCGCAACTCCCTCGGCAAAGGTGGCAAAGAGGACACTTCGAGAAATAAACGCGGTTGTTCCACCAACCCCTAAATTCTTGAAGTACTCAAATACACCAATTACCTGGGATCAGTCTGATCATCCCGGAAATATCCCAGAACCCTGCACACAAGCTCTAATTGTAAGCCCTATTATTCAAAAAAAAAACTAGGCTAAAAAGAGTGCTGATGGATGGAGGATCCAGCATTAACATAATGTACCTGGATATACTGAAGCATCTGCGAATCTCCGAGACCCAGCTCAATCATAGCAACATACGTTTCCACGGCATCGTTCCTGGAAGACAAGCACAATCCCTAGGAGAAATTTCCCTAGACGTAACCTTTGCAGAAAAAAGCACTTCCGACAGGAAAAAATCTCTTTCAAGGTCGTGTCGTTCGAGAGTGTATACCACGCAATTCTCGGACGTCCAGCTTTCACCAAATTTATGGCAAGATCATGTTATATCTATAACAAGCTGAAGATGCCAGGGCCAAAAGGAGGAGTGATCACCATATTAGGAGACTTCAAATTGGCAAACGAGCTGGAAAAAGGAAATGCCCTTTGCACAGAAAAAGTGATAGCAAAGAAGGAATTGAAAGAACTGGCAAAAGAAGTATCGCCGACAGAAATGCCGGCAGAAAAAGAAAGCCGGAAGCCGGAAGAACTGGCAAAAATTTTCATAGTGGGAACTGGGATGTCTGAGAAATAGGAAAGCGAGCTCATCAAATTCCTCCGTGAGAACTGGGAAATTTTTGCGTGGTGTCCTGCGGACATGCCAGGTGTACCTAGGGACCTTGCTGAGCATCAACTCAAGGTGATTCCAGGATCTAAACCCGTCAAGCAAGGTCTCCGTCGATTTGACGAAAGAAGACGGAAGGCTATTGGCAAGGAGATTATTCGGCTATTAGCAGCTGATTTTATCCGGGAAGTTATACATACTGAATGGTCTGCGAACCCAGTATTAGTCCCGAAGAAAGATAGTACTATTCTTAGGATGTGTATAGATTACACCGGCCTGAACAAGTTGTGTCTAAAAGATAGGTTCCCATTACCACGAATCGATCAAATAATAGATGCCACTGCTGGCTCTGAGCTTTTATGCTTTTTGGATTCTTATTCCGGGTACCATCAAATACGTATAAGGAAAGAAGATCAAATCAAAACTTCCTTCATAACCCCGTATGGAACATACTATTACATAACCATGCCTTTTGGCCTGAAGAACGCAGGTGCAACTTACCAGCGTTGCATGCAACGATGTTTGCATAGTCAGATTGGCAAAAATGTTCACGTTTACGTGGACGACATTGCCGTCGTTTCCAAGGAAAAAGACACACTCCTTGAAGATTTGCGAGAAACCTTCGAAAGTTTGCGCACTTAAAAAATGAAGTTGAATCCATTAAAGTGCATATTGGGGGTTCCCTCAGGAAAAATTCTGGGTTTTATTGTTTCTCACAGAGGAATAGAAGTAAACCCGGAAAAGATCAAGGCAATCTTAAACATCACAAAGCCTACGTGCTTAAAAGATGTTCAAAGATTGACTGGTTCTGCAGCTACCGTCAGCAGGTTCATAAGCCGGCTAGGCGACAAATCTCTGCATTATACAAATTGTTAAAGAAATCCGACAAATTTGAGTGGACAGAAGAGGTGGACAAAGCATAAACCCAGCTAAAAGAAACCTTGATGAAGGCTCCGATTTTGGCATCACCAAAATACGAAGAGCCCATGTTATTCTATCTCACAGCAACAAACAGGGTTATTAGCGATGTGATAGTTGTGGAAAGGCGGAAAGAAGAGCAAAGCATACTAGATCAACATCCGGTATATTATATAAGCGAAGTTTTTTCCGAATCCAAACAAAGGTACCCACACTATCAAAAGCTGGCATATGGCGTGTTTTTCGCATCTCGAAAACTCCGCCATTATTTCCAAGGACATTCCATAACATTGGTATGTAAAGCACCACTAGGGGATATAATTAACAATGCGGACGCAACAGGCTGAGTAGCCAAATGGGGCATCGAGCTGGATGCGTTCGACATTAAGCACCAACCCAGGACGACAATTAAATCGCAGGTGTTGGCAGATTTCATCGCTGATTGGACAGAAGCAATGGAAAACACACCAATGTCGGAGTCGGAATGCTGGGTTATGCACTTTGATGGATCCAAGATGAAGGAAGGCGCTGGAGCTGGTGTAGTGCTAAAATCCCAAAGGGAGATACTATGGAGTATGTACTACAAATACACTTCAACGCCAGCAATAATGTGGCAGAATACGAAGCTTTGCTTCATGGCTTGCAAATTGCAAAAGAAATAGGCGTCAAACGCATATTATGCTATGGCGACTCAGATTTGGTACAGCATCAGCTCAACCAAACATGGGACGCCAAAAGCCCCATCATGGCCGAATATCGGAGAACGGTGGACGCGTTTGCTATTTGCTTCCTGTGATTTGAAGTACTTCACGTCAAAAGGGAAGAAAATTGGAACGCGGATGCATTAGCCCGCATGGGCCTGGAAAGAGTGAAAACCCTACCAACAGGTGTGTTTTTCCAACATTTGCATAAACCTTCTATAAAAGGTGGAGATGTTGATTATCCTCTTGTGTCTGAGTGAATTGAAGTCCTGCTCGTTAACCCGGATTGGACAATTCCATATTTAAACTTCTTAGTAGATCAGAAGTACCCGGATGGAGCAGGCGAGGTCTTGCAAAGAGAAATAAAACGTCAATGCAAAGGATACACGATAATAAATGGTTGCCCGTATAAACGGAGCATTACAGGAATCTTTCAGCGATATATTTCGCTAGAAGAAGGCCGAGAAATATTGCAAGAAATCTATGCAGGGGATTGCGGACATCATGCTCAATCAAAAAGCATAGTTAAGAAAGCATTCCGTGTAGGGTTTTTCTGGCTAACAGCCAAGACAGATGCCGAACACATAGTAAACATATGTGCCAGATGTCAGTATTACGCCAAGCAGACAAATATGCGAGCCCAAGCACTCAAAACTATCCCTATCACATGGCCATTTGCGGTCTGGGGGCTAGATAGGATGGGACCATTAAAAACTGCAAGAGGCGGACTCACACATCTACTCGTTGCAGTAGATAAGTATACCAAGTGGGTGGAAGCAAAACCCATCAAAAAACTTGACGATGTGACCGCCAGAAACTTCATCATTGACGTAGTCATGAGATATGGCGTTCCACACAGTATAATCACCGACAACGGGACAAATTTCTCTATTGGAGAGTTGGCAAAATATTGCCGACAAACGGGAATACGCCTAGACCTTGCGTCCATGGCTCACCCACAATCCAATGGGCAGGCTGAAAGAATGAATAGCTCAATCCTGCAAGGAATAGGCCCAAGACTCGAATCTCCTCTTCATAGAGCAGCTTGAGCATGGGTAGAAGAATTATCTTCCGTGATTTGGAGTATTCGAACGGCACCAAATAGATAAACAGGGCAAACCCCGTTTTTCTTGGTTTATGGCGCAGAAGCAATGCTTCCAACGGACATGCTCCATGATAGCCCAAGAGTAGAGGCTTACGATGACTCAGATGCCGAATGTGCTCGACAGGATGCCGTCGATCTTTTAGAAGAAGAGTGAGACCTTGTGCTTCAAAGATCCGCCATTTATCAGCAAGGATTGAGATGCTACCATAGTCGGAAAATCAGGCATCGATCTTTCAAAGAAAGCGACCTAGTGCTAAGATTGGTGCAGGAAAGGAAGCACAAGTTAGCCCCAGTCTGGGAGGGACCATTTGTCATCAACAAGGCTATGAAAAATGAATCTTATTATCTTGTAGATATTCGAGACACAGAAGATGATCCCAAGCGCCCGAATCGCAAAAGAAAGAGAAAAATAGATGTTGAGCTAGGAGAGACAAAAAGGCCCTGGAGCATCCAACAGTTACGTCCCTTCTACACTTAGTTCAATTTCTATGTAAACATCTTTGAGATCATGAAATAAAGTTGTCGAAATTCATGCATTACTATTTATCTATTTTCATACAGAGCATAAGTCCGCCTTATCTATTTCCCAATGATCTTTCAAAATACTCAATGTTAACCTGAATTGGGCCTGTGTGCTCGGAGTTAAAAAAACTGAATGATTTTCAGCCTAAGGAGGCTTAATGAAACTCAGATTGTGCCTGCGTGCCTGAGTTTCATACAAAATTCCTTACTTTTTCTCTAAGTATTATCTGATTGATTTTATGTTGGGTCACTGGAGCTAGTAAGTAAAAAATGCCTTTAGTATGATCCATGATTCCGAGTTTTGACTGATTAGCTGTACCCAGTCACTTGGCATGAAGATTAAGTACTATCGAGCCATTTCAAACACTAAGGACAATTAAGGCATATAAACCAGAGAACTTAGAAGATAAAGGAATGAAAACCCGGAATACTTGCAAAGACTTAATAATTAACTACAAAAGCGGAGTACTTGTTTATACAAAATAATAGAAAGCATTACAATAAGGTTTACATTGTAAGAACAATAATGCTTCTATTTTTTCCCATCTCCTACTCAGGACCAGGCAGCTTCTTCAGGCATCCCACTCTTCCTCGCTGCTGGATTCCTCTGGAGTTATCGGGATTGCCTCCTCGGGATAGAAGGTGGAGATGTTCACCATGGTCGCAATCTTGGTGGCATGACCTTTGATTTCATCAAAGATGCTGGCCCGTTGAGCTTTCGTGTATCCTTGCGGGATGCTGGACGCCACACGCTAAGATTTGGCAGTAGGGTAGTGCATGCGCATGAGCCCAAGGGCCATGCGTGCACCACCACGAGCCGTAGAACGGAGCAGGGACTCCTTGCGGTTTGCCACCTCCATGATAGCTTCCGGAAGTTTTTCAACTTCCGAGAGCTCCCCAGATTTCTCGGGAACATACTTGTTGATAAGTAGCATTCCCGCGGTCTTGATCGCGGGGAAGACCTTCCCGAAAGCTCGGATTCTTTCAATCCGGGTAAGCGGGGGGCTACCTTCTGTTTCAATCAGCACACAAGTGTTAGAAAAAACAGGAGAAGAGAAAACAAGGAAAATCCGGTAAAAGGCAAAGTAACTTACCGAGAATCCGGTCCATCTTGGTGCCTTCTTCAAGGCGCTGGTTCAAGGCATTCTCCAGATCCCGGATGGTGGCCTTATCCTTCTCGGACTGGTTGGAGGCCTTAGACTCGGCAATGCCAACAGCTAGGCTGCTGGCCTTCAGGTCCTTCTGGAGCTTCATAGTTAGTTTGTGAAGATGCAGGTTCTCGCGGCGGAGGTTCTCGGCGTTGCTGGTATCTTCAGCAATTTTCTTGTTTTTCGCCAAAGAAGTTGAAAAGCAAGTAAAGGAAGAGTTAAAAACTCGAAAAACTACTTAGAAAAAATCACAGCAGAGAAAATTTTTACCTGCTGAATCACTCAGCTGTTGCTGAGTGGATGCCAGTTCTGCCTCCTTATCCTCAAGAATCGAAAGAAGGGTTTTCACCTCCTTGTTCTTGATGGTAAGTTTATTGAAAACTTCCATGTTTATGTTCTCAGCAGTTTGCTGAAACAAGGAAAAGAGACAAAAAATGCTTAAGTTATAAACAAGCATAACAATGAAAAAGCATTCGGACAAAAGCATGCATTTTGACTTATTTCTTGGGGGCTAGAGATATTACCTGGCTCATCCGCTGTAGACCCGACAAGTTTTTGTTGAACTCTTTTGTATACTCTGCAAAAAGAGTTCCGACATGACTGAGGCCATCCTGTATGATCTTGAAATCCTTATCAAAAGTCGGAATGGGCTCCTCCTCAGCTGTATGAGAAGGATCACCCATTTCCGGGACCACCTTTTTCCCTCGTGTCCGTTTCCGGCACAACAGGTTGGCTGGTCTGTTGGGTTTCTTTGTCCCTGATAGCAGTATTTCCTTCCGCGGCCGTGACCGCAGTGTCCGGGGCAGTAGCAGGAGAAGGATGTGGCCCTCTTTTGGCCACAGACTTGAGTTTCTTCCGTCCTTTTGGCTTCAATGTTGTCGGAGTCAGGCTAGAAATATAAAATCCGAGATGTTAGAATTCCGAGAAAATAATAAGAAGTCATGCGACAAAAAGCACAGAAAAAAAAGTAACCCGGATGATTTACCTGGAAGTAGCGACAGGAACCCTATCAAGGTCGATTATCTCATGGGTAGCGGAAGGCTTCTTGCGTTTCCGTCCGCCTGCAAAGTTGGCGCGCATTGCGTCCAACTCGGCAGCGGTCGCAAGATCTGCCTCAAGAAGATCGGCAATCTGTCAAAAAAGACAAAGTCCGGGCTAAGACAATTATCCGAGAAAGAAGGAATGCAAAGCCAAAGCCCAAAATGTAAATGATATACCTTTGGAGCCGGGTTTGTCGCCGTGTACATCGTCCGACTTTCCTCATATTGGTCGCGTGCTGCGACCAACTGGTTTACGTGCTTCCTCAAATCCTTCGCCGTCAAAGATTTGTTCGTTGTCCGCATGGCATCCTCAGTTCCCGTGTATTCGCATAAGAGCCGGGGACCGTGGTCAGCCAGAGGCTGAATTCGCATCTCCAACCAGCATAGAACTGTATCCATGCCGGTGAGAGGTGGATCGGAGGAGACGAGTTTGGCAATGCGACGCTTAATCCTAGGCAAATCCGGCGGCAGAGTTTGGACTGCCTCCATTGCCCAGTTGTCCTGGGGAGTGGCAGCGCAATTGGTGAAAGGTGGAATCCACGTTTACTTTCCAGCAAATGGGATGTCTTGGTGGTAGAAAAAGGAACCCGTCCAGAATTTGATGGATTCCGAAGTTTTTATCTTGGGGAACCAATCTTCCCTGAATCTACGCAGGGTAAAAGATATTGTCCCGCAAGTCGGGAGTGCGCCCTCAGAGGGGTTTCGCTTAACCCCGAAGCAATACTGCCAGAAATCTAACCTAGGGGCTAAAACTAGATACCCTTCAAAGAGGGCCTGGAACCCGGCTAAGTATAGAATAGAGTTTGGTGTAAGGTTGTGGGGTTGGATGTTATAGGGCTGGAGTACCTGGAGGAAGAAGGCGGAAGGCAGAATTCCCATACCTCGAGAGATGTGCGAGGTTAGGAGAACCCATTCCCCGACTCTGGGCTCGAGCTCGGAGTCGTCCTCCTCGTGCCGCCATTTCCCCTTCACAATCAACCCCTCCTTCTCCATTGTCGGCAGAAGGGAGGGGGTGATATTGTACTGGCTCCAATTGCCGGAGATCTCGCCCTCGTCTTCCGCTCCGGCGGTGACGACCGCGGCGGCGAGCTCCTCCCCGACTAGGAGGATTTTCTCTTTCGCCATTTGGGGGACGAGTTGCCGAGGCGGCGCAGAGGAAGAGGCGGCCAGGTTCTCAGCCGCGAGAGGTGGATCCTCGCGGGCCTGGTCGCCAGAAATGTTCTCCGGTGCGTTGGCGGCGGCGCGGCTCGGAGAATCGAGCTACGGGTCCATTGTGTTGATTATTTCGTCGATATCAGCGGCGACCGAGTGCTCCTCTGCAGCGCGCAGTGATCCACCGGTGTCCATTTGCGGGCGGCGCGGTGAGGATCTCGAGCTCCCGACAGAGAAGTTCCGAGAACGGTGCCGAACGTGCACGGGCTCTGCTCTCGCTGAAGAACTTTGGCTCGGGGGTTATGGCGCTTGGGATTTGGAAGGTGAAGTGAGAGCGGAAGAATCGCCGGAGGGCACGAAGGAGCCTATTTATAGCCGGAAAACCTTTGAGATGCGTTTCAACGGCTCTTTGGACCGTTAGATCTGCAACGCGTGTCACTCACCGGACAATCCGGGAAATGAGGTGGCGGGTGATTACTACTATCTCCTCGATTCCCGCGAGAATCTGTCAGAGATACGTTTCAAGGTTTCACATATGGAACCCAAACGTCCCTGACGTCAGCATGCTTTTATCGCTGGCGTAGGAAGTTCCTTCTCCACTGTAACATCCCAAGTATGAAAAATAGCCTTTAGAATGTTTTGCTCTCTGTTATTTTATGTTTTGCATCATGGCATCATGTTGATTGCAATTGTTTTGCTTGTTTTCCAACTGTTTTCATTTGTTTTCCTTTGTTTTCTATTTGAATTTCAACTCAAATTTCAAACCTTTGTTTCAAACTTGTGATGTTACAATTTCTAAAATGATATTTCAAAATAAAACAATTGTTTGTTTCCATTAAAGTGTGATTTCAAAACTGTTGTGTTGTTTCTATAAAAATGCATCCAATAACCAAACCCTTTTAAAATTCAATTATGATTTTCCTCCAAACAACAACCATGTTGAAACTATGAAAATTGCAAAACAAAACTCTCTAAATAAAATGGTTCAATTAACACTTCCATTTGTTTCCATGAAATAATAAAAAGCTCAACTCTTATTTGTTATTTAATAATCCACCTAATAGAAGTTGCATTCAAAACTCAAATTCAAATCATCAAACAACACCCCAATTGAATGTGTGCAAATTATCAAACATTCTAATTTGTTGTTTCTATTTCAAACTCCAAGGTTCATGCCATTTAAAATTTTGTTTCAAAGAATGCAATTAATAATAAAATCCATCCAATTTGAATAAAATTCCAAACAACACCATAATTCAATTAATTTGAATTTCCAAACTTGCATTTGGTTACCAATCCATTAATAAGCTAACCCAAATATTTCTAATATTTTTGCCAACTCCAAAACCCTCCTATCCTTCCTATTTCTAATCCTCCAAAAAAAAATAACAAAACAAATAATAAAAAGAGAGAGGAGCACACAGCAGGCCCAATTTCTCCCCCCAAGCCCACTTCCCTCTCAGCCCATACCCCTTCGCTCTCTATTCTTCTTCCACCTCTGTACGGTCTTCATCCATGGTGTCCACGGCAGAGGAGGAACCAGGCAACGGTGATCACCCCTCCCCCTCTCCTATAAACCTAACCGATGCCCTAGCTCTCCCCTAACCCTAGCTACTCCCTCCTTCTTCCCTCTCACCGCCTCCACCCCTCCTTTCTTTCACCTCCATCTCCCATATTTCTGTAACCAAAAAGTTTTGTACCTCACCCGAAGCCCCACCTTCCTCCGGTGATCATCGCCCCTAGGGGTCCCCTCCGGCCGCCGCGAGGGTGGGAATGGAAAGCCCCCACCACGGGCTTCCTCTCCACCCCCTCGGCTCGAGCCGGGAGAGCCGGATGCTCCGCCGCCGTCCTCCTCAAGCCGGCCGTCGCTCCCTGTCCATCACCGACCCCTGCGCCTCCAGCCGCTCGAGGGCACTCAAGGTGAGGCCTCCCCCCCCCTGATCGCTTCCCCTCCTTCCATCTCGCCTCCCTCCTCCTCTCTACCCGCAGCAGCCCCACGCACCACCGCCCTCCGGCGAGCCGCCCCGTCGCTGGCCATGTTTCTGTCGAGGTACAGCAACTGCCACGTTCAGTTAAATTCAGAAAAACTCCCGCGCATCACCACCTTATTCCCCCCCCCCCCCGAGTCCCCTTCTATCAACAACCGCAGCTCCACCCTACTGGTTCCAGAACCTGTGCGCGCAACCAGAGATGCTGGGTTCGATTCCCCTAACCCACCCCTTTTCTCCTTATTTTCCAAAGTGAGTTTGGTGCATTTGCTGAACCATAACCCCCCTTCGCCCCTTATCTGTCAACACACAACGCACCAGCCCAGTTGGTTCTGTTCCTTTGCTTACAGCAGAAGGTGAGGGGTTCGAGTCCCCCCTCTCCCAAATAAAACAAACTTTTATGTTTGCATTGTTTTGGTCACAGAACTTCTCAGTAATCACCAATAGGCCCTTGCAAATTATTTCTAACCCCTCCAAAAATTATTTCTAAGTCCCTAGTGCATTAAAAATGGCAGATTTGCACCAAATCTTGTAAAATGCATAACTAAATCATTTTAATTCCAAATTCAACATTTTTAGTATGTTTTCTGTCCCAAATTAAATGTTCATCCAAATATAATTTTTTTTACTGTTTTGAATATTTTAAATTGGTGAAACATTTGAATTCTTGTTTAAATCACTTAATTTTGCAAAATTCATAACTTGGGCATAAAAATTCCAAATTCCACAAACTAAATATGTTTTCCAATCACCTTTTCATGTACTTTCCAAATAAAAATTTTGTTTGCTGTTTTGAATAATTTAAATTGCTGAAAACAACTGTTTCTTAATTATTGCATTTAAAATTGCCAAAATAATAACTTGCTCATTTTAAATCCAATTTCAACAAATAAAATATGTTTTCCATGCAAAATTAAACCACCTTTTCAAATATAAAATTTGTTTCATGTTTTGAATAATTAAAATTGGTTAAATGACTTAAACCTTGTTTAAATCATTTAGTATTGTTAAATTCATAACTTGGTCAAATTAATTTATTTTTGAAACTATAAAATATGTTTTCCAACCCTAAAAGTATAAGCTTTTCAAATATGAATCTCACTTAATGTTTTGCACAAATAAAAATTCAAATAAGTTCATGTTTGAATTAAATTCATTTAATTCTTGCTTAAACTTGTTTAATTCATAACTAATTTGTTTGGAACCCTTTTTCAACAAGTGAAACATGTATTCCAACTAAAATCTTGTGCTCGTTTCAAATATGAACTTTGTTATCTATTTTGAACAATTTAAGTTGGTGAAAACAACAAATGCTTGTGTAACACCTTTAAGTAACCAAAATTCCAACACTAAATAAATGAATTTCTAAACTTGGTAACCTTATTTCCAATTGCTTCTATTGTTGTTATTTTGATGTTTTCCTCATCCATGCATCATGCTAATTCACTTACACAATTTGATTAGTTGTAAAACAATTAATTCAACCATAATTCATGGGCTTTCCATATGCAATCCCAAATTGCATGTGGGTCCATTTAATCATGTTGTTATCTTGTCAACTAGTTTATTTCTATGCATCAATTAAATGGTCATGCATCATCCCATGTTTGTGCACTATGCCATGTTATTGATTGTTTGTTATCTGCGTTGTTTGTTTGCTTCTTCTCGGATAAACGACGACATTGAGACCGACGATCCTTACGACACCCCTTCTAAGGACTTAGCTCAGTACCAGGCTACTGGGTTTGCAGGCAAGTTATCACTCACATGAACCATTGTGTTCCTTTCAACATTGGTTACCGATACTTTCCGTTGTCTATTTCTGCTAGCCTTAGTAGTAGTTGTTTCTGTTACGAACCTATCACATGAATCCCTTAACCCTGATATTGCCTCACCTCCACTCCTACAACCCCATTGTTTGAGCCCGTGTCTTACTAGCATGCTTAGGGTTGTTTTGCTCGAGTCTGTTACCCGTTACTTTCTGTTACTATTTCATTATGTTCTGGGGGCTCGATGTTTAATCAATCAATCATGCTACTGTTAATGTTAAATAATAATTTGATGATAAGGCACCGGCAGGAGGCCCTGTGTGGTTTTGAGGCCTGCTAGTGTCGACCCTAATAGGAAAAGGGTCTTGTCTACTGATCCATGATTAGCGCACTAACCGCATGTGGGAAGCGAGTATGGGCGCCCCCCTCAATTTGATTCGATTCGCATCTCGTCCAAATCGCCTCATTTAGTTCGTGTTTTCCATGTGCCGCATGCATGTTTTTGCGAGCCCAGGCCAGGGTGGAACTTTTGTAGTCGGCATATAGGGGGACACGTTCTTAGAGTGCTATGAGGGTCCCCTTTTCTTCGTGGGGCTCGATTAGCCGTGCGCCCAAGGTGCTTTGGGCTTGATGCGAAGAAGAGTTGAGTTGTGTAGAGTGCCCCGCTTGGTGGGAGGCATCCCATCTGGCGGGTTATTCTTGCGTGTACGGCCAAATTGGTGCAACCCTGCAGGGATAAATCTTCTCGAGAAGCCGTGTTTTCCGCGGTTATGGTTAACTTGGTGAAAGTACTGGCTAACAAGTACTCAGGACAACTTAAACCTAATGATTCACAATCTCACACCCAATGATTAACAACTTGACTAGTAATAGGCTTATTGACACAATAATCTGAACCATCATGAATTCAACTGTGTGAGTTATCCTCGGATTGCTTCTTTGGATAAGGGGCAAGGTCCAGGATGGGTTTGTTTGATGGTTAGCTATAGTTGGTTACGATACTCGATCTTATCTTCTTTCTGTTAGCCGGAAGTGATAGAATCTCTGTAGTTGGTTAGCGCAGCCAGTTGCAGCATCTTTTATATCCCCTCTCTTCCGTTGAACCCAAGGCATCTGTGCTTGGTGTTGACGGGCTACACTTTGGTGAACTGTGAGTCTTGCTTGCCAGTACGTTTATGTACTGACCCCTTTGGGGCTGTGGTTTCCGCAGACCTACGTTTCCGAGGATCTACATGGTGGCTACTACGTGGAGTATGACGAGACTGCTGACGAGTAGATAGCGGACCCGGGCAGGATCCGAGACTTCGTGGATGGCTCCGTCTTTTCGTTTCCGGCCTCTTAGGCCTATTTGGATCTTGTCTGTACTCAGACATTTTGGATGCTTCCGCTGTGATGTAATGATGTATTGTTGGGACATGTGTCCTCTGGATGATTGTATTTGCTATCTCTGCTCTAATGAGAGCTATTTGCAACTTATTTTTATCTTTTGTGTCGTAGAGATCTGTTGTGGTATCACTTGTTCCAATGCCGTTGACGTACCATGTGTGTATGTTTTGAAATACGTCAACGGAAGTATCTGGACTTCTACGGGATGGTTTGCGCAGACGATGAATAGTAAGAGAATGGTTGTCACACGTTTACGTGTTGGCCTGCTCATATTGAGATGCGGGTGCCGGTATGCCCCGTAAGCCATTTATCTACTGTTTAACGGACTGTGAGTATCCCCTAGAAGTCCGGGTGCGACAAATGGTATCAGAGCCTGTCTGCCTGTAGGATCCCTTTTTACTGGTCGCAGTTGAGTCTAGAAACTATTTTTGTAGCTATATAGGAAAAAATGAAACGTGAGAGTAGGAATTCTGTTCTTTTTCTTCTTTCCCCACCCACCCTCCCTTTTTCTGGTAAGGAAGTGCAACGTTGTTTTTCCCTTCTCATCTAAACTTTCAAGTTAGGATTTCACGTATTCTGGTTTCTCTAGGATGGTTATATCTACTAGACCATAGGAATGGAGGTGGTTGTGACGTGATTTATCATGTTGCCTACTCACGATTGAGAACGGAGGCGTCTAAGCCCCGGAAGCAGATCCTCTATTCCTTAAGCAGTAGATATTGATCCTTTAGAAGCCCGGATGGGTTTTCCGTAGTACCTCAGGAGTGTTTTGGTCTCGTTTTTCCCGGTGTTGCTTCGTTATCCTGTTCTTCTCAACATCCTTTTCATCCGTTGAAACCTTGTTGTTGTTTTCCGGTTCAGTTCTTCTACCGGCGTCTAATCAAAACTTCCCAAATATCAAGTCTATCTGGCCAGAAAGGTTGTTGTTGTTTCGAAAACTTCCAGGCTATGAGAGCTGGCATTCCTATCACCTGGGGTTGTTTCGAGGAAGAATTCCTGAATCAACACATTCCAGATAGTCTATTCTCCAAATGTATCAAGTTCCATCCAGCTATACACCCTCCATACAAAACCTCTCCCTTTACTTGAAAATGTTCCGGTGGTTTGTGAATTCCCTGACATCTTTCCAGAAGAGTTGCCAGGATTACCTATCGTTTTGAACTTCCAGAAAAACTATCCAATGTGCACGATGTGTTTCACGTGTCACAGTTCAAGAGGATCTTCGCAAGAAGTATCCGGACCTTTTCTTTTCTCAGTAGGAATCTCGGGGCGCGATTCCTTCAAGGGGGGGCGTTTTGTAACATCCCAAGTATGAAAAATAGCCTTTAGAATGTTTTGCTCTGTGTTATTTTATGTTTTGCATCATGGCATCATGTTGATTGCAATTGTTTTGCTTGTTTTCCATTTGTTTTCCAACTGTTTTCATTTGTTTTCCTTTGTTTTCTATTTGAATTTCAACTCAAATTTCAAACCTTTGTTTCATACTTGTGATGTTACAATTTCTAAAATGATATTTCAAAATAAAACAATTGTTTGTTTCCATTAAAGTGTGATTTCAAAACTGTTGTGTTGTTTCTATAAAAATGCATCCAATAACCAAACCCTTTTCAAAATTCAATTATGATTTTCCTCCAAACAACAACCATGTTGAAACTATGAAAATTGCAAAACAAAACTCTCCAAATAAAATGGTTCAATTAACACTTCCATTTGTTTCCATGAAATAATAAAAAGCTCAACTCTTATTTGTTATTTAATAATCCACCTAATAGAAGTTGCATTCAAAACTCAAATTCAAATCATCAAACAACACCCCAATTGAATGTGTGCAAATTACCAAACATTCTAATTTGTTGTTTCTATTTCAAACTCCAAGGTTCATGCCATTTAAAATTTTGTTTCAAAGAATGCAATTAATAATAAAATCCATCCAATTTGAATTAAATTCCAAACAACACCATAATTCAATTAATTTGAATTTCCAAACTTGCATTTGGTTACCAATCCATTAATAAGCTAACCCAAATATTTCTAATATTTTTGCCAACTCCAAAACCCTCCTATCCTTCCTATTTCTAATCCTGCAAAAAAATAATAACAAAACAAACAATAAAAAGAGAGAGGAGCACACAGCAGGCCCAATTTCTCCCCCCAAGCCCACTTTTCTCTCAGCCCATACCCCTTCGCTCTCTATTCTTCTTCGACCTCTGTACGGTCTTCATCCATGGTGTCCACGTGCAGAGGAGGAACCAGGCAACGGTGATCACCCCTCCCCCTCTCCTATAAACCTAACCGATGCCCTAGCTCTCCCCCTAACCCTATCTACTCCCTCCTTCTTCCCTCTCACCGCCTCCACCCCTCCTTTCTTCCACCTCCATCTCCCATCTTTCTATAACCAAAAAGTTCTGTACCTCACCCGAAGCCCCACCTTCCTCCGGTGATCACCGCCCCTAGGGGTCCCCTCCGGCCGCCGCGATGGTGGGAATGGAAAGCCCCCACCACGGGCTTCCTCTCCACCCCTCGGCTCGAGCCGGGAGAGCCGGATGCTCCGCCGCCGTCCTCCTCAAGCCGGCCGTCGCTCCCTGTCCATCACCGACCCCTGCGCCTCCAGCCGCTCGAGGGCACTCAAGGTGAGGCCTCCCCCCCGATCGCTTCCCCTCCTTCCATCTCGCCTCCCTCCTCCTCTCTACCCGCAGCAGCCCCACGCACCACCGCCCTCCGGCGAGCCGCCCCGTCGCTGGCCATGTTTCTGTCGAGGTGCAGCAACTGCCACGTTCAGTTAAATTCAGAAAAACTCCCGCGCATCACCACCTTATTCCCCCCCCCGAGTCCCCTTCTATCAACAACCGCAGCTCCACCCTACTGGTTCCAGAACCTGTGCGCGCAACCAGAGATGTTGGGTTCGATTCCCCTAACCCCACCCCTTTTCTCCTTATTTTCCAAAGTGAGTTTGGTGCATTTGCTGAACCATAACCCCCCTTCGCCCCTTATCTGTCAACACACAGCGCACCAGCCCAGTTGGTTCTGTTCCTTTGCTTGCAGCAGGAGGTGAGGGGTTCGAGTCCCCCCTCTCCCAAATAAAACAAACTTTTATTTTGCATTGTTTTGGTCACGGAACTTCTCAGTAATCACCAATAGGCCCTTGCAAATTATTTCTAACCCCTGCAAAAATTATTTCTAAGTCCCTAGTGCATTAAAAATGGCAGATTTGCACCAAATCTTGTAAAATGCATAACTAAATCATTTTAATTCCAAATTCAACATTTTTAGTATGTTTTCTGTCCCAAATTAAATGTTCTATCCAAATATAATTTTTTTACTGTTTTGAATATTTTAAATTGGTGAAACATTTGAATTCTTGTTTAAATCACTTAATTTTGCAAAATTCATAACTTGGGCATAAAAATTCCAAATTCCACAAACTAAATATGTTTTCCAATCACCTTTTCATGTACTTTCCAAATATAAATTTTGTTTGCTGTTTTGAATAAATTAAATTGCTGAAAACAACTGTTTCTTAATTATTGCATTTAAAATTGCAAAAATAATAACTTGCTCATTTTAAATCCAATTTCAACAAATAAAATATGTTTTCCATGCAAAATTAAACCACCTTTTCAAATATAAAATTTGTTTCATGTTTTGAATAATTCAAATTGGTTAAATGACTTAAACCTTGTTTAAATCATTTAATATTGTTAAATTCATAACTTGGTCAAATTAATTTATTTTTGAAACTATAAAATATGTTTTCCAACCCTAAAAGTATAAGATTTTCAAATATGAATCTCACTTAATGTTTTGCACAAATAAAAATTCAAATAAGTTCATGTTTGAATTAAATTCATTTAATTCTTGCTTAAACTTGTTTAATTCATAACTAATTTGTTTGGAACCCTTTTTCAACAATTGAAACATGTATTCCAACTAAAATCTTGTGTTCTTTTCAAATATGAAATTTGTTATCTATTTTGAACAATTTAAGTTGGTGAAAACAACAAATGCTTGTGTAACACCTTTAAGTAACCAAAATTCCAACACTAAATAAATGAATTTCTAAACTTGGTAACCTTATTTCCAATTGCTTCTATTGTTGTTATTTTGCTGTTTTCCTCATCCATGCATCATGCTAATTCACTTACAGAATTTGATTAGTTGTAAAACAATTAATTCAACCATAATTCATGGGCTTTCCATATGCAATCCCAAATTGCACGTGGGTCCATTTAATCATGTTGTTATCTTGTCAACTAGTTTATTTCTATGCATCAATTAAATGGTCATGCATCATCCCATGTTTGTGCACTATGTCATGTTATTGATTGTTTGTTATCTGCGTTGTTTGTTTGCTTCTTCTCGGATAAACGACGACGTTGACACCTACGATCCTTACGACACCCCTTCTAAGGACTTAGCTCAGTACCAGGCTACTGGGTTTGCAGGCAAGTTATCACTCACATGAACCATTGTGTTCCTTTCAACATTGGTTACCGATACTTTCCGTTGTCTATTTCTGCTAGCCTTAGTAGTAGTTGTTTCTGTTACGAACCTATCACATGAATCCCTTAACCCTGATATTGCCTCACCTCCACTCCTACAACCCCATTGTTTGAGCCCGTGTCTTACTAGCATGCTTAGGGTTGTTTTGCTCGAGTCTGTTACCCGTTACTTTCTGTTACTATTTCATTATGTTCTGGGGGCTCGATGTTTAATCAATCAATCATGCTACTGTTAATGTTAAATAATAATTTGATGATAAGGCACCGGCAGGAAGCCCTGTGTGGTTTTGAGGCCTGCTAGTGTCGACCCTAATAGGAAAAGGGTCTTGTCTACTGATCCATGATGAGCGCACTAACCGCATGTGGGAAGCGAGTATGGGCGCCCCCCTCAATTTGATTCGATTCGCATCTCGTCCAAATCGCCTCATTTAGTTCGTGTTTTCCATTTGCCGCATGCATGTTTTTGCGAGCCCAGGCCAGGGTGGAACTTTTATAGTCGGCATATAGGGGGACACGTTCTTAGAGTGCTATGAGGGTCCCCTTTTCTTCGTGGGGCTCGATTAGCCGTGCGCCCAAGGTGCTTTGGGCTTGATGCGAAGAAGAGTTGAGTTGTGTAGAGTGCCCCGCTTGGTGGGAGGCATCCCATCTGGCGGGTTATTCTTGCGTGTACGGCCAAATTGGTGCAACCCTGCAGGGATAAATCTTCTCGAGAAGCCGTGTTTTCTGCGGTTATGGTTAACTTGGTGAAAGTACTGGCTAACAAGTACTCAGGACAACTTAAACCTAATGATTCACAATCTCACACCCAATGATTAACAACTTGACTAGTAATAGGCTTATTGACACAATAATCTGAACCATCATTAATTCAACTATGTGAGTTATCCTCGGATTGCTTCTTTGGATAAGGGGCGAGGTCCAGGATGGGTTTGTTTGATGGTTAGCTATAGTTGGTTACGATACTCGATCTTATCTTCTTTCTGTTAGCCGGAAGTGATAGAATCTCTGTAGTTGGTTAGTGCAGCCAGTTGCAGCATCTTTTATATCCCCTCTCTTCCGTTGAACCCAAGGCATCTGTGCTTGGTGTTGACGGGCTACACTTTGGTGAACTGTGAGTCTTGCTTGCCAGTACGTTTATGTACTGACCCCTTTGGGGCTGTGGTTTCCGCAGACCTACGTTTCCGAGGATCTACATGGTGGCTACTACGTGGAGTATGACGAGACTGCTGACGAGTAGATAGCGGACCCGGGCAGGATCCGAGACTTCGTGGATGGGCTCCGTCTTTTCGTTTCCGGCCTCTTAGGCCTATTTGGATCTTGTCTGTACTCAGACATTTTGGATGCTTCCGCTGTGATGTAATGATGTATTGTTGGGACATGTGTCCTCTGGATGATTGTATTTGCTATCTCTGCTCTAATGAGAGCTATTTGCAACTTATTTTTATCTTTTGTGTCGTAGAGATCTGTTGTGGTATCACTTGTAATGCGGGTGCCGGTATGCCCCGTAAGCCATTTATCTACTGTTTAACGGACTGTGAGTATCCGCTAGAAGTCCGGGTGCGACATCCACGAAGGCTCGTGGAAGAGAAAGCCGGATTTTTTCGTAAATCCGAGTTTCGTGTGAAAGAATGATTTAAGGAAAAGAAGAATCGAGACGAAGAGCCGACATTTCTCGGAAATAATTCAAATTGACGAAAGACAGCGAATTGAAGTCTCAATCCTTCTTGGGGGCTACTGTGAGATATATACTGATTAGGGGTATATTCGGCATTGTCCTAAAGAGCCGTATTACCAGGGTGGCCTGATTGGTAATGGATCACAGTCCATTAGGCGGCCCAGTAAGCTGACTCACAAAAGGCGGATTCAAGAAGAACCCAGACCACGGCCCACGTGGTTCGGCTTGGAGTAGAAGGCGAATTTTTGCCTTCCAAGTTAGAACTTACCGTAGCCTTCTAGGTTTTATTTCTGTAAGCCCTAACCTGGCTATCTATATAAAGCCGTACGGGAGAGAAGAAAGATAACGGACAATTAGCTAGAAGCCTACTCGCTGAGAAGTTGATCCTCGTCGAGTTAGAAAACCCTAACTCACATTGTACTCTGTATACTTCAGGCTTCAGCCATGATTTAGTGAGATTGCAGGAGTAGGAATGCCGCCTAGTTGTGACGTACCAAACCTGGGTAAACTTTGGTTTCCCTGGTTGTCATATTATCACGTTCTCCCCACGTCTTTACCCGTAGGCCTCATGGCACCCCCATCTATGAACCCTACTATGATTTCTCGACAGGTGGGAACCCCGCTGCCAGCTCTTCTAGCATTTGGATAAGCGGATGAAGCCACTAGTCCAGGGTGTGAAATCCAATCAACAAGTGAGATAAAGATTCTCTATTTGCGTCCTCACGAGCTAAAACATGAGCACAAAACATGTGTAGTTTTAAAAGTTTAAAGGTGGCACACAAGAAATTTACTTGGAGTGGCGGTGAAATACCACATATAGGTAGGTATGGTGGACACAAATGGCAAGGTTTTCAGGCTTAAGCTTTGGATGCACGGGAAGCATTCCCTCTTAGTACAGGTTTTTTTGGCTAGCAAGGTTGGGTAGCAAGCATTAGAATCGAAGTAAAACAAACAAAACCATATATGCTAAAGCCAATCATCCAATCTTCCTTGAAGGTGCAAACAAACTTATTTGAGAATACTAAGCTTATGAGCTAACAAGAAAGAAAGATCATGGAATAATATCTCTGCATGCAACTCCCTCTTTTCTACTTAAGTCTCAACAAACTGTTGCTACTGGCCAATGCTAAGTTTTCCAAAACCAACTAGATTATGTTGAAGATCCAACATTGATACCAATACTAATAACAAGATCAACCACATAACAAAAACTGTAAACTAAAATAAAGTAGAACAAGTAGATGATGAAACTTGTCATTAATATTTCATTACGGTAACTCAAACCAAGGATACAACGATAACCAACTAGAGAGTGACACTTCCATAGTATATGATATTTCTCTACTCACGATATGACTCTACTAAAAGGTAAAAAAGTGGGAAAGATAAAGGTGATACCGCGGTACTCCCCCAAGCTTGGAACAAGCCAAGGGGATGCCAGTACCAATGGCGAATCAATTCTTCGGTGGTGGTGGTGAATCCTTCTCAATGAGCTTATCAATTGATTTCTTCGGATCTTCAATTGCAGAAATAAGCATACGCATCACCTCAATATTGTGATCAATACGGTTTGCGTTCTTGTCAGACGGTGAATTCCAGCCATCAAGATTTTTCCCCCACACTTCCTTAGGTTGAGAGCTTTCTTTATCTGCACGGTTAGAACGGTCCATATCCCAGCAAGAAGGCACATTTGCCTCGGTTACCCTCCTAGATTGATACTCATGAATTAAAGTACGGCAAGGTTTCTTTATGCCTGATGTAACATCCCAAGTATGAAAAACAACCCTAGAATGTTTGCTTTTTGTTTAAATTTAGTTTGCATCATTCCATCATGAGTTTTGCATTTATTTCAATTGTTTTCCATTTGATTTTCAAACAAAATTCAAATCCTTGTTTCATACTTGTTCTGTTACAATTTTTTCAAATGAAACATTCAAATCAAAACATCCAATTGTTTCCAATAAGCTTGAAATTCCAAACTTTAAACTTGCTTAAGTTTCAATAAGTCAATTATTGCAAATTTCACTCAAATCCATTTGAATTTCAAACAGCAATAAAAATTTAAAATTTTGGAAAACAAAAAGTTGCACAACTGGGCTTTTGCAATAAATAGCTAATAAAAATTATCACCAAAAAAATTTCCACCCCAACACCCTATCCTTTTCCCTCTTTTCTTCCTACACAAAATAGGGTGAACAAAAAAAAAATAGAAACATAAACAAAAAAAAAGAGGAGGGGGAGGGCAGGCCAGCCCACTTGGGCTGATCCCACCACACCCCCACAAAGCCCAGGCGCACGACAATCTGTCGTCTTCCTCCTCTGTATGGAGACAGAGGAAGAGCGACCTCCCCCACCGAGCAGAGCACCTGCTCCCTCCTCCCTCCTATTTCTACCCTCTCCCCCCTCCAAACCCTAACCTAGTCCCCTTCTTCCTCCTCCAGCCGCCGTCGCCTCCTTCTTCCCTCTTCCTTTCCCTACCTCCTCTCTGTAGTTCTTTCTGAACCCCAACCATGGCCTCCATGGCTGGTTCTTGAAGCTCCAACCACCGCCGCTACGCTCGCCGTCGAGGCTCCCTCACCCCGGGAACGGAACCGGGAGGGTTCCCTCTCCCCTTTTGCTGAAGGCGGCGTGGACCGGGAGGGTGCCAGGCGACCGCGCCATCAAGCTTTTTCCGCCGCCAAGCTCCGTTCGCCGCCATCTCCTCCTGTTGCCGCACCCGCTCGAGCCCGCGGTGAGCACTCCCTGTCGCCCCTCTCCCTCTCCCCTCTGCTCCGCGGGCCACACGCGCCCAACGCCCCGTGCGCCCCCGTCGCCCTCGCCCAGCCTCGAGCGCCTCGCCGGGTCGCTGTCAGTCGTCTCCTTTCCCATCGTCGATCGCGTGCAGTTAACTGAATTTGGTTCAGTTTCGACAGTAGCCGCACCCCTTACCTCAAAACCCCCGCGCCCCTATACCTATCAACAACCCGAGCAGTAGCCCACTGGTTGCAACCGTGCGCGCGCACCAGGAGGTCGCGGGTTCGATCATTTAATTCAACCTTAATTCATGGGCTTTTCCATATGCAATCCAAATTGCATATGGGCCCATTTAATTATGTTACCATGTCAACTAGCTTATCTTTGATGCATCAATTAAATTGTCATGCATCATCCCATGATTGTGCATTATGCCATGTTATTGATTGTTTGTCTCTCTGCGTTGTTTGTTTGCTTCTTCCCGAATAGACGACGACGTTGAGACAGACGAGGTTTACGACACTACTTCAGAGGAGTTAGCCCAGTACCAGGCTACTGAGTTTGCAGGCAAGTATTCACTCACCTGAACCATTGTGTCCTTTCCACACTGGATATCGATACTTTCCGTTGTCTATCCTGCTAGCCTTAAGATTTGTTGCTTGTGTTCCGATCCTATCACATGTTATCCTGTAACCCTGATATAGCCTATTCTCCACACCTAAAACCCCGTTGCTTGTTGCCCGTGTCTTACTAGCATGCTTATGGTTGTTTATGCTCGAGTCTGTTGTCCGTTATTTCTGTTACCATATTTATTATGTTCTGGGGGCTCGATGTTTAAACAACAACCTGTTAATGTTTGATGTAATGCTAATTTGATGATAAGGCACCGGCAGGAGGCCGGGTATGGTTTTGAGGCCTGCTAGTGTCGAACTCAGGAAAAGTTCTTGTCCTCTGGATCCATGTTGAGCGCGCTAACCGCATGTGGGAAGCGTGTATGGGCGCCCCCCGCAACTCCGATTCGATTCGCATCTCGTCCAAATCGCCACACTTAGTTCGGGCTTTCCATTTGATGCACGCATATGCAGGTACGAACCCTCGGCACCAGGGTGGAACTTTTGTAGTCGGCATTTAGGGCGGCGTGGTCTTCCAGTGCTATGAGGGTCCCCTTTTTCTTCGTGGGGGCTCGATTAGCCGCGCACGCACAGCACGTGGTTCTTTGGGCTTGATGCGAAGAAGAGTTGGGTTGTGTTGAGTGTTTCGCTTGGTGGGTTTGATCCCCGTCTGGCGGGATATTCTTACGTGTACGGCCAAATTGGTGCACCCCTGCAGGGTTAAATCTTCTCGAGAAGCCGTGTTGTCCGCGGTTATGGATGACTTGGTGATAGGGCTGGCTAAAAAGGATTAGACAACTTACACCTAATTAATAATAATGTGACTAGTAATAGGCATATTGTCACAATAACTTGAACCTTCATTAATCCAACTGTGTGGGTTATCCTCGGATTGCTTCTTTGGATAATGGGCGAGATCCAGGATGGGTTTGTTTGAGGATAGTGGTAGTTGGTTCCGATACGCTATCTTATCCCCTTCTTTTAGCCGGATGTTGTAGCGTGTCTCTGTAGTTGGTTAGAGCAGCCCGCTGCCGCATCTTTATATCACCTATCTTCCGTTGAACCCAAAGCATCTGTACTTGGTGTTGCCGGGTACACTTTGGTATCTTGTGCGTCTTGCTTGCCAGTACTCGTCTGTACTGACCCCTTTGGGGCTGCGTGTTCCGCAGACTACGTTTCCGAGGATCCCCATGGTGGCTACTACGTGGAGTATGACGAGGCTGCTGACGAGTAGATAGCGGACCCGGGCAGGATCCGAGACATCGTGGATGGGCTCCGTCTTTTCGTTTCCGGCCTCTTAGGCCTATTTGGATCTTGTCTGTACTCAGACACTTTGGATGCTTCCGCTGTGATGTAATGATGAGTTGTTGGGACATGTGTCCTCTGGATGATTGTATTTGCTATCTCTGCTCTAGTGAGAGCTATTTGCCACTTATTTCTATTTATTTGTGTCTTAGAGATTTGTTGTGATATTACTTGTTCAAATGTCGTTGACGTACCATGTGTGTATGTTATGAAGTACGTCAATGGAAGTAGTCGGATTTCTATGGGATGGTTTACGCAAACGATGAATAGTAGAGGATGGTTGTCACACGTTTACGTGTTGGCCTACTCATATTGAGATGCGGGTGCCGGTATGCCCCGTAAGCCATTTATCTACTGTTTAGCGGGCTGTGAGTATCCTCTAGAAGTCCGGGTGCGGCAAATCGTATCAGAGCCTGTCTGCCTGTAGGATCCCTTTTACTGGTCGCAGTTGAGTCTAGAAACTATTTTGTATCTATATAGGAAAAATGAAACGTGAGAGTAGGAATTCTGTTCTTTTATTTCTTTCCCCACCCACCCTCCCTTTTTCTGGTAAGGAAGTGCAACGTTGTTTTCTCTTCTCGTCTAAACTTTCAAGTTAGGATTTCTCGTATCCTGGTTTCTCTAGGATGATTATATCTACTAGACCATAGGAATGGAGGTGGTTGTGACATTATTTATCATGTTGCCTACTCATGATTGAGAACGGAGGCACATAAGCCCCGGAAGCAGATCCTCTATTCCTTAAGCAGTAGATATTGATCCTTTAGAAGCCCGGATGGGTTTTCCGTAGTACCTCAGGAGTGTTTGGTCTCGTGTTTCCCGATGTTGCTTCGATATCCTGTTCTTCTCAAGATCCTTTTCGTCCGTTGGAACCTTGTTGTTGCTTGCCACTCCAGTTTTTCTACCGGCGTCTAATCAAAACTTCCCCGATCATCTGCAGATGGATCTCAGGTTCTACCCGCAGGTGGTTCGTATGACTCGTTGCGAGAGCACTGCCGGTTATCCGGAGATGCTGATAGACATGGTCACTTTTCTGGGGTTCCGTTGGGCACCAGAGTACCAGGTCTACGAGCAGCAGCGAGAGTTTGACCAGACCTACTAACAGGCTATCGTCTACATTCTGTCAGATGATGGCATGAGCATAGTCCACCGCTACGAGGCAGTGGGTTCCACAGTGGATATGGCTGTGCAGCAGGCAGCTTATGTGAGCCTCACCGTCCTTCGTGCTGACTACTGGGGATTTGACGATTCTATATATCGCCACATCCCCCGTGGTTACATCACTTCGGAGGGAGCTCACTTAACTCTCTACGACAACTTGGATGTTTATGAGCATGATAACTCCAGGCTGCACACCACCGCTCAGTTTGTGAGGCACAGTGACGCAGTTGCCCGCACACTATCTCAGGAGTTGGCTTCAGTCAGAGAGCAGCTTTACCTTGCTTTGACTCGTCTGGCGACGTACACCACATACTTTGTTGGAGACGAGCGCTTTGCACGTTTCGATCAGCCAGTTGGGTGTCGTCTGCTAGATGCTGGAGGTTACGAGCCGATCAGAGGTCCACTCCTTAACCTTGGTGCTGGTTACACTGGGATTCCCCGCTTTGGAGCACAGGGAGTCGACGCTATGTACTTCACCACGCCTAGAGTCGGTCTCAGACCACGTCAGATCTACGTGGATCGTCGTTCCACCTACTTTCGTGGGCGTGCTCCTCACCGTACCTCTCGCCGTACTCCTCGTCGCCGTCCTGCGTGATGAGCATGGGATTACCGATGTATCCATTCTTAGCTATGTTTAGTTATCCTTTGGCATTCGAACCATTTATGGTGTGTTGGATATTCTGATGTATTTGAACATGTGATGATGTACTTGTTGGTTATCTATTCATGCGTCGGAATAATCTCTCTTTCGGTTGCCAAGTCTACCCTTTTCTATTGTCGTGCTAAAATGCATTTCCATTCAGGATGCCGCCAACAAGGAACAACACGCCTGAGCCACCGCCAATCGCGGAGCTGTTGACTCAGATGACCCAAGTCATGACGCAGATGGCCCAGTTTCAGGCTAATCAGCACATCAACCAGACAGCTCCACGAGTCAGCATCAAGGAGTTTCTCAGTCTGGGCCCAAGAGCTTTCGTGGCCACACGCGAGCCTCTGGACGCAGATGACTGGATCCGTGAGATAGCTAAGGCTCTGGAGATTGCTCACGTGGCTGAAGAAGACAAGGTCAAGTATGCCTCCTATCTGCTGAAGGGTCAGGCAGCTACTTGGTGGGAGAACTTCCAGGCCATGAGAACTGGCATGCCAGTCACGTGGGATTGTTTCAAGGAGGCCTTCCTCAAGCACCACATTCCAGATGGTCTCATGGAAAGGATGCGTGAAGAGTTTTGCTCACTCAAGCAGGGCAAGCTGGACGTCATCGGGTATCAGAGTGAGTTCAATCGCCTCGCTCGGTACGCTGGAGATGAGGTGTCCACTAAAGCTAAGAAGATGGCAAGGTTCCGCAGAGGTTTTAACCCGGAACTCAAGTATGCCCTAACCAATGTCAAGGCCAACAGCTTCGAGGATCTCGTTAACACCGCGCTCAATGAAGAAAATGGGCGCAAGGCGTTCGAGGAGTCTCGCAAGCACTCGCGTGAGGGTGGTTCCTCCTCCAACATGACCACCCCTCCGCAGAAGCGCCGCATCTGGGTACCAAATGGTGCTGTCACTCGGGCTCCATACGCCCAAACTTCTCCAGGCTTCGCTCCCCGCCCACCCAACCCTGCTCAGATGCATGATCAAAGGGCTTCGATGGGGCAGCCAAAGCCAGGGCCTCCTCGTGTCGTCACATGCTACAAGTGTAAGAAGACGGGGCACTACGCCGACAAGTGCACGCAGAGGCAGCTACCTCCACCACCACCTCGTCCTAACACAAACCAGGCAATGGTGCGCGCTCCCCCGCCTAAGGCCTTCAACTCCAACAACAGGCCTGTCGGGAGGACCGCAAGGGTGAATCATGTCAAGATCGACAAAGCTGAGGAAGCTCCTGACGTCGTTCTCGGTACATTTCCCGTAAACTCTAATCCAGCTAAAGTGTTGTTTGATACCGGAGCATCACATTCTTTCGTGTCAAAGATCTTTGCGACAGCAATTAAACTCCCTTTTGTTGGTTTGGGCTCCCCGCTAGTGGTCAACTCCCCTGGAGCAACTATGCAAACGTCCAAGATCAGTCAAAAAAATCAAATTCTAATTGGAGGCCACATATTCCTTGCTTCTCTCATACTGCTTGGCAATTCTGACATTGATGTCATTCTTGGTATGGATTGGTTGAAGGCCAATAAAGCAAGAATTGACTGTGCTCAGAAGTCAATAACTCTGTCCCACCCTTCTGGCCAGATAATCTATTCTCCAAATGAATCAAGTTCCATTCAGCTATGCACCCTCGATGCAAAACCTCTACCTTCACTTGAAAATGTTCCGGTGGTTTGCGACTTCCCTGACGTCTTTCCAGAGGAGTTGCCAGGAATGCCTCCGGACAGAGCTGTTGAGTTCGTGATCGAACTTGAACCAGGTACTGCTCCAATCTCTAAGCATCCCTACAAGATAGGAACTCCCGAGCTCAAGTTGTTGAAGGAACAAATTGATATGTACATGGAAAAAGGTTACATTCAACCTAGTTCCTCGGCTTGGGGTTGCCCAACTCTGTTCGTTGCGAAGAAGGATCACACAAATAGACTCGTTGTTGACTATCGTCCTCTTAACGAGAAAACCATCAAAAACAAGTATCCAATTCCTCGCATCAATGATCTTTTTGATCAACTTGCTGGAGCCTCAATATTCTCCAAGTTGGACTTGAGAATGGGTTACCATCAAATAAAGATCAGAAAAGAGGATATTCCGAAGACAGCCTTCACCACTCGCTATGGTCTATATGAATTCACCGTCATGTCTTTTGGTCTCACCAATGCACCGGCGACCTTCTCTCGACTCATGAATTCTGTCTTCCATGAATACCTCGACAAGTTCGTTGTGGTATATCTTGATGACATTCTTGTCTACTCAAAATCCGAGGAAGAGCATGAAGAACACCTTCGTCTCACTCTCATGAAGCTTCGCGAGCATCGTCTTTATGCCAAGTTCTCCAAATGTGAGTTCTGGATTCCAGAAGTTGCTTACCTTGGTCATGTCATCTTTGCCAAGGGCATAGACATTGATCCAGAAAAGGTTAAAGCAATTGTTGATTGGAAACCTCCAAAGACGGTGAAGCAAGTAAGAAGTTTTCTTGGCTTGGCTAGCTATTGCCGTCGCTTCGTCCAAAACTTCTCCAAGATTGCCAAACCTCTCACTGACCTCACAAAGAAGGACAAGAAGTTTGTCTGGTCTCCACAATGTGATGAAAGCTTCAATCTCCTGAAGACTAAACTCACTTCTACACCAGTTCTGGTTGGCCCAGATCCTTCCAAACCTTTCCAAATATTCTGTGACGCTTCTCTCCAAGGTCTAGGTGCAGTTCTTATGCAAGAACGTCAAGTTGTGGCTTATGCTTCACGTCAGTTGAACACACATGAGCTCAATTATCCCACTCATGACCTTGAACTTGTAGCAGTTGTGTTTGCCCTCAAGAAATGGAGACAATACTTGTTGGGTAATCGCACTGAAATCTTTTCCGATCATAAGAGTCTGAAGTACATCTTCACTCAACCAGATCTAAACCTCAGACAAAGGAGATGGATTGAAAAGATCAAAGACTTTGATCTTACCATTTCTTACACTCCAGGTAAGGCTAATGTTATGGCCGATGCTCTCAGTCGCAAGTCGTATTGCAATAATCTCATGATCATGGAAAGCGAACCTCCTCTTCATGAAGAATTCCAGAAGCTCAACCTTGGTCTTGTTCCTCAAGGCTATCTTGCAAACTTGACAGCCAGTCCAACTCTCGAGGACAAGATTCGTTCTGAACAACTTCGTGATATTGAAATCAAGAAGATTGTAGAGCACATCAAGGCAGGCAATGAGAAATTTGAGTGTTTCTCAATTGATGACAATGGAACTGTGTTCTTCGAAGGACGCATTGCAGTTCCTCAGATTCAAAGTCTCAAAGATGTCATTCTCAAGGAGGCTCATGAAACTCCTCTCTCCATACACCCTGGAAGTACAAAGATGTACCAGGATCTCAAGACACTGTATTGGTGGCCTAGCATGAAACGTGAAATTGCTAAATACGTTTCTGAATGCGACGTTTGTCAACGTGTCAAGGCAGTTCATCAGAAAACAACCGGTCTTCTCCAACCTCTGAAAATCCCTGAGTGGAAGTGGGACATGATTGAAATGGACTTCGTCACTGGTTTTCCAAAGTCCAAGAGGGGCAACGATGCAATCTTCGTTGTCATTAATCGACTCACTAAAGTCGCTCACTTCTTTCCTGTCAAAGAGACAATCTCAGCTAGTCAGTTAGCAGAGCTCTACACAGCAAAGATTGTTCCTCTTCATGGTGTTCCATTGGAAATAAGCTCAGACCGTGGAAGCATCTTCACTTCTCATTTCTGGAAAAGCTTTCAAGAAGCATTGGGCACCAAGCTTCTGTTCAGCACAACCTACCATCCTCAGTCTCAAGGGCAAGTCGAAAGAGTCAATCAGATTCTCGAGGATATGCTCAGAGCATGTGGTCTCTCTTTTGGCATGAAATGGGAGGAATGTCTTCCATATGCTGAATTCTCCTACAACAACAGCTTCCAGGCAAGCCTAGGCATGGCACCATTTGAGGCTCTCTATGGCCGCAGATGCAGGAGCCCAATCAATTGGTCTGGAGCTGGTGAACGTTCACTCTTAGGCCCTGACATTGTTAAGGAGGCCAAAGAGAAAGTTCGCATCATTCGTGACAATCTGAGGATTGCTCAATCTCGTCAGAAAAGCTACTATGACAGCAAACACAGGGACATGGTCTATGCAGCTGGTGACAAAGCATATCTCTGTGTAACTCCCCTGAGAGGCACTCATCGTTTTGGTGTCAAAGGAAAGCTTGCACCAAGATATATTGGTCCTTTCAACATTCTCTCAAGGCGTGCAGAAAATGCCTATCGTATGGAACTTCCAGAAAAGCTATCCAAGGTGCACGATGTGTTTCACGTGTCACAGCTCAAGAGGTGCTTCAAAGATCCAGGTCGTGCAGTTGATCATGATTCCATTGATCTGCAAGAAGACCTCTCTTATGAAGAGCATCCTGTTCGCATTCTCGATGAGACCGAGCGCAAAACTCGCAACAAGAGCACCAAGTTCTTAAAAGTGCAGTGGTGTCATCAATCCGATAAAGAGGCAACGTGGGAGACCGAAGAGGATCTTCGCAAGAAGTATCCGGACCTTTTCTCTTCTCAGTAGGAATCTCGGGGCGCGATTTCTTCAAGGGGGCGTTTTGTAACATCCCAAGTATGAAAAACAACCCTAGAATGTTTGATTTTTGTTTAAATTTAGTTTGCATCATTCCATCATGATTTTTGCATTTATTTCAATTGTTTTCCATTTGATTTTCAAACAAAATTCAAATCCTTGTTTCATACTTGTTCTGTTACAATTTTTTCAAATGAAACATTCAAATCAAAACATCCAATTGTTTCCAATAAGCTTGAAATTCCAAACTTTAAACTTGCTTAAGTTTCAATAAGTCAATTATTGCAAATTTCACTCAAATCCATTTGAATTTCAAACAGCAATAAAAATTTAAAATTTTGGAAAACAAAAAGTTGCACAAGTGGGCTTTTGCAATAAATAGCTAATAAAAATTATCACCAAAATTTTTTCCACCCCAACACCCTATCATTTTCCCTCTTTTCTTCCTACACAAAATAGGGTGAACAAAAAAAAATAGAAACAGAAACAGCAAAAAAAAAAGAGGAGGGGGAGGGCAGGCCAGCCCACTTGGGCTGAGCCCACCACACCCCCACAAAGCCCAGGCGCACGACAATCTGTCGTCTTCCTCCTCTATAAGGAGACAGAGGAGGAGCGACCTCCCCCACCGAGCAGAGCACCTGCTCCCTCCTCTCTCCTATTTCTACCCTCTCCCCCCTCCAAACCCTAACCTAGTCCCCTTCTTCCTCCTCCAGCCGCCGTCGCCTCCTTCTTCCCTCTTCCTTTCCCTGCCTCCTCTCTGTAGTTCTTTATGAACCCCAACCATGGCCTCCATGGCCGGTTCTTGAAGCTCCAACCGCCGCCGCTACGCTCGCCGTCGAGGCTCCCTCACCCCGGGAACGGAACCGGGAGGGTTCCCTCTCCCTTTTTGCTGAAGGCGGCGTGGACCGGGAGGGTGCCAGGCGACCGCGCCGTCAAGCTTTTTCCGCCGCCAAGCTCCGTTCGCTGCCATCTCCTCCTGTCGCCGCACCCGCTCGAGCCCGCGGTGAGCACTCCCTGTCGCCCCTCTCCCTCTCCCCTTTGCTCCGCGGGCCACACGCGCCCAACGCCCCGTGCGCCCCCGTCGCCCTCGCCCAGCCTCGAGCGCCTCGCCGGGTCGCCGTCCGTCGTCTCCTTTCCGATCGTCGATCGCGTGCAGTTAACTGAATTTGGTTCAGTTTCGACAGTAGCCGCACCCCTTACCTCAAAACCCCCGCGCCCCTATACCTATCAACAACCCGAGCAGCAGCCCACTGGTTGCAACCGTGCGCGCGCACCAGGAGGTCGCGGGTTCGATCTCCCCCCCCCCCCCCCCCCCGCGCGATTAAACACACCTTTTCCATTTCATTTTCCAGATCCAGAACAACTCCCCTTTCGCACCTAGGTCCCTGTGAGTTCACAGTTCAGTCCCTGGATGTTAATTAAAATGGCAGAACACACCCTAGACTTTGAAATTGCACAACTAATTCATTATAAATCCAAATTTAATAATTTAAATAAGTTTTCCACACCAAATTAAATTCTCTACCTAAATATAAACTTTGTTTACTGTTTTGAATATTTTAAATTGATGAAATATTTGAATCCTTGTTTAATTCATTTAATTTTGCAAAATTCATAACTTGGGCATAAAAATTCCAAACTCAACATATAAAATATGCTTTCCCTTCCATTTTTTCATGAACTTTGCAAATATCAACTTTGTGTTCTGTTTTAAATAAATTAAATTGCTGAAAACAACTGTTTCTTAATTAATGCATTTAAAATTGTCCAATTAATAACTAATTCATTTTAATTCCTTTTTCAACAAATGAAACATGTATTCCACCTAAAATTTTGTGTTCTTTCCAAATATGAATTTTCTGATCTATTTTGAACATTTAAAATTGGTGAAAACAACCAATGCTTGTGTAACTCATTTAAGAAGCCAAATTTCATAACTTAATAAATAAAATTTCCAAACTTGGTAAACAACATTTCAAATTGAAGCTATTGTTGTTTTCTTATTGTTTTCATCATCCATGCATCATTCTAATCAACTTTCACATGATGGTTAATTGTAGATCATTTAATTCAACCTTAATTCATGGGCTTTTCCATATGCAATCCAAATTGCATATGGGCCCATTTAATTATGTTACCATGTCAACTAGCTTATCTTTGATGCATCAATTAAATTGTCATGCATCATCCCATGATTGTGCATTATGCCATGTTATTGATTGTTTGTCTCTCTGCGTTGTTTGTTTGCTTCTTCCCGAATAGACGACGACGCTGAGACAGACGAGGTTTACGACACTACTTCAGAGGAGTTAGCCCAGTACTAGGCTACTGAGTTTGCAGGCAAGTATTCACTCACCTGAACCATTGTGTCCTTTCCACACTGGATATCGATACTTTCCGTTGTCTATCCTGCTAGCCTTAAGATTCGTTGCTTGTGTTCCGATCCTATCACATGTTATCCTGTAACCCTGATATAGCCTATCCTCCACACCTAAAACCCCGTTGCTTGTTGTCCGTGTCTTACTAGCATGCTTATGGTTGTTTATGCTCGAGTCTGTTGTCCGTTATTTCTGTTACCATATTTATTATGTTCTGGGGGCCCGATGTTTAAACAACAACCTGTTAATGTTTGAGGTAATGCTAATTTGATGATAAGGCACCAGCAGGAGGCCGGGTATGGTTTTGAGGCCTGCTAGTGTCGAACTCAGGAAAAGTTCTTGTCCTCTGGATCCATGTTGAGCGCGCTAACCGCATGTGGGAAGCGTGTATGGGCGCCCCCCGCAACTCTGATTCGATTCGCATCTCGTCCAAATCGCCACACTTAGTTCGGGCTTTCCATTTGATGCACGCATATGCAGGTACGAACCCTCGGCGCCAGGGTGGAACTTTTATAGTCGGCATTTAGGGCGGCGTGGTCTTCCAGTGCTATGAGGGTCCCCCTTTTCTTCGTGGGGGCTCGATTAGCCGCGCACGCACATCACGTGGTTCTTTGGGCTTGATGCGAAGAAGAGTTGGGTTGTGTTGAGTGTTTCGCTTGGTGGGTTTGATCCCCGTCTGGCGGGATATTCTTACGTGTACGGCCAAATTGGTGCACCCCTGCAGGGTTAAATCTTCTCGAGAAGCCGTGTTGTCCGCGGTTATGGATGACTTGGTGATAGGGCTGGCTAACAAGGATTAGACAACTTACACCTAATTAATAATAATGTGACTAGTAATAGGCATATTGTCACAATAATTTGAACCTTCATTAATCCAACTGTGTGGGTTATCCTCGTATTGCTTCTTTGGATAAGGGGCGAGATCCAGGATGGGTTTGTTTGAGGATAGTGGTAGTTGGTTCCGATACGCTATCTTATCCCCTTCTTTTAGCCGGATGTTGTAGCGTGTCTCTGTAGTTGGTTAGAGCAGCCCGCTGCCGCATCTTTATATCACCTATCTTCCGTTGAACCCAAAGCATCTGTACTTGGTGTTGCCGGGTACACTTTGGTATCTTGTGCGTCTTGCTTGCCAGTACTCGTCTGTACTGACCCCTTTGGGGCTGCGTGTTCCGCAGACTACGTTTCCGAGGATCCCCATGGTGGCTACTACGTGGAGTATGACGAGGCTGCTGACGAGTAGATAGCGGACCCGGGCAGGATCCGAGACATCGTGGATGGGCTCCGTCTTTTCGTTTCCGGCCTCTTAGGCCTATTTGGATCTTGTCTGTACTCAGACACTTTGGATGCTTCCGCTGTGATGTAATGATGAGTTGTTGGGACATGTGTCCTCTGGATGATTGTATTTGCTATCTCTGCTCTAGTGAGAGCGATTTGCCACTTATTTCTATTTCTTTGTGTCTTAGAGATTTGTTGTGATATCACTTGTTCAAATGCCGTTGACGTACCATGTGTGTATGTTATGAAGTACGTCAATGGAAGTAGTCGGATTTCTATGGGATGGTTTACGCAGACGATGAATAGTAGAGGATGGTTGTCACACGTTTACGTGTTGGCCTACTCATATTGAGATGTGGGTGCCGGTATGCCCCGTAAGCCATTTATCTACTGTTTAGCGGGCTGTGAGTATCCTCTAGAAGTCCGGGTGCGGCACCTGAAAGGGGTGTCCTTGAAGCTAAGCAGCGACGTGGGGCCTGCACTCCGGTTCTCATCCTTGCCGTTTGCTTGGAAGGTTTTGCAACCACTCCAATGCTTGTGATGGTGGCGCGTGGACGCACTCATGGGTTTTCTTCTACATCTCCTTCAGCTGCACTCTCGATCTCCTCCTCCGGCTTCTGGTCTTGGAGATCATCTTCCTTCGGTCCCTTCCCCTTGTTGTTGTTTGCGGATACCATGATGCTTCTAAAACTAAAAACAGATCCTGGCAGAAACAACTCGAAACAGAAACACGACGAGAAAACGATATACGGACCTCGGGGGGTCCGGGGGGTTATATAGCAAAAATATGCGTATCTAAAGGAAAGTCCGGGTCGAAAACGAGTCGGGGAGGGGCTTCGGGGCACCCACACCATAGGGTGGCGCGGCCAGGGGTGGGTCCGTGCCCCCAGGTGGTGTGGTGCCTCCGGGAACCATCTCCAACTCCTCTTCGGCTTGGTATTTTTCATATTTTCCAAAAATCAATAAATTATAACTTGGAAGGTAATCCGCGAACTTTTTCTTAACAGAATTGTTACCTGTTCCAAAACAGACTCTGCAGATTCTAGAATCTTCCCTCTAATGAACTTCTCCGGAGTCATTACTTGAATAACATCAACATCTTCATCGTAGGAATCCCCAGAAATATAATGTTTGAGTCTTTGTCCATTTACCACTTGTGTAGTGTTATCTTTGAGGGAAGCAATTTTAATTGCACCCGAACGATACACTTCTTCAATAATATAAGGTCCTTCCCATCGGGGAGTAATTTTCCTGCAAAAAATCTGAGATGAGACCGTTACAATAGAACTTTCTCACCAACATGAAACTCTCTTTTAAGGATTCTTTTATCATGCCATTGTTTAAATTTCTCTTCAAAGAGCTTGGCATTTTCATAAGCTTCACATCTCCATTCATCTAAATGATTCAAATCAAGCATTCTTTTCTTACCAGCAAGTTTAAAATATTTATTTAGTTCTTTCACTGCCCAATAAGCTTTGTGTTCTAATTCTAAAGAAAAGTGACAAGCTTTTCCATAAACCATTTTATAAGGAGACATAACCATAGGATTTTTATAAGCAGTTCTATAAGCCCATAAAGCATCATTCAACTTATCTGACCAATTCTTCCTAGATTTATGAACAGTCTTTTGCAAGATAGATTTAATTTCTCTATTCGATAATTCTACTTGCCCACTGGTTTGAGGATGATAAGCTGAGGCAATTATATGATTAACATCATATTTAGCAAGGGTCTTCTAAAATCACCATGAGTGAAATGAGAACCTTCATCAGTCATACGATATCTAGGCACACTGTCGAGACATCGTAGTAGGGTTCATAGACGGGGGTGCCATGAGGTCTACGGGTAAAGACGTGGGGGAACGTGGTAGTATGAAAACCAGGAAAACCATAGTTTACCCAGGTTCGGTACGTCTCAACTAGGCGGTGTTCCTACTCCTGCAATCTCACTAAATCATGGATGAAGCCTGAAGTTTACAGAGTACAATGTGAGTTAGGATTTGCTAACTTGACGAAGATCAACTTCTCGGCGAGTTGGCTTCTAGCTAATTGTCCGTTATTTTTCTTCTCTCCCGTTTGGCTTTATATAGATAGCCGGGTTAGGGCTTACAGAAAGGGAACCTAGAATACTACGGTAAGTTCTAACTTGGAAGGCAAGAATCTGCCTTCTACTCCAAGCCGCACCACGTGGGCCGTGGTCCGGGTTCTTCTAGAATCCGCCTTCTCTGCGTCAGCTTACAGGGCCGCCTAATGGACTATGATCCATTACCAACCAGGCCACCCTGGTAATCCGGCTCTTTAGGACAATGCCGGATATACCCCTAATCAGTATATATCCGACAGTAGCCCCCAAGAAGGATTGAGACTTCAATTCGCTGTCTTTCGTCAAATTGAATTATTTCCGAGAAATGTCGGCTCTTCGTCTCGATTCTTCTTTTCGTTGAAATCATGCTTTAACGCGAAACTCGGATTTCCGGAAAAATCCGTCTTTCTCCTCCACGAGCCTTCGTGCAGAAGGAACTTCCTACATCAACGATAAAAGCATGCTGACGTCAGGGACGTTTGGGTTCCAAATGTGAAACCCTAAAACGTATCTCTGACAGTTTCTCGCGGGAATCAAGGAGATAGCAGTAATCACCCGCCACCTCATTTCCCGGATTGTCCGGCAAGTGACACGCGTTGCAGATCTAACGGTCCAAAGAGCCGTTGAAACGCATCTCAAAGGTTCTCCGGCTATAAATAGCCTCCTTCGTGCCCTCCGGCGATTCTTCCGCTCTCACTTCACCTTCCAGCTCCCAAGCGCCATAGCCCCCGAGCCAAAGTTCTTCCAGCGAGAGCAGAGACCGTGCACGTTCGACACCGTTCCCGGAACTTCTCCGTCGGGAGCTCGAGATCCTCACCGCGCCGCCCACAAATGGACACCGGTGGATCACCGCGCGCCGCAGAGGAGCACTCGGTCGCTGCCGATATCGATGAAATAATCAACACAATGGATCCGCAGCTCGATTCTCCGAGCCGCGCCGCCGCCAACGCACCGGAGAAAATTTCCGGCGACCAGGCCCGCGAGGATCCACCTCTCGCGGCTGAGAACCTGGACGCCTCTTCCTCTGCGCCGCCTCTGCCACTCGTCCCCGAAACGACGGAAGAGAAAATCCTCCTCGTCAGGGAGGAGCTCGCTGCCGCGTCCGCCGCCGCCGGAGCCGAAGACGAGGGCGAGATCTCCGGCAATTGGAGCCGGTGCAATATCACCCCTCCCTTCTTCCGAAAATGGGGAAGAAGGGGTTGATTGTGAAGGGGAAATGGCGGCACGAGGACGACGACTCTGAGCCCTCGCCCAGAGCTGGGGAACGGGTTCTCCAGACCTCGCACATCTCTCGAGGTATGGGAATTCCGCCTTCCGCCTTCTTCCTTCAGGTACTCCAGCACTATAACATCCAACCGCACAACCTGCCACCAAACTCTATTCTATACTTAGCCGGGTTACAGGCCCTCTTCGAAGGGTATCTAGGTTTAGCCCCTAGGTTAGATTTATAGTAGTATAGCTTCGGGGTTAAGCGAAACCCCTCTGAGGGAGCATTCCCGACTTGCGGGGCCATATCTTTTACCCTGTGTAGATTGAGGGAAGATTGGTTCCCCAAGATAATAACTTTGAAATCCCTCAAATTCTGGACGGGTTCCTTTTTTATACCACCAAGATATCCCGTTTCCTGGAAAGGAAATGGGGATTCCACCTTTCACCAATTGCGCTGCCACTCCCCAGGACAACTGGGCAGTGGAGGCAGTCCAAACTCTGCCGCCGGATTTGCTTAGGATTAAGCGTCGCATTGCCAAACTCGTCTCCTCCGATCCACCTCTCACCGGCATGGATACAATTCTATGCTGGTTGGAAAGGCGAATTCAGCCTCTGGCTGACCACGGTCCCCGGCTCTTATGCAAATACACGGGAACTGAGGACGCCATGCGGACAACGAACAAATCTTTGACGGCGAAGGATTTGAGGAAGCGCGTAAACCAGTTGGTCGCAGCACGCGACCAATATGAGGAAAGTCGGCCGATGTACACGGCGACAAACCTGGCTCCAAAGGTACATATTTTACATTTTGGGCTTTGGCTTTGCATTCCTTCTTTCTCGGATAATTGTCTTAACCCGGACTTTGTCTTTTTTGACAAATTGCCAATCTTCTTGAGGCAAATCTTTCGACCGATGCCGAGTTGGACACAATGCGCGCCAACTTTGCAGGTGGACGGAAACGCAAGAAGCCTTCCACTACCCAGGAGATAATCGACCTTGACGGGGTTCCCGTCGCTACTTCCAGGTAAATCATCCGGGTTACTTTTTTTCTCTGCTTTTTGTCGCATGACTTCTTATTATTTTCACGGAATTCTACTATCTCGGATTTTATATTTCTAGCCTGGCTCCGACAATGTTGAAGCCAAAAGGCCGGAAGAAACTCAAGATTGTGGCCAAAAGCGGGCCACATCCTTCTCCCGCTACTGCCCCGGACACTCCGGTCACGGCCGCAGAAGGAAATACTGCTACCAGGGACAAAGAAACCCAGCAGACCAGCCAACCCGTTGTGCCGGAAACGGACACGAGGGAAAAGGAGGTCCCGGAAATGGGTGTTCCTTCTCACACAGCTGAGGAGGAGCCCATTCCGACTTTCGATAAGGATTTCAAGGTCATCCAGGATGGCCTCAGTCACGTCGGAACTCTTTTTGCAGAGTATGCAAAAGAGTTCAACGAAAACTTGTCGGGTCTGCAGCGGATGAGCCAGGTAATATCTCTAGCCCCCAAGCAATAAGTCAAAATTCATGCTTTTGTCTTAATGCTTTTTCATTGTTATGCTTGTTTTTAACTTAAGCATTTTTTTTGTCTCTTTTCCTTGTTTCAGCAAACTGCTCACAACATAAACATGGAAGTTTTCAATAAACTTACCATCAAGAACAAGGAGGTGAAAACCCTTCTTTCGATTCTTGAGGATAAGGAGGCAGAACTGGCATCCACTCAGCAACAACTGAGCGATTCAGCAGGTAAATTTTTTCTCTGCTTTCAGTTGTGATTTTTTCTAAGTAGTTTTCCGAGTTTTTAACTCTTCCTTTACTTGCTTTTCAACTTCTTTGGCGAAAGCCAAGCAAATTGCTGAAGTTGCCGGCAACGCCGAGAACCTCCGCCGCGAGAACCTGGATCTTCACAAACTAACCGTGAAGCTCCAGAAGGACCTGGAGGCCAGCCAACTAGCTGTTGGCATTGCCGAGTCTAAGGCCTCCAACCAGTCCGAGAAGGATAAGGCCACCATCCAGGATCTGGAGAATGCCTTGAACCAGCGCCTTGAAGAAGGCACCGAGATGGACCGGATTCTTGGTAAGTTACTTTGCCTTTTACCAGATTTTCCTTGTTTTCTCTTCTCCTGTTTTTTCTAACACTTGTGTGCTGATTGGAACAGAAGGTAGCCCCCAGCTTACCCGGATTGAAAGAATCTGGGCTTTCGGGAAGGTCTTCACCGCGATCAAGGCCGCGGGAATGCTACTTATCAACAAGTACGTTCCCGAGAAATCTGGGGAGCTCTCGGAAATTGAAAAACTTCAGGAAGCTATCGTGGAGGTGGCGAACCGCAAGGAGTCCCTGCTCCGTTCTGCGGCTCGTGGTGGTGCACGCATGGCCCTTGGGCTCATGCGTATGCACTACCCTACTGCCAAATCTAGGCGTGTGGCGTCCGACATCCCGCAAGGATACACGAATGCTCAACGGGCCAGCATCTTTGATGAAATCAAAGGTCACGCCACCAAGATTGCGACCATGGTGAACATCTCCACCTTCTATCCCGAGGATGCAATCCCGACAACTCCAGAGGAATCCAGCAGCGAGGAAGAATCGGATGCCTAAAGAAGCTGCATGGTCCTGAGTAGGAGATGGGAACAAAATAGAAGCATTATTGTTATTACAATGTAAACCTTATTGTAATGATTTATATTCCTTTGTATAAACAAGTACTCCGCTTTTGCAGTTAATTATTAAGTCTTTGCAAGTTTTCCGGGTTTTCATTCCTTTATCTTCTAAGTTCTCTGGTTTATATGCCTTAACTGTCCTTAGTGTTTGAAATGGCTCGATAGTACTTAATCTTCATGTTAAGTGACCGGGTACAACCAATCAGTCAAAACTCGGAAACATGGATCATACTAAAGG
This sequence comes from Alopecurus myosuroides, assembly GCA_028641055.1. Taxonomy (NCBI): domain Eukaryota; kingdom Viridiplantae; phylum Streptophyta; class Magnoliopsida; order Poales; family Poaceae; genus Alopecurus; species Alopecurus myosuroides. Next base: position 155,096,579 of record CM054061.1, on the reverse strand, counting down.
CATTTTTACTTACTAGCTCCAGTGACCCAACATAAAAACAATCAGATAATACTTAGAGAAAAACTAAGGAATTTTGTATGAAACTCAGACATGCAGGCACAATCTGAGTTTCCTTAAGCCTCCTTGGGCTGAAAATCATTCAGTTTTTAACTCCGAGCATGCAGGCACAATTCGGGTTAACATTGAGTATTTTGAAAGATCATTGGGAAATAGATAAGACGGACTTATGCTTTGTATGAAAACAGATAAATAGTAATGCATGAATTTCGACAACTTTATTTCATGATCTCAAAGATGTTTACATAGAAATTGAACTAAGTGTAGAAGAGATGTAACTTTTGGATGCTCCAGGGCCTTTTTGTCTCTCCTAGCTCAACATCTATTTTTCTCTTTCTTTTGCGATTCGGGCACTTGGGATCATCTTCCGTGTCCCGAATATCTACAAGATAATAAGATCCATTTTTCATAGCCTTGTTGATGACAAATGGTCCCTCCCAGACTGGGGCTAACTTGTGCTTCCTTTCCTGCACCAATCTTAGCACTAGGTCACCTTCTTTGAAAGATTGATGCCTGATTTTCCGACTATGGTAGAGTCCCAATCCTTGCTGATAAATGGCGCATCTTTGAAGCACAAGGTCTCGCTCTTCTTCTAAAACATCGACGGCATCCTGTCGAGCAGATTCGGCATCCGAGTCGTTGTAAGCCTGCACTCTTGGGCTATCATGGAGCATGTCCGTTGGAAGCACTGCTTCTGCACCATAAACTAAGAAAAACGGGGTTTGCCCTGTTGATCTATTTGGCGTCGTTCGAATACTCCAAAGCACAAAGGTAACTCTTCTACCCATGCTCCAGCTGCTCTATAAGAGGAGATTCGAGTCTTGGGCGTATTCCTTGGAGGATTGAGCTATTCATTCTTTCAACCTGCCCATTGGATTGTGGGTGAGCCACAGACGCAAGATCTAGGCGTATTCCCGTTTGTCGGCAATATTTTGCCAACTCTCCAATAGAGAAATTTGTCCCGTTGTCTGTGATTATACTGCGCGGAACACCGTATCTCACGACTACGTCAATGATCAAATTCCTGGCAGTTACACCATCAAGCTTTTCGATGGGTTTTGCCTCCACCCACTTGGTATACTTATCTACTGCAACGAGTAGATGTGTGAGTCCGCCTCTTGCAGTTTTGAATGGTCCCGTCTTATCTAGCCCCCAGACCGCAAATGTCCATGTGATAGGGATAGCTTTGAGTGCTTGGGCTGGCAGATTCGTCTGCTTGGCGTAATACTGACATCCGGCACATGTGTTTACTATGTGTTCGGCATCTGTCTTGGCTGTTAGCCAGAAAAACCCTGCACGGAATGCTTTCTTAACTATGCTTTTTGATTGATCATGATGTCCGCAATCCTCTGCATGGATTTCTTGCAGTATTTCTCGGCCTTCTTCTGGCAAAATACATCGCTGAAAGATTCTGGTAGTGCTGCGTTTATACAAGCAACCATTGATTAGCGTGTATCCCTTGCATCGATGTTTTATTTGTCTTTGCAAGACCTCGTCTGCTCCATCCGGGTATTTCTGATCTACTAAGAAGTTTAAATATGGAATTGTCCAATCCGGGTTAATGAGTAGGACTTCAATTGACTCGGACACAAGAGGATAATCAACATCTCCACCTTTTATCGATGGTTTATGTAAATGTTGGACAAACACACCTGGTGGTAGGGTTTTCACTCTTTCCGAGCCCATGCGGGCTAATGCATCCGCGTTCCAATTTTCTTCCCTTTTGACGTGAAGTACTTCAAATCCCAGGAAGCAAATAGCAAACTCGTCCACCGGTCTCCGATATTCGGCCATGATGGGGCTTTTGGCGTCCCATGTTTGGTTGAGCTGATGCTGTACCAAATCTAAGTCGCCATAGCATAGTATGCATTTGACGCCTATTTCTTTTGAAATTTGCAAGCCATGAAGCAAAGCTTCGTATTCTGCCACATTATTGCTGGCGTTGAAGTGTATTTGTAATACATACTCCATAGTATCTCCCTTTGGGGATTTTAGCACTACACCAGCTCCAGCGCCTTCCTTCATCTTGGATCCATCAAAGTGCATAACCCAGTATTCCGACTCCGGCATTGGTGTGTTTTCTATTTCTTCTGTCCAATCAGCGATGAAATCTGCCAACGCCTGGGATTTAATTGCCGTCCGGGGTTGGTACTTAATGTCGAACGCAGCCAGCTCGATGCCCCATTTGGCTACTCGGCTTGTTGCGTCTGCATTGTTAATTATATCCCCTAGTGGTGCTTTACATACCACTGTTATGGACTGTCCTTGGAAATAATGGCGAAGTTTTCGAGATGCAAAAAATACGCCATATGCCAGCTTTTGATAGTGTGGGTACCTTTGTTTGGACTCGGAAAAAAATCCGCTTATATAATATACCGGATGTTGATTTGGTATGCTTTTCTCTTCTTTCCTCCTTTCCACAACTATCACTGCACTAATAACCTTGTTTGTTGCTGTGAGATACAGTAACATGGGTTCTTCGTCTTTTGGTGATGCCAAAACGGAGCTTTCATCAAGGTTTCTTTTAGCTGGGTTATTGCTTTGTCCGCCTCTTTTGTCCACTCAAATTTGTCGGATTTCTTCAACAATTTGTATAATGGCAGAGCTTTGTCTCCTAGCCGGCTTATAAACCTGCTGACAGCGGCTGCAGAACCCGTCAATCTTTGTACATCTTTTAAGAACGTAGGACTTGTGATATTTAAGATTGCCTTGATCTTTTCCGGGTTTACTTCTATTCCTTTGTGAGAAACGATAAAACCTAGAAGTTTTCCCGAGGGAACCCCGAATACGCACTTTAATGGATTCAACTTCATTTTGTAAGTGCGTAAATTTTCGAAGGTTTCTCGCAAATCTTCAAGGAGTGTGTCTTTTTCCTTGGAAACGACGGCAATGTCGTCCATGAACGTGAACATTTTTGCCAATCTGACTATGCAAACACCATTGCATGCAACGCTGGTAAGTTGCACTTGCGTTCTTCAAGCCAAAAGGCATGGTTATGTAATAGTATGTTCCATATGGGGTTATGAAGGAATTTTTGATTTGATCTTCTTTCCTCATACGTATTTGATGGTACCCGGAATAAGCATCCAAAAAGCATAAAAGCTCAGAGCGAGCAGTGGCATCTATTATTTGATCGATTTGTGGTATTGCGAACCTATCTTTCGGACACAACTTGTTCAAGCCGGTGTAATCTATACACATTCTAAGAACAGTACTATATTTCTTCGGGACTAATACTGGGTTCGCAAACCATTCAGTATGTATAACTTCCCGGATAAAATCAGCTGCTAATAGCCGGATGATTTCCTTGCCAATAGCCTTCCGTCTTCTTCCGTCAAATCGACGGAGACCTTGTTTGACGGGTTTAAATCCTGGGATCACCTTGAGTTGATGCTCAGCAAGTTCCCTGGGTACACCCGGCATGTCCGCAGGACACCAGGCAAAAATATCCCAGTTCTCACGGAGGAACTCGATGAGCGTGATTTCCTATTTGTCGGTCATCCCTGTCCCCACTACGACAAATTTTGTCGGATCTTTGGGGTCTAGGATAACCTTCCTTGTATTCTCGGAATCTTTGAAACTATCTGCGGGCTTCCATCTTTCTTTTCCTACCGGCAATTCTGTCGGCGATACTTCTTTTGCCAGCTCTTTCAATTCCTCCTTTGCTATCACTTTTTCTGCGCAAAGGGCGTTTCCTTTTTCTAGCTCGTTTGCCAATTTGAAGTCACCTGATATGGTGATCACTCCTCCTTTTGGCCCTGGCATCTTCAGCTTGTTATAGATATAACATGATCTTGCCATAAATCTGGCGAAAGCTGGACGTTCGAGAATTGCATGGTATACACTCTCGAACGGCACAACCTCGAAAGAGATTTTTTCCTGTCGGAAGTGCTCTTTTTCTCCAAAGGTTACATCTGGGGAAATTTCTCCTAGGGATTGTGCTTGTCTTCCAGGAACGATGCCGTGGAAACGTATGTTGCTATGATTGAGCTGGGTCTCGGAGATTCGCAGATGCTTCAGTGTATCCAGGTACATTATGTTAATACTGGATCCTCCATCCATCAACACTCGTTTTAGCCTACTGTTTTGAACAATAGGTCTTACAATTAGAGCTTGTGTGCCGGGTTCTGGGATATTTACGGGATGATCAGACTGATCCCAGGTAATTGGTGTATTCGAGTACTTCAAGAATTTCGGGGTTGGTGGAACAACCGCGTTTATTTCTCGACGTGTCCTCTTTGCCACCTTTGCCGAGGGAGTTGCGAGGAAAGTTAAATTGCATTCTCCATCAACTCTCGGGAACTTTGCTTCGCCTTTTCGCTGCTGCTCCTGGATTTTTTCGTTAGTGTCCGATTGACTGTCTTCTTTTTCAGCTTCTCGCTTTTGCTTGGAGAATTTCCTCTTGGAGTTCTTCCCCTTGTTCCCGGATCCTGCACTGCCTTTCATATGCTTATTAAGCCGGCATTGTGCGTTAGTATGGGTGGGTTTCCCAAATTGCGAATGGTGGACACAGTTTTCCGACTTAATCTTTTCCCACTCTTCCTTTGTGTAGGAGATAGGTTCTGTATTTCTTCCTTTCCATTTGCTTCCATTATCCTTTCCAAAGGCTAGGTTAACTTCTTTGGGCTTTGGCTGTGTTTCTGGAGTAGCTTTTTTCTCAGAACGAGGCATCTTCTTGGCCTGAGCCAAAGCGCCAATATTTCCACCTCTCGCTTTGATGTCATCTTCGGCCGCTGCATGCTCATTTGCGGTTGTAAGCATAAATCCGAGATCTTTGTGCTGCTTTGAACCAACCATGAACGGTACGAGGCTGGGTTTTAAGCCATTGACGAAAGAATGCATTGCTTGTACGTCACTTACTCGAGAGCAGTTGTTCTTCATTGCAGTCCATCTTGAGATGAAATCCACGTATGGCTCATCTTCAAACTGGGTGCAGCGGTTTAGCTGGTTGATGTTGTTGGGGAGTTTGTAAGTTCCCCGAAAATGCTGAGTAAAACTCTAGCCATGTCATCCCAGCTGTCTACGGTTCTTGACGGAAGCCCGTTAATCCAATCTCTGGCTCCATCTAGCAACATTAGGGGGAGGAATTTTACTGCCTCTAAATCTATCCCTTTGTTGATCTAGACGGCTGTATAATAGTCTGAGAGCCAGGTATCCGGGTTCGTACTGCCGGTATATTTTTGATATGTTGGACCAACTTTGGCAAAGCCAGAATGTAGAGTTATCCTTCGGATCCTGTCAGTGAAACACTTAGGTCCAAAGTACAAATCATCTCTTTCCGCTCTATCAGCGTGTACGGAATATCTACCGGCTAAATGGACAGAAGGGGATCTGCTCCTTTCTTTACCATTGTTGCGCGAATGCGCTCTTCCGGGATTATCCATGTTTCCTCCGTTATCGTGTCCTTTGGAATAAGGTGGAGTTCTACTCCTGGGTCTTTCCTTATTCCTAGGAGGGGTACGGGATCTCTCACGCCTGTGAGGAATATCGTGTCTTCCGGCTTTTTCAGCAGGGTGTCTCGGAGGTGGCATTGCTTTTCCGTCCTTCCGGTTTTGTTCTTCCCGATCACGGGGGTTGATTCCACCTTTCGGTGGATGGGATCCTGTTCTGGACGCTGCATCCTTGTTATTGGGAATTTTCTTGTCCTTTCTTGGATCTCCTTTCTTCTCCTTTGAATTGCCTGAATCTCCAGGTTCTCCAGGTCCAGGTGCTCCAGCGGCGCATGTGGCTGTTTTGCATAGGGCTGAGTTGTCATGCAACTTCCCTGATCTTGCCTGCCCTCGTTGCTGTTGTTGCAATGCTTTTTCTAAGAAGGCATACACCCCTTGGAGTTTTTCATCATTGAAGTACAGATCATCATTGAGGATGGCGAATGCGGCTTCCGCGTTTTCTGCTGCGGTTTTGTATAGAGGTTCGCCCCTGGAATTGATGTCGTTTACTTGCTTTTGCCAGGCAGGGTTTTGGACCCTATCCTTTGGCTGCAGTACTTCTGGTCTTACGATTCCGGGTAACCTTGTAGGTTTTATGCCAGATCTATTCTTTCTCTCGTACTCCTCAATTTCTTCCTGCTTCAACTTAATGTCAGCCTGGGTTTGTAGGAGATTTTCCCAAGTTCTGAATAGATATTGCTGTTGCCTTTGAAGAGCTTGTCTCCTGGCTTCCAGCACTTCAGGGGGTTCATGGGGTCCCACTGGTGTTTGAAGTAAATCATGTTCGTCCTGTTCTGACATTGGTGGAACAGAGATTTCCTTCGTTTTCTTCTCCGCAGACTTGACTCCGCTTCCTCCTCCTGCTTCCGGGTTTTTGTTGGTGGTATCCACCAGTTTTTCTTCCGGAATTTGTACTAGAGTTTGTTGGCAGCCTTGTTTCTTTTCTTGGAAGATGGACGTTTTTTACCAGGATCCTCTTCTGTCAATTCCTTGACATCAGGATAAATTGGACTGGTTTCACCGTCCTCTCTTTCCTCATCTGGCGGAGGTGTTTGAGGATCTTCCTGACTTTCGGCATCCGAGTTATTAGTCGGTTTTGCCATAAATACTTCATGGAATCCCTCTTGAAAATATTTGACCTTTCTTTTGAAAGCATCTTCATATTCGTCTTCGGAATCAAGCTGGCCGGATCCGGGTTCCGATTCCAATCTCGCCTCAATGGCGGCTAGCACAGAATCGGCTTCCGAGTTTGTCGTCATATCGACGGATGTCGGATCGTCCACCTCTACTGTGGGATTGTTTTCTTCTGCCTTTTCCACGGGATTGTTTTCGTCCGTGTTTTCAGCGATCTCGGATTGCACCATACCAATAAAGTGCGATCTCATTGCAGGCATCTCCGAAGAGGCAGCGATTTGAGCAGGATATTCGCGATCTGAGCAAAATACGGCATCATAGTTTTCTTCAACTGGGTATAGGGCGGGTGGGATAAATCTACTTCCACCAGATAATTCCATTTCTTCTGCAGTTGATCCGATAATGATGTTTGCAGATCCAATCGGTAAAACGCAGGCACTTACTAGATGATTCCGTGCTGGCATGTACGATCCGTTGTCGAGGAAGCGCCCAACGTCGTTGTCGAACTCCAAGCTTCCGACAGTTATATTACTGCCGATTCCGCCGAGTATCCCCGATCGAAATATAACGCCTGACGTCGCTGGCCCCACGGTGGGCGCCAACTGTCGAGACATCGTAGTAGGGTTCATAGACGGGGGTGCCATGAGACCTACGGTTAAAGACGTGGGGGGGGAACGTGGTAGTATGACAACCAGGGAAACCAAAGTTTACCCAGGTTCGGTACGTCGCAACTAGGCGGCGTTCCTACTCCTGCAATCTCACTAAATCAGGGCTGAAGCCTGAAGTATACAAAGTACAATGTGAGTTTAGGTTGCTGACTTGACGAGGTTCAACTTCTCGGTGATTTGGCTTCTAGCTTTTTCTCTGTTATCTTTCTTCTCTCCCATCCAGCTTTATATAGATAGCCGGGTTAGGGCTTACAGAAAGGAAGACTACGGTAAGTTCTAACTTGGAAGGTAAGAATCTGCCTTCTACTCCAAGCCGCACCACGTGGGTCGTGGTCTGGGTTCTTCTAGAAACTGGCTTCTGCGCGTCAGCTTACTGGGCCACCTAATGGACTGTGATCCATTACCAATCAGGCCACCCTGGTAATCCGGCTCTTTAGGACAATGCCAGATATACCCCTAATCGGTATATACCCGACAAACGATTTGCAAGCACAACTCTATGATGTGCAGAACCAGAACTGTGAGTATGAGAGAAGGTTTAAATGTATAAGCTATGCTGCTAGTTTCAGGATGTTGGAGACCAGGACGTCATTTGTGGATGGAGAGCCTTTACCTTGGAAGTCTGATGACGAGAAGGATTCGCCACCACCACCACCTAAGAATTGATTCGTCATTGGTATTGGCATCCCCTTGGCTTGTTTCAAGCTTGGGGGAGTGTCGCGGTATCACCTTTATGTTTCTCCTTTTTAGTAGAGTCATATCATGAGTAGAGGAAATATCATATAGTATTGTTCGCAGTATGGAAATGTCATTCATTAGTTGGTTATCGTTGTATCCCTTGGTTTGAGTTGCCGTAATGAAATATTAATGAGAAGTTTCATCATTACTCGCTCTACTTTATTTTAGTTTGCAATTTTTCTTATATGATTGATCTTGTTATTATTATTGGTATCAATGTAGGAGCTTCAAGATAATCTAGTTGGTTTTGGCAAACTTAGCATGGTTAGTAGCAACAATTCGTTGAGACTTAAGTAGAAAAGAGGGAGGTGAATGTAGATATATTATTTCACGATATTTCTTTCTTGTTAGCTCATAAGCTTAGTATTCTCAAATAAGTTTTTTTGCACCTTCAAGGAAGATTGCATGATTTTCTTTATCATATATGTTTTTGTTTGTTTTACTTAAATTCTTATGCTTGCTACCCAACCTTGCTAGCCAAAAACCTGTATTGAGAGGGAATGCTTCTCGTGCATCCAAACCTTGAGCCCGAACCCTTGCCATTTATGTCCACCATACCTACCTATTTGTGGTAATTAACCGCCACTCCAAGTAAATTGCTCATGTGCTACCTTTAAAACCTTCAAAATTACTCATGTTTTGTTTTCCTGTTTTTGCTCATGAGGATGTAAATAGAGAACTTTATCTCACTTGTTGATTGGATTTCACACCATGGACTAGTGGCTTCATCCGCTTATCAAAATGATAGAAGAGCTGGCAGCGGAGTGACCAGCCCCAAACCAATAACACAAATTCTCTTCACTATTTTTGCCCCTGATTTATCAGTCAAAGCATAATTGTGTAAACAAAAGAGAAAGAGGGATGACCTTCTACACCAGTTGCGTACTTCATATGGGAGCCGCTCTTGTGAAGTCTAGTTGGCTTGTGACGTACTGTATTTTCTGTTTACCATTTGTTGAAATTAGCATACACCCCTCAAAATTAGACACTCCTCCACGGTATGTGATTGTTGGCAGGCACCCGAGGATTCGGTTAGACATGGTTTGTGTAAGATGGATAGGAGGAGTGTCAAACATTTTATACCTCTGTTTATTAAAATAAAAGCTCTAGCACATGAGTGATCCATGCTTCCCTATGCGAAGGGCCTATCTTTTACCTTTATGTTGAGTCAGTAAACCTACTTTCTTTTTGTCTTAATCAAGCATTTGAGTTGTTCTGATTCATTCAGTTACATGTTTATTTACTCAATCATGTTCTTTATTCTTCATTGTTTCTGCAAATGCTTTTATCTGTTTGAATACCACTTTGAAAGTTACCAATGTCTGCAAAGAGACTGTTATAATTGAGCATGATAAACTTCGCAATATAGCTCTAGTATAAATCCTCTGATCGAAAGATAAGTACACCTGTTAATTGTTCTCTGACTAGGAACGAAGTTTTCCTTTACCAATCTTGATTTACTTTTTGCACCTTTATTGTTCCTATGCTTGTTTCAAGTTTAATTATATGAGAGGAATTGCCTGTCTAAAATGACTTGTTCTTTGTTAGATGTGATGCCTCTTGTCCGTATTTTATTTATCGACACGTCACTCCATAAACCTATGGTCATGTTTACTGAGTTCAGTTTCGCTTGGGGACGAGCGAGGTCTAAGCTTGGGGGGAGTTGATACGTCCATTTTGCATCACTGTTTTATTCTGTTATTTTCTGTTATTCATCGATATATTTCATGTTATGATGCATCACTTATGTTATTTTATCTTATTTTGCATGTTTCATAATTTTTGGAGAATAAACACCGGGACCAGAAATCTGATGGAAAAAGCACCGTCGAGATACCCTATTTCAGAAGATCAGAAGAAGGGGGGACACCGGAGATGTCTTAGAAGTCCAGATGAGGGAGCCAGCCACGAGGAGAGCCAGAGGGGGGCCACCAGGGGCCCACACCATGGGGTGGCATGCCCCCCCTGGTCGCGCCGCCAGGTGGTGTGGCCACCCTGGCCCACCTCTGGTCGACCCCTTTTGCGTACTTGACCCCTAGGGAACCCTAAGCCCCAGACTATCATCGAAGAATTATTCCGCCGCCGACTCGGGGCGGAAAACACCCGAGAGAGAAAAGCTCTCTGGCAGGGAGAAATCTGTCGGGGAATCATCGCCATCGTGACTGTCGTCGCTCCGGGCATCATCAAGATCGTCATCATCATCACCACCAGCACCATCACCTTCATCATCCACCGTCATCCCGCTGTAACAATTAGGGGCCTCTATCGTCGTTTTACATTAGATCTCTCTCCCGGTGTGGATTACTTGTTAGTAGTTGATCCTTGTGAGATTTATTGGTGCTAGCACTTTATGACCAGATTGTTATTATCCATTATATCACCTCTGATTATGATCCATATGATGTCTTGTGAGTAGTTCGTTTAGTTCTCAAGGACATGGGAGAATTCATGATGTTAGTAGTGAAGTTATATTGAAGTAATATCTCGTGGTTCGGTATTTAAGTTGTGGTGCTATTCTTCTAGTGGTGTCATGTGAACGTCGACTACATGATACTTCACCTTTATGGGCCTAGGAGGATGCATTGTGTATTTGGCTACTAATTGTGGGGTTGCCGGAGTGACAGAAACATAAACCCCTGTTAGAAAACCAATGCACGAGGGAGCGTAGGATCTAGGAGTTTTAAGGTTGTGGTTAGATTTATCTTAATTACTTCTTGTATTTGCGGATGCTTACGAGGGGTATAATCACAAGTATGTATTAGTCCTAGTTGGGCGGTGCATTAGCATAGGTTCACCCACACAACACTTTACGAACCAATGGATATTCATCAACCGTAACGAAGCGAAAGCACTTGACGAAATTCCAATGTGTCCTCGAGAACGTTTGGTAGTCATAGGTAGTACAACCGGCTTGTCCTTTGCTCTCAAAAGGATTGGGCCACTCACTGCAATATTATTTACTACACTTTATTTACTCGAACTTTATTTATTTGCTATATCCTAAACAACCAAAAACCCATTTGCTAGTGTTTACAGTGAATCCTTTATCCAACCTGCTTGTTAACACCTTCTATTCCTCGTTGGGTTCGACACTCTTATTTATCGAAAGTACTACGATACACCCTTTATACTTGTGGGTCATCAGCACCCTGTTGCCAGCTCTTCTAGCGAATTGGATAAGCGGATGTGCCACTAGTCCAGGTGTGTAAAGTCTGATCAACAAGTGAAATAAAGATCGTCTACCCACACCCTTGTGAGCTAAAACAGAGCACAAAACATGTATAATTTTGAAGGTTGTAAAGGTAGCACACAAGCAATTTACTTGGAGTGGCCGTTAAATACCACATATGGGTAGGTATGGTGGACACATTTGGCATGCACGAGTAGAGCTCATACTCAGTACATGTGAAGGCTAGCAAGATATTGGGAGCGACAAACTAAAAGAGCAATAATGACCATAATCATGCATAGCGACAAAACATTATTAATCAAATCGTAAATGATATTACAAGTCAAAAACAAAATGATCATAGAGGCTAGAGGTGACTGTTTTGTAGTCATAACATGGTGTGAGCATGCGCCAAGTCAACCGAAATAAAGCATTCGAAGAGAATACCACAATATTATGCTTCGATATGGTAAAAACAACTCATGATTTCTTTCAATGAAACATTAAGCACTCTCAGATATTTGAGAAAATTCATGCTACATCATAAAATACTAAGCACATGAAAAAAACATCTAACATGACATGATAAATTCTAAGCCACAGTCTAACCAAGCTTTCCATTGCAACTCTATAAGCATGAAATATTTTACTCTTCTCCAACATCCATCAACTTGTTTGAAACAACTCTCATAGATAATAATCATCAAAGACCAGAGATCTAATCATATATAACTGAAGCAAACCAACAAGCTCTAAACAAAATAAGAGTAGAAAATAAGAGCTAAACGCAGTACTAGCAAAAAGTGAACACTCACAGAACAATAAGAGTGAAAACTAGAGTATTCTAAACAATGAAAATGGAGTGTGTGTCTCTCCAAAACAAATATGCTAGGATAAAACCATATACTACAGCAAAGAAAACAGAACAAACTGAAAGGAAAAATAACTGACGCTATAGTGTCTTGAAAGATGACGTGATATTTTTGTTGATGAAGAAGGGAATGCCTTGGGCATCCCCAAGATTTGATGCTCTTACTTCTTGGATATTTCTTGTGGTGACATGGGCATCCCCAAGCTTGAGATTTTGTCCATCCTTCATGTCATCATATCATTCTTCTCTCCATACACTTGAAAACTTCGTCCATACACAACTTCTCACAATTTTCAATAGTAACATTAGTGTAATCAAAATAATAAATCCACTTTGGTTCAGTTTCAACACAACTCTAACACCCATTAAAATATTAGCTACTATCACAACTTATTTTAAAGATCTTCCCCTCAAAAGAACACCAAAAGAAAAAGATTAAGAGGCAAATGCAAATATTGGCAGAAATCTGTCAAAATAGAACAACAGGTAAAGATCATTTTTTTTTAAATCTTCTATTGCTCAAATCAAAAAGTTCAAAACTAATGAAAGTTATAAAATAACCTGGGGCATGTGCAAAAACATTTCAGATCAATTCGAGGTTCTAGCTGAGAGATTTTTTTTGTGGCAACACAGAATCTGTTTTAGGACAACAACTTCCCCAAATCTTACTTCCTCCCTATTAGAGGCTACTCTTCGCACGAAAACGAAATAAAAAGGATAAGGAGAGGTTTCTACAGAGGTAACAACTTCCAAGACTCAAAAAGCAAAGAAAAAATTCAGAAATAAAACAATGGGTTGTCTCCCATAAGCGATTTTTGAAGATGCTCACATAATGTTAGGAACTAAAGCACAATAAGAGAGCATCAAGAAGCAACTATAAAACACATATAAGTCTAACCCACTTCCTATGCAATATAATCTTGTCGGAAAAAATTCAATAAAGCACAAAATGGCTAGCATAGGAAGACAAAATAAGTGCAAGTTCAAAAATTTCAACATAAAGAGGGGGAACTTAATATTGTTGAGATACATAAAACTATGTTTCCCTCTCTCATAATAACTTTCAGTAGCATCATGAATAAAATTAACAATATTACTATCACATAAAACATTCTTATCATGATCCACATGCATAAAATAATTATTACTCTCCACATAAGCATAATCGTTCTTATTAATAGTAGTGGGAGCAAATTCAACAAAATAGCTACTATTATTATTCTCATCACCATAATCATCAAATATAGGAGGCATATTGTAATCATAATTATTTTTCTCCTCAATAGTAGGTGGACTGAAAATATCATATGCATCATTGTAATCATCATATATTGGAGGCATAGTATCATCAAAGTAAATTTGTTCCTCCGTGCTTGGGGGACTAAAAAGAACATTTTCATAAAAACTAGATTCCCCAAGTTTAGATTTTTCCATAGCATTAGCAATAATGGTATTCAAAGAATTCATATTAATAACATTGCTACTAGCATGCAAATAAAATTCCATAGGTTTTAAAATTTTCTCTTCAAACACTTCATGTCTTAACTCGAGATAAATATTATAAAGCTCTCTCATATTTTTTTTGTTTTCCATTAAACCTAACTAGTAAAAATAAAAACAAGAAACAAAAAGATATGATTGCAGAATCTAAAGGAAATAACTCTGAGCACTCACACACCAGAAACGGTACTATAAAATAGCTTAGTGGCCAGATGATGTGAGTACATTTTACCTTACCTCCCCGGCAACGGCGCCAGAAAAGAGCTTGATGTCTACGCAAGCTTCTATTCTTGTAGATAGTGTTGGGCTTCCAAGTGCAGTCCCTCAAGTGGATCACCCAAGGTTTATCAAACTCATGTTGGTAGAGGTCAAAGATATCCCTCCCAACCAACCCTGCAATTAAGATAGAAGAAGTCTCTTGTCTCCCCAACACACCTAAAACAATTGTCAGTTGTATAGGTGCACTAGTTTGGCGAAGGGGAGATGTCGGTGGGAGCCGAGAGGCCCACACCATGTGGTGGCATGATGGCGTGTAACACATGTTCGTTGGGAGACCCCAGGAGGAAGGTATGAAGAGCACAGTAGCAAGCTTCCCTAGAAAGAAACCAAGGTTGAATCGACCAGTAGGAGAAAAAAATCACTTCTGAAGGTTGTTGTCAGCTGATGTTGGCAGGACGCACTACCGGTTCAGCAGCAACATGGAACCTACGCAACACAATCAAATTACTTTGCCCCCAACGAAGCAATGAGGTTGTCAATCTCACCGATTTTGCTAAAAACAAAGGATTAGACGTATACTGTGGAAATAGTACTTGTTTGCAATAGATGAAAAGAGAACAATGGTGGCAGTGAAGAAAACAGTAATTGCAGTAGGAAAAAAGTGGTTGTATTATCAGTGTAAAGAAATGGACCAGGGTCCACAGTTCACTAGTGGTGCCTCTCCATAAAAGATATATAACATGTTGGGTAAACAAATTACAGCTTGACAATTGACAGATATAAAGACTGCACCGTAGTGCATATGCTTGACATGATGATTACTATGTGATTCATGCGGTCATTACAACAAGATTCATAGACCGTTCTCCAACTTAATCTATGACTAATAATCCACCCTCAGAGCGTCATTCAATCGAACCTCGGGTATTAAGTTGCAAGCAACATATAATTGCATTAGGCAAAGTGTGTAATGTAAACAATGTAAACATCGTTGTTTTCTCCCTAATGACAACATCACATCCCCCACCTGTTACGTTTCCTCCGCTCGAGCGTGAGTGAAAGGGAGGCATGAACCCACTATCTAGCATACCCCCTCTTAGAGTTACAAGCATCAACTTGGCCAGAGCATCTACTAGTAACGGAGAGCATGCAAGATCATAAATAACATAAAAATGATAGATTGATAATCATTGGACATAGCATTCAATATTCATCGGATCCGAGCAAACACAACATATAACATTACAATAAGATGATCTTGGTCATGTTAGGCAGCTCACACGATCTAAACATGAGGCATAAAGAGGAGAGAACAACCATCTAGCTACCGCTATGGACCCCTGGTGGCCCCCCTCTGGCTCCCCTCGTGGATGGCTCCCTCATCTGGTGTTCTAAGACTCCTCCAATGTCCCCCTTCTTCTTCTGGTCTTCAGGAATAGGGTATCTTGACGGTGCTTTTTCCAGCTGATTTCTTGTCTCGGTGATTATTCCCCAATAATTATTAAACATGCAAAATAAGATGAAATAACATAAGTAGTGCATCATAATATGAAATATATCGATGAATAACAGTAAATTATGATATAAAATAGTGATGAAAATGGATGTATCAGCACCTTATCCAAATGAACATCATACTCTTGAGGTTTCCCTCATCCATAGCAATTGGGTGCAAGCACTAGCGGCCGCCACATACTCGGCTTCGGCGGTGGAGAGAGATATACAATTTTGCTTCTTAGAAGACCAATGATACGTCTCCAACGTATCTATAATTTATGATGCTCCATGACGATATTATGCCAATTGCTACATGTTTTCTCCCTTCTTTATGTCATTTTTACACGTTTTCCGGGACTAACCTATTAACAAGATGCCAAGTGCCAGTTCCCTGTTTTCTGTTGTTTTTTATTTCAGAAAAAATGTTTTGGAAATATTCTCGGAATTGGACCCCACAAATCCCGAAGTTCCTATTTTCCCCGGAAGCATCCAGAAGATCCAAGAGGAGTCGAAGAGGGGCACCAGGGGGCCCACACCATGGGGTGGCGCGCCCCCCTTGGCCGCGCCAAGGGGTGGTGTGGGTCCCCCAAGGCTCCACCGCCTCTTCCCTTTCGCCTATTTATTCCCCCCGGATGGAAAACCCTAAACACCTGATCAAATATCCCCGAAAAGTTCCGCAACCGCCGTCATCGTCAACCCTAGATCGGGGGGGTTCTGAAGCTGTCTCCGGCACCCTGCCGGAGAGGAGATCATCACCGGAGGCCTCTTCATCACCATGCCTACCTCCGGAGTGATGCGTTAGTAGTTCATCCTTGGACTACGGGTCCATAGAAGTAGCTAGATGGTTGTCTTATCCTCCTATGCCTCCATGTTTAGATCTCGTGAGATGCCTAACATGATCGAGATTGTTCTTATGTAATTCTATGTGCTGTGTTTGCTGGGATCCGATGAATACTGAACTTATGCCAAGTTGATTATAGTCTTTATTGCATATGTTATTTGTGATCTTGCATGCTTTCCGTTGCTAGTGGTTGCTTTTGCCAAGTAGTTGCTAGTGACTCCAGGAGGGAGTATTTATGCTCGATAGTGGGTTCATGTCTCGTTTTCGCCTGTGCTCGAGTGACAAAAACGTGACGGGGGAGGATGTGTTGTTGCCACTAGGGAGAAAACAGCGGTGTGAGTGCCCGCGTGTACAATCATTGCTTACATTACACACGTTGTTTAATGCAATTATCTGTTGCTTGCAACTTAATACCTAAGGGGGTTCGGATGATAACCTGAGGGTGGATTATTAGTCATAGATGCAGTTGGATTACGGTCTATGTATATTGTTGTAATTCCCGCACTAAATACCATAGTAGTCTTCATGTCATGAATGTGCACTACGGTGCAACCTTTATTTGTCAATTGCCTAGCTGTAATTTGTTCACCCAACATGCTATCTTTTATGGAGAGACACCACTAGTGAACCTATGAACCCCGGTCCATTTTCCTACACTGTTAAACAAACCATTACAATTTCCTGCTTTCTTTACTTACTGCAAGCATACATTATTTTCCACACTATACGTCTAATCTTTGTTTTCAGCAAGACCGGTGAGATTGACAACCTCACTGTACTGTTGGGACAAAGTATTTTGGTTGTGTTGTGTGCAGGTTCCGCGTTGTTGCTGACACCGGTGAGCCATCACCACCGTGAGTGACATCAACCTTCCGAAGATCCTCCTTCTCCTAATGGATTGATAACCTTGGTTCTTAACTGAGGGAAATTCTTACCGCTGCACTCATCACACCCTCCTCTTGGGGGTTCCCAATGCACCATCCATAGTTTCTGTAGCAAGAATTTCTAGCACCATTGGTAGGGATTTAAAGTCAACTCTGCAAGCGATCAACCAACTCACCAAAGACCTACCATAAACGATACAACTTTTGGTCCACATCTTTACCGTCCGGATTACGCTTGAGATGACATTTGGTTTGCATTGGAGAGACCTTCTCTTTAGCACCTTGGAAGTTGAACCTCTTGAGCATGTCTTGAGTGTACTTGGCTTGAGAGATGAAAGTTCCTCTAGCCAATTGCTTGATCTCAAAGATAATAAAGAAACACAATTCTCCCATCACAGACATCTCAAACCTGTCAGTCATAAGCTTTAAAATTCATCATTGAAAGCTTGATTAGTTGAGCCAAACATAATATCATCAACATATAGTTAGCATATGAAAAGCTCCCCTTTAACCCTCTTTGTGAAAAGGGTGGGATCAATTTTCCCAACTTCAAATCCACGGCGTTTCAACAACTCTCTAAGGTGCTCATACCACGCACGTGGTGCTTTTTAAGTACATAGAGTGCCTTATCGAGCCTGTAGACATGGTTAGGGAAGTTGGGGCTTTCAAAACCCGGTGGTTGCTTAACAAATACCAACTCTTTCAAGTGACCATTTAGAAAAGCACTTTTCACATCCATTTGTTGAAATTTAAAGTTGTGAGATGATGCATATGCAAGAAGGATATGGATGGACTCAAGGAGAGCCACGGGAGCATAGGTTTCATCAAATTCAAGGACTTCCACTTGGGAGTAACCTTGAGCTACCAATCTTGCCTTGTTCCTTATAACAATTCCATGCTCATGTTGATTGTTCTTGGAGATCCACTTGGTGCCTATAACATTGCGAAAATATTTGGGCTTCTCAACTAGCTTCCACAATTTGTTGCGCTCAAAGTTATTGAGCTCATCATGCATAGCTTCCAACCAATTCGAGTCCTCTAGAGCCTCAAACACTTTCTTTGGTTCCACCATGTATATGTTACCTTGATGCTAACTAAAGCTTGCCAATTTAGCTCTTGTGGAACTTTTCACTTGCACATCACTCAACACCTTATTATCGGAGGCATCAATACGCTTCAAGTCTCTAGCCACCCTTGCGGCACGACAAGATCCAATATCCACATTATTGCAAGGAGGGATCACTTGGTCATCTTGATCATTTGTGTCGGGGGGATACCCCTGAGTAGGGTAAAGGCAAGTGCTAAGGGGCAAGATCAGAAGAGACGTTTGGCAGAGTAGCAGCTACCCGGTACTCGCTACCCGGTCGTCCGCTATTCGGCCGTACACACTGATGGCCAGGAGGAAGAATCAAGGAAGTTACTCTTCTCCGAGTAGAGGAAGTGGACCGAGTAGAGAGGGCGGTCTCCTACTCGGGCCAGAAGTCAAAGGAGCCGTTCTGACACAGGATCCCGCGTATCCTGGGTCCGTACTGCAGCACTGTTCATCTGCAGACCGCGTGCTTATCCGCGCCAGGGTGTCAGCAGGGCGTCGCAGGTTAGGGGGGCCTACCCCATGACAGTGTCAGTGATAACAGATCAGTTCCTCGGTTCTGCGGAACGACTTTCCACACCGGACAAACTAGGAAGCCAAAGCTGTCAGCGAGAAGCTGGAAGAGCGCAGTGTGCACACAATGTCGACATCTTGGTTGTATCCGGCTGGGCACCAGTATATAAGGTGCCCTGCCCCCTCCTGCGCGAGGGATCCCAGAATCGGTACACATTCTTGACCTAGTTCATCACATAGAGAGAAGAGTGGCTACTCGGTATAGGAAACACTTGTACTGTGGCTACTCGGTGAGACACGAATATAAAGAGAGAAAGACAGGAGTAGGGGTTTTACCTCCACACGAGGGCCCTGAACCTGGGTAGATCTTGTTGTTTGCAGTGCTAGCTTCATACTCACGCGGCTACTCGCTGCGTGATCCCTCCCCGAGCGCCTCCAGCGTCCATCGTCCCCACAACTTTAGCCATCCCATGGCATCTGTCGTGACACCACCACGACAGTTGGCGCCCACCGTGGGGCAACCAGCGCCGCTGGCTGGAGTTTCCGTTCAGACGGGATCGATTTCAGCTACCGGAGAGCGCGTGGTCTGTGGACTCGTCCACAGATTCGGCTCCTTCGACTTCGTCACCGACAACGCCGGCGATTTCGGCGGCAGGGCCATGCCGGAGGGCGGCTCGGTGCTTTCTTTCGGCGCGCACCTCGTCTACGTCGCCACCGTCATCGACTGCGAGTATCCCGGGGAGGTGCATGTCGCAGAAGATCCTCCTGCTATCATCGCTGCCCGCGGGAGGCCGATGGGCCGCCCTGCGGACGTCGCGGAGGTGATGATGACCGGCCCCGCTCCTGATGCCGGGAAGGGCGCGGCTGCTGCTGCGGGCGTCATCGAGGATCTTGTTGGCCCGAGTGCTGGCGGGAAGACCCACAAGCCCTACGAGAAGGACTGCAACCTGCCTCCCTCCACTACTCCGACAATACCTGCGTCCGCCGTGCGGATGGGCATGCCGCCTCCCACCGAGCTCGAGCTCATGACCATGCGGGCGCAGCTCGAGCAGCAACTCCAGGCGCTGCTCGCCGAGCAGGCGGAGCTGGATAAGGTTAGGCTTGAGCTGAACCTGGACCAGAACGAGTACAACCGGGCTCACGGCTTTACGCCGGTAGTGAGGAGGCCTTCTAAGGCAGGCGCTACGCACCGCAACCTAGGCACCGAGATGGCAGCAGTTGGTGAAACTGCTGGCCAAGCCGCTAGCCAAAACACCGCCACCACCAGACCCAGATACAGCACCCCCGCCAAAACCCTTAGAGCTGCTGAGGCTGTAGCTGCTGAGTTGCCACATCTCGCTGGCGACGCACGTGTTAGGCAGCAGGAAAGGCTCAATGAGCTAGTGCTAGAGGCTGCTAGGCAGAACGAGGAGTTCCGGAAAGCCAACCCGGGTGCTGGAGCTTCTCAGGTAGTGCATTCGCATGCGGCTAGATCTAACGATCAGGCCTCATCACCGCATCCCAGTCGCGAGAAGGAGCGGAGTGGGCATTCCGGCAGAGATAGGCAGATGCAGGTGTACGACCCGGCTGTCGCTGCAAACAGCACGCTGTAGCGCGACAGTCCGGTCAAAAACACAACGCTGCAGGAGCAGGCTATCAAGCCCATAAGGCTCAAAGCCAGGCCCGAGATGGAGAGCGCCCAGGCCCTTCTCAGCATCCAGTTGCTCAGCCTACTCGGTAGAGGCAGCAGCCGCGTGCGGTGGCGCCAGCCGCCAACCCGGTGGAGCAGCCTGCAGTCGTACAGGTGGACAGATATGATGATGGCTACTCGGCCATGGGGTTGGCTGGATATGACATCTTGGATCGTGTGGGTGAGCGCGTGCTGGAGCCCAGTGATGCCAGGCACAAGCTGGACCGGATCAGGCTGTCCGCGCAACTCGAGAGCAAGGGGCCGCCGGGCCCTGAATGCTTTGGTCCCCGCATCATGACGGAGCCATCCGTGAAGCAGTTCCAGCTCGCTAGGGGGACCAAGTGCTATGACGGCAGCACCAAGCCGGAAGATTGGCTCAATGATTATGTCACAGCCGTGCACATTGCAGGCGGCAACCGGAGATGAGCCATGCGGTACATCCCGCAGATGCTCGAGGGACCGGCAAGAACTTGGCTCAACAACCTGCCCAAGCACAGCATCAACTGCTGGCTTGACTTCGCGGAGGCCTTCGTCAGCAACTTCACCAGCACCTACCAGAGGCCGAATAGGCCGCAGCAGCTATCCGCTTGCAGGCAGCGGGAAGAGGAGACGGACCGCGAGTATCTTACTCGGTGGAGCACTCTGAGGAACACCTATGAGGGTGTGAATGAGGCCCAGGCCATCACTTGGTTTGCGCAGGGTTGCAGACATGGCAGCATGTTGTGGCAAAGGCTCCAGAGGGAGATGCCGAGCACTCTTGCTGAGACCATCCGGATTGCGGATCAGTACGCACTCGGCGACCCAACTCAGCCTCTTCTTGATGCCGCTGAGCCGAGAAGGAACTACAACATCAACACCAGCAAGCGCAATGAGTTCCGCAACAAGCGCAGAGGTGACCGGATTGATACCCGGTACGATCCTGAGGAGGTGAATGCTGTGGCAACCGGAGCTGGGAGTAGCCAGAGGCCAAAAACTGCTGGAGCCCAATACAGGCAAAACCAGAATCAGGGCCAGGGCAACAAGAAGCCATACAGCGCTTCCCAGCAGGGTAGCGGCAACTCGGGTCCGGCACCGAACTTTGTCTTCAAGGACATGAAGGATGGCCCGTGCAGCTTCCATACTCGGCATCCCGCAAGACCTGCCAACCACACTACTCGGCAGTGCAGTTGGTGGGAAGAAATCAATAACGAGGGCTTGCCTCCTCCTCCTCCTCCTCTGCCAGCTGTGAATGCCGCTGTACAACCTGCTCTCGCACCCGCTGCTCGGCCTCCAGCCTTCCCGAGAAGAGAGAATGTGAACCAGGTGGCTTTAGGAGCCAACCGCTACTTCAACAACGATGGCTACCGCAACAACAACAACAACTACTACTACACCCACAACAACAACAGAGGCAACAACAACAACAACAACAACAACCAAGGTAACAACAACAACGGCAACAATGGTGGCGGAGACCGCAATCGGTACCAGGAGCACCACGAGAGCTACATGATCTTCACCTCTGAGCCTGTCGACAAGAAAGCCCAGCACAGGCGTGCCATGGAGGTCAATGTTGTGATCCCTGCTGTTCCTCACTATATGCATTGGTGCAACCAAGAGATCACGTGGTCCAGAGCAGATCATCCCAAGGTGATGCCCAACCCGGGTAGCTACGCCTTAGTGCTGGATCCTACCTTCTTGGGTCCCGAGAAGAATGTGAGATTCAGCAAGGTACTGATCGACAACGGCGGCAGCATCAACATCGTGTACAGAGACACACTCGAGAAGCTTGGTATGGCCGAGAACATGCTGCTACCCAGCAAGACCACTTTACATGGCATTGTGCCAGGAGTCTCTTGCAACCCGATTGGCCGAGTTCCCATCACGGGACGGCGTTCCATGCATCTCAGGAGACGAAGAAGATCCAGGTTGACCCTGAGTTTCCCGACCGAGTTGCCATCATTGGCTCCAGGTTGGGGGAGAAATAGGAAAGCGAGCTCATCCACTTCCTCCGTGAGAATCGGGACGTGTTCGCCTGGTCCAATGAGGATCTACCAGGTGTCCCGAGGGAGTTGGTTGAGCACTCGCTACATGTGCGTCCTGACGCCAAACCTGTGAAGCAGGCTACGCGCCGTTTCGGAGATGAGAGGAGGAAGGCCATAGGTGACCAGATCACCAAGCTGCTGATAAGCAATTTCATCATGGAGGTGCTGCATCCGGATTGGCTAGCCAACCCGGTCATGGTCGAGAAGAAGAAGGAAGATCCCAAGGCCGCTACCGCATGGCGCATGTGCGTCGACTACACCGACTTGAACAAGGCCTGTCCCAAGGATCCTTTTCCGCTACCTCGCATCGATCAGGTGATCGATTCCACTGCTGGTTGTGAACTGTTGTCTTTCATAGATGCCTACTCTGGTTTTCACCAGATAGCTCTCAATCCCGCTGATCAAATAAAGACTGCTTTCATTACCCCGTACGGGGCTTATTGCTATCGTGACATGTGTTTCGGGTTGCGGAATGCGGGTGCCACTTATCAGAGATGCATGCAGAAATGCTTGCACGATCAACTTGGCAAAAATGTGCAGGTGTACGTAGATGACATTGTCATCAAAACGAATAAAACACATACTCTGCTTAGTGACCTTGAGGAAACTTTCGCTAACTTGCGCAAGTATAAGATGAAGCTGAACCCGAGTAAATGCACCTTTGGCGTCCCGGCTGGTAAGCTACTCGGCTTCTTGGTATCCAGTCGGGGCATTGAGGCCAATCCTTCAAAGATAAAAGCTATTGAGAGCATGTCTTTGCCGAGATCCCTGAAGGATGTGCAAAAATTCACTGGTTGCTTGGCATCTCTGAGCCGTTTCTTGGGCAGAATGGGCGAGAAGGCCCTGCCTTTGTACCAATTGATGAAGAAAAGCGACAAGTTCGTCTGGACACCGCAAACGGATGTGGCATTCAACGAGCTAAAGGCAATGCTGGGTAGTGCTCCCATCTTGGCTAGTCCGCTACCCAAGGAGCCTATGCTGCTATACATTGCTGCTACTAACCGGGTAGTCAGCGTGGTGATTGTGGTGGAACGAGAAGAGGAAGGCAAAAGTGTGCAGAGGCCAGTATATTATCTCAGTGAGGTGTTGTCCAGCTCCAAACAGAATTACCCTCACTACCAGAAGATGACTTACGGCGTGTACCTGGGCGCCAAGAAGCTGAAGCACTACTTCCAAGAACACCCCATCACGGTGGTGAGCTCAGCTCCCATCTCGGATATCATGGGCAACAAGGAAGCGAGTGGCAGAGTAGCCAAGTGGGCAATCGAGATGGCCGCGTACGCGAGAAGAGAAGCCATCAAGTCTCAGATCCTGGCAGAATTTCTGGTGGATTGGGCTGAGGTGCAATATGAGCCTCCCACTCCGGTATCTAACTACTGGAAGATGCACTTTGATGGCTCCAAGATGAAGGAAGGCCTTGGTGCTGGCGTGGTGCTTACGTCACCCAAGCGAGATCAACTCAAGTATGTGCTGCAAATCCACTTCAAGGCATCCAACAATGTTGCAGAGTACGAGGCTGTGGTACATGGCTTGAAGGTAGCAAAGGAAGTTGGTGGGCAGCGCATCATATGCTATGGAGACTCGGATCTAGTCGTGCAGCAGGTTTCTGGCACTTGGGATGCTCTGGATGCCAACATGGTGTCGTACCGCTTCCTGGTCCAAACCATGACAGGATTCTTTGAAGGTTGCGAGTTCCAACACATCTACCAAGCAGAGAATGAAGCAGCTGATGAGCTGTCCAAGTTGGGGTCTTCTCGGCAGTACATTCCAGCCGGGATTGCCTTGGAGCACTTGAGAAAGCCATCCATCAAGCAATCCCCCAACTCGGAATCCATTTTCGTTCCTTCTCTGCCTGATGAGGAAGCAGTTCCAATGGAGATTGACTGGGAAGGTGCAAAAGAAGACCCGGGGACTGCAGTCTCCATCCCGGAGACTGGCGCCTGCAACCCGGGGACTGCCCCTCTCTACTCGGGGACTGCTCCTCCTTACTCGGGGATTGTCCCTCCCTACTCGGGGACTGCCCCTCTCAGCTCGGGAACTGTCGCATTCCTTGAAGAAGTCCTTGCAAACCGTTCGGGGCTGCAGAGAGTCAACCCCAACCCAGAAAAAGATGCAACAGTGGCTGTCCCAATGGAAGTGGACGAACCAGTGTTTCCCGCACGGGAGACGCCGAGTTGGGCCATGCCCATATTATCCTTTCTAAAGGACGGCACCCTGCCAGATGACGAGGTTACCGCAAGGCAGATTCAGAGAAGATCCAAGGGCTACAGCATCTTCAGAGAAGTGCTGCACAAGAGAAGTGCCACTGGCGTGCTGCAGCGTTGTGTGGAACCGGAAGAAGGAGAAGAGATTCTGGTAGAAATACACCAAGGGGAATGCGGGCATCACGCCTCTTCTCGGGCTCTAGTCAAGAAGGCTTTTCGGCATGGCTTCTTCTAGCTCACTGCTTTGAAACAAGCTGAAGATATCGTGAGAAAATGCAACGGCTGCCAGAGATTCGCAAGTAAGATCCACATGCCTGCTTCCGAGTTGAAAACAATTCCCATCACTTGGCCATTTGCTGTTTGGTGTCTGGATATGGTCGGTCCCTTCAAACCGGCTAGAGGCAACATAACACACATCTTGGTCATGGTTGATAAATTCACCAAGTGGATTGAAGTGAAGCCTATTCGGAAGTGTGATGGAGCCACTGCTGTGAGTTTCCTCAAGGATGTGATCCTGAGATACGGCTACCCGCACAGCATCATCACAGATAACGGCACTAACTTTGCTGAGGGAGCCATGGTGAGATTCTGCAGAGATAAGCACATCCGACTAGATGTCGCGTCTGTCGCCCATCCCGCATCCAATGGGCAGGTGGAAAGAGCAAATGGCATGCTGCTTGCAGGCATAAAGCCAAGGCTGATTGAGCCGCTGCTGAAAACACCAGGGTGTTGGCTAGACGAGTTGCCAGCGGTGTTGTGGAGTCTAAGGACTACCCCTAACTGGTCAACCGGCTGCACCCCATTCTTCTTGGTCTACGGGGCCGAGGCCGTGTTGCCAATCGACTTAGAGCATGACTCCCCCCGAGTAACCCTCTACACTGAGGCGGAGGCGAGAGAAGCTCGAGAAGACGACGTTGACCTGCTAGAAGAAGCAAGAGAGCTTACTCTGTCATGTTCAGCTGTTTACCAGCAAAACCTGAGGCGTTATCATAGCCGAAAAGTGAACCCAAGGGTTTTCCGAGAAGGAGACATGGTCCTTAGGCTCGTGCAGCGCACAGCCGGGATGCACAAGCTATCCCCTCCGTGGGAAGGGCCGTTCATTGTGAGCAAGGCTCTACACAATGATGCGTACTACCTTGTAGATGCGCAACCATCACAGAAGAACAGGCCAGATAAAGCTGGGGAGGAATCCAAACGCCCCTGGAATGTAGCTCTACTTCGTCGCTTTCATTCATGAGCAAAAGTGTGTATGTATTCTCTTATCCGAGTTAAACTCCTACTCTGCAATCTGAAATTGAACTCGGGGACTGTCGTGGGATAATCACGGCAGATGTTACCTGGGGTAACTGATCTTGGGGCAAGTCGACACAGGTATTCGGGAGAGGGTTTAGCTCAAAGGAAGACATGGCGAAAGCGATCTAAGAACCGGAGAATAACTCGCCGGATCTCGATATCAATAATGCTGGATACTCGATAACAGGTATTACAACTATGGCTTGAGTCTCTCTGAGGCTAAGCCTAGGGGTTGGTTTATATAGCACTCATACCCCCCTTGGCTTGCCTTTACAAAGCGCCTCCTGAGTCCTACTCGAACTCTATACACAAACCCTAACTTTCCTTACCGCAACCCACAATCCGGGTCACGAACGTTACATGCCCTGGGCCTTCCAGAAGCTTCTTTGTCTTTAGCCGGATTTGGTCCAGCCGCCGTTTGGGCCGGGTCACACCTGGGAGTTGGGATACCGGGTTACTATCCCCTCATCAGTAGTCCCCAGAATAGCTTGGGCTTCCAAGATTTACTCTTCGAAGCGTTGGCTATTCCCTACAGAAATATTAGATGCAAACACATGAGGATCAAGACGCAGCGCGTCGACGAATAGCCGTGACTGGTACCAAGGAAGCCAGGTAAAGACCCGGCTCTCCCTTCTTAGGTTCTCCCTTAATCTCCCAGACTTAAATCTTAATAGGAAACTCCCTGACCCCACATCCTTCTTGATAATTACCGCTGATACGAGGAAGGCAATTTCCCCTTCCTTTTTCTCTTCCCAATCTGGGCTCGGGCCATCTAAAGTTTCCGCCTTTGTTCTCCCTCCTCAGAGAATCTCACTTCTCCGGATCATTCGCAGATGGTAGGCATACAAACACCCTCCCAACTTCTCCAAACATTTGCCTTTACGGAAAACTCTATAAATTTTGAAATGGCACACGATACCCGGACAAAACATGCTTGACCCCGCAAGGCAATACCCGGATTGTGTTTAAATCGCCGGTAACCACTTATCTGCTAACTTCCGAGTTTTTGTCTCTTACGTCCTTTCCTTCAATGTTTTACCAGGTCAATCCCATGGCACCCAAGAGGCAGGGGAAACAGCCGGCTAAGGCTAAATCCACAAACTCCATATCAGCCAATTGGGGGAAATCCTCTGTTACGACGGCCAAACTGGAGGAGTTGGTCGAGCTTGGAACCCTACCTCCACAGGAAGCTATCCACTGGAGAGTACCAGGCAACGAAACCCGACCTTCCCCAGCAACGGACGAGGTAATATGTTTCGTTGAACACGTGACCCGGGGCTTCAGGCCTCCGGGTCACCCTTTCTTCCGCGACGTCCTAGACCACTACAAACTCCGTATTTTCGATATAGGCCCAAACTCCATTTTAAACATCTCCCATTTTATCGTTCTTTCCGAGTCTTACTTGTGCACTCCGCCAAGTCTGGCTCTTTTCGTCGAACTTTTTCAGTGCAAGCCGTGTCTCGAAAGCGGCGACGGCGCACTTCTTACTTGCGGCGGGGTTTCCATCCAGCGCCGCAAGAACTCCCTGATGCCTCCTATTACTCTCAATTCTCATGTGAAGCACTGGCAGCTCTCATACTTCTACTGCCAGGATACCTCTCCACCCGGCGAAAAGAAGTTGCCGGGTTACTCGGAGGGTCAGCTTGACATCTCCGAGACTTTCAACGCCTTCGCCCCTGACTCGGACAGGGAGGCGATCTTGCCTTTGCTAGCTAGGATCTCCATCTTGTCAGCCCGAGGTCTCATCGGGCTAAACCTGGTGAAGACCTGGGTCAGCTTCCGCATCCAGCCAAACTCCATTCGTGAGAAGCTGATGTGCGAATACTCGGGTCTTCCCACAGACCCTATCCGATACTCTCCTAGCACCCTTGCTCCTAATGATATGAACAAGACGATCAAGGGTTTTTTAACAGAGAAGCTCGAGGTGATCCGGAGCATAGCCGGACTAGAACCTTTTACCCTCGAGAATCCAGCCCCCGCAGTAAGTTTCCTACCTCTTGATTTTGACTTCTAACAGCTTACTTTTATTCTCTTCTCTTGACTCGATATTAATCACTATCCGGGCATCTTCTCCTCAGGCCGATGATGACTTTTGGACGGTCGACACCCCTCCTAATTCCGAAGATGCGGAGGAGGAAGACAATGTTGTTAACTCGGATGAAGGTACATACTTGATTCCCTTGTACACGTTATATCCTGCCTTTTCTTCTTCTTTATGCTATAACTCGGATATTTTTCAGAGCAAGAGGACCAAAGCGAAGAAGAAGAAACGGACAGCAGGGGCGGATCCGCCAGCGAGGAGGAAGAGCCGGAGCTGGCCACCAAAGCCGGAACAAAGAGGAAATCCCAGAGGATAGCCCTCCAGGTTTTTACTTCATCTCCTTACACTTTGGTTTTTTGTTCTCATAACGTCACACCGGGGCTAACCCCATCTCCACCCCTTTTGATCATAACTGAAGGAGCCACCCGCGACTAGGCGCCGAGTAACCCGGAACCATCCGGGCAACGAGACCCTTAACCCGGTCGCTTCGCCGCCCCCGGTTCAACACCCTGGTATTTATTGTAAACAAAATTTCTTTCCGGGCATTCCTTTGTAATGTAATCCCAGACCTTTCTTGCCATTTTTCAGTCTCTTCCGGGTCTAGTGACGGCTTCCCCTCGGACTTCCCGGTGAACACCGGGTAAACTCCTTTCCTTAGAGTTATACCAAACTTTATCACCTTTTCACAGCTAAAAACTAACTGCACCTTCGTACCTTCTACAGAGCCACGGTTGTTATTAGCGACGAAGAGGGCACGGAGGTTGAGGTCCGAGTCGAGAATAAGCCGGCCGATGACGCATTCGCTGCAACTGGCGACGAGCAAGCGTCGTCACCGGAGCTGGCTAGGCATGATACTGGGTATCCCATCGCTTCGCACGCAGGCGAGAAGGAGACGGGAACAACTTCGAGCGCGGGAGGAGGACCAAACTCCGATATTCGGATGACCCGGGTGCCACCTCCTGTTACAAGAAACGCTCCTTTTCCCACTTTCCAGGTACCCGAGCCATCTAACTCGGATAACGCTGACTTTAACCAGCTGATGAGCGCTCTTCTCGCCATGAAAGCTTCAGAAGGAAATGTCCTAGAGCGTATGGCTGCAGCACATCAGGTAACTTTTACTTGATACTCTTTATTATACATCCAGTCCCCAAGTCCCGAGTATAATTTTTTTTGTAATTATCCTCGGTACTTCGCATAATACTTTTCGGTAATCATTTCCTCAGAGGAAATACTCTCGTGATATCCGGCTTACAGCTTCACCCGGTCTTTGCAGGCAGAGATTACTCAGTCAGATGAAGCGTTACTTAAGGCTGAGCAGCTCTTGCTGGCTGAAGTTAAGCGTAGGGAGGCCCTTGAAGCGGAGATAAAGACTTTGAAAAAAGATGTCTCCACATACAAGAAGAAGTACAATGCCGCCCAATCCTCGCTGAAGAACTTATCGACTCAGATTACGGACACTTACCGTATTTTGCTAAGTAAGTTTGTTTATCTGCAACTAGCTTGCTTACCTCCATTTTGCCGTTGTAATAACCAAAATTACTGATATGCTTTTGTGTTTTTCGATTGCAGGTGCTAACCTTGCTGCTCCGGAGGAGAATGCCATTACTCAAGTTAAAACTCTGAAGACTGTGCTCCGGACGTTTTTTGCCGGCACGAAACTTTTGCTGGATGCTATCAAGTGGCCTTCTGAGGTATACCCGGGCGAGGAGAACCTTATGCAGGCCTTTTCCACAGCGCCTGGATGGATTGAAATACTGAAGCGTTCGTCCTGCCGAATTGGGATGACCCGGGCTTTAACGCTGGCGAAGGCTTATTTTCCAAAGCTTGACCCGGCGAAGGTAGTATCCGGGTTCCCAGAGTTTAAAGCTGACGGATCCAAATTCAAGCCCCAGGATTTCAAAGCTATACAATCTGCGGTACGTCCTTCAGCCACAGCTTTGGCCGACAAGATGGATCTAAACACGATTATGAGCTCGTATGATTCTGAGGGCAAGGTTATCCTGGTGGAGGCACCCCCCCCTATTGATATGTTGGACAAATGGTCGACTGATCTGGCTAGGAGGAAGGAAGAGGCTGCAAAGAGGGAAGCAGAGCTGGGCGTAAAGCCGTCTACCTCTACCCCAGCCGTGGCTCCGCCTGTTCGTCCAGATGTGAAGAGCCCGGGTAAAACTGCTGGCAAGGCCAAGGAGCAAGTCCAAGACTTAGACCCGGAGGACCGCTCTCAGGATGCCGAGTAGGATGCTGCCTGGTGCTTTGCGTTTCTCGAGACTGATATGATTTTTTTTTTTTTTGCGGTGCGCCTGTGCACCATTGATGCTGACACTATGACTTTGCGTTTGTGAACTTATGATAACTCTTTGCCTCCCCTGGCTTTTGATAATATCCATCCTTGTGTTACTTATAAGCTTATTCTCGATACTTCGAACTCTTGTTTTCAATTTCCTTTTGAGACTCGGCTAACCGAGTATCGTAGGTTTTGATAGATGAACTTTTCTTTAAGTCCCCAATACTCGGAAATTAAGGTTTACAGGCTTTGGTAGTTAAACAGTTTGTTTCTGTTTCGAAGTCCCCAGTCCCCATGACCCAAAGTACGAGCTATGGGGGCGTGGCCTTTCTCAGATGACATACTGCTGTTTACCAAGCTGAATACCAATAGCTGTTCACATAAATACTGAAGTCATGCTTAATACTTGTTGAGTTTCCGGCTTTTTTAGCCTTATACTCTGCATGGACTTGTGGTTTAGATGACCCTTTTGATTATCTTGTACTGTAAGCCGGCTTTCGCGTGGATACCATGTCGTTGCATCTATACGAAAAACAAGATCAAGCAAGCCCCATTGGGCTGCATAGTTTGATTGTAATCGTACGTGAACAGATCATGCCACTTTAGCGCGAGTCACATCGAGCTTAAGTAAGAATAATCAAGAAATTTGGCTCCTTCGTCCAGTTATAGGATTGTAGCCGCACCCGTTTCTACGAGTAATCAGCCCCCATAACTCATAGGCATCATGGCCGGGTCTCCGGGTTTGAGATTACTTATTGAAGCAGATCGCCCCCCGGAGACCTATATTCACGCAATGTATTTCGATGATATTGATGTGTTGATAATAAAAACGTTACTTACTTGTAACTGAAGCAAGGATCATGATAAGACTCGAAACCATCTTCTTTTATTGATAAAAATTTCTTTTTTGAATCAGCAGGCCGCCTCGTTAAAAACCTTCCAGTCCCCTTAGGTACCCTGGTAAGGAAAAGAGTGCGTATGAAACCTGCCGTCGATTACACTGCTTTAATTGTTCTCGGGAATCGGCCTCACACTGGCGTGGCCGATGCATATTCTCCATTCGCTGGGCCTTTTCATAACGAGTATCGGATTTGCTAGCCAATCGGGGTGAAATACTTCCATGATGAAGCCTGCGGTTAATAGTCGCGCGATTTCCTCCCCTATAGCTCTTCTCCTTTCCTCATTCATTTTTCTCATACCTTGCTTCACAGGCCTGGCCTTGGGATCCACATGCAAACTGTGCTCTGCCAACTCGGTGGGGATACCCGGCATGTCGCTGGGTGTCCAGGCAAATACGTCCGCATTTGAACGGATGAACTCCACTAGAGCCTTTTCTTGCGCATCCTCTAAATTGGACCCTATAGTGAACTGCTTGGTGGGGTCTCCTTCCATAAAATCTACTTTCTTGGTATCTTGGGCCGCCTTAAACTTTACTCTTTCGTCTTCAGCGTCTGGTCTTCTCAATGCTGTTCCATCATCCGGATCCACCTGAGACCGGTAATACTGAAGTTCTTCCTTCCTGCAGGCTTGTTCAGCCATTACTGAATCTCCCTCATTGCATTCGGCTTGCTATGTCCCGGTTTCCATGGATAGTGATGGTCTGCTTAGGGCCTGGAATCTTTAGCTGCAGATATACATAGCACGGCCTAGCCATGAATTTAGCGTAAGCCGGCCTTCCGAACAACGCGTGGTAGGGGCTATGCAACTTGACTACTTCAAACGTGAGCCACTCCACCCGATAGTTATCTACCGATTCTCCAAAGGCTACTTCCAATGCGATTTTTCCTTCGGGGCGTGCTGAATGACCCGGTACGATCCCATGGAACACCGTCGAACTTTTTTGTAGCTGGGACTCCTTGAGGTTCATGCGCAAGAAGGTTTCCCAATATAAGATGTTGATGCTGCTCCCTCCGTCCATCAATACCTTTCTCAATTCATAACCATTGACCTGTGGCGAAACCACTAACGCCAAAGTTCCGGGGTGCTCTACTCCTTCTGGATGATCTCTTCTGCTCCACGTTACCTCTTGCTCTGCCCACCTCAAGTATCCCGGAGTGGCCGAGGAGGATAGATTCGCTGTTTGTTTTAACGCCCTTTTGTCCCTGCTGGAAGTCCCTGTAACATGCACATGATATTGTCCTTTCAAATTGAGCGTACGTACCATGCCGATGAAGATACTGATTTGGCCGATTGACACCACGGATCCGGATTCGTAGCGATCCGGCTCCAACTCCCACCCGGAACTGTCCACTATCCTTTCTCCTTCATCATTGGAGTAGATCTCGCCGACGACAAAGTTCTCCATGTTCTTCCGAGCTTCTCCCGTGATGTAAACACCTTTGGACGCAGGCCCCACGGTGGGCGCCAACTGTCGTGGGATAATCACGGCAGATGTTACCTGGGGTAACTGATCTTGGGGCAAGTCGACACAGGTATTCGGGAGAGGGTTTAGCTCAAAGGAAGACATGGCGAAAGCGATCTAAGAACCGGAGAATAACTCGCCGGATCTCGATATCAATAATGCTGGATACTCGATAACAGGTATTACAACTATGGCTTGAGTCTCTCTGAGGCTAAGCCTAGGGGTTGGTTTATATAGCACTCATACCCCCCTTGGCTTGCCTTTACAAAGCGCCTCCTGAGTCCTACTCGAACTCTATACACAAACCCTAACTTTCCTTACCGCAACCCACAATCCGGGTCACGAACGTTACATGCCCTGGGCCTTCCAGAAGCTTCTTTGTCTTTAGCCGGATTTGGTCCAGCCGCCGTTTGGGCCGGGTCACACCTGGGAGTTGGGATACCGGGTTACTATCCCCTCATCAGGGACTGCCCTCGTCCAAAATTGCTCTAAGTGTTTCTATTCTGCTGTATCTTTGTCTACTCGATTGCTACGCTTAGAATTTCAAAAGCATACGAAGTAGTGTGTTTATACTCACCGGACACTCTGCGACTCTGCTGCTGTCCGCAAACCGGCTTCATGGCAAGCCAGAGAACAAGCCAAAGAGTCAATGAACACATGAAAAATTGCAAAGGAAAGGACGCGTGTGGCAACCGAGTAGAGTGTTTTTTACTGTCTGTTGTTATCTTTTTCGGCTATGTGGTGGGTAGCGTTACTATGACTGTTTCCAAGTGGCTAAGTATTTGAAACTCCAACTTTGAACTCTTGTGACTCGAATACCAAAAAAGCAACAAGTTGCAGGTAAGAGCTGAGATAAAAAGGAAGGGTGGATGAAAAATGCAACTCGGGGACTCGCATGATAACTCAACCCGGCATCAAGCCAAAGCTGCTCAAATTACTAAGTATAAAAACTTCAAGTGAAATAAAACTGAGTAGCAACGGGAAGATAAATTGTTCAGTACATCTGCACCCGGCATTCCGGGGATTTGATAAAAATCTCGAGCATAAGTGTTGCAGGACATAATCAGGTAGAGGTATCAGCATTTTCGGTGTTGGCCTTGGCGGCATCAGCTTCGGGGGTGGCCTTGGCAGCGTCACCTTACGGGTTGGCGACATCGGTCTTCATGGCATCCGCTTCTGGGTTGGTGGCAGCCTGATCAGAAGTGGCTGTGGCCACCGAGATGAGGTTCGTCGCCGAAGTGGAGGCAGCAGACTGGGCGCGGAGTAGCGCCGTGTCGTCAAGGGCCGCGCCTGACGAAGTGCCGAACTCAAGTGTCGCGGTGTCGATGGTCATCTTCTCGCTTTCGGCTTCCTCATCGCTATCCGCGACGACCGCGCCCTTCCCCTTCCCGGACTTGTCATCGGTGCTATCGAAGAAGCTCAGCCCGTCTGACCCAGTGGCCTCCTCATCATCGTCTTCATCCTCGTCTTCGCCCTCGCCTTCCACATCCGTGTCGGGCTCGGTGAGGCCTTCGATGTAGCGCGCGGTATCCGCGTAGGAGGCGATCTCCCACGCGACTGCCTGGCGGCGAGCCACGCACTCGGGATCCTTCTCCCACTTTGAATCCCGGCGCATCTCGAGGATGGTATTGAGATTGAGGTTCTCATACCAGCTACAGATGAAGAGGAGCAGCATGTCAGCGCCTGCCCGAGCTCCGGATGCGCGCCACTTCTTCAGCTCAGCTTTAACGCTGTTCAGCTTCTCGGCAAGCGCGCGGATAGTTGAGGGCACGGGATCTTGGGGCCAGAACAATGCATGAAGTTTGAAGGCAACAGACGTTAAGTCCGTGCCCAAGCCCTTAAGGCGTTGAAGCTGACCCTGCATGTTCGTGAAGCTGTCTTCGATTGAAGCCTTGGTATCCATGGGCAGCCCCTTCTCTACTCGAGCATCTTGGGCCTTTGACAGGGCAGGTTTGCAAGCTGAGCAGAGATCGGGGAAGATTTCTGAAAATGCTATCAAAAAAGATTAGAAAAGAAAGCAGCAAAGAGATGCAAATCAGTCAGCAGAGAAGAAGGAGAAAACAGGGAGGCACAAAGATGCGAGAACTTACTGTTCAGGTCGCAGAGTAGCGACTGAAGTTTCCTCTTCCATGACTCCTCATCAGCAGTGTGCCGCTCTTCGACCCTCCGGAACTGGGCCAGTTGGAGCATGAGATCCGAGTTGCTTTTCTTCAGCGTCTCGCACTCCATCTCAAGGGCCCTTTGCTTAGCCTTGGCGGCTGCCTCCAACTTGTCCTTCTCGGCGGATATGTCTATGACGTCCTGAAGGGCAGCCCTTAACTGGACCTGCAGCGGCTCCAGCTCGGTGGTGTGTTGGCTCTTGAGCTCGACGGCTTGGCTTTCCAATTGCTGCTGCAACTCGGCGGGCTTCACGCAGTCGAGATGCTCTTCACGAAATTTCTTGTAATCTTCTGCGGAGGAGAAGGGTATGGTCAGCAAATAGCAGAGAAGAAGGAGGAGAACAAGCCGAGAAGGCGACAACTCACCTTCCAACTTCTTGATGGTGGTCTCGGCATTTTCAACAAAGACGTGACAGTGCTTGTGCTCCTCAGTCAGCGCCTCGATCTTGCCTACAGAGTACAAGGAGTTAAGAGCAGAAAGCAAAAAACGGGCGTCAACACAAAACGCATGAACCGAATAGCTAAAAGCTTACTCTCGAGCTCGGAAAGCTGAAGGGTACGAGCCAGGGCCTCCTTCTCGGTCACGGCATCACTTTTGTGTTCTGCTTCTAGGGCTTCAAGGCGCCTTTTTGCAATGCTGTGATTCCAGAGCAGGTGCCGGTAAAGGGTCATTCTCTTCAAAAGGCTATTCTGAGAAGTAGAAATAAAAGGAGTTAGACAATGTTTTGAAGATTTGACCCGAGAAGACGGCAACTCGGTTGAGTACCAGCCTACTCGGCCCGAATCTCGGGGACTGGGTGATGGATAAGAAGAAGAAGAAGAAGAATAGAAGAAGAAGAAGAATAGAAGAGAAGAAAAGCGCAACTCGGAACAGGCAAAGCAAAACTTACCGCATAGGTTTGCTCGAGGTCCTCTGCAGCCTTGCGGTGGACGAACAGCTTCACGGCAAGAGTGCTGGTGGCGGACGAGATGGTCATGGGATTGTAGCCCATGTCCGCCTTGTTCCAGTCGATGCGCCAGTGGTCCAACTTGCCCAAGGCCAGACCGTTCCAGGACTCGTTGCCAAGGAACGCGCTATTCCACTCGGCGTCAATAAAGCCCACCCGGTCGATTATCTGCTCGAGCCCCTGGGACTCCACCTCTGTCTCCCGGATCTCGCCCGAGAAGATCGATTGGGCCTTGTCCTTGGCCGGCAGCTTGGAATTCACAGCCTGGGCCTGTTTGCCTCTCGTAAGAGCGAGCTGTTTCTCGGTCTTGGTCAGACCGATGCTATACTGTTTGCTCATTTGCAGCATGTAAGGCGGGTAGACAGGCGGGTCTTGGACGCTTGATCCCGCGGCCGTGCCTGCAGCGCTGCCGGAAGCACCGATGGTAAGCTGCCCACTCTTCACGGCAGGCTTCGCAGTTGGTTTAGGTGGCGGCATCACGACAGAATCTTGAGCAGCGCCACGCGAAGGATTCCTGCGGACGGGGGCGTCTGGCTGGGCAGCTTTCCTCTCGGCGGCCTTCTTCTCGGCGTCTGGCTGGGCAGCCTGCTTCTCGGCGGCCTTCTTCTCGGCTGCGGGCTTCTCGACAGTTTTCTTCTCAGCAGCCTTCTTCTCGGCTGCATCTTTCTTGCCAGCAGCATCGGAAGCATTTTTCTTTGTGGTCTGCTTGGCTGGAGGGCTGGCTGTGGTCTTGGTCTTCTTCATGGGCGGGGAGCTTGGCGCAGTTGGTGGAGCGGCCTGCTGGGTAGGCGGCGCCAAGGACTGGCTACCGGGCGCAGCGTCCGGCTGCGCGTGGCTCTGCAGGTCCGGCTCCACATCAGTTGTCTCAACCCGCTGCTCGGCAGCGGGGTCTTGCAGTACGTCGTCTTGATTATCTACCCGCGGCTGGGCCGCGGGGTCATCTCGGGCAGCAGCATCAGTGTCTTGCTGCTCCTGGCTCTCTTCCTGCCGCTCAAGGGCGGCACGATCTTGATGCTCGGTGGCTGTCTCTGTGTTCTCCCCAGCTGTGGCAGCTGGGGGAGAAGGGGGTCTCTCGTCGTGAGCAGCATCCTGCGCTTGTTGTTCCGCGCGGGCCTGCTGCTCCTGCTCGGCGTCTTGGGCACCAGTGTCCATGTCCTGGATGTGGGTGTCGTCTTCGTCCTCACCCTTCACGGGAGAGGGCGCACGCGCCTCGTCCCGTGCCGCGGTCTCGTCCTCATCAGAGAGGTCGATGAGCTTGTCGACGTCAATGGCGGATCTCTTCTTGGATTTGGAGGGAGCGGCAGCAGCATCAGCGTCCAAGGGGGCGCTGAAGAGAAAAAGGAATTCAGGAAAAGAAGAGATAAAGAAGAAACCGAGAAGCAGCGGTGGAACAAGGAATTCAGGGAAAGCAGTGACAGAAAATTGAAACCTGGAAGAAAATCACTTACCCTGCACGTGAAGGGGGTGGCCGTCTACCTGAGACCTTCTTGATCTTCTTCTCGCCTTTCTTGGCCTTCTTGGCGGTGGGCTCCTGGGCACCACTGCCCGCGCTCTTCCGAGTGGTGGGAGCAGCAACCGCAAGCGGATCGACTTTGAGGGCGTCCTCATCCTCTTCCTCGTCAGCATTAGCATCATCTGCAGAGTAGGAGAGAAGAAAACAATTGAGAAACAGCAAGAAACTAAGTTGCGCTACTCGTGACCAAAAAGGTGAACTCCGTCACCTTCGTCGTCGTCTTCGGACCAGTCCCGAATGGACGTGTCGACATGATGCTTACCCGGCTGGACGGCATGGGGGATGCAGAGGGTGTCCGCGGTGTCGTAGGAGACCTCGTCATCCTCCTTTCGGTCTTCGTGCCAGTTGGCCTCGAAGCGCTCCTCGCTCTCAGCGAGCTGGCGAGCAAGGCGCTGGAGATATGAGCAAGCAACACAAATCAGTTGAGCAGTGTAAGGGATTCTACCCGGGACGGGATGCAAGCACAAAGCATAACAGAGTAAACGTCCTACTCAACGAGGCGTGCAAACACAAAGCACATGAGGCCTAACAGGTAGTAGCAAGTGTTCTACTCGGCATGTAGTGCAAACATAAAGCACATGAAGCCTACAGAGATACGGCTAAGTGTCCTACTCGGCATAGAGTGCGGATACTAAGCATACCAAGCTAAGAAGGCTATCTACTCGGAATCAATAGGCAGGAAACAGGATGAGAAGTACTAACCCGCTTGATTGGCTTCGTGCGGCTGTACGGCACAAAGCCGTACTGCCAGTGGTCGGTGAGGCCGGTGCTCATGATGGAGCGCGCCCAGACGGCCACATCCATGTTGCTGAGCTCGAACATGGTCGTCCGAGTACAATCTCTGTTGCCGCCCATGTAGCACATGAGGTGTGCGCGGTGCTGCAACGGGAGCACTCGCCTGGAGATCCAGCAGGCGATGGGGTCGTCGTCCTTGAGCCCCTTCTCCTTCAGCTGGGCGAGGCCCGTGTTGATCTTCTTGATGTCGCCATCTAGCGGGGGCTTGAATCCCCAATTCTACCCGGTAGGAGGAGAATTGGTCCACCGGGGGAGATTGATCTGGTCCACGAGGGGCTCGCCTTCCTTGACAGGGATGTTCTTCACGTAGAAGAAGGTCCGCTGCCATTTGCGCACGGAGTCGAGGCCCTTGATGCGCGGATGGCTGGTTCCGCTGCGCTGCACCATCATGGCGCTGCCGGTCTCGGTCATTTCGCGGCTGCTATCTGCGCTACCCGGCTTGGCCTTGCTCTGCTTCCTGAAGAAGAAGTAGCGCGCCCAGGTCATCGGCGTGGGGCGCACGCCCAGGAACGCCTCGCACACCACAGCATGGTATGCGAGCATCACCATCGCATTCGGCGGCAGGTGGTGCGGCTGGATCCCGAAGTGGTCGAGGAAGCCGCGGAAGAAGTCCGACACGGGCAGCCTAAATCCCCGCACGAAGTGCGCGGGGAACACCACGTGCTCGTCCGCCTCCGGAGTGGGGACGAGCTCGCCATCGGGGTGCCGGCAGCGGACGCCGGGAGGAACTCGCCGAGTGTTCACCAGCCACCGGCACTCGTCTGCCGTGACGTTGGATCCAGCCCACCCGGCGTGGGCGTCGTCGTCGCGAGCCATCAGGCAGGAGAGGAAATTTGATGGTGGTTTGGTGGAATTTGGCGGAAAGAACTGGCCTTTCGGCGCTATGAGATGCACGGCGGCGAAGAGCTCGGTGGCGGCGGAGAAACGAAGAGGCGAAGGGAGAATGAAGGCAGGAAGAAGAAGAAGGAGTTACCGAGGGGGTACTTATACCTCCCCTCGGGTTGCCGTTACGATTGGAGGTAGTGGGATCAGTTACGCACGGAGATCGTGCGGCGTGGGGTGTGCGGGCCGGTTAGAAACGCACACAGCGCAGGACGCGCGCGTAACGGCCGCAATTGATCCCACGACGCGATCGTGGGTAATTACTGCGCTTGATGGGACCTAACGGGCTAGTGGGCCCAGGCCGTAAAAACTGGGCGCGTGGCCTGTCAGATCCCGGGCACCGAGGCGTCGGGGGTGTGGTAGCGTGACACGTGCCCAGTTGCTATACGAAAAGCCGGATTTTGCTCTGCCACGCAGAGATTCTGATTGGAAATCTCGCTAAGTCTTTTTACTCGGCGACAGGGAAGAGAAGTGGTTCTATTCGGAAAAGAGGAAGCTCAAGACAGGATTAAGGGCTACTCAGAGGTTCTACTCAGCATCCTAAAGATTCAAAGACAAGGTTGGTTTTTAAGCTGGCAGAGCCTAGTGAACAAGTTCACAGGACTCTACCAGCTTCGGGGACTAATGTCGGGGGGATACCCCCGAGTAGGGTAAAGGCAAGTGCTAAGGGGCAAGATCAGAAGAGACGTTTGGCAGAGTAGCGGCTACCTGGTACTCGCTACCCGGTCGTCCGCTATTCGGCCGTACACACTGATGGCCAGGAGGAAGAATCAAGGAAGTTACTCTTCTCCGAGTAGAGGAAGTGGACCGAGTAGAGAGGGCGGTCTCCTACTCGGGCCAGAAGTCAAAGGAGCCGTTCTGACACAGGATCCCGCGTATCCTGGGTCCGTACTACGGCACTGTTCATCTGCAGAGCGCGTGCTTATCCGCGCCAGGGTGTCAGCAAGGCGTCGCAGGTTAGGGGGGCCTACCCCATGACAGTGTCAATGATAACAGATCAGTTCCTCGGTTCTGCGGAACGACTTTCCACACCGGACAAACTAGGAAGCCAAAGCTGTCAGCGAGAAGCTGGAAGAGCGCAGTGTGCACACAATGTCGACATCTTGGCTGTATCCGGCTGGGCACCAGTATATAAGGTGGCCTGCCCCCTCCTGCGCGAGGGATCCCAGAATCGGTACACATTCTTGACCTAGTTCATCACATAGAGAGAAGAGTGGCTACTCGGTATAGGAAACACTTGTACTGTGGCTACTCGGTGAGACACGAATATAAAGAGAGAAAGGCAGGAGTAGGGGTTTTACCTCCACACGAGGGCCCTGAACCTGGGTAGATCTTGTTGTTTGCAGTGCTAGCTTCATACTCATGCGGCTACTCGCTGCGTGATCCCTTCCCGAGCGCCTCCAGCGTCCATCGTCCCCACAACTTTAGCCATCCCATGGCATCTGCCGTGACACCACCACGACAATTTGGGTCCCCGTCTTGACCGAAATGTTGGCTTTGATCATCATCTTGACTTGCTTTAACAAGAGGTAAAGAAGGTTGATCTTGGCCTTGATCTTGGCTAGCTTGAATGATAGGAGAACTTTGTTCTTTCATAGCAACTTGATCAACAAGAGGATGGTCTTGAACTTATTCTTGGGTTGGTGCTTCACTTGCTCCATTGGCATGTTCTTATATTGTAGATAAGGGCTTCACTTGAGTAGAGCATAGTTCTTCTTGATTTTCCACAAGGTGTACCTCGATGGGGTGGAAAAATCCCACACCCATCCTTCCTATGGCTTCTTGAGGCATTTCAACATATACATTAGAATCATGAAATTGTGCCACTTGGGAGCCATCATTTTTCTCGAACACCACACTACTAGATTCAATGAAAATCTGTGAGGCCTTGTCAAAGACTCTATAAGTGTGAGATTCGACATTGTAACCAAAAAATGTACCCTTAATAGATTTAGATTGGAATTAAGACAAAGGAACACCTTTTACCAAATAGAAACACTTACGACCGAAGACACGGAAGTAGGAGATATTTCGTTTATTGTCGGTGAGAATCTCATATAGAGTTTTAGTTAAGCCCTTGCAAAAGTAGAGTATGTTAGAGGAGTGAAAATTTGTAGAGATGGATTTTTCCCATATATATTGGGGAGAAGTATACTCCACCAACATGGTCCTAGCAATATCCAAGAGGGTCCGGTTCTTCTTTTCGGTTACACCATTTTGCTGAGGGGTATATGCAGCAGAATATTGATAATGAATCACACGACTATCTCCGGTAGTCAGTCCATTTCCATCAGCCGACCTATGGGAGCGATAAGTATGGGATATGTCTGGTGTTTCTTCCATCAATTATCCGGATTTACACCATATATCTATATATTATGGTTTCGAGGGTCATCCTTTACGAAGAAATTCATTTACGGTGTAGTTCTTTAACTCAGAGCCATTGTCAATTCTAATAGCCAAGATAGGAACATTGTGTTTGCTTTCCACTTGGTTGGAGAAGTCGATTACGGCTTGTTGGTTCTCACTCTTCAACTTGAAGAAACAAAACCAAGTATATCTTGAATAGTCATCAACAATAACCAAGCAATACTTATTCCCAACAAGACTTGCCTCGGGAACGACACCAAAGAGATCAACATGGAGAAGCTCCAAAATCCTCTTTGATGAGATAATGGTCTTGCTTGGATGGGCGGAGTCATGCATATTTCCTTCAACACAAGCCCTACAAACACGATCTTTGGCAATGGAAACATTTTCTTTTAGTCCAAGGATGTGGCCACCTTTGTGAATACTTTGCAAAGTTCTCATATTGACATGGGATAGGCAGCGATGCCACAACCATCCCACATCCGCCTTTCTAAAGAGACACATCGCTTGAGTGTTGGTAGACTCCGAGAAGTATACCACATACAAGTCATTTTCGACATGACACACGTATGCGACATCTAGAGTCTTGCTCCACAAAAGGACCATGATGTCAGGTTCAAATAAGACGAAGAAACCCATCTTTCCTAAAGCACGAACTGAAATTAAATCGAAACCAAGGGATTCGACAAGCATGACATTAACAAGAGTGATGTTAGGAGAAACAACCACCTTGCCGAAACCCGTTACCTTAGAATTGGACTTATCTCCATAAGTGATGGTTGCTTGATTTATATTTGGTCGCAACTCTGTCATAAGCTCTTTGCTTCCGGTCATATGACTTGTACATTTATTATCAAGTATCCATTTTGACCCACCAGAAGCATAGTTCTATAAGAAATCATTGACTAGAGTTAGAACTCGAGGAGGGTCCTCTCATGTTAGCAACAAGGGTCTTTGGAACCTTCAATAGGACCAACATATTTATCATGCACAATACCATAAAATCAACATATAGGAAATGGTGAGGATGGTTAGTTCCCGCGGGGTTGCTACGAGCAGTGTCGTCCCTAATGACAATACCACTCGCACCAACATTCTTGTTCTCTTGTGCGGGATTGGACTTCTTCTTATTCTTCTTCTTGGTGCTACTCTTGGCAACATAGCCAAGAACTTGCTTTCCATTTCGTGGCTTTGGGGCCGCAACTTGTGGTTGCACAACCACTTTCTCAAAACTAGGGCCCTTGAACTTTAGCCTTGCAAGCTCATTCTTCAACCTAGAATTCTCCTCAATAATATTTGCATGATCACAAGAAGAAGTAGAGGTACTAGGCACATTAAATTTATATAGTTTAGTTTCAACTTGTTCATGTGACTCTTTGAGGGTAGAGTGT
This sequence comes from Alopecurus myosuroides, assembly GCA_028641055.1. Classification (NCBI taxonomy): domain Eukaryota; kingdom Viridiplantae; phylum Streptophyta; class Magnoliopsida; order Poales; family Poaceae; genus Alopecurus; species Alopecurus myosuroides. The sequence continues at coordinate 155,054,035 of CM054061.1, read as the reverse complement.
GCACCCTCCAAGGCCTTGTGAGCCTTGGTGAGCTTCTCTAGCTCCTCGGTTAGTTTATCATGACCAACCCCAAACTCAAACTTTGCTTTTTAGGCCATTTATATTTAGCAATGGCATGGTCACGTTCCTTTTTGATTTTAGACACAATTCATTATGTGACTCTTCAATAGTTTCAAGTTCTTCCTCAAGAGAGACTCAGATCTCATGCTCTTCCTCAAGAGAAATATTGAGAGATGTTTTTTCAATTGTATCATCTCTTTCGGTATCACCTTTGTTCTCAAGAGCCTCTTGAGCATCTCTGTTGCGACCCCGGACCCAGAGGTATATACATACTGTTATGCGCTCCTAGTCATGGAACCACAAGGGTTTTCGGGGTTAGCCGCTGTCGCACCCGGACTTCTAGAGGATACTCACAGTCCGCTAAATAGTACAACAAATGGCTTACGGGGCATACCGGCACCCGCATCTCAATATGAGCAGGCCAACACGTAGACGTGTGACAACCATTCTCTACTATCCATCGTCTGCGCAAACCATCCCATAGAAATCAGGACACTTCCGTTGACGTACTTCATAACATACACACATGGTACGTCAACGGCATTAGAACAACTGGTATCACAACATATCTCTAAGACACAAAAGATTGAAATAAGTTGCAAATAGCTCTCACTAGAGCAGAGATAGCAAATACAATCATCCAGAGGACACATGTCCCAACAATTCATCATTACAACACAGCGGAAGCATCCACAGTGTCTGAGTACAGACAAGATCCAAATAGGCCTAAGAGGCCGGAAACGAAAAGACGGAGCCCATCCACGATGTCTCGGATCCTGCCCGGGTCCGCTATCTACTCGTCAGCAGCCTCGTCATACTCCACGTAGTAGCCTCCATGGGGATCCTCGGAAACGTAGTCTGCGGAAACCAAAGCCCCAAAGGGGTCAGTACATAAACGTACTGGCAAGCAAGACTCACAAGATACCATAGAGTACCCGGCAACACCAAGTACAGATGCTTTGGGTTCAACGGAAGAAAGGGTGATATAAAGATGCGGCAGCGGGCTGCACTAACCAACTACAGATATATGCTACAACTTCCGGCTAACAGAAAGGAGATAAGATAGCGTATCGGAACCAACTACAACTAACTCCAAACAAACCCATCCTGGATCTCTCCCCTTATCCAAAGAAGCAATCCGAGGATAACTCACACAGTTGGATTAATGATGGTTCAAGTTATTGTGTCAATAAGACTGTTACTAGTCAATTCAGCATTAGTTAGGTGTAAGTTGTTGTGAGTACTTGTTAGCCAGTACTTTGACCAAGTCATCCATAACCGCGGAAAACACGGCTTCTCGAGAAGATTTAACCCGGCAGGGGTGCACCAATTTGGCCGTACCAGTAAGAATATCCCGCCAGACGGGAATCAAACCCACCAAGCGAGGCACTCAACACAACTCAACTCTTCTTCGCATCAAGCCCAAAGAACCACGTGTTGTGCGTGCGTGGCTAATCAAGCCCCCACGAAGAAAAGGGGGACCCTCATAGCACTCTAAGACCACGCCGCCCTAAATGCCGACTACAAAAGTTCCACCCTGGCCTCGGGTTCGTACCTGCATATGAGTGCATCAAATGGAAAGCCCGAACTAAGTGTGGCGATTTGGACGAGATGCGAATCGAATCAAATTGAGGGGGGCGCCCATACACGCTTCCCACATGCGGTTAGTGCGCTCATCATGGATCAGTAGACAAGACCCTTTTCCTAATTAGGGTCGACACTAGCAGGCCTCAAAACCATGCCGGGCCTCCTGCCGGTGCCTTATCATCAATTTAGCATTACCTCAAAACCAACAGGTTGTTGTTTAACATCGAGCCCCAGAACATAATAGAAATATAGTAACAGAAAGTAACGGGTAACAGACTCGGGCAAAACAACCCTAAGCATGCTAGTAAGACACGGGCAACAAGCAATGGGGTTATAGGTGTGGAGGTGAGGCTATATCAGGGTTAAAGGATAACATGTGATAGGTTCGTAACAGAAGCAACGATTCATAAGGCTAGCAGAATAGACAACGGAAAGTATCGGTATCCAATGTGGAAAGGAACACAATGGTTCATGTGAGTGAATACTTGCCTGCAAACTCAGTAGCCTGGTACTGGGCTAACTCCTCAGAAGTAGTGTCGTAAACCTCGTCTGTCTCAACTTCGTCGTCTATTCGAGAAGAAGAAAACAAACAACGCAGAGAGACAAACAATCAATAATATGGCATAGTGCACAATCATGGGATGATGCATGTCCATTTAATTGATGCATCAAAATGAACTAGTTGACATGGTAACATAACATGATTAAATGGGCCCATATGCAATTTGGATTTGCATATGGAAAGCCCATGAATTATGGTTGGAATCATTGTTTTACAACTAACCAACAGGTGAAAGTGGATTAGCATGATGCATGGATGAGGAAAACAAAAAGAAAACAACCATAGGGACAATTTAAAATAATGTTTACCAAGTTTAGAATTTTAGTTATTAAGTTATGGAATTTTGGTTTCTTAAAGGTGTTACACAAGCATTTGTTGTTTTCACCCATTTAAATTGTTCAAAATAGTTAACCAAGTTCATATTTGGAAAGTACACAAAATTTTAGGTGGAATACATGTTTCACTTGTTGAAAAAGGATTTAAAAATAATTTACTTGTGAATTAAACAAGTTTAAACAAGAACTAAATGAATTTAATTCAAGTATGAATTTATTTGAAGTTTTATTTGTTCAAAACAGTAAACCAATTTCATATTTGAAAAGTTTATACTTTTCTAGTTTGAAAACATATTTTATAAGTTCAAAAATAATTTAATTTGAGCAAGTTATGAATTTAGCAATTTTAAATGATTTAAACAAGGTTTAAATTATTTAACCAATTTTAACTATCCAAAACATGAAACAAATTTTATATTTGAAAAGGTGATTCAAAATGGCATGGAAAACATATTTCATTTGTGTTATTTGAATTAAGTTTGAAATAGTTATGAAATTAACCAAATTTAAAATAATTTGTTTGAATTTGAAATTTGAATACATTTGCAAAGTTCAAAACAGAAAACAAATGATTTAAATAGGTAGAGAATTAAATTTGGTTCAGTGTACATATTTTATTTATTTTATTTGAAGTTGAAAATCAAAAGTTATTTGTGTTTCGAGTCTAGGGACTATTCTGTAAAATAAAAGGACTGGAATTTAAAAGGAAAAGGCAGAAAAACATTTTCTACCTCGCAGTGGCCTAGCCTGGCCACTGACGAGGGGGCCCTGGGGCCACTGTGGCCAGCGTGGCAGCTGACTGGGCCACAGGGGTCACCTACAGGTGGGCCTGGGCGAGGGGGAATAAATTCCCAAAAAGGTTGCGCAGCGGGGCTCGAACCCTCGACCTGGGCGCGCGCGTGCAGTGTTGCTACCACTGCGGTGCTGTGTGTTTGTTGTCAGGTACGGAGGTGCAGGGAGGATATTGTTCAGTTTCAGTTGGCTAACTGAAACTGACGAAAGCTGCTTGCTTTTCTGAACCTGACGGGAGGCAATCGCCGGCGGCTAGCCGCTGCTGCTGCTCGCTGCTGTCCGCGCGTGTGCGTGTGCTGTGGGTGCTCGCGGGCTTACAGAGATGCAGAGAGGGAGCGATGCCGAGCTCACCTCCGATGCAGATGAAGCAGAGGCTCAGGGAAGCGGACGTCGCCGGCGACAGAACGAGGATGGCGGCGGCGCTCCGAGAGGTCTCCGGCACGGTGGCGGTCTCGAGGACGAAGGAGGAGCTACGGGGGATCGATTCCCGCGGCTAGCTTGGAAGGTGGGGCATCGAGGCGGCGATGATCATCGGATCTTCAGGTGGCGGTGGTGCGGTGGCGGTGAGATACAGAGAGGAATTCGCCGGGCAGAGAGAGAGAAACGACGGCGCAGCGCGAGGGAGAAGGTGGAGTAGGGTTAGGGCATCGAGGAGGAACCCTAGGGGGGTTAAAAGGAGGAGGGGAGTGGAGCTCGGTCGTCTGCTCCTCGCTGCAGCGACGTGGACAGCGTCAGATCGCTGCCGTACAGGAGGAAGAAGGAGCGAAGAGGTAAGTGGCCCGCTGGTGGGCTGGGCCTGGCTGGTGGGCGCAGCCCACTGGCTGGCCTGCCCCTCTCTCTGTTTTTTTTAATTTCTCTTATTCTGTTTTTTTTTGCTGAAAAGAAAAAGGAAGAAAAGGCTAGGGTTTTTTGGGTTAGAAAATTTAGGATAATTTTTTATAGGTTAGATATTATAACAGCAACATGTGCAAACTTTGGTTTTTCAAAATTTTAAAAATAGATGCTGTTGGTGAATTTAATTGAATTTGAGCACTTTTTGATCTTAATTGAAATATTGAAAGCAATAATTTACATATTTTGAACCTTCATGTTTGTTTGAAACAAATTGATTGGACTGTTTTGTAATTTTCATTAATTCCAAATGGTTGCTATTTGGAAAAATGCAATTGAATTTGAGTGCAATTGAATTAAGTGAATTATTAAAAAGAACAAGTTAATAGTTTGAGCTTTATATTTTAATGGAAACAAATGGATGTTTTATTTGAATATTTCTATTTGAAAAATTGTGACAGCACAAGTATGAAACAAATATTTGAATTTGGTTTGAAAATTCAAATAGAAAACAAAGGAAAACAAATGCAAACAGATGGAAAACAAATGTAAAAACAAATGCAATGATGATGTCATGATGCAAAACATAAAAATAACAAGAAATAAAACATTCTAGGGGTTGTTTTCATACTTGGGATGTTACAAAACGCCCCCCCCCCCGAAGGAATCGCGCCCCGAGATTCCTACTGAGAAGAGAAAAGGTCCGGATACTTCTTGCGAAGATCCTCTTCGGTCTCCCACGTTGCCTCTTTATCGGAATGATGGGACCATTGCACTTTCAAGAACTTGGTGCTCTTGTTGCGAGTCTTACGCTCGGTCTCATCGAGAATACGAATAGGGTGCTCCTCATAAGATAGATCTTCTTGCAGTTCAATGGAATCATGATCAACTGCGCGATCTGGATCTTTGAAACACCTCTTGAGCTGTGACACGTGAAACACATCGTGCACCTTGGATAGTTTTTCTGGAAGTTCAAGACGATAGGCATTTTCTGCACGCCTTGAGAGAATGTTGAAAGGACCAATGTATCTTGGTGCAAGCTTCCCTTTCACACCAAAACGATGAGTGCCTCTGAGGGGAGTTACACGGAGATATGCTTTGTCACCAGGTGCATAGATCATATCCCTGTGCTTGCTGTCATAGTAGCTTTTCTGACGAGACTGAGCAATCTTGAGATTGTCACGAATGATGCGAACTTTCTCTTCGGCTTCCTTAACAATGTCAGGGCCTAAGAGTGAACGTTCACCAGCTCCAGACCAATTGATTGGACTCCTGCATCTGCGGCCATAGAGAGCTTCAAATGGTGCCATGCCTATGCTTGCCTGGAAGCTGTTGTTGTAGGAGAATTCAACATATGGGAGGCATTCCTCCCATTTCATGCCAAAAGGGAGACCACATGCTCTGAGCATATCTTCGAGAATCTGATTGACTCTTTCGACTTGCCCTTGAGACTGAGGGTGATAAGCTGTGCTGAACAGAAGTTTGGTGCCCAAGGCTTCTTGAAAGCTTTTCCAGAAATGAGAAGTGAATATGCTTCCACGGTCTGAGCTTATTTCCACTGGAACACCATGAAGAGGAACAATCTTTGCTGTGTAGAGCTCTGCTAACTGGCTAGCTGAGATTGTTTCTTTGACAGCAAAGAAGTGAGCTACTTTGGTGAGACGATCAATGACAACGAAGATTGTGTCGCTTCCCTTCTTGGACTTTGGAAAACCAGTGACGAAGTCCATTTCAATCATGTCCCACTTCCACTCAGGAATTTTCAGAGGTTGGAGAAGACCGGCTGTTTTCTGATGAACTGCCTTAACACGTTGACAAACGTCGCATTCAGAAACGTATTGAGCAATTTCACGTTTCATGCCAGGCCACCAATACAATGTCTTGAGATCCTGGTACATCTTTCTACTTCCAGGGTGTATGGAGAGAGGAGTTTCATGAGCCTCCTTGAGAATGACATCTTTGAGACTTTGAACTTGAGGAACTGCAATGCGTCCTTCGAAGAACACAGTTCCCTTGTCATCAATTGGGAAAGACTTAAATTTCTCCTTGCCTTCTTTGATGTGTTCTACCATCTTCTTGATTTCAGCATCACGAAGTTGTTCAGAACGGATCTTGTCCTCGAGAGTTGGACTGGCTGTCAAGTTTGCAAGATAGCCTTGAGGAACAAGACCAAGGTTGAGCTTCTGGAATTCTTCATGAAGAGGGGGTTGGCTTTCCATTATCATGAGATTATTGCAATACGACTTGCGACTGAGAGCATCGGCCATAACATTAGCCTTGCCTGGAGTGTAAGAAATGGTAAGATCAAAGTCCTTAATCTTTTCAATCCATCTCCTTTGCCTGAGGTTTAGATCTGGTTGAGTGAAGATATACTTCAGACTCTTATGATCGGAAAAGATTTCAGTGCGATTCCCCAACAAGTATTGCCTCCATTTCTTGAGGGCAAACACAACTGCTGCAAGTTCAAGGTCATGTGTGGGATAATTGAGCTCATGTGCGTTCAACTGACGTCAAGCATAAGCCACAACTTGATGTTCTTGCATAAGAACTGCACCTAGACCTTGGAGAGATGCATCACAGAATATTTGGAAAGGTTTGGTAGGATCTGGGCCAACCAGAACTGGTGTAGAAGTGAGTTTAGTCTTCAGGAGATTGAAACTTTCATCACATTGTGGAGACCAAACGAACTTCTTGTCCTTCTTTGTGAGATCAGTGAGGGGTTTGGCAATCTTCGAGAAGTTTTGGACGAAACGACGACAATAGCTAGCCAAGCCAAGAAAACTTCTTACTTGCTTCACCGTCTTTGGAGGTTTCCAATCAACAATTGCCTTTACCTTTTCTGGATCAATGGCTATGCCCTTGGCTGAGATGACATGACCAAGGTAAGCAACTTCTGGAATCCAGAACTCACATTTGGAGAATTTGGCATATAGACGATGCTCGCGAAGTTTCATGAGAGTGAGACGAAGATGTTCTTCATGCTCTTCCTCGGATTTTGAGTAGACAAGAATGTCATCAAGATATACCACAACGAACTTGTCGAGGTATTCATGGAAGACAGAATTCATGAGTCGAGAGAATGTCGCCGGCGCATTGGTGAGACCAAAGGACATGACGGTGAATTCATATAGACCGTAGCGAGTGGTGAAAGCTGTTTTTGGAATATCCTCTTTTCTGATCTTTATTTGATGGTAACCCATTCTCAAGTCCAACTTGGAGAATATTGAGGCTCCAGCAAGTTGATCAAAAAGATCATCGATGCGAGGAATTGGATACTTGTTTTTGATGGTTTTCTCGTTATGAGGACGATAGTCAACAACGAGTCTCTTTGTGTGATCCTTCTTCGCAAAGAACAGAGTTGGGCAACCCCAAGCCGAGGAACTAGGTTGAATGTAACCTTTTTCCATGTACATATCGATTTGCTCCTTTAACAGTTTCAGTTCAGGAGGAGCTATCTTGTATGGATGCTTAGAGATTAGAGCAGTACCTGGTTCAAGCACGATCACGAACTCAACTGCTCTGTCCGGAGGCATCCCTGGCAACTCTTCTGGAAAGACGTCAGGGAATTCACGAACCACCGGAACATTTTCAAGTAGAGGTAGAGGTTTTGCATCGAGGGTGCACAGCTGAAAGGAACTTGATTCATTTGGAGAATAGACTATCTGGCCAGAAGGGTGGAACAGAGTTATTGACTTTTGAGCACAGTCAATCGTAGCTTTATTGGCCTTCAGCCAATCCATACCAAGAATGACATCAATGTCAGAATTGCCAAGCAGTATGAGTGAAGCAAGGAATATGTGGCCTCCAATTAGGATTTGATTTTGTGACTGATCTTAGACGTTTGCATAGTTGCTCCAGGGGAGTTTACTACTAGCGGGGAACCCAAACCAACAAAGGGGAGTTTAACTGCTGTCGCAAAGATCTTTGACACGAAAGAATGTGATGCTCCGGTATCAAACAACACTTTAGCTGGAAAAGAGTTTACGGGAAATGTACCGAGAACGACGTCAGGAGCTTCTTCAGCTTTGTCGATCTTGACATGATTCACCCTTGCGGTCCTCCCGCGGCCTATTGTTGGAGTTGAAGGCTTTAGGCGGGGGAGCGCGCACCATTGCCTGGTTTGTGTTGGGACGAGGTGGTGGTGGAGGTAGTTGCCTCTGCGTGCACTTGTCAGCGTAGTGCCCCGTCTGCTTGCACTTGTAGCAAGTGACGACACGAGGAGGCCCTGGCCTTGGCTGCCCCATTGAAACCCTCTGATCATGCATCTGAACAGGGTGGGTGGGCGGGGAGCGTAGCCTGGAGAAGCTTGGGCATATGGAGCCCGAGTGACAGCACCATTTGGCACCCAGATGCGGCGCTTCTGCGGAGGGGTGGTCATGTTGGAGGAGGAACCACCCTCACGCGAGTGCTTGCGAGACTCCTCGAACGCCTTGCGCCCATTTTCTTCATTGAGCGCGGTGTTAACGAGCTCCTCGAAGTTGTTGGCCTTGATATTGGTGAGGGCGTACTTGACTTCTGGGTTAAAAACTCTGCGGAACCTTGCCATCTTCTTAGCCTCAGTGGACACCTCATCTCCAGCGTAACGAGCGAGGCGATTGAACTCACTCTGATAGCCAATGACGTCCAGCTTGCCCTGCTTGAGTGAGCAAAACTCTTCACGCATCCTTTCCATGAGACCATTTGGAATGTGGTGCTTCAGGAAAGCTTCCTTGAAACAACCCCAGGTGATTGGATAGCCAGCTCTCATGGTCTGGTAGTTTTCCCACCAAGTAGCTGCCTGACCCTTCAGCAGATAGGATGCATACTTGACCTTGTCTTCCTCAGCAACGTGAGCAATCTCCAGAGCCTTAGCTATCTCACGGATCCAGTCATCAGCGTCCAGAGGCTCGCGTGTGGCCACGAAAGCTCTCGGGCCCAGACTGAGAAACTCCTTGATACTGACTCGTGGAGCATTCTGGTTGTTGTGCTGGTTAGTCTAAAACTGGGCCATCTGTGCCATGACTTGGGTCATCTGAGTCAACAGCTCCGTGATTGGCGGTGGCGCAGGCGGGTTGTTCCTTGTTGGCGGCATCCTGAATGGAAATGCATTTTAGCACAACAATAGAAAAGGATAGACTTGGAAACCGAAAGAGAGATTATTCCGACGCATGAATAGATAACCAACAGGTACATCATCACATGTTCAAATACATCAGAATATCCAACACACCATAAATGGTTCGAATGCGAAAGGATAACTAAACATAGCTAAGAACGGATACATCGGTACTCCCATGCTCATCACGCAGGACGGCGGTGAGTAGTACGACGAGAGGTACGGTGAGAAGGACGCCCACGAAAGTAGGTAGAACGACGATCCACGTAGATCTGACGTGGTCTGAGCCCGACTCTCGGTGTGGTAAAGTACATAGCGTCGACTCCCTGTGCTCCAAAGCGTGGAATCTCAGTGTAACCAGCACCAAGGTTGAGGAGTGGACCTCTGATCGGCTCGTAACATCCAGCATCTGGCATACGACGACCAACTGGCTGATCGAAACGTGCAAAGCGCTCGTCTCCAACAAAGTCTGTGGTGTAAGTCGCGAGACGAGTCAAAGCAAGGTAGAGCTGCTCTCTGACTGAAGCCAACTCCTGAGATAGTGTGCTGGCAACTGCGTCACTGTGCCTCACAAACTGAGCGGTGGTGTGCAGCCTGGTGTTATCATGCTCGTAGACATCCAAGTTGTCGTAGAGAGTGAAGTGAGCTCCCTCCGAAGTGATGTAGCCACGGGGGATGTGGCGATAGATAGAATCATCAAATCCCCAGTAGTCAGCACGAAGGACGGTGAGACTCACATAAGCTGCCTGCTGCACAGCCATATCCACTGTGGAACCTACTGCCTCGTAGCGGTGGGCTACGCTCATGCCATCATCTGACAGAATGTAGACGATAGCCTGGTAGTAGGTCTGGTCAAACTCTCGCTGCTGCTCGTAGACCTGGTACTCTGGTGCCCAACGGAACCCCAGAAAAGTGACCATGTCCCTCATCATCTCCGGATAACCGGCAGTGCTCTCGCAACGAGTCATACGAACCACCTGCGGGTAGAACCTGAGATCCATCTGCAGATGATTGGGGAAGTTTTGATTAGACGCCGGTAGAAGAACTGAAGTGGAAAGCAACAACAAGGTTTCAACGGACGATAAGGATGTTGAGAAGAACAGGATATCGAAGCAACATCGGGAAACACGAGACCAAAAACTCCTGAGGTACTACGGAAGACCCATCCGGGCTTCTAAAGGATCAATATCTACTGCTTAAGGAATAGAGGATCTGCTTCCGGGGCTTACACGCCTCCGTTCTCAATCGTGAGTAGGCAACATGATAAATCATGTCACAACCACCTCCATTCCTATGGTCTAGTAGATATAACTATCCTAGAGAAACCAGGATACGTGAAATCCTAACTTGAAAGTTTAGATGAGAAGAGAAAACAACGTTGCACTTCCTTACCAGAAAAAGGGAGGGTGGGTGGGGAAAGAAGAAAAAGAACAGAATTCCTACTCTCACGTTTCATTTTTTTTCCTGTATAGCTACAAAATAGTTTCTAGACTCAACTGCGACCAGTAAAAGGGATCCTACAGGCAGACAGGCTCTGATACCATTTGTCGCACCCGGACTTCTAGAGGATACTCACAGTCCGCCAAATAGTAGAACAAATGGCTTACGGGGCATACCGGCACCCGCATCTCAATATGAGCAGGCCAACACGTAGACGTGTGACAACCATTCTCTACTATCCATCGTCTGCGCAAACCATCCCATAGAAATCAGGACACTTCCGTTGACGTACTTCATAACATACACACATGGTACGTCAACGGCATTAGAACAACTGGTATCACAACATATCTCTAAGACACAAAAGATTGAAATAAGTTGCAAATAGCTCTCACTAGAGCAGAGATAGCAAATACAATCATCCAGAGGACACATGTCCCAACAATTCATCATTACAACACAGCGGAAGCATCCAAAGTGTTTGAGTACAGACAAGATCCAAATAGGCCTAAGAGGCCGGAAACGAAAAGACGGAGCCCATCCACGATGTCTCGGATCTTGCCCGGGTCCGCTATCTACTCGTCAGCAGCCTCGTCATACTCCACGTAGTAGCCTCCATGGGGATCCTCGGAAACGTAGTCTGCGGAAACCACAGCCCCAAAGGGGTCAGTACATAAACGTACTGGAAAGCAAGACTCACAAGATACCATAGAGTACCCGGCAACACCAAGTACAGATGCTTTGGGTTCAACGGAAGAAAGGGTGATATAAAGATGCGGCAGCGGGCTGCACTAACCAACTACAGATATATGCTACAACTTCCGGCTAACAGAAAGGAGATAAGATAGCGTATCGGAACCAACTACAACTAACTCCAAACAAACCCATCCTGGATCTCGCCCCTTATCCAAAGAAGCAATCCGAGGATAACTCACACAGTTGGATTAATGATGGTTCAAGTTATTGTGTCAATAAGACTGTTACTAGTCAAGTCAGCATTAGTTAGGTGTAAGTTGTTGTGAGTACTTGTTAGCCAGTACTTTCACCAAGTCATCCATAACCGCGGAAAACACGGCTTCTCGAGAAGATTTAACCCTGCAGGGGTGCACCAATTTGGCCGTACCCGTAAGAATATCCCGCCAGACGGGAATCAAACCCACCAAGCGAGGCACTCAACACAACTCAACTCTTCTTCGCATCAAGCCCAAAGAACCACGTGCTGTGCCTGCGCGGCTAATCGAGCCCCCACGAAGAAAAGGGGGACCCTCATAGCACTCTAAGACCACGCCGCCCTAAATGCCGACTACAAAAGTTCCACCCTGGCCTCGGGTTCGTACCTGCATATGAGTGCATCAAATGGAAAGCCCGAACTAAGTGTGGCGATTTGGACGAGATGCGAATCAAATCAAATTGAGGGGGGCGCCCATACACGCTTCCCACATGCGGTTAGTGTGCTCATCATGGATCAGTAGACAAGACCCTTTTCCTAATTAGGGTCGACACTAGCAGGCCTCGAAACCACGCCGGGCCTCCTGCCGGTGCCTTATCATCAATTTAGCATTACCTCAAAATCAACAGGTTGTTGTTTAACATCGAGCCCCAGAACATAATAGAAATATAGTAACAGAAAGTAACGGGTAACAGACTCGAGCAAAACAACCCTAAGCATGCTAGTAAGACACGGGCAACAAGCAATGGGGTTATAGGTGTGGAGGTGAGGCTATATCAGGGTTAAAAGATAACATGTGATAGGTTCGTAACAGAAGCAACAATTCATAAGGCTAGCAGAATAGACAACGTAAAGTATCGGTATCCAATGTGGAAAGGAACACAATGGTTCATGTGAGTGAATACTTTCCTGCAAACTCAGTAGCCTGGTACTGGGCTAACTCCTCAGAAGTAGTGTCGTAAACCTCGTCTTTCTCAACGTCGTCGTCTATTCGAGAAGAAGCAAACAAACAATGCAGAGAGACAAACAATCAATAACATGGCATAGTGCACAATCATGGGATGATGCATGTCCATTTAATTGATGCACCAAAATGAACTAGTTGACATGGTAACATAACATGATTAAATGGGCCCATATGCAATTTGGATTTGCATATGGAAAGCCCATGAATTATGGTTGGAATCATTGTTTTACAACTAACCAACAGGTGAAAGTGGATTAGCATTATGTATGGATGAGGAAAACAAAAAGAAAACAACCATAGGAACAATTTAAAATAATGTTTACCAAGTTTAGAATTTTAGTTATTAAGTTATGGAATTTTGGTTTCTTAAAGGTGTTACACAAGCATTTGTTGTTTTCACCCATTTAAATTGTTCAAAATAGTTAACCAAGTTCATATTTGGAAAGTACACAAAATTTTAGGTGGAATACATGTTTCACTTGTTGAAAAAGGATTTAAAAATAATTTACTTATGAATTAAACAAGTTTAAACAAGAACTAAATGAATTTAATTCAAGTATGAATTTATTTGAAGTTTTATTTGTTCAAAACAGTAAACCAATTTCATATTTGAAAAGTTTATACTTTTCTAGTTTGAAAACATATTTTATAAGTTCAAAAATAATTTAATTTGAGCAAGTTATGAATTTAGCAATTTTAAATGATTTAAACAAGGATTAAATTATTTAACCAATTTTAACTATCCAAAACATGAAACAAATTTTATATTTGAAAAGGTGGTTCAAAATGGCATGGAAAACATATTTCATTTGTGTTATTTGAATTAAGTTTGAAATAGTTATGAAATTAACCAAATTTAAAATATTTTGTTTGAATTTGAAATTTGAATACATTTGCAAAGTTCAAAACAGAAAACAAATGATTTAAATAGGTAGAGAATTAAATTTGGTTCAGTGTACATATTTTATTTATTTTATTTGAAGTTGAAAATCAAAAGTTATTTGTGTTTTGAGTCTAGGGACTATTCTGTAAAATAAAAGGACTGGAATTTAAAAGGAAAAGGCAGAAAAACATTTTCTACCTCGCAGTGGCCTAGCCTGGCCACTGACGAGGGGGCCCTGGGGCCACTGTGGCCAGCGTGGCAGCTGACTGGGCCACAGGGGTCACCTACAGGTGGGCCTGGGCGAGGGGGAATAAATTCCCAAAAAGGTTGCGCAGCGGGGCTCGAACCCTCGACCTGGGCGCGCGCGTGCAGTGTTGCTACCACTGCGGTGCTGTGTGTTTGTTGTCAGGTACGGAGGTGCAGGGAGGATATTGTTCAGTTTCAGTTGGCTAACTGAAACTGACGAAAGCTGCTTGCTTTTCTGAACCTGACGGGAGGCAGTCGCCGGCGGCTAGGCGCTGCTGCTGCTCGCTGCTGTCCGCGCGTGTGCGTGTGCTGTGGGTGCTCGCGGGCTTACAGAGATGCAGAGAGGGCAGCAGGAGAGAGGGAGCGATGCCGAGCTCACCTCCGATGCAGATGAAGCAGAGGCTCGGGGAAGCGGACGTCGCCGGCGACAGAACGAGGATGGCGGCGGCGCTCCGAGAGGTCTCCGGCACGGTGGCGGTGTAGAGGACGAAGGAGGAGCTACGGGGGATCGATTCCCGCGGCTAGCTTGGAAGGTGGGGCATCGAGGCGGCGGTGATCATCGGATCTTCAGGTGGCGGTGGTGCGGTGGCGGTGAGATACAGAGAGGAATTCGCGGGGCAGAGAGAGAGAAACGACGGCGCAGCACGAGGGAGAAGGTGGAGTAGGGTTAGGGCATCGAGGAGGAACCCTAGGGGGGTTAAAAGGAGGAGGGGGAGTGGAGCTCGGCCGTCTGCTCCTCGCTGCAGCGACGTGGACAGCGTCAGATCGCTGCCGTACAGGAGGAAGAAGGAGCGAAGAGGTAAGTGGCCCGCTGGTGGGCTGAGCCTGGCTGGTGGGCGCAGCCCACCGGCTGGCCTGCCCCTCTCTCTGTTTTTTTTTAATTTCTCTTGTTCTGTTTTTTTTTGCTGAAAAGAAAAAGGAAGAAAAGGCTAGGGTTTTTTGGGTTAGAAAATTTAGGGATAATTTTTTATAGGTTAGATATTATAACAGCAACATGTGCAAACTTTGGTTTTTCAAAATTTTAAAAAATAGATGCTGTTGGTGAATTTAATTGAATTTGAGCACTTTTTGATCTTAATTGAAATATTGAAAGCAATAATTTACATAGTTTGAACCTTCATGTTTGTTTGAAACAAATTGATTGGAGTGTTTTGTAATTTTCATTAATTCCAAATGGTTGTTGTTTGGAAAAATGCAATTGAATTTGAGTGCAATTGAATTAAGTGAATTATTAAAAAGAACAAGTTAATAGTTTGAGCTTTATATTTTAATGGAAACAAATGGATGTTTCATTTGAATATTTCTATTTGAAAAATTGTGACAGCACAAGTATGAAACAAATATTTGAATTTGGTTTGAAAATTCAAATAGAAAACAAAGGAAAACAAATGCAAACAGATGGAAAACAAATGTAAAAACAAATGCAATGATGATGTCATCGTGCAAAACATAAAAATAACAAGAAATAAAACATTCTAGGGGTTGTTTTCATACTTGGGATGTTACAGCCGCCCCGGCCGCAACAAACAATAGCAGGTAGACCGGATTTATCGGCACGCACGCCGGATAACATCGTTACTAGTACTCCTTGTGTACATGCTAGTTATAACCAACTACGCATATCAAAGCGTCCACGAGTCGTAACCAAAGCTATACAGAGATGTTATGTGTCCAGGAAGTGCAACAACAATCGAGGGTTACTGGGGTTACCAAGCCTAGGCCGAATCACATCGGCAGGTGTGCTCGGAAATGCATCATCGTCTCCACAACCCCTCGACTGCGACAACTACGTAGGCATAGCCAAAACTGTATAACAATGAGCTCGAAACCAACAACCGATAAAAGCAGTAACTCTAGACGTGAAGCTGTATAAACCAAGTATTACTAGAGTATACCTTTACAACCAGAGGTCACATGACCCAACATTACATCAGACAACGGAAGGAAAAATGTGTTACTAGTCAACAAGAACCAAAAAGTCCTAAGAGGCCGCAACATAAGGCGACGTACCAGCCCATAGATTCCAGGCTGCTACCTGGGAACCCCAAAATACTCGTCGATGTCCACATTGAAATCACCACCACTATGAGAACTTCACCTGAACCAAATTTAAGCAAACCTGAGTACGGGAGGTACTCAACAAGACTTAGTTAACCTATTATATATCTGCTATTTTCAGAAAGGGTTTTATGAAGGTTATTTTGCGTAAAGCAAAGTTTGTTTTCCAAATTGAGGGAGAATAGCACGTCTCATGGAGTGTTTTCAAAACAAACGAGGAAACGACTCAACTACTGAAATCACCATCTTTTCATTCCACCAATATCATTTCCCAGCATCTCACATGCTACAAGGATCACCCCTCTCGTCATCTCCGAGGAGGCACCCTTCAATCATTGTTAACATCTTTTACGCCACGTTCAAGTTGTCTATGACCTCGTGTCTTCCACCAAGTCGTCCTTAACCGTGGACACGGATTTTCGAAAATATTACCCTGCAGGGATGTACACTTTACCCACACATACTCTCCGACTCTTAGTGCCACATGTACGCTCTTCCATGGAGCGCAGCAGAGGGTGGCTTGCTCAGACCTTTACCTTGCTCGACCCTATCCATGAGTCAACCCAAACATGGCCACTCCGTCAACAGGAAGTTGGCCACCTTCTGACGGCACCTGTTATGTGAGTCGAGATCAAGATCCGTGTACGTCCATCACTTGTCCCGGTCACGCCCTGGGTTTTCTCCAAATTGTTTTCTGACTCATACACAGATAGAAATCGCAAACTACGTGACTCATGAATGTGGCTAAACAAGTTAGTTAGTCGGGCGAGGTTCACTGGCTCGCGCGTGTGGTTGCACGCTCGGTCTTGGCTTCCGCGGCAAGACCTTAATCCTAGGGTTGGAAAGTACAGGACAAACAACCACTTCCCAAGTGGCCTCCCATCCAAGCATTAATCAAGTTAACCACACAACGCTCAACTTTCCACATCATCATATCACACTAGGTTCTCGCAGCTCTTATTCATCAATCGGATAAAGTAGAGCCAAACAAACATGTAAATCTAAGGGAAGCAGATATAAGGCTCTAGCGGTGCGCACAAGCAAACCCTATGGCGGCTGGGAGCAGTGGATCAGGTTATTTAGGCTATGCATTATATAGAAGAACTGTATCTACTGACATCAAATACTTTGGAATCAAATGCAAAGTACGAGAATCAAATTGTGACGCCCCGAGATCGGGCACTATGCAGATTTCAGCATTCCCGCCAAAATCCACATAATAACTGATTCCAGGTTGCCACTTGTGATAACATTACAACAGTTCACGAATATTCCGCAACAACAATAGAAAAGATATATACAAGAAGACTCAAACGAGTCGAGGATACAACTGATACAATACAAAGATCCAAATACCAGCGGAAGAAACAACATAGTGTCCGACTACGGACAAGATCCAAATTGGACTAAGAGTCCTGAAGATAACCGATGGCGTCCAATCCCTGCCCAGGCCAAGCCGGAGGGATTCCCAACCTAACGTCGTCAGACTTCAAACCTGTTGACTGCAATGTGGAATATGCAGCCACGAAAGGGATTCGTGGGTCAGTACGGTTAAGTACTGGCAAGTGGATAAACCATACTCACAAGATACCAGCGTAACCAATCATCACAAGATACAAATACTTTGGGTACAACGGAAAGGAAGGGATTATTGCAAAGAAGCGGCAGTTGGCTGCACTAACTAACTACAGAGACGCGCTACAACATCCGGCTAAAAGAAAGGGATAAGATAGAGTGTCAGAACCAACTACAACTACTCACCAAACAATACCCATCCAATGTTACCCCCTACTAAGGAAGCAACCCAAGGAAACTCACACGGTTGATTAAGGTGACATTCATTTTTATGGTGGAGGTAATCTATATTACTAGTCAAGTTATCATCATTAAGTGTAAGTTGTCTGAGTACTTGTTAGCCAGCACTTTCACCAAGTCATCCATAACCGCGGACAACACGGCTTCTCGAGAAGATTTAACCCTGCAGGGATGCACCAATTTGGCCGTACACGTAAGAATGACCCGCCTGATGGAAAGGCCCTTCCACCAAGCGAGGCACTCAACACAACCCAACTCTTCTTCGCATCAAGCCCAAAGAACCACATGCTGTGCGTGCGCGGCTAATCGAGCCCCCACGAAGAAAAGGGGGACCCTCATAGCACTCTAAGACCACGCCGCCCTAAATGCCGACTACAAAAGTTCCACCCTGGCGCCAAGGGTTCGCACCTGCATATGCATGCATCAAATGGAAAGCCCGAACTAAGTGTGGCGATTTGGACGAGATGCGAATCGAATCAGAATTGCGGGGGGCGCCCATACTCGCTTCCCACATGCGGTTAGTGCGCTCATCATGGATCAATGGACAAGACCCTTTTCCTAATTAGGGTCGACACTAGCAGGCCTCAAAACCACGTCGGGCCTCCTGCCGGTGCCTTATCATCAAATTATTATTACCCAAAACATTAACATGTTGTTGATTGAATTGAAACCCAACTATCAAACTAAACAGGTGATAAGACGGACAACAAGACTTGAGCGCAAACAACACTAAGCATGCAACTACGACACGGGGCCAACGGGGTAAACAAACAACAGTTAATAGGAAATGGAAGGAAGGCTATATCATGGCTGCAAGGTAAACATATGATAGGATCGAGACACAAGCATCGAATCATAAGGCTAGAATAAAGGCAACGGAAAGAATCGGTAACAAGTGATGAAAGGCAGCCATAGGCAGCAAGTGAGTATACTTGCCTGGAATCCAGCAAGTAGAGGTACATCCGCAGAACTTGTCGTTGCTCACATCATCTCAACGTCCTATCCGCGAAGAAGCAACGAACTAGAACAAACACCGGATGCAACAATTACTACTACGGCAAAAGATCCAGCATGATCCTATTTTATATGCATGACAAGTTAAAGGGGTGCATCAAAAATAAACTAGTTGACATGGTAACATAATTAAAGGGGCCCATATGCAATTTGGATTGCATATGGAAAACCCATGAATTAATGTGGAATTAAATGATCTACAAATAGCCATCATGTGAAAGTTAATTAGAATGAGGAATGGATGAGGAAAACAATGAGAAAACAACAATAGCTTCAATTTGAAAAGGTGTTTACCAAGTTTGGAATTTTATTTATTAAGTTATGAAATTTGGCTTCTTAAATGAGTTACACAAGCATTTGTTGTTTTCACCAATTTTAAATGTTCAAAACAGATAACAAAATTTATATTTGGAAAGAACACAAAATTTTAGATGGAAAACATATTTCATTTGTTGAATTTGGATTTTAGATGAGCAAGTTATTAAATTGACAATTTTAAATGCATTAATTAAGAAATAGTTGTTTTCAGCAATTTAATTTATTCAAAATAGAAAACAAAGTTTATATTTGGAAAGTTTATTCAATTTTGCATGGAAAACATATTTTACATGTTGGAAAACAATTTTAAATGATTTAGTTAAGCATATTACCAATTTAAATGCATTAAATAAGGGGTGAAACAATTATCCAATTTAAATATTGCAAACCAGAAAACAAAGTTGATATTCAAGTGTAGCATTTAATTTTGGATGGATTTCATGTTTTGAGTTTTCAATTTGGAGCAAGCATGTGAAAGTTATTAATTAGGACTTTTAATTAATTAATTAAGGCATTTTTAAATGACATTAATTTTAATGGTCCAAATTGCAAAACAAAGTTGATATTCAGAAAGGTGGTTTCATTTTGAGTGGAAAGCATATTTTATTTGTTGAAATCTTTACTATTAAGGTTGCTGTGGTGGTATGGTGTCACACTTCACTAAAATTACAGGAAGAATGCCACCGCACTAATCTTTTTTTTTGCCTTACATGCAGCCTTATCTTGTCAAGTTTGTTAGATTTGTTAGCTAAATGCATGCAGCCTTATCTTGGCAAGTTTGTTAGATTTGTTACCTATGCATGCAGCCTTATCTTACAATTAAATCTCTTCACTATTAATCTTTTTACTAGGGTTGGACGTGCATCAACTTCCGTCTTCCGCCATATCGTTCGCAACCCCCGCGGACGCACATGGACCAAGGCCCAACAAAATCATGTCAGATGTTTGACCACATACGCCTGATTCTCATCGCTAGATCTCACCGAGACCAAGCGCCGCCAAGCTTCTACCCCGAGCGCGCCCTGCTGCCCCTGCCGGCGAGATGCTTAACCCATTCGTCCAGTACTCCACATGTCAGGTTCGTGCTAGGGCATCACAAGGTGATGCAGCTCGTGCTTCTCCTTCGCCGGCGTGGATCTTCCGCAGAAAGGTGGAGCGTCGAGGTAGATGGTGGCGGCTGCACTTCCTCCTTCGCCGCCTGTTAGGCTTCGTCGGAGATGCGGGGCATCGAGGCAAACGACGGCCGCCAGAAATCGGGAAATTAACCCATCCTCAAAGACATCTCCGCATCGGCAAATCCTCTTTCCAACTTCTCATCGCCCACATACGCCTTGCGCTCTGGGTCTATGGCGCCTTCTCTGCCTCGCCAAGCCCTTGTGTCGCCATTACGGCCCTTGGTCCGTCGTCGCCGGCACCACCAAAGGCACTGGCCGCGCCATCGCCTTCCGCCACGCCTTCTTCGGCATCGGCCTCTTGTTACCTTGATTTCCCGTCCACCTCGCCTACTTTGTTTTTGCCGCCGCCGTCCTCAGCACCTCCGCCTCTGCTGCAGCAGCTCGTGCACGAGCCTCAACTACTACTGTGCGTGTCCTCAACCTTCATCCTGATTGTGCCATTTTTTCTAACGATCCAGGGATTCTGCATGCTAAGTGACGTAGCAATGGGGATCCGATAGGGCAAGTTCTACGACGTGGAGTAGAGCGGGTATGAGGGGAAGGACCTGGCGCCGGCTTCATGACCACGACCACCGCGTCGACAAGAAAGGTAATTATCTTTTCCCCTTTCGAACGGCACCTTGATTGGAATATTCATGGTGGGAATGAAAACGGATACAACACGCTGCAGAGTTTCAGATTTTTATTTATTGTGTATGCTTTGCTTTCTCAATCGGTAATGCAACAACTATTTAGCTAACAATTGCAGTACATTATGTTCAGTGGAATTAGCTATATGAAGTGAGTTTTCTTTGCGTCTGTAGTATGCACTTGATTGCACCGGGACATGTTACATTCCCGTGCTGCGCCGAACCGCTCCCACCGGCGCGGACGCCTCCATCGCCCCGTCTCGGTGTACTTCATCGTCCATGTGCACATTGTGACTGGTTTCTTTCGACTTAATTTGTGCAGGTCGATCCGAATAGAGCGCCGGGAGGATTTGGGGGCGCGGTTTATTGCTGCTAATTCCAGCATGGGTTCCACCACTAGGGGATCATCAATCAGGATGTATAAAGCAGGATTTGTCCAACTGAGACTTTCACCTCCTGAGGTTTTAGCACCACCGAATACATTTCATGTAGCATTGCTTAAGTCTTGAGTCGTTATTTGCAAATTGTGGAGCTGCAGTTAGTTTCTTCCAACCGTAAGCACGTCTTAGTAGCCACACTTTGAGTACTCTGTGACTAGATTTTGCATATCTATCAGCGCACTAAATTCTAGCATATTGATTTGCGTCAAAGAAACCAAGAAAGAAAGAAACGAGAATCATGTCAAATGTCACCATCTGGCTTGAGCACCGTATCTTGGAAACAAGCCCTATCTTTTCTGGTGCTAATTCTTTTGGTATTGTCAGATATATTTGTGAGCCTAAAATCATGAGGTACATCAATATAGCTGCTATGCTGCCAAACAAGACCATCAGGGATGCTGCACTGCTGTGCTGACATGGTACAGTTAAGTTTCTTCCACATGCCTAAGTATCTCTTCTCCATACTTTTTTCGTTCTGATGTTACTGTATGTTTTTTCGTTCCACATGCCTAATTATGTTTTTACTGCTGTGATAGCGTCATTTTCATTTTGCTAAAATTCTAAATATATGTGCACTGGAATTGAACACAACCAGTAACTCCAACACATTCTCTTTACCAATAATTTTATGAGTATTATCTTCTTCGTATGTACTACCTTTTCCGTTCCGAGTTTTTCAATTAATCCATACATGCTAATATGTCAATGTCCTGAAATTTATTACTGTACCTTATAATTATTACGCAAAAGAATAGGTAACTTGAATGGTGTATTACTTCTGAAAGTTCTATGACTAGATTGCCAGTTACCAACATCAAGCAAATAAAGGAGGAGTTCGTAGAATTTGCCCCTGGTTACTATAGAATTTGGTTTCAGCTACTAGGCTGGAAAAAAAATTGGACACCAAATTATGCAACACATATAATGAGCTGCCTTGATGAGGTTCCATGTAGACAAAGTTGCGACTCAGAAAGTAGTTGCCAGTGATCTTGGCGAGGTGGGCGATCTGAGACTTGGAGTAGGAGAGATATATTACAGGGCACAAAGCTCCGTGGGGATGAGCGACGATGCAGGTATGGTCCTCTTCTTCCTGGTCGAGACCGTCTGCTTCCCGACCAACGATGGCGACAAGATCGATCGTGCTTCCCGCCACTGCCAAGAAACGCCATTTTGCCACCAATAACCTAGGCGAAGCGGGTGGGAGGACAGGGACGATGCTGAGAAGAACTCGCCGGAGAGAGGCATGCTGCGTCTGGGAGGGGATTTTTCGGGATGGGACGATGTATTTCCCGTAGAAACTTCAAAATTAAACGGGCTCGGGGGATATTCCAGGATTAGCGGTTGGGCCATGAATTTCCCCTCCTATCCCGTCAAACACCAGAGAAGTAAACGAGCCCTTAAGCATGTTTACAACTCTCCAGCCACCCGGAGCCAAACTTGTCTTGCCAATATTTTAGGAATCCATCAGGTATTTCACATCACTGTATGGATTATTATTTCCAGATTTTCTTATGGTGTATGTGTTTTAATTAAAGTGTGAGTTTCATGTTTCAGGTTAAGCAAACAATACATGGTAATAAAGTGAAGACGGATCCGATGGTGATGGAAATCTTCTCTTTGGACACGATGTGTCACAGAAAAATGATCTCAAAAGTGCCGACTCAAGTAATAGTGACAGTGTTTACTTGGATCAAAACTTTGTCGACGATATGCGTGTTTCTCTTATCTATATTGGAGGAAGAATGAAACATCTCTTGCAGCGAGAAATTTGATATGATACATCTTTTCTCATGGTATGTGTTTACTTCAGTAGATTACACTCGCAGTCGATTATTCTCATGTACTAGCCTCTTCTTGTGGGAGTGGACAAATAAGATCATAATTTTGTATTCGATCGATTACCTGAGGCAAGCACCTGGAGACATGGGTAAAAACTTCCTTCCTGATGCTAAAGAATATTTCGCCAATGGTAATTTCGCCCAGATAGTAGTACAAGAATAACAATTTTAGGATCTGTAAATCTTCTGCTCGTGGAAAGTGTAACTTTTGAAATATTGACAGCCAGAAGCCTCCTCATCAAACTGAACCAGGTTTTACTCATGCTTTATTCAATTAAGATTTTCTCTCGGGGTTATCCAGCTCATCTTCTGACATATGTTTTGTCATTTGCAAGCAGTGTACATAGAATGTGTGCATAGCTCCTTCCCAAATAAAGTCATGAACAGAGGAACTGGATACAGGCAGGGTCATGTCAGTGTGCTCCTATGTGTTTGCTATTTTTCCTCTTATTAGTTGGACTTTATTTCCAAAGCAAGAAGACATTTAGTTTAGTGTTAACTATGTACATTACTAGCAGGAATAAGTTTTCATTGTTGAAGAACATAATACCAAAATAGATCTTTTATTTTTCATGCAGGCTAGGAAGCCCTATACTAATTAAAAAAGTATGTCTTTGACATGTAAAGTAGTTTTAAGTGAATTGCTTTTGGGAATGGGGGTAGTTCATGGGGGGTGGGGGTCAAGCGGTATCACGTAACTCATGATGACAATGGGCTCATTTTCTATATATAAAAAAAACAAATTGCACTGAAATTGACTCTAACAACGTTCCATTTTTCAGATCACCGTTTTGTTGACATGAAAAGATAGTACTACTATGTTTGCAGTAAGGAAAGCACCGTGAATTAGGGTGACTAAGAGAAAAGAAAAGCTTGGTGCAATGTCCTTTGAGCTAGAGCGTGTGTCTTCGTGGAATGAACCATAAAATGATCTTTCATTTGATGCCAACAATAGATTTTTATGGAATCATACATTTAGTAAAGAAGAATCTCATCGTTTATTAAATATTATGGATGTATGTTTTTATCTTTACTATTAAATTGGAGTTGGACGTACGTTGGTACGTCAAACTGGATCGTCCGCTCGTCGCTCGCTCAATCGCCCGAATCAGCGCGCGGCCCATCTCCACAAGGGCCCAGCAAAAGCACCGCTCCAAGTTGCGGTCAGCGCGCGGCCCATCTCCACAAGGGCCCAGCAAAAGCACCGCTCCAAGCTGCGGTCGATAACGCCTCACTTTCCCTTTCTTCCTCCTGTCGCTAGGGTTCAGCCGCCTTCTCTCCGCCAACACTTTATGGGCACTCCTGTGACCGCGAGCCGCCGCCGCCTAGGGTTCAGCCCCACCGCCGCGTCCTTCGACGCCACCGGCCGCGACACGCCCGGAGCTCTCCGCCGCCGGCTGGCCGCCCCTTCCTCCCATTGTAAGCCATGGTAACCGCGACGAAGAAGCTGCTACCGATGCACGGCGCGAGTCCTCGCCACAAAGAAGGCGGTTGGCGCTGCAGCCATCGTCGGTAGACACAACGCCAAGTGTATGCAGGTACCCATCTCCTCGTCCCGCTCTCCAGTCCATAGATTCTGATCCAGTTTGTTCAGAACTGCAGACTCATAGGCCTCTAGGAGTTAACGACTTTCTCATGCGGTCCCCATGCTGTTTTGGCAATCGGTGCATCTTGTAACCATCGCCATGGGTTTCAATCAAATACACAGTTGTTGTTTCGGAGTTTGCTTGATGCTCAGAAATAAATCCTACATGAAAATATTGCTCATGTTACTAACATCAAACCGCAGCAACTAACACCTCGTTGTCCACGGTTCTTGGTTCCTTTCACTCATTTTTGTAGTGTTTGTCTAGATGCAAGCTCAACAATATGACACACCACGACACCAATGTAATAATGATAATCATGTACACCTGTCGTTTCTATTTCTCTGTAGAGGTTGATGTGTAACCTGATACTTCTATTTTTCTATAGATATTATTTATGGAACAAGAATTCAAGTGATCCTTGGATAACAACTGCTCTCCGAGAACTGGAGAAATTCAAGAGATAAATATGGAGCAAAGACAGTGCCATAGCCACATGCTACAATCTTGGTCTAAGCTTTTAAAGGCTCTTTTGCAACTAAGATGAAATGGAGGTTCTACTTCCCGGTTTTCTCTCTGTCGTATTACAGCACATGTACAAAGAAACCAATTCATTTTTAGATATCCAGATCAATTCTGGAATCGTGTTGTGTAACAGTTATCAGCAGCTGGCCTCTTTCTTGCATACAATTGACACTGCTATCATTAGCAAATATAATTAGTTATTTCCATGCAGTATGAACCTTCAAGAACAAGTTGGACATATTATGATCTATTTTACTTTATTTATCTCTGAGCTATATAAACTTGGATAAATTCCACTACAATAATAAAAACATGATCGTGATAGCGGTCACTCATGTATATAAAATATCCTGGCATGTCTTTAGGCAAGTGGCTAAACTAACTAAACCATTGACATGCCAATGGGTCTCATGCTTTATTATTGTGGGCACATTCGACGGGTCTATATTTTATTTTCCCATCTTCAAATATGTAGCAAAGAAAGTTGCATAGCCATACACATTTTCTTCGTTTTATTTTATACTAGATTGGTATGAAAGGTGAGGTGTGTTTGGTGTTGGTTTATAGCCAGGTTTATTAATGAGAGAAAGTTGCGGAGTTTCACAAACATTATGTAACCTTATAGATCTACTACATTAGTGAGCGCATATTATCTGCAGTAATATTATG
The DNA here is from genome assembly GCA_028641055.1 of Alopecurus myosuroides. Taxonomy (NCBI): domain Eukaryota; kingdom Viridiplantae; phylum Streptophyta; class Magnoliopsida; order Poales; family Poaceae; genus Alopecurus; species Alopecurus myosuroides. The sequence continues at coordinate 155,028,221 of CM054061.1, read as the reverse complement.
TGATATTAGCTGCAGTCATCTCCTTTCATTCTGTTCTTATTTTTCTGTTGCTCTGCGAAAGAATAAAAAATTCCTAATGAATTTTTTGTTTCATTCACAACTCTACAGATCAAGTGCTAATGGATTATTTGTTTTTAAAATGGGGCGATTGTTGGGTTCAGTTCATTTCATAGGAGTGGCTGACTGGCAATTGGAAATAGACGCAGATAAAGCATATTACACAGTGGAAGGTTTGCTTCTGCTGCTAACTGTTGTTGCGTTGTTGTTAGAGACCAGTTCTTGTGTAGATATTTCTCATGTAGATTAAAATTGGTGGAACCTTAAAAAATCACAATGGGAAAAGGCATTATTAGACATACCTAACACTAGACACCATGAAGTTGGGTCTGTCCACAAATCATGATTTCCTCGTTTTAAAGTTGGGAAATTTGTGAGAACATACATATGCTAAACTTCATTGTGCTTTTTGCAGTCTGAATTAAATACTGGTGACTACAAAGCTTGCGATTACTCCCTACATATGCAACTGGACAAGACCTTCCTGAGGGCATCAACGGTTGACTATGCATACAAGTGCACATACAGAGGACACGTCTTGTCCAGCAGGCGGAGGTTCTTTTGCATGAGCTCGACCAGACTGGGCTACGGCTTCCATCAGAACAAGAGAGTCTCGGTTGCATTACTTGTGTGAAGCTATAAGAAGTTATTGTGCCCTATGTAGCTGATAGGTATACACCACCCAATTGGATATTTTTTAAGTGTACATGATGTGCTGATAGCCACTTATGGGATGCCAAATCATAATTATATTGTATACCATCCATATAACATGTAGCATGTTTACTTGCACACCATTTGATTCTTATTACAACATTTTTCAGTTTTGATTTGCTGCAACTTTGACGCCTACCTGTTCGATATGAAGGTATAGTGGGTGATTATTACCAATATTTAGGAGTGCTATTTTTCTTGTTAGCTATTTTCTATTCTCTCCGTTGCCTTGAAATTGTTTGGTTATACAATTGCTTAAATATTTGTTGATCGTGCCAATCATAAGTCGGGACCATTAGTGAACAAAAATTAATTTATACTACTTGAATCTATTGCATGCACTTGTGCAATACCGAAGTCTAGAAACATTGGCTTTGCATCGGGATAAATTAATTTTCCTGGTGTGTTAAAAGTCGGACATAGTTTTCCAGTATGTCTGATGGTATCTACTACTTTTGCCTTGCTTCTTTATGCAGCTAGAGTTCTGCAAAAGAATTATGGGTGACACCTCTGTTCATAGGGGCTCAAAGCTGTCATATCCCGTTCTGATATGTCTCAAAACACTATGTAGTTACCCCTAATGCATTTTATTCCAGGTCCACCAGTGATGAATGGTCCCCATATTTTTCATCGAAGTTCACTACAATCACGTTAGCTTTGTTTCTTGATTATCTGTACGTCGAAACATTATCCAGAACATGATGGCAATGTGCACAGAAGAACTTTTTTTCTAACCAACTTATCTTTCTAATTGACTTGCCTTGAGTATTTTTAAAGCTTGTATGTACACTCTTGCTAGAGAGTATAACTATGACTACTGAGTTACTCTATTACTCTCTTCATGTACGAGGCTAAGAATTAGGGATGCAAGTGGACCATCCGGCGGGCAGAAAGGACGGGCCGCTTCATTTTTTTCTTTTGGATTTTGCTAGACGGTAATCATGTTCGTGTTCACTTAATCACTCAAAGAACCGAAATGGAGCGGACTGGGTTTTCGAGTCTAGCAGGTGTCCGCATGCATGCCTACTAAGAATTGTGTAAGGACTGACTGTTGTACTATTTATGTCTCAACTGAAAATATCGGTCACTAATTATTTCCTCTTAATATTTACTGTCGTGTGGGCAAGCTCTAGAAGAAATCTGGTGAAGAAATGGTTTTCAGCCTTTATCTTGAGTATACATTAGATTTTATATGGACAAACCATAGTTTTAAATAGCTGACTATAACCTGCAGAGAATTTTTGGGCTAAATGAATTCATGTACAATTTTCGGCTATAACCCCATTTTGAGGGTCGGGGCTATTTTCTATAGCCGGCTATTTAAAACATTGGGACAAACCGACAAGCACCATGTATTCTTATTTCTTAGCTAGCTGCACCAAAGGCTGAAGAGCTCCCTACTGTGGCTCCTAATGTTTTGACTCACTTGAAGAAGAGTGTTAACCCGATAGTGCAACAAGACAAAGCATCATCGGGTAGCAGCATTCATCCCCCTCTTTTGTTGATCACTATATGAGGGTGTGTTCGCGAATTGCAAGAAGAACGACTGGGGGGGACTCAAAACACTGTATGTGTTTCACGTGAATAGTATTAAATAAATTTGAAACATCCTCGAATTTAATGTATCCTACCAATCCTTCTTTTATATCACTGATGAAGAGCCTTTGGCATAAATTGTGGTGGACAATTTAAGCTGAACACACTTATTTACAATAGAGAAAAATTAACCTAGTCCTTCGGCAAAACAATCTTTCCAATGAAATGTTGATTAAATAGGTCTATGAATTTGCATATATCCTAAATGTAAGGTATGTGCGACAAAAAAAATTGCATGAAATGTGTGACAAAAAAAAGACCGGCATGAAATGTGCGGCGAGGAATGCCTTCTCCCGTGGCAACGCACGGGCATTCAACTAGTTGGAATTTAATTGAGCAAGTTATGAATTTCACCATTTAAATGATTTAATTAAAGTATTAAGTAATTTCATTAATTTTATTTATCCAAAACAGAAAACAAATGTTATATTTGGAAAGAGTATGAAATTTTGGATGGAAAACATATTTTATATGGGCCATTTGAAATAAATTTGAATTAGTTATGAATTTAATCAAATTCAAAGGAGTTATTTGAATTTGAATTTTTGAAATTTTTTGAAATATTCAAAACAGAAAACAAAATGCATATTTGAAAAGTTCATGATTTTCTGATTGGGATGCATATTTTATTTGTTCAATTTGAAGTTAAATTGGAGGAGATATTAATTGTACAAAATTTAGTTTCAAATTTCCATTTAAAAGAAACAGAACATGGAATTTTCTACAGGGGCAGGGCCACCCACGCTGGCTGACAGTGGGCCACGGCCAGCGTGGTGCCACAGTGGCGTGTGTGGAGTGTGAGGTGGCAGTGGGGGTCAATGACGTGTGGGCCTGGGGTTCTCGCGCGCGTAAAACATAAAAAAGGGGCCTTTATTCGGCCGAGGGGGATCGAACCCGCGTCTCCCCAGCGCGCGCAAGGAACATGGCCAATGGGCTAGTGCTGTAGTTGTGATAGGAACAGAGCGTGATGGAATATGAGGCAACCGTCCGCGTTTAAACTAACGAAACTGAAACTTTCGTCAGTTAACAGCGACAGCACGGAAGGAAAACATGCAGCGACCGGCGGCGATCACCGCGGTGCGGCTCGATGGCTCGCACCCAGAGCAAGGGGAGGGGAGGAAGGAGTCGAGGGACGGAGGGAGTGCTCACATCGGGGGTTCGTGACGTCGTTCTGCTCGTGGATGACGGAGATGGCCGGAAGATGGCATCAGTCGGGCGCACCGTCAGAGGTGGCCGGCGGAGCAGCAAGGAAGCGCGCGGCCTCGCTAGGCCGCCTCGGGTCCGTAATTCCCGCGCAGAAGGTGAGGGTGGCGAGGGGATCCCATTCCCGTGGATGGTTCAACTCGAGGAGGATCGCGGCGACGGCAAGCGGCCACTGTCTGACGGCGGCCTGCTGCTCTGTGGTGTGGAGGTTCAGAGAAAGCATAGAGGGAGGTGGAAGAAACGGATGGCGGCGGCAGAGTGAGAGGGTAGGGCTAGGGCTTAGGGTTGCAGGAGGTTTTATGGAGGGCTCGAGCCGGTACGGCAGCGCATTGGAGGGGGAGGAGGAGATCATGCGGTGGTGGAGGTGGTCGTACCACGGTGACGCCAGCAGAAGGAAGAAGACGGAGCGAAGGGGTACCGGGCCAAAATAAAAACAGAGGGGAGCTGGGCCACTAGGTGGACTGGGGTGGGCTGGGGGAAGAGGGGAAAGGGCTGGTGGGCTGGCCTGCCCTCTCTTGGCTGCTCTCCTTCTCTTTGTTGTTTTTAATTTTTTGTTTGCACATTTTTTTTTTGTAGAAAAGAGAGAGAGAGAGAAAAGAATAGGGTTTGGGGTTTTTATTTTATGATTAAATTTTATTAATTTGCAAAACAGTAAGTCAAAGCAATGTTAACATTATGTCCAAATATTTGATTTTTAAGTTGCTATTTGAATTTCCAATAGTATTTCATAAGGATTTGATTTTTAAACAATTTTATTCAATAAACTCAAACAATTATGAAAACTTATTGAATTTAATTGTTTGCAAGATTTTAATTTTTAAACCCACATTTGGAACATGCCAATTATGGATGAATTGATTTGAATTTGAATTTGCCATTAGGGTGTTGATAAAAAGGAATTTTTATTAACAAGCAATTTAAATAAATTCAACTTCAAAACTATTGAAAAACAATTTGAGTTGTTTAGTTTGCAACTTTTAATTGGAAATTTTGGACATGTTTTGAAAGTTTAAATTGGTTTGAATTTTTGAGTTGTTTTGAAAGACATGGTGCAATGCATATGATGCATGTGATGCAACCAAAAGGAAAACAACCAACTTTCTACTTGGGGAAAACACCCCAGGTGTTACACAAATGTTGTTTGAAAATATATATGAGCAGATAAGAGGTTATGCTTGCCTTTCTTAAGCAAAACCAGATAAAGACTTCATGAATAATTGCTTGACTTGTCGGTTAAGATCGAGTATTCGCCAAAGGAATTGTTGTTCTTCACTTCAGAGTCGCATTCTACCGATAAGAAACAAATACCGGAAAAGAGCAACAATCAACACATGGCATAATGCAATGCGCAATATGTATGCATGACAAGTTAATGCATTTAAGTAGAGCCCTAAACATGTTCGAGAAGTTACTAGGGTTCGTATGAGAGTTATGCATCTTTAGTGAAATTAACCCCAAAATGGACCTCGGAGGCACTTTGGGCAATTCTGAAAGTGAGTCAAATTTTAATTACTGGCAAAGCAGAAGAAGAACAACCTGATTTGGGTTTGGCTGGTTGAAATTTAGCTCTCCTGTCCTACGTTCTCCCTCTTCTATGCATGTAGATTTTGTTTTCTGGGTTATTTGTGCGAGACAGAAGCAGGAGCGGTCTTGCGAGGTAAGAAGATGACTTTAAAAAAGTGAATAGAAACAGAAAGGAAGAAAAAACCACTTTTGACGGGGTTTTTTTTTGGCTGACGTCAACAATTCTAGACGTGAAAAGAAAGGGAAAAGAGAAAGGAGCGTTTCTCTCCGGTGGACCGTTTTTGTAACACATATGTATCTATTGGCTGGAAAATTTGACTGATGCCTAATTGAAAATCGACAGAATTCCTTATTTGGCCCTTAATTAAAATCTTGTTCTCTATTTGGCCCTGGAAAAAAAATCTTCCCTATATGACACCTTAACTTAATTTTCTTCCTAACATGGCCCTATGGTGCATTTTAAACACAAATGGGGATGTAAAAAGACTCTTTTGCCCCTGATGTATTTTTGTACCAAAATTCATAATAGAAGTTGAAAATAAGCATAGTTAGATTCTATGCCATATTGGTCCCACACGATCTTGCACTCATTTTGTAGAGTCCGTCTCATATACGTGTATACTTAGCACAATTAGATGCTTAATTCTTCTCGGCCAAAAACATAATTAGCAAAATGAACCATGTATGCGAGATGTGTATATATTGTGTATGAGATTGGTTTGTCGAGTTGGATGGTTAATGAATTGTGGTGACGAAGTGTCAATTGGGGGAGACGTCTCAATATCACGACGATAGTTTTAGAGAGGATGTACCATCTTTTTTATTCGTGATTTACTCAATTAGCTACTCCCTCCGTCCACTTTTATAAGGCTCACTTTTTAGCATTCAATAGTAAGAAATGAGCCTTATAAAAGTGGACGGAGGGAGTATTAATTTATGTTTGTACCGATATGAATGTACTTCTACTATATGGTGAAATGTTGGTTTCAATGTACTATATGGAGTAGAAGAATTTCTTACATATCACTGAGGGCATGCATGTATATTGAATTATTGATCCACCTAACAGTTTTTTTATCCAAATAGCGAGAGAGACTAACGTAGCCATCTTGCAAATTTTTCAGTCTATAAATAGCTCGCGAGGATTGTATCACAGTGCAACAATTCACGGCCACCATCTAGCAGCATATCAAGCTAGCCGTAGCGAGAGCGTAAGAGCATACCTATGCATATAGCGGCGACGACGCGCACCGCCTGTGCTCTCGCGCTGGCCATGGAGAGCGAGCTGGTGGGCGTAGGGCATGTGGTATGGGATACGACCCTGGCGGTGTATGTGGAGTGGTAAGCCGACCAGCGGCGCGGCAACTGCGCGCTCGGGCACTCTGACTACCGGAGCTTCCGGTACGGTGAGAACATCTTCCGAGGCGGGTTCGGCGCCACGTGGACGGGTTCGACGCCGTGGACACGTGGGTTGAGGAGAAGAACTTCTACGACTACAAAGCAACAGCTGCTGGGGCCCGTTCAGGCGCGGCCCGCACCGTGCGGGCACTTCACGCACGTGGTGTGGCGCGACACCACCTCCATCGGTTGCGCCTGCGTAGACTGCGACAACGACCTCGCCGTCTTCGTCACCTGCAACTACTCCCCGCCGGGGAACTGGCCCGGCCAGCGCCCATGGCTGGCTGCACCACGTTTGGCTCCTGCTTAAGTATCCATGCACTACTAGTGCCATGGTGCTGATCGATCCAGCCATGGTGCTGCCATGTCTACGCGTGTACGTGTCTGATCCCGTGTTTATGCTCTTGTCAGTAATATGATTTTCCATATTGTGTGTTTGCAATAAAGAGCTCCGGATCTTTGTGTGTACTAGATCATGTAGGACGCGCTGCCGCGTCCGTCTATTTAAAGTGTAATATTGTTAGGAATTTATTATGGAAATACATCTTGAATTTAACTAATAAGTTTGAGACTAGCAAAAAAGTCCGTGCGTTGCAACTGTAACGATTTCAGTAGTATAACTGAATTATGTAACGCCCTGTTTTCAACCTCTATTATGAATTTTGGTACAAAAATTCATTAGGGGCAAAAGAGTCTTTTTACATACTCATTTGTGTTTAGAATGCACTATAGGGCCATGTTAGAAAGAAAATGAAATTAACGCGTCAAATAGGGAAGAAATTTCTTTTAAGGCCAAATAGGGAGCAAGATTTTAAGTAAGGACCAAATAAGGAATTCTCTCTTAAAAATCAGTGGATTTTTAGATAGACACTCCCTAAATCAACGGAGGCCTGTTGAAAATCAGTGACTGACTGGAATCGAATGATAGCTGGGCCTGAGCTTAGAAGGAGGCTGAAAATAAGCCCATGGTTTACATTAACTTCCCGCAGCCCACAAGCGATAAGCCCTTATTCTTGCCTGGCTGCTTTGCCTGGGCAGTCCTCCCCGACCACTCGCGTCTCCATGGCCGACGACGGAGCAGCCGCCGGCGCAGATCATTCTCCTTCTCCTCCGCCTCTCTATACCTCGGCGCCGAGCGACCTACACCTCGATGCCGCAACCTTCGCCCACACCCCATACTACTGGTAACCGATCCCTTCGCCCACACCCCATACTACCGGTAACCTTCACCCACACCCGTACTTGCTCAAATAGGTAACTATGGCTGTGCCACGAATTCTTAGGTCTTCCCGTCGTGTGCTCGAACACAGGGAAGTTCTGGGTAGGTTTCTTTTCATATGTTGGCCATTAGAAAATCTCCCTAGTGTCAATATGCCAAACTTTGGCAGATTATCATCTAGTTAGATTGTTAGAATATCCTTCTTGGTATTGAAATTAATTGAATGGACTTGCTGATTTATTTTTATATGTTGGCCGTTAGCAAATCTGGAAAGATTATTCTGTTGAAAAAAAAAGCTTTTGGTTGATTTTTTAGATTGGTTTGATTGATTGTTAGTTTTACATATTGAGGATGATTCTTAAACTGCAGTTATTGTGGTACTATTGCATGACACTCCTCAGCCATTTAATAATGTGTATTGTATAGATTGATACCCTTATTTCATTCAAATGTGTCAAATTAACTATGTTCATCCTCTTGTTTTATTCTCTTTAAAGTGTTTCTCTAAGGTTTATAAATAATGTATTCGAAATTCAAAGTAGTTTGCTGTTTTTATTCATTGAATAACAGCTGGATTTAATTTCCACTGTGTAGTGAAGAAAATGTGTACTTGCTATGCAAGGAACTGATTAGATCTGGACTTGCTGATCCTGCGGGCACTGACCTTTACGCTGTTTTCATATCAAATGAGGAAAAGAAGGTGATTTGATTAGATTAGGTTTTATATTTTGTACTATTTTAGTGTGTTATTACTTCCTTTTGTTCTTAAATCCTTATTTAGATAGCAGTTACCTCTCTTTTTTGTTACTTATTATGGGTTGTGATGTGTTTCGCTTGGAATTCCAGGTTCCTCTCTGGTATCAGAAAGCAAGTCGTGGTGATGATGGATTTGTCTTGTGGGATTATCATGTAATATGTATCCAGGTAAAAGATAAATTAGTTTAAGTGTCGCATTTTCTTCAGCCCTGTACTATGATTGAGCTCTACGTGTTCTTTTTATGAATTGTGAAAAAGTTATGTTAGAGGAGTGAGGGCATGTTTCATTCTTCGCTAACTTAACCCCGACAAAATGTAGGCTAGTTTGGATTTTTGGAAAACAATTTAGTTTACCGATAAATGTTTGTCATGCCAAAGTTTCTTATCACCATTGTCTACTTGTCATAACCACAAGTATTAGCCAACACTCACCTAATTTATGTGTGATGGCCAACAAAACATCTCATTCCTCATGTATTATTTTGTTTGATAAATTAAATTTCGTTCTTACGGTAGGTTTTAGAATCTAGGATGTTTTATGTATGGGTTCCCTTTTCTAGTTGTTTTATTATGCTGTATCCATGTAGGATGTAAAACGGGCACTAAGGGGAAGTTATTATCGATGATGTGGCATTCTGATATGTCATTGTTAGTACTCAGCTTTAACATAGCTTGGGATTAAGATTTATTGTCAGCATAAAAGCATTGCCTTTTCTATGAAATAGCATTTTACGGCACTTACTTATTGTTATGCATATGAAAGTCCAGGCGAAACAAAGGAGATGTTCTTGATCTTGTTTGGGATTTGGACTCCAGTCTTCCTTTCCCATGTCCATTCCTCCAGTATGTTTCCCAGGCCATTCAGCCACTATCATTTGGTGACTCCATCTATGGAAGGTAATGGTCTGTTACTTTTAGTGATTATTTTGCAGACATCAGTTACAGTCTACTTATATAAAGAAAGTACATGGAAGCTCTCTGTAATGTATCTAAAACATACCATGTGGCCATGTATTATTACACAGTTGACATGATGCTGCTCTTTTTACATGAAATATGTGTGTAGTGGGCGGGAAAATCGTTTGAAAGTTTTGAATTTAGGATTTAGCATGCATCCTTTTTATGTAAATGGCTCTCGATCATCTATTAGATGGATCAGAATGTAACATTGGTGAGAGCAAATTGGATTGTGTCCATGCAAGATTACGTGTATACTGTATGTCAACCTCCTCATATAGGTGTAATGAAAGGTGATGCGTACTAGTTCGGAGTTGATCCTTTTGTGTGTGCAAATTATTGTGTTATTGAGGACAACAGCATTGTGTATGTTGGTTACACTGACACAACGTAATGTAGATGTGGCTACTTATGTTCCCATCCTAGGTTAGATCAAATCTGCTCCGCTGCATCTCCATGTATATCTAAATAGGCGAACACGTCTCTCAAATATCGGAGGGCATGAATGATAGTTTGGTTTTGGGGTTGAAAATCAGTACTAACTGTCTACCATCTGCTGTTTACAGACTTTTCCGTGTAATTCATGGTCCTGTATTTCTTCGATCATTCGCATCAGATAGAAGCCACATGAAGGACCCCATGGGGAATTGGATTGCGCCACCCCCAAAATATGAAGCAATCGTCGCTGAAGGTATCAGATTATATGCCTGGATCATCTTGTGACAATTCATTGCACTCTCTTACTCTCCTATCCATCAAGTAGTTCTTGGAAATATCAGCCATGGATAGAACATTTACACATCTGGACATACGATGAGAAGAAGCAGTAGTGAAAAAATCTAACATTATCTCTAGTGTTCTGTTGAATTTATGTCATTATATGATACTATCTCTGTAGTACATGGTTAATTGTAATTTGAGGATAACTAGTTTGTTGAATTTGCAGCACGTTTACTTATTATTGCTTCCAACCTGTTTCAGATGGGAACACCAACAACCTGAACGAGTACATCGCCATGTCCACGAATGATGTCAGGGACCTGGAAAGTATGGTTACTGATGTCTGCTCCAACAAACATGGTGTGGTGGCAAACGAAACGTTGCTGCCCAAGTTCTTCTCTCGATTGGCTGAATGACATCCTTGACACGAGTGCTTTGAGTTATCTTGATATTCGAAGCAGTGTCAGAGTTTTACTTTCTGGTTTAGCGGCCGAGTTCTTATAGTTGGTGAGATCTTATGAACCAGATTATAAGGATATTGTTAATCAATGGTATTGCGCTTGTCTGATGATGTCGTGCCAGGCCATATCGAAAACATGTTATTTTTGCAGTTGCTTTTTTTTTATTGTTGTTGTTGTTGAGTTACTCACACCTGAAATGCTGAAACTATTGTGGCAATATCGTTTTAATTATTGGATTACCAATGAGCCGTATCTACCATGTTAGTTTAATTGAGTATGGTGTATAACTGCGAGAAACATGCAATCTTATCTTGGCCAGCTGCTCTTCTAACTAACGGTCCAAACTACCACAATAATTTTAGCTTGATCTTAAACCACCACGCTAATAATAATAGCTGAAACGAAGAAGGACGGCCATTGATCCTGCCTGATTCCAGCAGGATAATCTATCAACGTCGTGCCAGGCTGCAGGCCTTATCAGCTATCAGCACCTACTTTCTGAGTTGAGATTTCTGCTTGACAAAGATAAGATGCAACTCGTGGATCACGGTTCGATTCCATTAAATCACAAGATTGCAAGGACAGCTGACGTACCAAACGCAAACGGGCCAATAATTAACGCTGCTTAGTCGCTGGCGCCATTCAGAGTTCCAGAGCACGGCCGCGGATCCATGGTTTCCAAGGTGCCGCTTTCTCCAACGCACTGGCAAGTGGCGACTCGCGGCTTTTGCACGTACGCGAAGAACCAAATGCAAAAATACAAAAGATTTCCGACCTGACGAAAATTCTGGAGCTTATCTCTTTTTTTCTTTTGGAAACGGGAATGTTCTGCAGCTTATCGATTTCTCTTTCTCCTTCTGCACTCGGGTAGCTGAAGAAGAAGAGCAGCTTGATTGCTTTGACTGTGTGTGTCTATGATGGGGAAAAGAGACTGTGACAGCTCACTAGAAACACTATTACTGTCTTCTGATCATCTCTTGGCAATAGGGCACACGCAATGCATGAAAGAAAACTATATCATGAATGATACTACCTCCGATCCGATTTAATGGTCGGATGGTTAGGTAAAGTTTTGCCTAAACCATTCACAATCTTGCGCCCATTATTTCGGATCGGAGGGAGTATAAAAAATGGAGTGGTCTATTTGTATTTGTCTTCGGTTACTGGCTTACTACCATTGAGATTATTCATGTTATAATGGAACTCTACCTTTTCATTCTTGTGGGTGGTCAAAGGATGATATTATGTCTACCCGCAAAAAAAAAATGATATTATGTCACTCCCTAGAAAAAAAGATATTATGCCAAAAAGAGGGTCTTCTCTCCAAAACAACAAAAGACCATGTACGTAATCATTTTTCATCACACCTATTAAATTATATAGAAATAAAGTTATAAGCAACATATGACGGGAAAATGCATTGTGTTCAGTTGTTAGATTAGTGGAGCTAGTTCATGCATGATTGGTCACCGTACAAATGTAATGACGCGACATGGAGGGAGGCAATCAATCAGGGATCTTCGACCATGCCCCGTGGATCGTTGGCTGGTAGACTTGGTTGGCAGGGTAGACTGCGCACGCTGTGTCTATTAGGTTACCAAAGTTGACAGTTCATTCATAGAGCCTGGAAAAAATCCTATAGCTAACATTTGGTGCCAATGTCTGTTCCATCGTGTTGTTGGATCCAAGAGGGTGTTCCACTGTGATCCTGGATTTCTTTCTTCTCTCCAAATGCCACGAATACAGGCATTTCATACTTCTCGCATGCAGGCCTGGACCATGGTCCTCCATGACACAAAATGTTATTATGCATACAGTGTTACGGGGCAGAGTATGACCATTGTCCACCATGACACAAATGTATTATGCATATACAGTGTTACGGGACAGAGTATGATGCATCATGTTCCTGCTTGCCATGTTCACTCTACCTACTCTTGTACCACACTAGTAACCTACATGCACGCCCACCACGCAAAAATATACTAGCACATCACTGATCTGATAAATAAAAAATGTAACGTAGATCTAAATCAAGCAAATATAGACTATAAAGTTCATAATCTGAACCTCTGATGCAGATCATCCCAGTACACTCACTTCTGCTGGCTGACAAAGCATAGAGCACAGTTATTTTCCTTAATATGTACCCTTCTTTGAACAAGCAAGCCAATCCCCAAAATTCTTGCCATCCCCATCAGATTTATGAGGTAGTAACTTACATCATAGAAATGTCACATATCACATTAGTGAATGCATTGAGTCCACATGATGACGCGGACAGCTTGGCAAGACATTCACACGGAAGGACCGCAACGTGCACTTGTCCCACACAGTTCATGTGATGAATATATATTGGCAATGAATGCACCATTCAAAACAGACAAGAATGAGACGCCAATCAAGCACGTTGACGGATGCTGGCGAAAAGACTAGCCACCGATTCATATTTGGTAATCTTCAAAACAAACACAACACTGCATGGCTAAGCCTATAAGTTACATTTGTGAAGACTGAAAAGGATGCATCCCACTATGACAAGAAATTCTGGCAGAGCCTTCATTTGAACAGCATGATAACTCAAAGAAAAATGTAGCGACAAACTGGGCAGCTGCTCATTTTTGTGTGTGGAGATTTTAGCCGACACGGGCAATAAAACAAAGCAGCGCCAGCAGCAGGAGCATATGAATGGCGCCTCGTTCTTATCTATTTTGAATGGCGCATTCATTGCCAGTAGCAGCAATATCACTGTTGCACATGGAAGAGTAAGAGCATGGCAGAGTTAGGGTAGCAGTTCTCTATGTACCTTCTGAAGATGGAAGTGTCAAAAACAAGTTCCTCTTAACTCCCACTTCAGCACCCGTCCTATCTACATACAATGGATGGAATGGATCCTCACTTGGTGATTCTTGTATGCAGACACAGGAAAAGAGAATCAAGCGAGCTGCACAAAAACTACCAACAATCTATTTTTTCAACTAAGGCATGTCTTCAACCGTTCAACGGATGGCTTATTCTGAAGCTCCACATGATTTGATTTGATCTGGAGCAGCAAAATGAATATCGGTTGCTTACATGGACTGAGAATTGCATTAACAGAACCCAACCCATGTGATGTATCATCTTCATGAGTCATGACCTTACTGAACTGTGTTCTTGTTCAGACTTGAGAGTTCCGACATTACCGGTACCATGTGATCTTGATGGCATTGCCAGCACAGTGGCTAGGATTTGAATCGCAGGGTCTTGCTGGTAAATCATCACTAGTCAAAGCCAGGCCATTCTATTTGGATAGAACAGATATTACCATCCCAGCACCAGAAGAATAAGGTCCATACCTCACGAGCTTTGTCCTTGAGAACAGACTGCCAGCATCAACTGATTAAGCTGGCCTCAAGAAGAGTTGTATCAGTTGAATTTTCTCCCATCTTGCATTGGATTTTCTCTTCTTTGTCTTGGATCTTCTCCTGGTTGTGTAGGACTGCCTCTGTCTGCTCTTGGATTTTTCTTTCATTTTCTTGGATTTTCTCTGGTGTGGCTACGCTTTTCTCAGCTTTGTCGATGATTTGCCCCGTCTTTTCTTGGATATTTTCTGCTTTATCTGCTGCCTCTATCTTTTCTTGAAGTTTGCCTTCCTTGTCTTGGATTTTCTCTGCTTTCTCTTGGATTTCATTTGTCTTGTCCTGGATTTGCTCTGCCTTGTCTTGTTCTTTGACAACTTTGAGCTTGATCTTTGTATCTAAACTACGTGAAAACATTTCAGCTTTACCGAGTGCCTCTGATTCGACGACTTTTACAGTTTGGTTCCTCCTCAGAATCAAGACTGCGTCCTTCTCGATAAGAAGATCACTAGTGCCGCGCACAGTTTTTGCCCGACTAATGCCAAATCTTTGGCCAGCAACACCATCAATTCTAGCCATCAGCTCCAAGAGATTTCTCCTGTCCCCGCCCCCTGCCTCAGAGAACACCTTCCCATGCTTGGGTGGCCGCGGTGGTTTCCTACTAGCACCCACCAACGGCACCAGCTCCTCCAAGGCCGCATCTGCCTCCTTCTCATCATCGTCAAATGCCACTCCTGAAGTGGATTCCTTCTCTGATGCAGCAGCCCGCTTGGAGACGGTCTTCTGAACATCAACAATGGCACAAGGGTTCCCTACCACTGCCATCCCGTTCCACACCTTGGCAGACACGGCCTTGCTGAGGACAATGAGCCGCTCCACGATGTCGGACATGGACGGGCGTCGCTCCCTGTTAGAGCGCACACAGCTCGCCGCCAGCACAGCCAGGTCTCTCCGAGTGGCTGGGTCGCGCGGCGGAGCCACCCGTGGGTCGAACAGCGCGACCACTTTGCCCTTGCGTAGCAGGGGCACGGCCCACTCGACGACGGAGGGTGGGGAGTACTGGACGTCGATGGCCTTGCGCCCGCTCATGATCTCCAGCAGCAGGATCCCGAAGCTGAAGACGTCGGTCTTGGTGCTGAGGCTCTCGGGGGTGACGTAGGCCGGGTCGAGGTAGCCGAGCGTGCCCGCGGGCGCCGGCGTAGCAGCGGCGGCATTGCCGGCCTTGGGGACGCGGAGCGCGAGGCCGAAGTCGCCGAGGTGCGCGTCGAGGTTGGCGTCGAGGAGGACGTTGGCGGACTTGACGTCGCGGTGGATGACGGCGGGCTCGGCGTCGTGGAGCGCGCGCAGCGCCCTGGCGGTCTGCAGCGCGAGGCGGATGCGGCGGCGCCAGCCGGGCGGGCGCGAGGTGGAGGAGTGGAGCAGGTCGTAGAGCGTGCCGTTGGGCATGTACTCGACGACGAGCAGGCGCGGGCGGCGGTCGGGGCCCGGGTCGGAGTAGCCGAGGAGGTTGACGAGGCGCGGGCCGCGCAGGGAGGAGAGGATGCGGATCTCGTTGTCCACCTCGGCGCGGCGCGGGGAGGGGCGCTTGACGGCGACGGCGCGGCCCGAGGGGAGCACGGCCTTGTAGACCGCCCCGTGGCTGCCGCGACCGAGCAGCGCGGCGTCGGCGAAGTGCGAGGTGGCCGCCTCCAGGTCGTCGTACGCGAACCGCTCGATCTCCGGCGCGGCGGCGGGCAGGCGGGCTCTTCCGGCCGAGCGGCGCGAGATGGGGAGCGGCGAGATGGCCGTGATGGAGCGGCAGGTGGCCACGGACGAGTCCGCCCGGCAGGAGAGGTACCCCATTAGGGCCGACCCGTCGCGCCGCGCGCCGTGTGCCGGTGTGCCGGGTCGAGGCGGAGGGAGGAGGAGGAAAAGGGGATCCGAAGAAGAAGAAGAAGAAGAGAAGTGGAGTCGGAACGGCTGCGTGTCTCGGGTGGCTTTGGGGAGCGTTTGGTTTGGTGGGAGGAAATCGAACGAAGAAAGGAAGGGGCCCGCGTCTCCCGGTCTCCGCGCGGCTGCTGGACCCGGCCACCCGGGTCGGGACAGTCCGGGGCGCGGCGGTAAAATTTTGAAGCCGGGCGGCGACGGATTGCTTAATGATGCGGAGCGGCGTCGACGGGAACCAAATTAGAGTCGAGTGGTTATGAATATGGTACGGGCGTGATGATCGTGGGCGGCTCCTCGCGCTTTCTGGCGTGGACGACGGGACGGGTGCAAGTAGCTAGGCTGGATCGTGGCGGTCGCTGTTGTTGGGTGGTGCTCTGCTCGCCGGTGGAAAAGGGTGCAGGGTCCGAGTGGGGTTGGGTTCCTTTCTGTTTCTGTCTCCGTGTCCGGTCCCGGCGAGTACTTGGACAGGTAGATACGTACCAGTGCGCATGCGATCTTTGCTCTTTCGCCCTTTCCAGCCACCCCACTTATTAGGGCATCTCCAGCCGTTGCGCCCCCCGGGCCCAAAACGCCGCCGTTTTGGGCCCGCCGCGGCGCTAAACGGCGCTATTCTGGAACCTGGGGGGCGCGTTTCCCAGTCGCGTCCCGAGCCCAAGAATCGGCCCAAACAAACGCAAATTGAAAAGAGATAAAATTTTATTGAAATTTGGAAACTATGTACATATTCGGCGCGAATTTAAAGCTATTACGAAAAATTTAAACTAAAGCTAACTACTTAACCCCGAGGCTGGCGGCGATCGCCTGGCTGTAGTCGTCGTCGTCGTCGTCGCTGGGGGCGTCGCCGGGGCGCTTGCTTCCCCCCTGTCCCTCGTCGCCGCCGCCGCAATCCCACCTGCTCACCTCGAGCGCCTGCTGGATCACGCCGTCGTCGTCGGAGTCGGAGGCGTCGAGAACGATGTACACGTTCTCCTTCTGCGGCGGTGGGGGAGGGACTCGGAGGCGGGCCGCGTTGGCGGCGGCCTCACGCTCGCGCGCCGCCTTGCGCTGCTCGGCTTCAGCCAGCAGGCGGCGCTGAAGGGCGAGCTCGGCCTCGGTGGTGTCGCGCAGACTCCACTGAGTGGCGGCGTCGACGTCGAGCGGCTGCAGCGTGTCCAGCGACAGCTGCTCCGCGACCTTTTGGTCGGGCCACTCGACCTCGTCGTCGTCGCCACTGCTCTCCGTCTTCGGGCGAACCACGCGTTCGAAGCGTGGCTCGCCGATGCGGAGCGCGCCGCCGCTGCGCCTGCGGGCGGGCGCGCCGGCGTTTAGAAAGGGGGGAGGTGGAGACGGAGTGCCCGGCGGAGGAGCTCGACGTCGCGGACGAGGAAGACGCGCCGGTCCGCCGCGCCACCCACGGCTGGGTGGCCTGCGGCGGCGGCATCTCCAGGCGCGGCTGGTTGCCGGCGTGGATGTGCTGGAGGACCTCCTCGATGGTCCTGCCAGGAGCGCTCCACCAGCGGCGCCGCCCGTGCGCGTTGAAACGGCCCTCGACAGGGCCGTTGTCGTTCAGGGAGTCCAACTCCCGGGCGCGGCGTGTCGTCAGCCGATCCCACCAGAACTCGTCCACGCCGGTGAGCGGGTAGTTCTGGGGGTTTTCCATTCCGGCGCGCATCTCGTGGATGGCGCGGCGGAACTCGGCGTCGGAGGAGGGAAGGGGAGGGACGGGGACCCCGCCGGTGCTGAGTGCCCAGCCGCTCGCCCCCGCGGCGGAGCTAGGTAGGCGCATGTCCGGCGGGCAAGGATAGCCCGCGCGGTACAGCGCCATCGCCTGGCCCCGGCATAGGTTGTGGCGTGGGAAGCCGTTCGCCGCCGCTCCGTCAGACATTGTCGTGGAGAGAAGGGAGGAGTAGAGCGTCGAGAGGAAGAAGGGAGAGGAGAGCTCGCCGGTGTGAAGAATGGTGGGGCGCGGCGCGCGGCGGGGGGGGGGTTTATAGCGGGGCGAGCGGCCGGGCATTTACTGCGCGCGCGCGTCCCCTCGCTGCCGCCCGCCACGCCATTACGCCGGCAGCCTTTGGACGGGGCGCATGCACTGGGCGGCCGCCACGCCATAAACGCCGACAGCCTTTGACCGCACGGTAGTCGAGAAGACGATCACGGGCGGTTCTGTTCCCGCGCTTTCTCGTCGCGTCGTTGACAGGGCTGGCCCACGCGCGCGGCCGCGCAGTTTCGCCCCCCCTAGGCCGAACCCAGCGGGCTGGGTTTGGCCTGGGTGTCGCGGCGCTATTTAGCGCCGAAACGGCGCTATTTGAGCCTCTGGGGGGCGGAGTGGTGAAGAAGCGGCGCTATTCGCCGCTTCCGCCGCGAAAAAAGCCCCCTGAGGGCTCGGGGGGACGGCTGGAGATGCCCTTAAGCTCGGCGATTAATCAGAACCCAGCTCCAGGCATAGAACACGAAAGCTACGGCGAGCTCGGTGGTCAAATCAAATGCAGTCAAGTGTTGTTACGCCGTCCTTTTCCATTTTCATTAAACGATTGTTTCAGAAACCTGATTGTTTTCTGAAATAGCAACAAGCCGGTGCGCTTTCGTGGTCACGGGAATGTGGCTGCTGTGACTGCCCGTGGCGTTTTGAAGGGAACAGTCCTACTGCTATTCTTTAATTCACTGGTGGACGGTAATTGATTAATCAACTGGAATATGTAATCTCAGTGCCCCTGCCGCCACCATGACGCATGTGACGGCAACCCAACTAGTACCACTGGAGTGTAGTACTATAATTTCACGAGGCAGAACAGAAGAAAGGTCGTTGAGGCGTGACGATCAGATTGTTTTAAGCCGGTTCTCTGACGTGGGAATGGGATTGGGATTAGGTTAGCCTAGCCGGCACGCGACGTGCCACTTGTCGCTCCATCCGGTCACCGATCCCAACGCACGTGCCCCTCACACAGCTAATCTGATTTTGTCTGTGAGAATTCTTTTTTCATCGTCTCATCGACGGCACGCGGCTGGTACTCCAGTACGTCATCTGCCCGGTAAATTAATACTAGAAATGTTACTGTAGTGGGAGATTCGAATCTCTTGTGCATGAATTTAATTACCAAGTTGACTTCAGAGTCCTGTCAGGGCCGGTAAGATTACGACGGCTTATTTTACGAGTTCCACCGGCGGGGTCGAAGGGGACGACGCAACGCACTCTCGGTTTCAATTCAACTGTGATGAACGGTGAGTCGGTGACCAACTGACCGTGAGTGAGATTTGACAATGATGGTGAGTTTAAAATGATTTGACAGCGAGCTGTTGGAAGAGCCTATCATGATGCTGTGCGCCAATGGCCCGACCCTATGAGGTAAGGCGTAGCCGTTGTTCATCTGCGCGAAAAGGGCCATCCGTCTAGTTGAGGCGGGAGCACAGTTGTGTCCATGGATTTTGCTGGTGGTTCGTCTGCGCACTGCGCGCCGGTACGTGGATGGCGTACCAGAAATCAGAAATGACACGCGCGCCCCCGCGCACTGATCGAGTTGTCATGTAATAATCGTACTAACCGTGAAGAAAACAAACTTCCATGAGATGGGAGTTCAAATGACTGTTATCATGGTCCGTCCCGTAGGGTGACGGTTAGGTCTAGGTCTCTCGCGATCCCGGTGGCGATCGTGCCGCCGCCTCTGGTCTCGGAGGTCATCGCCGTGATCTGGTCTCCTGCGAGCTCGTCTAATCATAGATTCCGGATTCCCTTCGCGAGTGGACTTCCCCTTGGAGTCGCTCGCATCCGTTTCTCTCCCTAGCCCTTCCACAAAAGCCTTCTGTGTCGTGATCTAGGGCACAGTCGTAAAACACGGTTAACCTAGATCGAAGGTGGAGCAACCATGGACAAGGTAGCAGATCTAATGCGGGGGCTGAAGCTCTCGGAGATGGAGAGGAGAGGGGTGAAAATAGGCTGGACGGATGGAAAGAAGGTGGGGGCGGTGGAGGTCCAGGCGATAGCCAAGCTGATGGCGGAAAAGCCGGCGGTGGCCGGAGCTATGGAGATGGCGTTGGGTAGGATCCTGTGCCCCTTACGTGGATTGGAAGTGAAGGACCTAGGAGACAATACCTTCCTATTCACCTTCCATCAAGAATCGGGGAAGAAGAAGGCGATCGCGGATGGTCCCTGGTGTTTTGCGAAATCTCTACTGGTTTTTGAAGATTATGACCCGGATAAATCCTTGAACGAGTATGAGTTCTGTTCCATTCCGATATGGATCCGCGTCTTTGATCTTCCGTTGGGTGGCATGCATCGAGACACAGGAGAACTGATTGGGAGGAATGTTGGAAGTTTCATGGACGCAGATGTTGGGGAGAATGGCATGGCTATCGGGAAGTACCTTCGCATCAAAGTTCGTATCCAAATTACAGAGCCGCTGCGAAGGGGTTTTACTCTGGAGTTGGGTGAGGGAGAAAAGAGCAGATGGTGTCGGTTTGAGTATGAATTCCTCCCGGATTTCCGCTACACGTGCGGCCTGATGACGCATATTGATCGTGAATGCAAAGATAGTATTCCAAAAGGCGAACAAGCACAATACGGGAGTTGGCTTAGGGCTTACATACCTAGAGGAGGGGGAGACCAACTGAAGGGAGGATGGGAGAGCGGGAGAACTAACAGTGATGGACAGGGCAGTGGAATTTCGAGACGCTACATTGCTCCGCGAGGTGGGGGAAGATCTGGTAGTGACAGCGACAGCTGGCGTAAGGTGAAAGAACAGAAATTTCAGGGGGTGAAGGGAGGTGAAGAGATGGAGGTTACCAGTCCGTTGAAGAAGGGGGAGGGGAATGGAGTTGAGAAGAATAAAAAAGAGGGAGTGGTACGCCAGCTTAGACTCGAGGGGCCAGATGAAAGGAATGGGGTGGAGGGTGACGTAAGGTCACGCAGTGGATTGGAGGAGGGACGGGAGGTGCATGCAAGGAGTACGGAGGGAGGAAGCGGATTGGAGGGGAAAGAGGGAGCCATGCACCAGGAGACGAACGTCGATCTGAGGGGTAAGGGCGTCGAAAAGGAGAAGAAGGAGAGGAAAGGAGATGAAGTGATTCGGAAAAAATTCAAACGCATAAAAAACACAGTGAGGGCACCTGTGCAACATGATCAGGTGGATGATGGAGCGAGTAGAAAGAGAGGCTACGAAGGGGATGAAGGTGACATGGAAGTTGATCAGAGGTACAAAAAGAACAGAGTTGACGTGGAGGGGGAGGACACATCGTTAACATTGATCGCGGGGCTGCCATCTCAGCCCTGCGCGCCCCAATGAGGCTTGGCGCTTGGAACGGCCGGGGTTTGGGGAATGGCCCGGCCGTTGATGGCCTTCTGGATCTCCAGAAGGAGGAGGACCCTGATGTTCTGTTCGTGTCGGAGACAAAGATGGATAGGAGGAAACTTGAGTGGATTCGGTGCAAACTAGGCATGTCAAATATGTTGGTGAAAGATAGCAATGGGCAGAGTGGAGGTCTAGTGCTCTTTTGGAAGGGAGGAATAACCATTAATCTGTTAGGGATGCCATCAAAATATCATATCGATGTGGAGATTGTGGAGGAGGACGGTTTCGTTTGGAGGTTCACGGGGTTCTATGGTGAACCAAAGTCACACGAGCGTGAGAAGTCGTGGAAGCTATTGCGAATTCTGAAGAACCATAGTGATAAACCTTGGTTGTGCGCCGGGGACTTTAATGAAATTTTGTATGAATGGGAGAAGGAGGGTGGAGTGCCAAAATCCCAGGCGAGTATGGACCGGTTTCGCATGGCGTTGGAGGACTGTAATCTCATGGATCTCGGGTTCAAGGGAGATGTTTTCACCTGGAGAAATCACAGTCATGATGCATCGCGATATATTCGTGAACGGTTGGATCGTGCGGTAGCCTGTCCGCAATGGCGTGCAAAATTTCCTCTCTTCACGGTCACACATGTGGAACCTAGGCACTCCGACCACAGGCCCCTAATCATTGATACCCAGGGAGTGGAAAGATGCCGTAGGAGGAGAGGAGGAGAGGTGATCCCGAGGTTTGAAGCTAGGTGGGTGGAGGAGGAGGACTGTGAAGAGAGAGTTAGGAGGGTGTGGGAGGCGGCTGTAGGGGAGGAGAAAAAATCAGTGAGAGGAGGGTTGGAAGGGGTGTTAGGTGATCTAGTGGCTTGGAGTCGTGAAGTGTTAGGTGAGCTAAATAATCGCATAAAAATCTTGAGAAAGGAGTTGGAGAGTTGTAGGAGAAGGGAGATTAGTGAAAGTTCTATTCGGAGAGAGGCTGTGCTTCGGTTTAAATTGGGCAGCTTGGAGGACCAAAAAAATACTTACTGGAAACAACGAGCCCATGTTTCGTGGTTGAAGGAAGGGGACCGTAATACAAAGTTTTTCCACGCGGTGGCCTCGGGGAGGAGGAGAAAGAACAGAATTAAAATGTTGAAGGGGGATGATGGAGTAGAGGTGAAGGAGGAGAAGGAGTTAGAGGAGTTAGCTACTAACTATTTTATAAACTTATTTTCCTCCAGTGCAGGTACAAGATCGGATGAGCTCCTGGATCAAATTGTTCCTCGAGTGAATTCGGCCATGAATGAGGCCCTCACCAAGCACTTCGAAGAGGCTGAGATACGTGAGGCGTTGGAGAGTATCGGTGACCTTAAAGCACCTGGGCTTGATGGTATGCCAGCACTTTTCTATAAGAAGTATTGGAATGTGGTAGGGGAAGATGTTATCAAGGAGGTAATGGGAGTTCTGAATGGGGGTGATATGCCAGTCGGGTGGAGTGATACATGTGTTGTACTCATCCCTAAGGTCACAAACCCTATGAGTATGAAGGAGCTGCGCCCAATTAGTTTGTGCAACGTGGTCTACAAGCTGATTTCTAAAGTCCTAGCTAACAGACTTAAATTGATCTTGCCGGAGATTATCTCACCGAATCAGAGTGCGTTCGTGCCTGGCAGGTTAATCACAGATAATATCCTCTTGGCCTATGAGTGTACTCACTATATGCAGAATAAGAGGAGTGGCAAAGAGGGTTTTGCAGCAGTTAAGTTAGACATGAGTAAAGCATATGATAGAGTCGAGTGGCACTTTTTAGAGAGGATGATGAGGAAATTGGGATTTCATGAGGAGTGGATAAAGAGAATTATGCTTTGTGTAACATCGGTGAGCTACAGGATTAAGATCAATGATAATTATTCGGATACCATCTGGCCGCAAAGGGGTCTCCGTCAAGGCGATCCACTGTCCCCTTACCTGTTTCTCATCTGTGGAGAGGCCTTCTCATGTTTACTGAATCGAGCGGAAGAGGATGGCAGGCTGCAGGGGGCCAAAATATGTGCAGCAGCCCCGAGTTTTAATCACCTTTTGTTTGCAGATGATTCGTTGGTTCTTTTCAAAGCTACAACAGAGAACGCAACCCACCTGCGAAATGTTGTAGACTTATATGAAAATTGCTCGGGGCAGATTGTCAACTTCTCTAAGTCAGCGGCTATGTTTAGTCCGAATACGCATAGTGGTATCAAAAGGAGTGTGAAGGAGGTTCTAAATATAAGAGTTGAGGCTAGAAATGAGAGATATCTGGGCCTACCAGCATATGTGGGCAGATCCCGTTCGGATACCTTTGCATATCTAAAAGGAAGAATTTGGGCTAAGATCCAAGGTTGGGATGAGAGACTTTTGTCTCGGGCGGCTAAAGATATTCTGATCAAAGCCTGTGCACAAGCAATACCTACGTTTGCCATGTCCTGTTTCGATATCACAAAGAGCCTGTGTGATCAAATCAGTGCAATGATCAACAGATTCTGGTGGGCGCAACAGAAGGAGGAGAGGAAGGTACATTGGGTCAGCTGGCCGAAAATGGCAAAACCAAAGAAGGATGGGGGGCTAGGATTCCGTGATCTCCACCTGTTTAATATGGCTATGTTGGCAAGGCAAGCGTGGCGTTTTCTTATCAGCCCTGAGTCCCTGTGTGCTCGTGTACTTCAAGCAAAATACTTCCCCGGGAAAACCATCTTGGAAGCGGGACCTTCTAGAAATATGTCTTATACGTGGAGGAGCATCTTAAAGGGAGTGGAGGTAGTGAAGAAGGGCTTGGTTTGGCGCATCGGTAATGGCGAGGATGTGAACATTTGGGAGGCCCCGTGGCTACAGAGGGAGGGGCCGAGACATGTGATTACTCCGAGAGGTAATTGTCTGTTGACACGAGTTTGCGAACTCATTGATCCAGTGTTGAGCTGCTGGGATGAAGCCCTCATTCGTGATATATTCAGACCGGAAGATGCTGAAACCATCCTTGCGATTCCTTTGCGGAATGAGATGGAGGACTTCCCGGCGTGGGGAGAAGATTCGAAAGGGGTGTTCTCTGTCCGTTCGGCGTATAAAATGCTGGCTAACCACTGCAATCCGAGACCTGACGGAGCTTCGTCATCTGGACAGAGCATCAATAAGAAGGAGTTTGATTGGAAATTGTTATGGTCTCAAGCATGTGCTCCAAAGACCAAACAATTCTTGTGGCGGCTCGCCCACCACAGCCTTCCATGGAAGTTAAACTACACGAGGAGAGGAATGGAGACTGAGACTGAATGCCCGATGTGTAAAAGATTCAACGAGGATGGAGGCCACTTGTTTCTCCAATGTAAGCAAGTTAAGCTGCTTTGGCGTGAGCTGGAGCTGGAGGAGATTCGGTTGAAACTGACCACATGCCTCAACTCGCAAGACATGCTGATGATGATATTCGGCCTGGGGGAGACACTGCGACTACAGTGTATTGCCTTGCTGTGGCAATGGTGGACTGCTCGTAATAAGTGCAATGCAAATGAGCGTTCTAGCTCTATTACGGAGATCGCTATGCAGACTCGCAGGTGGGCGGAGGAGTTCTCGCGGTATCTGACAAAGGAAGAGAAGGCCAAACATGGGCGACCCAAGGATAGGTGGGTGAAACCCAGGGATGATATGCTAAAGATTAACATTGATGGGGCGTTTGTTGATGAACCAAGGAATGGCGGGTGGGGGTTCGTGATTAGGGACAGCTCAGGTGCTGTCGCCGGAGCTGGAGCGGGGCAGATGGCTTACCCGAGCAGTGCTATCCATGCTGAAGCTGAGGCGTGTGTCCAAGGGATTACCGCTGCTGTGAACTGGGGTATGACCCAGGTGGAAATTGAGTCAGATTGCCTAGACCTTGTGAACTCGCTGCGGAAGGAGGAGTATGATCGATCACCGATTGGGGTTCTTGTGAGAGATGCAAAGATTTTGGCTAGGCTGAATTTCCAGTCAGTTGAATTCAAATTCTGTCGTCGAGAGGGAAACAAAGTGGCGCATGCGATGGCGGCGCTAGGGGCGATTGGTGCTGGGGGCCAGGGTACCATCTGGTCCGATTCTGTTCCGAATGATGTAATGGTGTTAGTGGCTAGCGACATTGCTATGCCATCGGTTTAATGTAGTAGTGGAAAATTCAAAAAAAAAAAAAAAATGGCTGTTATCGGAACGAAGACAACAACAAAAGGCCAAAGATGGGCAGATTTTAGGATAGCTGTTTTGTACGGAAAATTTCATTTGGCATATGGGAATATATGTTTCTACCACCAGCAAACAACATTTTGAAGTGCTCACGATAAGGTTCGTGGAAAACAGAAAAAAATTATGGTCTATGTAAAAAAACAAAAATATATCTTGCAACCTTTTTTACCACCGAATTTTAGTATTTTTTTACACATAACCCAAAAAAATGTTGCTTTTTCGTGAAACGGCTTTATGAGCACATAGAACATCGAAATGTATAGACGAAATATTTGTTCTACGTTTTTTGACATTTCAACTGAGTTGAAATATACATTAAAAAAAAAACCGAGAGCATATGCTCCCAGGTGCATAGAGCTCCGTCGCCACCAAATCAATGAGATTTATTTGGAAAAAAATGCTAATTTAGTTACGTTAAACACCATGGTTTATCTGTAATCAATGACTCCATGTTCATTGCTTTTACATCGGCGTGATTCGTGCGGCATATGCGTTGTAAGTTGGTTGCAACTTAGTTTTTCTAGGTTTAAAAGTGAGTTGCAACTGAGAAAAATTAATTATGGCCATGAATTGCATCGTAATTTGTATTGGCTGGAAGTTACAGCTGGCCAAGAATTAAGCCAATTCTCGGTCAACCTAGAGCTAGTTATTCCCTATTCAACATCAAAGGATGTAGAGCAAAATCAATTGTTTACAGAGAGATGAATGAAAAGAACACATGGTAGTCTCTCTATCGGCTGGCCATGTCTCACTAACCGGATCTTGGTTTGAGAGAGCCCAAGGCTCGTTGGCGATGCGAAAGAAAATACCGGAAGATGGTTGAGGATCTCACCACATGCATTCGAAAACTGCCACACACCAAATTCACTCCTCGTTGCCGGAACAGGGAATGGTGCAGACAAAGGATTCTCCCTATACCAATGTCGTCCATGCCTATATGTATACGCCAACGGTCGGGCCGAGATCTTGACTGAACCATGTTATATGACTTGATTTATAGGTAAGCTGAATTTTACTCTAGCAGCATGTTATGGAAGTTGAATCTAGCTGATTTGAACCTTGGACTTGAGTTGGGTCTTCTTAGAGATCATCCACGCAATGTATTGCCGTGTTTATATTGGTCAAGTATTTTGAAGTAACTCGATCATCTAAAGATAACATCCTTGGGTAGAGACCGGCGCTTTTCAGAGCGTTTGGCTTTTTGGCCGTTAGATCTTGACCGCAGCGCGATCTCGAGCGTCCGTTTCGGTGGTGATTTTTTTTTACAGTTTTTGGTCCCACTGGTCATGGACATACTGGGTGGAACATTCGGTACAGACTGCTCTCTCCTTAGCGACTAGGCAACTTGAGCCGTCCGATCTGAGAATTGTTTCCGCGTCCATCTAAACCGTTCGTTTCTTCACAGCCCGAGATAGAAACCCCACCAGAAAGTGAAACCCTAGCCGCCACTCCTTGCACGCGCCCCTCTCCCTTTCGCTCGCTCCGCCTCCTCCTGCCCTTCTCCTCCCGCTTCCTTCCCCATTGCCCTACTCCTCTCCTTCGAGCTGCCAGCTCCCGCCTTGGTTAGGCCTCTACCCCCAATTCCGACTGGCAGCTGGTGACGGAGAAGCGAGTCGTAGGTCGATCTTACATTCTTACACGAGGGGCGAGTGATTCTTCGATGAACGGTTGGTGGCCAGTGGAAGCAGCGCAGCCCGCCGCCGCGTGCCATGCCGTCGCCGGGAAGACCGGCTGCACTTCAAAGGAGAAGCACGACGGCCGCCACAAATGGACGAGATAGAGCCGAGGTGAGTTGCGGCTGGTTCTCCCTTTTCCTATTACACTAATCTGCCTATCGTGCATCTCAAAACGTATATTTTTATGCTGAATAGATTGTGGTGGTCTAGGTACAGGTGGCGACAGTGGGTGGAGTAGGCCAAATATGTATAATGAGAATTTTCTAGCGTTTAGATCTTCCGGTACTTGAGGTCATGTATCCAGATTTAGGACCTGCTCATTATTTACGTGGTATGTCTCTTTCCACACAGGTTGTTTCGAGATTGTTCAGCATGCAATAGTTGACTCGGAAGTGTGCCTTCAGGTCTGCCAATTGAAAAATGGTATGTAGTACCTAATTTAGAATCTCTTATGTAGCCTGAAATCTTGACAGATTTTAAAATATATGTTATTTTTTCTTAGGCATGCTTGGTGATATGAAAATGAACGACTGAAATAACATGCCATCTATTTTGTGGAGCTCATTTTGTGTATTAGATACACCGCCCACTGTTTTGAGGTTTGTTACCCGTTTGTAACATCAGTTAGCGCACATCTTACAAAACATGAACACTGAGACACATGTAGCTGTTGGGTTCGATACTCTGGTTTGATTATATCCGAGACTAAATTTGGATCGTAAGAACAACGTAGCACAATTTTATGCATTGTTTGTGTTGTAGGAAATTAGATGGTCCGCGCTATTTAGTTTATTTGAGAACACGCGTGAGTATATATATAGTGATCCATAGCATCTTTTTTCAGTTTTGTTCCATTTGCACTACCGTCAAAGTAAACCTAAAACTGTAGTTACACTGTATTGATTCGCCATATAATTTGGAAATTATTTGATTTTTCAGCTATAATAAGGGTGAACTCAAAACATCTTGTGTCTGGTGCGGTTGATAAAAGGAAGATTCAATATCCATTAGTTGTGTGAAGAGACGACTATGATCAGGTCATTATCTTAAATTTATTTTCCATGTGGTTAACTTGATTTATTTTCTTGCCGTTGTGTATCTTAATTTTCTTTTCTCTTATTATGAACTGAACAAAAAAAAGTAGGCATATTTCACCATGGAAATGGACGATGCAGATTGCCCAACGGTAAAAGTGATTGGTCTTTAGGTAAGTTTTTTTTTAGATTTTTGCCATTTTTTTTTCTGGTTCATCTCATGCTCGACATAAGCGTGCCTCTCTTTTCCTGTCCGAATATAGTCATATGTGGTGTCACCCTCTTCTTCGTCAGATGTATTGGTGCTATGTTGCTTCATGCAATTTCTGTTGCAAATATCGGCACATTTTGGACAAGTTGGTAAGCTCCCTTCCTTCAAAGAATGGTGACCCCGGGGCATATATTACTAAAAAAAAGTTGTTTGCATTGTTCAGGTTATTGTGCGTTTTTGTTTACTATTGTTCTTAGTCGTATTAAATTTGTTCAATGTTCTCTAATTTGTGCTGTTGGCTGGGTCACTCTTTGTTACTTCTTTAGTATTTGCATAAGTACAGTAAACATAAAGAGCTTGGTAGTCTGTAGTATGTTTTTAATTTACCCACTTTTTCTAAAGAAAAATAATGCATTGTTGTCTTGCGCGGGTTGATTTTAACAGGGTACAATAGTTGTGTAAGGCGTACCCTTTCTGCCCAATGACTTGAGGTGAGTCTTAGTAGAAATAAGTCAAGCCTTTTTTTTTTCTTTATTTCTTTCTGGTTCTGTTGTTCGTAATGTTAAAAGGGACTCACAAGACCATCTAGAGGAACTCCATTAGTAAGAATTAGAAAGAGATTTAGTGCTTAAAGAGATTGCACATGTAATACTAATTCTAGACAGCAACACACAAATTTAGCATTAGTATCCAGTATGGACAAAGAAAGTAGAATTTTTTCAGTTGGTGTAGATATTTTCATATCTAATCAGTTTATCATTTTTCATGCCTTCGCGTCTAGGCTAGGCTACCCAAGAAATATTCACTACTATAATACTATTATAATCATGTGGAATAATAAATAAACTATATATTTTGTGCTTCAGCATCCTTTCAGTTTCAGATAGCCAACAATTCAGTGTTTATAGAGAAACGTTCTAATTTTAAGACCAGAGGGTAGTGTTTTCGGATAAAAAGTGTGTCGGTATAGAGAAATCAATTTAAGTTAGATTATGATGATTCAACCATATTGACATTCAGAGTGTGGTGTTTGGTGTTTCCTTGGTTGTTCAAACCTGTTCATGATTTCTCTCATCTATATTCTATGCATGAAAAGTAGGAAGGTGCCAGTTTTATTATTGTTAAAACTGGCTGCAATTCAATGCATGCACCTCTGCTCCTTGCCATGGTATTTATAGAAAAGTTTTTTGATGTAGCGTTTTGCTTGCTACTTTTGGTGTTAAAACTGCGTTTCTGCATGTGTATAGTAGTTTGCAGAAGCTACAACTTAGGAAGTTGACAAGAAAGCGTCCCAATTTTGTTCAGAGAACTGTTGGATAACATACATATTGTGTTGTTTTTCATTGTGATTGATCTGTAGTTCAGTGCCTACAAATAGTGATTTTACCACACCTAGAAATTAGCAAGATGATACTGAAGTGCTAATTTTTATCATGGTTAGAATGGCAGAGCAAAGGAATGTTGTTAACTTGCATTGCCAGTTGGGTTTCTTAATTCCAAACATTGTTTTATCCCTTTGCCAGTTGGGTTTCTTAAGTCCTAACTTTCTTTTATCCCTCCACGAAAAATATTATACTTTTTAGGTTGTGTAACAAACTGGAGATGTGATTTACTTTGATGGATACATCATGCTAGCTAGATCATTTTAGGTATCACTTTTTGGTTTCTGATTTAGTTGCGATGTTTTGGATAACGATTGTTTCATTGGAATCTATATTGCTGTTTCTCCTCTCATGCTCGAAGGTGTCGTTGTTCTTCTAGCTGTTGGTGCGTTCTACACGAAGGTTGTTGTGGTTCAATCGTTGGTCATCCAGGTTCAATTTTTTTTGTATGTGTCCTTTTTCTGCTCTTATGTTTCCATTGTGAGTGTCCTCCTAACGATGTCCTTTACTGGCAGACAACCCTGTTCAGTGTTGCATGCTGTTGTGCGCTGGGTTGAAGCGATGTGCCAGGTAGCCGTCTTTCTCTCCTGTTGCACAGGGTCAGAAACATTTCATCCACAACGGATGTATGCAGGCCTTTGTTTAAAAATAACGGACACAAGAGTCAATTTGGAAAATTACTTAACCATCTCCGAGGTACATGCATTTTCTTGCTGTACAGGGATATGTGGCTTAAACCTTGACTAACTTGAATTTTACCTTAGACCATCTTCTGTTCTTCGTCTTCCCTACATATTTGCTTGAATGTTTTTTCCTCGCTAGACCGTGCAGCTCTAATTATGGTGTCTAGCTTTTCATATATGGTTGCCAAATTGTAGGTATCTATCAGTTGTATTTGGAAGATGAATTGTGCATGCCCTTAGTGAATGGAATTTCCTATTTGTATTTTGATGTGCCTATCGGCATGTTGTCCATGTGTATAGAATGAATTTTAATACATAAATTTATAGTTCCGACAGAATGTTTATGCTAAGAATAGTAAAATTACCGACTGTCAGACATGCAGATTACTTCAAATTCCCTTTTATCATAGAGGACACTGGCTTTACAGTTATTCTGTTCATCTAAAATGAGATTTTTTTTTCGTATGTTAATGCCCTCTGAAAGTTCTTTCGCTGAACCTGTTGTTGTAACACAACACATCGTATTATACCGGCATAGATAATTAAAAAATTAACCAATATTTATTTACAGTATCAGCTGTACGAGTGGCTCAGTGTATACATCATTGCTCAATTAGGAAATAAACTTATCGTTCCAAGTTTAAGACACAAATGTATATTTTCTACTGTCATTTTAGACCATTAGACATGAAGATAAGTACTTACACGCTTAATGCTTATGCATTTTTATTTACGATTGTATGCCTTATTTCTTCAACTGGTTTTAATGTGTGCTATTTTACTTTCCTTTACAGGCAATGCAGACTGTGTACATTCCACGCCAGGCGTTCCTTCGCCTAATTGTAGACACTTCACAGCTGAACATATTTGCTGTTACTACCGCTGGGATCAACTATGGGAGGCACAGAGCTTGGATAGACATGAGTGTGCCATCAGATAGCTTCAGTGCACTGCCAAGAACCTTATATATTGATGACATTCTTAGCCTAGCAAATATGCCTTCGTGGAGAGCGCTGCAGAGGTGGTGTCATCAGTTTGCTGCACACACACACACACGTCAAAGTAGATGATGTCAACTACATATCCAACTTATAGGTGGAAAGAAGGCTTGCTGCATTGGAGACATACCAGAGGCTACATCAAGAATTAGCTGAGAAAGCGATAGAGGATGTCGAGCTGCTTCGACAGGCCTATGAAGATCATCGCATGTTCACTTCGAGCGGGCACATAATAATGCATTATCCCAGACTCACAATCCTTTGCAGACCGGCCATAACGCTCTGGTGGAGGACCAAACAGAGTTGCATACTGATGGCCTTATTCTGGAGCACAATAAGAATAAGCATAATGAGTTGAAGAATCAGCATAATCGCTTGCTGACAAGGTACAATAATATCCAAGACACATGGCGATGTGTTTGACAGGATGTGCTCCGTTTGTGTAAGGATGGCTGACTTTATTCCTATTAATAACCATGTAACAACTTATGGTGCAAACGACCAGGTTACAGCCTCTCCTATCTATTCCAGTAGAACACCACTAGCAGACTGCCGCCAGAAAGTGGCAGTCGGCCCTTACAAGGATGCTGAGGAATAAGACAGTCGGAAACTATGCTGATGGTTAACGTAAGTCTATCATTGTTTTATGCGTCTTTTGAAGCATGGAAGAAACCTGAATGGGATGCCTCATTTATTGCAACACTGAATGAGAACACTGTACTTTTTTTTTTTGAAATAGAGAACTCTATACTTTCGTGCCTATGTATCTACTTAATCGCCTTATGCCTGATATTTATGATTTTGTTCCCCGCTACTATCAGTACTACTGTCTTCTTAGTAATCTGTATAACACATGAGGATCACGTAATCTGTATAAAACATGAGGATCACGGGCAAAATATTTTTTGAACAAAATAGGGGTGCGCGGCAAGCCGCGCTTTCTAAACTAGTAACTATACATATGTTGCATGTTTCCTTGAAATATTGATCAATTTTTAACCCTTATATATGGATATGGAGGGCCAAATTTTAGACCTAGTAGTGCATGACTTTAAGTGGGTATATTTTTTTAAGATCCCAGAAACCGGTAAAGTTGCAAACTTTTTAAATAATAGTTTCCAACTTAAAAACGATGTGATTATATTTGTTATCGTAATTATGATGTTAGTCGAACGAATGTTTATTCCGAAGTGGTCAACTTATTCCACCATTTTAGTAGGGTGACTTAATCGAATGTTAACTTTAGTATCAATCATTTTAAATGACTTTATTACCCCTAATTAAACTAGAGAAAGTTACATTTTGGGACCAATATTCTAACCTAGATAACTAAACACATGCTAGATGCATTTTGGCAAAATAAACATCTAAACTATCTGAAATTCTTCGCCAACATTCCACCTTAGCGGTTACTAAAAGCATTCCCCATCATATTAAATCCTTCTTTGATTTGTAAGGACATAAAATTCCACCAAGAAATTTTTGATTCCATGTAAGTTAATTGCTTTCCTTGTTACACTTGGGTTTGTTGAGAAAACCTAAGCGGTTAGGGTTGCATGGAAGCTTCAAAGTTGTGGATTTTCTCCGAAAAAGTGTTTGCAAGCCGGAGGGTCCTCAAGGTCCTCGTGTCGTACATATTTTCCACAACCTCTACAACAAAGATTAGAGTTACCTCAAGGAAAATTTTCTTCAGCTACATATTGCGTCTTTGTGTGCTCCTTGATTATTTATATTCGTCTTTTAATTTTATTAGTGTTGTTTACTTGTCTACCATGTTACTAGAGTTATATATTTGCCATATAGGATTATTTCATCTAGTTTCATTTTAGAGAATATTTATATACTTGAATTTCCATAAAATCAACAGAGAAAAGATAAAGTTATGTATGCTGAGTTGCGCAATATTTTTTTTGGCAAGCATGCTACATAACAATCAATATCTTGCTATGCATATACAAGTGGATATAAATTTCAATATCTAGTTTCCGAGATCGTGTGTCAAACACTGTAGTAGCGAAAGATGTGTCGGTGACAATGTCGATGAAGCTTGTTGAAGATCCTCAAGCACAAGCCTGTGGGTGAAGATGTTTCCGACTCCTCCTATCCAGCAACTTGATCCGACAGAGTGAGTGTCTCACGTGTTACCCCTCTCGGAGTATATATGCACACATAAGTCGGGGCTAATTCTACATCGCTTCTCCGTCCAGGACTAGACGCCGCAGGTGTATATAAAGGTGGAATTCACAACACATGTGAGAGAGAGAGAGAGTAATTACAAGTTAGATCTAATCGAGAGAGGACACATCAAAACTCAATTAGAAGAAGCTCTAATTCAATTAGAGGGTCTCTAATTATAATATCTAATTAGACCCTCTAATTCTTCTAGAGAAAGAGAGAGATGTTTGAGAACCAATTGTGTTTTTTGGAGCCTTCGGGTGATTTATATAGTGGGAGGATGGGGAGACTTGCCAAAAGGGAGAGAAGTCCTCGTTGAGCAAGGAGGAGGTGGATGTATGATGCACGTGTAACACACTTTAGTTGGGAGACCCCAAGTTGAAGGTATGAAGAGCATAGTAGCAAGTTTTTCTAAGAACGAAACCAAGGTTGAATTAACCAGTAGGAGAAAGAAGTAATTTCTGAAGGTTGATGCAGCTGAGGTGGCAGGGCGCACTACCGGTTCAGAAACAACATGGAACCTACACAACACAATTAAATCACTTTGCCCCAACGAAGAACTGAGGTTGTCAATCTCACGGGTTTTGCTGAAAAAAAAGAGGTTAAACGTATGGTGTGGAAAACAACAGAAAAACAATATGGAAAAAGTAGTAGCAGTGTGAAAACACAGATTGTATTATCAGTATGAGGAAAATGGACCGGGGTCCACAGTTCACTAGTGGTGTCTCTCCAAAGAAGATAACTAACATGTGTGGTGAACAAATTACAGCTGGGCAATTGACAGATATTAAAACATGCATGACATGATAATTACTATGTGATTCATGCG
Source organism: Alopecurus myosuroides (assembly GCA_028641055.1). Lineage (NCBI taxonomy): Eukaryota > Viridiplantae > Streptophyta > Magnoliopsida > Poales > Poaceae > Alopecurus > Alopecurus myosuroides. The sequence continues at coordinate 154,993,889 of CM054061.1, read as the reverse complement.
GGCATTACAACAAGATACATAGACTGTTATCCAACTGCATCTATGACTAATAATACACCCTCGGAATGTCATCCGATCAAAGCTTGGGTATTAAGTTCCAAGCAACAGATAATCGCTTTAAGCATAATATGTAATGTAAACAATGTAAACATCGTTGTTTTCTCCCTAATGGCAACCGCACATCACCCATCCGTCACGTTTCTGTCACTCGAGCACAAATGCAAAGGAGGCATGAACCCACTATCGAGCATAAATACTCCCTCTTGGAGTCACTAGCATCTACTTGGCTAGAGCATCTACTAATAACGGAAAGCATGCAAGATCATAAATAACATACACATGAATAAAACATGATAGATTGATAATCAAAAGACATAACATTCAATATTCATCGGATCACAGCAAACACAAAATGTAGCATTACAATAAGATGATCTTGATCATGTAGGGCAGCTCACAAGATCTAAACATGAGGCATAAAGAGGAGAGAACAACCATCTAGCTAATGTTATGGACCCGTAGTCCAAGGATGAACTACTCACGCATAATTTCGAAGGCGGGCATGGTGGTGTAAAGCCCTCCGGTGATAAATTCTCCTCCCGGCAGGGTTCCGTGGAGAGCTCCAGAACCCTCCCAAACTAGGGTTGACGATGACGGCGACTTCGAGTGTTTTTCGTGGAAAAAGGCTATGGTTTTAGGGCTAACCCTCCGAGGAGATTATATAGGCACATGTGCAGCGTCGGTGGGAGGCCAGGGGGGCCACACCACCCCTGGGAGCGGCCAAGGTGCGGGGCGCGCCGCCCTATGGTGTAGGGGCCCTGTGGCCCCCTCCGACTCTCCTCCGGACTCCGTGTGCGCGACAACTTTCTAAGACTTTCGGGTTTCGAATCGTTCAATTCTAAGAATTTTTCTAGAACAACTTTTCTGAAACTAAAAATAACAGAAAACAAGAACTGGCTCTGTGGCATCTTGTCAATAGGTTAGTCCCAGAAAATCGATAAAAATGGCATAAAGTGTATATCAAACATGTAGCATATAGCATGAAAACAACATGGAACATCAGAAATTATGGATACGTTTATGACATATCAACGTACCATGAGGAGATGTCTGCCTCCAGGCAGTGGCAGAGTTATGTTGAGGTCAGGGGGGCCGCCGTCCCCCAGCCCATGAAAGATTAAGAAAAAACTTAGTACTATTTAGCCCATTTTTTTCCCAAAACTCATTCGCCCCTAGTAGGTCGATGAGGCGCGGGCCATGGAGGGAGGAGAGAATGCAGATCTCGGTGTTTACCTCGGCACAATGCAGGGAGGGGCTTGACTGTGACGACACGGACCAAGGGGAGCACGACCTTGTTGACCGCCCCGTGGCTGCCCCTCCAAGCAGTGCGGCATCAAGGAGGCCGTGCATGTACAACAGGAGAAATCGGGCAGCTGGGCGCTGCCGTTGACGACTTCCCCGTTGAGCGCTAGCTTGCTGCCTTCGAGAAAGACGTGCAAGTGCAGGAGGAGACGTTGAGCATGTGAGGCAAGTATCGTATTTCCTCTTTTATTTTGCAAAACCACCTTTGAATCGATCCAGAATTAAATGGTATCGATAGTGCTGAGGCTGTGTTCTAACCGGTTTTGAACTTCAATGTTGTAACTTAAACTTCAACGTAAGTTCAGGGTTGTAATATGATTTCTCTCCACATAAAGTGAAGAGCGTGGAATGGCAACTCAGAATGACGCAGCCTAGGAGCTAGTGTACCATGTGTAGTACGCCACTTTAAACAAGCAGTCCAGATCATTTCGTCCTTGGAGGTATAAAGCGGCCACTCAATGACTGAATTCTCTCATCTACAGCACGAACTGTCCGAATCTGGCCGCGCTGTTTCCAAGCCCGGTATATCGTAGGCGGCTGGCTAGGAGCGAGGCAAGAAAAATGTGGGCTGGCTTACTCTCACCAGCTAGCACAAAGTCAGAGCAAATTGATCGGACAGGTTTGACAAAATTCCGGCGATCACTGCTCCTCCTCCTCATCGTCCTCACGTCCTGTACTCTACTGTAGTTGACAGAATAAATCCTATTCCATGCTCTTTCCAGTTTTTGAAACCTCAGTTTCAGCTGGGGCGCTTTTGAGCTTACATGGCAAAGCGGCTTTCCTGTCGTGTGCCTTTTGGTAACACCGCCACGCATCTCAAAAGGATCAGGCGCCATGCTGCACTAGCCGGCCGGAAAGCCACGGCCCACGGCTGCCAAAGGCACCGCGCGGGGCGAGCGTGACGAGCAGGCGGCGCTGTCGGGCGGGCAGAGCGCCGGCAAGCACGCGCGTCGCACCCACGCACGCATGGCCGACCACGAGCATGAGCTGCTCAGCGTTCAAACGCACCGGAAGTACAGGAGCGAGGAGAAGCCATCGGCTCGATCGAAGGTGGCGAGTGTTAACTGTGCAGTCCGTGCTGTGCGTTTTGGAGACGTAGTGGCCAAGAAGGAAACATTCGCATTTCCTTCGACAGTTACGCGCTGCTTGCGGAACAGTGGATCTGGCGTCTGGGCATCTTGCTGGATCATATGTCCTTCTTTGGCTGCCGCTGTTGATCCACGGTGCTGCACGCTCATCTGCTTCCTTGGCCTTTGCCGACCATTATCCCAAAATGCATGCTATTTGCTTTTGTTCTATTTGCTCCGTGATGAATTGAGCGCAGCTGGAACTTCTAATGAGCAACATGCATATAAGACACCATCGTCATTCTACTTTGGGGAATACAAATGATCACAGAAGAGAAGAATACAAATGATCACACAAGAGACAAAAGTATCACTGACCAGTGGTTCAGCGCACTCACAGCAGCCTTTTATGCAAGGCAAGAACATCCTAAATAGGATGGTTGCGTCCATGAGACCCTTCATAAGATGCACTCGAAAAAGCAAAGTGATGTCATTTTAGATCCAAATCGAAAGGATTATCTCAAAAATAGCTTAGGTAAATTAGGATTTTCTCAATAGCTTAGGTAAATTAGGATTTTCTCAAAAAAAAAAATTGTTACTAGAGGTAGTGTACACTACAAGAAAATGTGCATATCTATGATGAAATGCCTTAGATGGCAGAAATTCATGATGATACTCGAGCTCATATCCCCATGTTAGAATAAAAAAATGGAAAAATAGTTAAACATTTTATTTTTTTTGAAAAAAATGATGATGAGCATATACAAATGTTATTCATACGTGCCTAATTTCGAAGTGAAATGATACTTATGGTGGGCTGTGCAAAAAAGACAAATCGGTGCCCAAAATGAGATCTAAAAAATATTCCTTTGGAGCACTGGTTTTCTTTTCTTTTTTCTTTTTGCATAGAGCAGCACACATGTCATTTTAGTATGAAAATTGGAACATATGTATAATATTTGTATAAGCTTATCACCATTTTTTTCAGATTTTTTAAAAATATTTTACTATTTTTTTCGAATTTTGTATTTTAACAGGAGCTGAGCTCGGGAGGCAAAATGTCTATAGATGGTTTACAATTTTGGGTCATAAATGTGAGCACACTTATGAATCTTTTTGGTCTTATGTGCATCATGGACCTCGTGACCGTCATATGTATAACAAAATCATGGAATTCGCAATATATATGTGAACTAATTCGCCATATATGTAAAATTTGGCCATAACTGACGACAACTATGATGGCTTTTGCTCTGTTCTATGATGAAAGCTCGGCCGTCATGGAACTATGTGCATCAAGTGAACTTGACTTCTTCTCCAATCGCACTAGTGAATTTGACATTATGATACACCCATTGGAAGCATGTGTCTGACGGAAAGGCGACGGCCTGGCGATTGGGAGGGCGACGGGGGCTCCCCTTCCCAATCCTCTAGGAAGCGCAAGGAGAAGCGTGCTCGGAGGGGGGGCCGCCGACGCGGGTGCTCGGCTGAGGTCTCGGTGGCGGGACAGGCCCTGCCGGCCGCGGTGGGAGAGGTGCTGTCGTGCTCGGAGCGGGAGGAGTCTCCTTCGCCGGGGGGGGTCGAGGGGACTGCCGTCCCTGCGAGAGTTCTGGCCGGAGGAGTTGGCGGGGGAGGCGGAGATCCCGTGGAGTTCTCGTGAAGATTGGGAGATGGCCACGGTGGCGCCCTCGCCGGCGCGGGAGGCAGTGGCCCCATCGGGAATGGAGTTCCCGCCGCTCTCCCGTGGGTTGGGGGGGTGGGGGGCGGCCGACGGGGTCTCCCACGGCAGCGGTGCGGCAGTGCTCGGCGGGCGGGTCGGTCCAGGTGGGGGAGATGCAGGTCCCGCTGGCGGCGGCGAGGTGCTCGCCGGCGCAGGAGGAGACGGAGCTGAGGCGGCTAGGGTTGGACACGGGAGGGAGCGCGGGGGAGCTGGGTTCGTTTCCGGGCAGTGGTGCATTCGGTGGGCCGCTCTGGGCCGGATGCGGTCGGGGCCCAGTACAGGAACGTGGGGTGGTCGGCTGACTGCGGGGAGGCGAGAGTGTCTCCAGACTCGCGGTTGTTGGGCTGTTGGGATGGGCCCAACGCAGGCCTTGCAGCGCTCCCTCGGCCCCCTCGTCCCAAGGTACTTAAGTACTGGAAGTGGCTGCGCAAGGGCTCTCTCCAGTTCGAGCTAGGGTTTCCTGTGGCTGTTGAAGACTGGCGGCGGAACAGAGGGAGGGAAAAACGTCTGCTCCCCCCGTCTGCGCCCGGCGGCCGCCCCACCCTTGTTCGTATGGACCACAACTAGAGAGACAACGAGAGGAGGGGGAAGCGTTCGGCGGAGGCGGGAGGCGGCAGCGGGGGTCAGGCTCGCGAGGGATCCCTGTTGCAGCAACGGATTGACCGGGAGTTGGAGGAGCACGAGCAGCAGCGACGGGGTCGCGAGTCGGTCGAGCGGCGTCGCGCGGAGCCAAGGAGGTTCCAGGGGAGGAACCGCTCTCCGGTGCCGAGGGGGCGCTCGGGAGGGCCGGCCATGTCGCACCCGGACTTCTAGAGGATACTCACAGTCCGCTAAACAGTAGAGCAAATGGCTTACGGGGCATACCGGCACCCGCATCTCAATATGAGCAGGCCAACACGTAAACGTGTGACAACCATTCTCTACTATCCATCGTCTGCGTAAACCATCCCATAGAAATCCGACTACTTCCGTTGACGCACTTCATAACATACACACATGGTACGTCAACGGCATTTGAACAAGTGATATCACAACATATCTCTGAGACACAAAAGATTGAAATAAGTTGCAAATGGCTCTCACTAGAGCAGAGATAGCAAATACAATCATCCAGAGGACACATGTCCCAACAATTCATCATTACAACACAGCAGAAGCATCCAAAGTGTCTGAGTACAGACAAGATCCAAATAGGCCTAAGAGGCCGGAAACGAAAAAACGGAGCCCATCCACGATGTCTCGGATCCTGCCCGGGTCCGCTATCTACTCGTCAGCAGCCTCGTCATACTCCACGTAGTAGCCACCATGGGGATCCTCGGAAACGTAGTCTGCGGAAACCACAACCCCAAAGGGGTCAGTACAGACAAGTACTGGCAAGCAAGACTCACAAGATACCATAGTGTACCCGGCAACACCAAGTACAGATGCTTTGGGTTCAACGGAAGAATAGGTGATACAAAAGTGCGGCAGCAGGCTGCTCTAACCAACTACAGAAACACGCTACAACTTCCGGCTAAAAGAAAGGGATAAGATAGCGTATCGTAACCAACTATAACTAACCTCAAACAAACCCATCCTGGATCTCGCCCCTTATCCAAAGAAGCAATCCGAGGATAACTCACACAGTTGGATCAATGATGGTTCAAGTTATTGTGTCAATGAGACTATTACTAGTCAAATTATCATTAGTTAGGTGTAAGTTGTTCTGAGTACTTGTTAGCCAGTACTTTCACCAAGTCAACCATAACCGCGGAAAACACGACTTCTCGAGAAGATTTAACCCTGCAGGGATGCACCAATTTGGCCGTACACGTAAGAATAACCCGCCAGATGGAATGGCCCTTCCACCAAGCGGGGCACTCAACACAACTCAACTCTTCTTCGCATCAAGCCCAAAGAACCCCGTGCAATTGAGCGCACGGCTAATCAAGCCCCACGAAGAAAAGGGGACCCTCATAGCACTCTAAGAACGTGTCTCCCTAAATGCCGACTACAAAAGTTTCCACCCTGGCCTCGGGTTCGTACCTGCATATGCGTGCGGCAAATGGAAACCCGGACTAAATGAGGCGATTTGGACGAGATGCGAATCGAATCAAATTGAGGGGGCGCCCATACACGCTTCCCACATGCGGTTAGTGCGCTCATCATGGATCAGTAGACAAGACCCTTTTCCTAATTAGGGTCGACACTAGCAGGCCTCAAAACCACGCCGGGCCTCCTGCCGGTGCCTTATCATCAAATTAGCATTACCTCAATCATTAACAGGTTGTTGTTTAACATCGAGCCCCAGAACATAATAAATATGGTAACAGAAATAATGGACAGCAGACTCGAGCATAAACAACCCTAAGCATGCTAGTAAGACACAGGCAACAAGCAATGGGGTTATAGGTGTGGAGGTGAGGCTATATCAGGGTTACAGGAAAACATGTGATAGGATCGAACACAAGCAACGATTCATAAGGCTAGCAGAATAGACAACGGAAAGTATCAGTATCCAATGTGGAAAGTAACACAATGGTTCATGTGAGTGAATACTTGCCTGCAAACTCAGCAGCCTGGTACTGAGCTAACTCCTCAGAAGTAGTGTCGTAAACCTCGTCTGTCTCAACGTCGTCGTCTATTCGAGAAGAAGCAAACAAACAACACAGAGAGACAAACAATCAATAACATGGCATAATGCACAATCATGGGATGATGCATGGCACTTTAATTGATTCATCAAAGGTAAGCTAGTTGACATGGTAACACAATTTAAATGGACCTATATGCAATTTGGATTACATATGGAAAGCCCATGAATTAAGGTTGGTTTAGATGATCTACAACTAAACAACATGTGAAAGTGGATTAGCATGATGCATGGATGAGGAAAACAGAAAGAAAACAACAATAGTTTCAATTTGAAATGAAGTTTACCAAGTTTGGAATTTTATTTATTAAGTTATGAAAATTTGCTTCTTAAAGGAGTTACACAAGCATTTGTTGTTTTCACCAATTTTAAGTGTTCAAAATAAATAACAAAATTCATATTTGGAAAGAACACAAAATTTTAGGTGGAATACATGTTTCATTTGTTGAAAAAGGAAATAGAATGATTTAATTATGAATTAAACAAGTTTAAACAAGATTTAAATGAATTTAATTAAAGTATGAATTTATTTGAATTTTTATTTGTTCAAAACATTTAATAAAATTCATATTTGAAAAGATTGCACTTTTCTGGTTTGAAAACATATTTTATATGTTCAAAAAGAATTTAATTTGACCAAGTTATGAATTTAGCAATTTTAAATGATTTAAATGATTCATATTTGAAAATTCATAAATGATTTAACCAATTTTAATTATTCAAAACAGGAAATAAAGTTTATATTTGGAAAGTTGGTTTAATTTAGCATGGAAAACATATTTCATATGTTGAAAATGGATTTAAAATGAGCAAGTTATTAATTTGACAATTTTAAATGCATTAATTAAGAAACAGTTGTTTTCAGCAATTTAATTTATTTAAAACAGAACACAAAGTTGATATTTGCAAAGTTCATGAAAAATGGAATGGAAAACATATTTTATATGTGCCATTTGAATTAAGTTTGAATTAGTTATGAAATTAACCAAATTTAAAAGGAGTTGTTTGAATTTGAATTTTAAAACAATTTGAAATGTTCAAAACAGAAAACAAATGATTTAATCAGATAGAGAATTAAATTTGGTTCAGTATACATATTTTATTTGTATTATTTGGAGTTGGAATTTAAAAGTTATTTGTATTTCAAATATAGGGGCTATTATGTAAATTGCAGGGACTTATATTAAAAGAAATCTGGGGCAGAAACGTTTTTACACCGCGCAGTGACCCAACCTGGGCCACTGCCAGCGGGCCCTGGCCACCGTGGCGCTGCATGGCAGCTGACTGGGCTACTGGGGTCACCTACAGGTGGGCCTGGGCGAGGGGGATTTAATCCCCAAAAAGGTTGCGCGCGGGGGGCTCGAACCCGCGCCGCGGCGTGCGTGGGCGCAGTGCTGTGCCACTGCGGTGCGCTGCGTTTGTTGTCAGGTAAGGGGATGGTAGGAGGAAAAGGTTCAGTTTCAGTTGGTTAACTGAAACTGACGAAAGCTGCAGGCTTTCTGAACCTGGCGGGCTTGCGGTGGTTGCCGCCCGTACAGGGGAGGAAGAAAAGGAGGGGGGTAGCAGGCCGTGGGGAATGGTGGGCTAGCCTTCCCTTTCCCCCTCTCTTTTGTTTTATTTTTTTCTTTCTGTTTATTTTTTTTGCTGAAAAGGAAAAGGATAAAAGGAAGGGTTTTAGGGTTTAGAAAATTTAGGAAAAAAAATTGTAGAGGTTAGTTTTTGTAACAGCACCATAATACAAACTTTTGTTTTCCAAAAATTTGAAACTATGTTGCTGTTTGAATTTCATTTGCATTTGATTGAATTTTGACATTAAATGAATAATTAAAGAGAACAAATTAATAGTTTGAGCTTTCTATTTTAATGGAAACAAATAGCTGTTTTTATTTGAATATTTTTATTTAAAATTGTAACAGAACAAGTATGAAACACAGATTTGAAATTTGATTTGAAAATTCAAATAGAAAACAAGGGAAAACAAAAGGAAAACAAAGGAAAACAAATGCAAAAACAATTGCAATGATGATGTCATGATGCAAAACATAAATTAAACAAGAAACAAACATTCTAGGGGTGGTTTTTCATACTTGGGATGTTACAAAACGCCCCCCTTGAAGGAATCGCGCCCCGAGATTCCTACTGAGAAGAGAAAAGGTCTGGATACTTCTTGCGAAGATCCTCTTCGGTCTCCCACGTTGCTTCTTTATCGGAATGATGGGACCACTGCACTTTCAAGAACTTGGTGCTCTTGTTGCGAGTCTTGCGCTCGGTCTCATCGAGAATTCTAATAGGGTGCTCCTCATAAGAGAGATCTTCTTGCAGTTCAATGGAATCATGATCAAGTGCACGATCTGGATCTTTGAAGCACCTCTTGAGCTGTGACACGTGAAACACATCGTGCACCTTGGATAGTTTTTCTGGAAGTTCAAGACGATAGGCATTTTCTGCACGCCTTGAGAGAATGTTGAAAGGACCAATGTATCTTGGTGCCAGCTTTCCTTTCACACCAAAACGATGAGTGCCTCTGAGGGGAGTTACACGGAGATATGCTTTGTCACCAGGTGCATAGATCATATCTCTGTGCTTGCTGTCATAGTAGCTTTTCTGACGAGACTGAGCAATTTTGAGATTGTCACGAATGATGCGAACTTTCTCTTCGTCTTCCTTAACAATGTCAGGGCCTAAGAGTGAATGTTCACCAGCTCCAGACCAATTGATTGGACTCCTGCATCTGCGGCCATAGAGAGCTTCAAATGGTGCCATGCCTAGGCTTGCCTGGAAGCTGTTGTTGTAGGAGAATTCAGCATATGGAAGGCATTCCTCCCATTTCATGCCAAAGGAGATACCACATGCTCTGAGCATATCCTCGAGAATCTGATTGACTCTTTCGACTTGCCCTTGAGACTGAGGATGGTAGGCTGTGCTGAACAGCAGTTTGGTGCCCAATGCTTCTTGAAAGCTTTTCCAGAAATGAGAAGTGAATATGCTTCCACGGTCTGAGCTTATTTCCAATGGAACACCATGAAGAGGAACAATCTTTTCTGTGTAGAGCTCTGCTAACTGGCTAGCTGAGATTGTTTCTTTGACAGCAAAGAAGTGAGCTACTTTAGTGAGACGATCAATGACAACGAAGATTGCATCGTTGCCCCTCTTGGACTTTGGAAAACTAGTGACGAAGTCCATTTCAATCATGTCCCACTTCCACTCAGAGATTTTCAGAGGTTGGAGAAGACCGGCTGTTTTCTGATGAACTGCCTTAACACGTTGACAAACGTCACATTCAGAAACGTATTGAGCAATTTCACGTTTCATGCCAGGCCACCAATACAGTGTCTTGAGATCCTGGTACATCTTTGTACTTCCAGGGTGTATGGACAGAGTAGTTTCATGAGCCTCCTTGAGAATGACATCTTTGAGACTTTGAACTTGAGGAACTGCAATGCGTCCTTCGAAGAACACAGTTCCCTTGTCATCAATTGAGAAGGACTTGAATTTCTCCTTGCCTTCTTTGATGTGTTCTACCATCTTGTTGATTTCAGCATCACGAAGTTGTTCAGAACGAATCTTGTCCTCGAGAGTTGGACTGGCTGTCAAGTTTGCAAGATAGCCTTGAGGAACAAGACCAAGGATCAGCTTCTCGAATTCTTCATGAAGTGGAGGTTGGCTTTCCATGATCATGAGATTATTGCAATATGACTTGCGACTGAGAGCATCGGCCATAACATTAGCCTTGCCTGGAGTGTAAGAAATGGTAAGATCAAAGTCTTTAATCTTTTCAATCCATCTCCTTTGCCTGAGGTTTAGATCTGGTTGAGTGAAGATGTATTTCAGACTCTTATGATCGGAAAAGATTTCAGTGCGATTACCCAACAAGTATTGTCTCCATTTCTTGAGGGCAAACACAACTGCTGCAAGTTCAAGGTCATGAGTGGGATAATTGAGCTCATGTGCGTTCAACTGACGTGAAGCATAAGCCACAACTTGACGTTCTTGCATAAGAACTGCACCGAGACCTTGGAGAGAAGCATCACAGAATATCTGGAAAGGTTTGGTAGGATCTGGGCCAACCAGAACTGGTGTAGAAGTGAGTTTAGTCTTCAGGAGATTGAAACTTTCATCACATTGTGGAGACCAAACGAACTTCTTGTCCTTCTTTGTGAGATCAGTGAGAGGTTTGGCAATCTTGGAGAAGTTTTGGACGAAACGACGGCAATAGCTAGCTAAGCCAAGAAAACTTCTTACTTGCTTCACCGTCTTTGGAGGTTTCCAATCAACAATTGCTTTAACCTTTTCTGGATCAATGGCTATGCCCTTGGCTGAGATGACATGACCAAGGTAAGCAACTTCTGGAATCCAGAACTCACATTTGGAGAACTTGGCATAAAGACGATGCTCGCGAAGCTTCATGAGAGTGAGACGAAGATGTTCTTCATGCTCTTCCTCAGATTTTGAGTAGACAAGAATGTCATCAAGATATACCACAACGAACTTGTCAAGGTATTCATGGAAGACAGAATTCATGAGTCGAGAGAAGGTCGCCGGTGCATTGGTGAGACCAAAGGACATGACGGTGAATTCATATAGACCGTAGCGAGTGGTGAAAGCTGTCTTTGGAATATCCTCTTTTCTGATCTTTATTTGATGGTAACCCATTCTCAAGTCCAACTTTGAGAATATTGAGGCTCCAGCAAGTTGATCAAAAAGATCATCGATACGAGGAATTGGATACTTGTTTTTGATGGTTTTCTCGTTAAGAGGACGATAGTCAACAACGAGTCTCTTTGTGTGATCCTTCTTCGCAACGAACAGAGTTGGGCAACCCCAAGCCGAGGAACTAGGTTGAATGTAACCTTTTTCCATGTACATATCGATTTGCTCCTTTAACAATTTCAGTTCAGGAGGAGCTATCTTGTATGGATGCTTAGAGATTGGAGCAGTACCTGGTTCAAGCTCGATCACGAACTCAACTGCTCTGTCCGGAGGCATCCCTGGCAACTCTTCTGGAAAGACGTCAGGGAATTCGCAAACCACCGGAACATTTTCAAGTAAAGGTAGAGGTTTTGCATCGAGGTTGCATATCTGAATGGAACTTGATTCATTTGGAGAATAGACTATCTGGCCAGAAGGGTGGAACAGAGTTATTGACTTTTGAGCACAGTCAATCCTAGCTTTATTAGCTTTCAGCCAATCCATACCAAGAATGACATCAATGTCAGAACTTCCCAGCAACATGAGAGAGGCAAGGAAAATGTGGCCTCCAATTAGGATTTGATTGTCCTTACTTATCTTGGAGGTCAGCATTTGAGATCCCGGTGAGTGAACAGTGATTTGATTTCTTAGTGGAACCACAATTAGGTTGTTTGTTGTGGCAAAGGTTTTTGACACAAAAGAATGCGATGCTCCGGTATCAAACAACACTTTAGCTGGAAAAGAGTTTACGGGTAATATACCGAGAACGACGTCAGGAGCTTCCTCAGCTTTGTCGATCTTGACATGATTCACCCTTGCGGTCCTCCCGACAGGCCTGTTGTTGGAGTTGAAGGCCTTAGGCGGGGGAGCGTGCACCATTGCCTGGTTTGTGTTGGGACGAGGTGGTGGTGGAGGTAGCTGCCTCTGCGTGCACTTGTCAGCGTAGTGCCCCGTATGCTTGCACTTGTAGAAAGTGACGACACGAGGAGGCCCTGGCCTTGGCTGCCCCATCGAAGCCCTTTGATCATGCATCTGAGCAGGGTTGGGTGGGCGGGGAGCGAAGCCTGGAGAAGCTTGGTCATAAGGAGCCCGAGTGACAACACCATTTGGCACCCAGATGCGGCGCTTCTGCGGAGGGGTGGTCATGTTGGAGGAGGAACCACCCTCACACGAGTGCTTGCGAGACTCCTCGAATGCCTTGCGCCCATTTTCTTCATTGAGCGCAGTGTTAACGAGCTCCTCGAAGTTGTTGGCCTTGATATTGGTGAGGGCGTACTTGAGTTCCGGGTTAAAACCTATGCGGAACCTTGCCATCTTCTTAGCCTCAGTGGACACCTCATCACCAGCGTAACGAGCGAGGCGATTGAACTCACTCTGATAGCCAATGACGTCCAGCTTGCCCTGCTTGAGTGAGCAAAACTCTTCATGCATACTTTCCATGAGACCATCTGGAATGTGGTGCTTCAGGAATGCTTCCTTGAAACAATTCCAGTTGATTGGAAAGCCAGCTCTCATGGCCTGGTAGTTTTCCCACCAAGTAGCTGCCTGACCCTTCAGTGGATAGGAGGCATACTTGACCTTGTCTTCTTCAGCTACATGAGCAATCTCCAGAGCCTTAGCTATCTCACGGATCCAGTCATCAGCATTCAGAGGCTCGCGTGTGGCCACGAAAGCTCTCGGACCCAGACTGAGGAACTCCTTGATGCTGACTCGTGGAGCCGTCTGGTTGTTGTGCTGATTAGTCTGAAACTGGGCCATCTGTGCCATGACTTGGGTCATCTGAGTCAACAGCTCCGTGATTGGCGGTGGCTCAGGCGGGTTGTTCCTTGTTGGCGGCATCCTGAATGGAAATGCATTTTAGCACAACAATAGAAAAGGATAGACTTGGAAACCGAAAGAGAGATTATTCCGACGCATGAATAGATAACCAACGGGTACATCATCACATGTTCAAATACATCAGAATATCCAACACACTATAAATGGTTCAAATGCCAAAGGATAACTAAACATAGCTAAGAATGGATACATCGGTACTCCCATGCTCATCACGCAGGACGGCGACTAGGAGTACGGCGAGAGGTACGGTGAGGAGCACGCCCACGAAAGTAGGTAGAACGACGATCCACGTAGATCTGACGTGGTCTGAGAGCGACTCTGGGTGTGGTGAAGTACATAGCGTCGACTCCCTGTGCTCCAAAGCGTGGAATCCCAGTGTAACTAGCACCAAGGTTGAGGAGTGGACCTCTGATTGGCTCGTAACCTCCAGCATCTGGTAGACGACGACCAACTGGCTGATCGAAACGTGCAAAGCGCTCGTCTCCAACAAAGTCTGTGGTGTACGTAGCCAGACGAGTCAAAGCAAGGTAGAGCTGCTCTCTGACTGAAGCCAACTCCTGAGATAGTGTGCTGGCAACTGCGTCACTGTGCCTCACAAACTGAGCGGTGGTGTGCAGCCTGGAGTTATCATGCTCGTAGACATCCAAGTTGTCGTAGAGAGTGAAGTGAGCTCCCTCCGAAGTGATGTAACCATGGGGAATGTGGCGATAGATAGAATCGTCAAATCCCCAGTAGTCAGCACGAAGGATGGTGAGACTCACATAAGCTGCCTGCTGCACAGCCATATCCACTGTGGAACCTACTGCCTCGTAGCGGTGGACAACGCTCATGCCATCATCTGACAGAATGTAGACGATAGCCTGGTAGTAGGTCTGGTCAAACTCTCGCTGCTGCTCGTAGACCTGGTACTCCGGTGCCCAACGGAACCCCAGAAAAGTGACCATGTCTCTCAGCATCTCCGGATAACCGGCAGTGCTCTCGCAACGAGTCATACGAACCACCTGCGGGTAGAACCTGAGATCCATCTGCAGATGATCGGGGAAGTTTTGATTAGACGCCGGTAGAAGAACTGAAGTGGAAAGCAACAACAAGGTTTCAACGGACGATAAGGATGTTGAGAAGAACAGGATATCGAAGCAACATCGGGAAACACGATACCAAACACTCCTGGGGTACTACGGAAAACCCCATCCGGGCTTCTAAAGGATAAATATCTACTGCTTAAGGAATAGAGGATCTGCTTCCGGGGCTTACACGCCTCCGTTCTCAATCGTGAGTAGGCAACATGATAAATCATGTTACAACCACCTCCATTCCTATGGTCTAGTAGATATAACTATCCTAGAGAAACCAGGATACGAGAAACCCTAACTTGAAAGTTTAGATGAGAAGAGAAAATAACGTTGCACTTCCTTACCAGAAAAGGGAGGGTGGGTGGGGAAAGAAATAAAAGAACAGAATTCCTACTCTCACGTTTCATTTTTCCTATTTAGCTACAAAATAGTTTCTAGACTCAACTGCGACCAGTAAAAGGGATCCTACAGGCAGACAGGCTCTGATACCATTTGTCGCACCCGGACTTCTAGAGGATACTCACAGTCCGCTAAACAGTAGAGCAAATGGCTTACGGGGCATACCGGCACCCGCATCTCAATATGAGCAGGCCAACACGTAAACGTGTGACAACCATTCTCTACTATCCATCGTCTGCGTAAACCATCCCATAGAAATCCGACTACTTCCGTTGACGCACTTCATAATATACACACATGGTATGTCAACGGCATTTGAACAAGTGATATCACAACATATCTCTAAGACACAAAAGATTGAAATAAGTTGCAAATGGCTCTCACTAGAGCAGAGATAGCAAATACAATCATCCAGAGGACACATGTCCCAACAATTCATCATTACAACACAGCGGAAGCATCCAAAGTGTCTGAGTACAGACAAGATCCAAATAGGCCTAAGAGGCCGGAAACGAAAAAACGGAGCCCATCCACGATGTCTCGGATCCTGCCCGGGTCCGCTATCTACTCGTCAGCAGCCTCGTCATACTCCACGTAGTAGCCACCATGGGGATCCTCGGAAACGTAGTCTGCGGAAACCACAGCCCCAAAGGGGTCAGTACAGACAAGTACTGGCAAGCAAGACTCACAAGATACCATAGTGTACCCGGCAACACCAAGTATAGATGCTTTGGGTTCAACGGAAGAATAGGTGATACAAAAGTGCGGCAGCAGGCTGCTCTAACCAACTACAGAAACACGCTACAACTTCCGGCTAAAAGAAAGGGATAAGATAGCGTATCGTAACCAACTATAACTAAACTCAAACAAACCCATCCTGGATCTCGCCCCTTATCCAAAGAAGCAATCCGAGGATAACTCACACAGTTGGATTAATGATGGTTCAAGTTATTGTGTCAATAAGACTATTACTAGTCAAATTATCATTAGTTAGGTGTAAGTTGTTCTGAGTACTTGTTAGCCAGTACTTTCACCAAGTCAACCATAACCGCGGAAAACACGACTTCTCGAGAAGATTTAACCCTGCAGGGATGCACCAATTTGGCCGTACACGTAAGAATAACCCGCCAGATGGAATGGCCCTTCCACCAAGCGGGGCACTCAACACAACTCAACTCTTCTTCGCATCAAGCCCAAAGAACACCGTGCAATTGAGCGCACGGCTAATCAAGCCCCACGAAGAAAAGGGGACCCTCATAGCACTCTAAGAACGTGTCTCCCTAAATGCCGACTACAAAAGTTTCCACCCTGGCCTCGGGTTCGTACCTGCATATGCGTGCGGCAAATGGAAAACCCGAACTAAATGAGGCGATTTGGACGAGATGCGAATCGAATCAAATTGAGGGGGGCGCCCATACACGCATCCCACATGCGGTTAGTGCGCTCATCATGGATCAGTAGACAAGACCCTTTTCCTAATTAGGGTCGACACTAGCAGGCCTCAAAACCACGCCGGGCCTCCTGCCGGTGCCTTATCATCAAATTAGCATTACCTCAATCATTAACAGGTTGTTGTTTAACATCGAGCCCCAGAACATAATAAATATGGTAACAGAAATAACGGACAGCAGACTCGAGCATAAACAACCCTAAGCATGCTAGTAAGACACAGGCAACAAGCAATGGGGTTATAGGTGTGGAGGTGAGGCTATATCAGGGTTACAGGAAAACATGTGATAGGATCGAACACAAGCAACGATTCATAAGGCTAGCAGAATAGACAACGGAAAGTATCGGTATCCAGTGTGGAAAGGACACAGTGGTTCAGGTGAGTGAATACTTGCCTGCAAACTCAGTAGCCTGGTACTGGGCTAACTCCTTAGAAGCAGTGTCGTAAACCTCGTCTGTCTCAACGTCGTCGTCTATTCGAGAAGAAGCAAACAAACAACGCAGAGAGACAAATAATCAATAACATGGCATAATGCACAATCATGGGATGATGCATGGCAATTTAATTGATGCATCAAAATAAGCTAGTTGACATGATAACATGTTTAAATGGACCCATATGCAATTTGGATTGCATATGGAAAGCCCATGAATTAAAGTTGGATTAAATGATCTACAACTAATCATCATGTGAAAGTGGATTAGCATGGTGCATGGATGAGGAAAACAAAAAGAAAACAACAATAGGTTCAATTTGAAATGAAGTTTACCAAGTTTGGAATTTTGTTTATGAAGTTATGAAAATTTGCTTCTTAAAGGAGTTACACAAGCATTTGTTGTTTTCACCAATTTTAATTGTTCAAAATAAATTACAAAATTCATATTTGAAAAGAACACAAAATTTTAGGGGGAATACATGTTTCAATTGTTGAAAAAGGAATTAGAATGAATTAATTATGAATTAAACAAGTTTACACAAGATTTAAATAGATTTAATTCAAGTATGAATTTATTTGAATTTTTATTTGTTCAAAACATTAAATAAAATTCATATTTGGAAAGGTTATAATTTTCTGGTTTGAAAACATGTTTTATATGTTCAAAAGAATTTAATTTGACCAAGTTATGAATTTAGCAATTTTAAATGATTTAAACAAGGTTTAAATTATTTAACCAATTTTAATTATTCAAAACATGAAACAAATTTTATATTTGAAAAGTTGGTTCAAATTGGCATGGAAAACATATGTTATATGTGCTATTTAAATTAATTTTGAATTAGTTAGGAATTTGACCAAATTTAAAAGGAGTTGTTTGAATTTGAATTTTAAAACAATTTGAAATGTTCAAAACAGAAAACAAATGATTTAAACAGGTAGAGAATTAAATTTGGTTCAGTAAACATATTTTATTTATTTTATTTAGATTTTTTATGCAAAAGTTATTCACATTTTAAATATAGGGGCCATTGTGTGAATTTAAAAGTTTTAAATTTGTTGCAGGGGCCTAACTGCGAAACAGAATTACAGCATAGGCCCCTGGGGCTTTTTCTACTCAACAGAAACAACCCCTGGGTCACTGGCCTGTGGGCCAGTGCCCAGCTGGGGCGCGGCTGGAAGGTGGCGTGGCAACCAGGGCCACGGGCAGGTGGGCCCTGCCTGCCTGCGTGGCAACATCGCAAAAAGGTGGGAATTAAACTGCGCCGCGGGGGGTTCGAACCCTGGCCCTCGCGGGCGAGCGCGCGGTGCTGTGCCACTGCGGTGCGCTGCGTATGTTGTCAGGTAAGGTGCACGTTTCGTTTTGAGGTTCAGTTTCGCGAATAAGCCTGACGAAACTGAACTTGCTGCAGCTATCTGAACCCCGACGAGGAGATCGTGGTCGCCGGCGGCGAGCTGCAGCTGCTCGTGCTCGTGTGCGTGTGCTAGGGTGTTGTGGTGTTCGTGCGCGTGCAGAGAGATGCAGAGAGGGAAAGGTGGAGGCCGTGGTGCTCACCACCGTGGAAGACGAAGCAGAGGCTCGACGGCGGCGACAGCGAGGTGGACGGCGGCGGTGATGCAGTCCCTCCCCGTCCTAGCTGTGGTGTCGAGGCGGTCGAGGAATCAACGGGGAAACGATTCCCGCGGCTAACCAGGCTGGGAGGTGACCATGGCGGCGGCGATCGCCGGAAGTTGGGTGCGGTGGTGTGCGGTGGAGGTGCAGAGAGAGAAGCAGAGGTGGGAGGAGGGGAAAACGGCGGCGGCGTGAGAGAGAAGGGAGGACGAGGTCTAGGGCAGTGAGGAGGAGCCCTCGGGCATGGTTATAAGGAGGAGGAGGAGGCACTGCTGGCCGTCCCATCCTCTCCCTGTCGACGTGGGCATCGTCGATGCCCTGCCGTACAGAGGTAGGGGATGAAGGGGTACGCAGGCCGTGGGCTGGTGGGCTCAGCCCACTTGGCTGGCCTGCCCCCTTCTCTTTTTTTTTGTTTTTCTGTTTTCTGATTCTTTTTTTTTGTTTGCAGAAAAAGAAAAGGGAAGAAAGGAGAGAAAAAGAAGGGCTCTTGGGGTTTTAAAATTTGGTGAGAAATTTTTATAAGTTATTTAGCACAAAAGCCCATCTGTGCAATTTTTGTTTTTCAAAATTTTAAAGTTTGGTTGCTGTTTGAAAATTCAAGTGAATTTGAGTGAATTTGTTATTAATTGAATAATTGAAACTTAAGCAAGTTAAAAGTTTTTTAATTTCAAGTTTATTGGAAACAAATGATTGGTTTGATTTGCAAGTTTTATTTGAAACATTGTAACAGAACAAGTATGAAACAAATAGATTTGAATTTTTGGTTTGAAAATCAAATAGAAAACAAAAGAAAACAAATGCAATGCTTATGATGACATTATGCAAAAAATAATTTAACAAAAAGCAAACATTCTAATGGTGTTTTTCATACTTGGGATGTTACAGGGTGGTACCCCATTTGATCCCAGGGGGGTCTCCCATTTGCAGTACGCGGATGATACGCTGATCCTGATCCAGCAGGACGACACATCGATTGCGAATCTCAAGTTCTTGCTCATGTGTTTCGAGGAGATGTCGGGGTTAAAGATCAACTATCACAAGTCGGAGGTGATTGTGATGGGGCAACCTTTAGAGGAGCAACGCAGAGTGGCGGATATGCTCAATTGTAAACTGGGGGCTTTCCCTTTTGTTTATCTCGGGCTCCCGGTTTCGGATAGGAAATTAACAGTGGAACTTTCTGGTCAATAAGTTGGCAGTCAGGGTAGAGCCGTGGGTGGGCAGATTCCTGTCGTCGGGAGGACGACTGATCTTGTCCAATGCGTGTCTGTCGAATCTGCCTATCTTTGCTATGGGGCTTTTCTTGCTTCAGAAAGGGGTCCATACCAAGTTTGATGCTATCAGGGCAAGGTTCTTTTGGGAAGGAACCGGCCCCCAGAGGAAGTATCACTTGGTTAATTGGCCTGCGGTCTGCAGGCCGAAGGAGCAGGGCGGGCTGGGGCTCACTAACTCAAGGAAGATTAATATCGCGCTTATGCTAAAATGGGCTTGGAGGATCTACCAGGAAGATTCGTCGATCTGGGCCACTTTGATCAGAGCGAAGTATCTCCCCACGAATAACATTTTTGCGGCCAGGGGAGAGGGAGGGTCGCAATTCTGGAATAGTTTAAGTAAGGTGCGTCACCTGTTCAAACTTGGGGCCAAGCACGAGGTCCGTAACGGGGGTCGAACTTCTTTCTGGTTCGATTGGTGGAGTGGGGAGGGCCCCCTCAAGGATAGGTTCCTGTTGATCTTTGCCATCTGTGAGGACCCGCACATCTTGGTGGCTCAGGCGGCGGCAGATTCTATCCACCTTAGACGGACAGTAGGCCAGGCAGGGGCTGCCGAGTGGGCTGAGGTGGATGACCTGCTCAATAGGTTGGTTCTCTGTGAGGGGGAGGACAGAGTGAGGTGGGCCTTGGAACCATCGGGGATCTACTCGGTGAGCTCGATGTATGTGAAGCTGTCCCAAGGGGCCACGGTTGCACACTTCAAGGAGGTGTGGGAGGCGAAAGTTCCCCTTAAGATCAAGATTTTCTCGTGGTAGTTAGTGCTGGACAGGCTCCCTTCTGGTTTGGTTTTGGCCTCGAAAGGAGGCCCCTCAGATGGGAGATGTGCGCTTTGTAGGGGGTTCGAGGACGTGGGGCATATGTTTTTCTCGTGCCCCCTGGCTATGTTCGGTTGGAGTGTGTTGCGACAGCTACTAGGGTGTAACTGGGCGCCGACGTCTTTTGGGCAATTTTACGGGCTGTGGTCTACGTTGGAAGGGGCCCAACGCAGACTAGTCTGGAGCGTCGTCCTGGCACAATCTTGGGCGATTTGGCACACTAGGAACAAGTTAGCTATTGAAAAAAAGCTATTTCTTCATCCCGCGGACATTATCTTTAAAACGTTGGTCTTCTTACAGCTGTGGTCTCTCTCGGCAAAGGAGGAGGACGCGCCAAGGCTTAGAAGCTTGGTGAGCAAGCTGCGTAGGCTGCATGCGATCAGCCGGGGGAGCTGAGGGGGCTCGCTGGTTCTACGTGGTGTCGGTGTGTGTGGTTGCCTTCGGTGGCGGTTGTATCTTTCGCTTGTCCTTCGCTTTAGTTTGGTCTCTTCGGTTCCGGTTTGTTAGCGGGGAGGCCGGCCCCTTTTCAGCTTGTGTGTGCGTCGGTGGCGGTGTCCCGCTGTGTCGGTTTGGCGTCGGTGTGTGTGTTGCGTTTGTTCGAAACTCTTGTGGAACTCTCTAGCTTCATTAATTTAAAGCTGGGCAGCTTGCTGTCTTTTATCTAATTTTTTTTTGACATTATCGACTTTTCTCGACGTTGTAAGGTTTTTGTTAAAGTAGTGGGCTCAAAATGGCAGTCTCTCAGTTGAAATAGGAAACATTTGCTACCCTAGCTTATTGATATGCAAAATGATGGTCTATGCAAGCTTTGTAGCCAAGAGCAAGAGACGGCCACACATCTTCCTTTCCAATGCCGCTTCACCACTAAAGTTTGGTCTTGTTTGAAGGAGTGGTTGGGACTAAATGATCTTTCCCTCGCAATTGGCAAAAAATCAGCAACATTCAAGATTAGTGGAAATATGTGATCCATAAAAGGGGAGAGGCAAGAAAGATTTTGGCTTCTCTCGCCTTGCTCGTTTCATGGGAGGTTTAGAAGGAAAGGAACGCTTGAGTGTTTCAAAACAAGTTGTCCACCTCAACTATTGCCTTCACAAAGATTAAAGAGGAGGCGGCTACGTGGTGTATGTCCGGAGCTAAGGCGTTGAGTAACATAAAGTCGCGAGAGTAGACTATTGCTTTTGGTCTTGACCATATCTTTCCGTCAAGGCCCGGCTTGTGATGACTTTTAAAACCTCTCTCTTAATCAATTTAAATAGCAAGTCTTCAGTCTTGTTTCAAAAAATAAAATAATCAAAGGAAATGCAGTCGCAACACAAAACTGACGCAACCTGCTAGCACTAGCTAGAGCACTGGTATTTTCCAAACCCGGCATGGTATGATATCGT
This sequence comes from Alopecurus myosuroides, assembly GCA_028641055.1. Lineage (NCBI taxonomy): Eukaryota > Viridiplantae > Streptophyta > Magnoliopsida > Poales > Poaceae > Alopecurus > Alopecurus myosuroides. The sequence goes on along the minus strand of CM054061.1, from coordinate 154,972,142 downwards.
AGCCTAGGCAGCGCAGCAAATGCAAGAAAGCAGCGAGCTAGCTCACTGTCATCACCAGCACATTCAGAACATGGATCATCGGACAGGTTTGACAAAACTCGGGCAATTATTGCTCCTCCTCCTCCTCCTCTTGTACAAGTACTACTTGTGCTCGACGGATTAATTCCCATTCCAGTTCCCAGCTTTGAAACCTCAGTTCAGGTCGGGCGCTTTTCAGTCTACGTGACAAAGCGGCTTTTCCAAGTCGAGTTTGCCGACAAAAGCATCAGGCGCGCACTAGCCGAAAAGCCACGGCTGCCAAAGGCACCGCGGCGATCGAGCGTGACGAGCAGGCCAGCGGCGCTGTTGCGCGGGCGCCCGCAAGAGTAGTAGGCCTGTTCGATTCGCCGTGCGACATGTGCTACGCACGCGAGCGCGCGCGCACGGCCGACCACGACCACGAACATGCGGCCATGAACAGCTGCTCAAGCCGGCCGGAATCGGTACTAGTACGATGGAGTGGTTGTCGGCTCGACGGTGAGGCGTTGACGATCTGCAGACTGCAGTGGCCAACGTTATGGTGCCTTATTCTTTTTCTCTTACGTTTTCTTCGCCGGTCACGAGCTGCTTGTGGAATTGTCCGGCCATCTTTGCTGCTAACAGTCGCTCTCTTCTCTTGCGCCCACCACCCCACCAGGTCGGTCGGTCGTTTCGGAAGCGGTCCAGTGCGCCGCACGTTCGGCTGCTTCCGTTCCTTGCCGACCATTACCATCCAAAGATGCACGCTGCGTGCTGCATGATTCAGTTCGTCTGTTCTGTCCGGTGAAACAAAACACGCATTTGCTTTTGTTCTCTTTGCTCCGTGATGAACTGTGCGCTGGTGCCCGTAAGTCGATCTACTGTGTAACTTGTACATACGGGCTACGGCACCGTCAAACACGTACTGCACCGAGCCGGATCCATCCATTACGGAGCATCCTCGTCCTGAAAAAGAGCCAGGATGGCGCTTTATCCTCGTCCTGGTGTGATTACCGGGACAGACTTGGCCGACATTACGGAGCATCTGCCATTACGGATCATGGTTCTACATTATGGCCTGAGCGAATCCTCCAAGAGTCCGTCGCCACTCAACAACCGCTGTCGAGCCCGATGGAACGTCTACGAGCCTACTCAAATTGGTCCGGATTTTGTCTGTTTGAGCAGCGGTCCGCGCTGCGCGGACAGCGAACTTTTCAAGTGCCTCCTACGGGTCTGATCATTCTAAAAACGGACACTTTATAGATACGGTAGGGGCTAGAAGGACCCATAGGTTTTACAATATTAAAAAAAAAAACTAAAACCTAAACTAAATGGCCACTGGCCACTGGCCGTGCGGCGGCCGGAGCATCCCCAGAGCATCCTACTTCAGGATGATGTACTCCGGATCCTCGACGAGGTGGGCGGGGAGCGCGGCGGCCCGCAGAGGGGTGGGCGGCTGCGTGACGGGCAGCGGCGCCGCCCCGGGCAGCTCCGGCGGTGGCCCAGTCCACTGCCACTTCATGCCGACGAGGGGCAAGAACCCCGACGGGATTGGCCGGTTCTCGTCGCGCTCGTCCTCGTCGGCCTCCTCCTCGTACGCGGGCGGTGCGCGCATGGCCGCCACGGCCCTGGCCTCCGCCTCCTCGGCCGCCTCCTGGGCAGCCTCCGCCGCCACTGCCTCCGCCACGGCACGCGCCTCCGCTGCGGCCGCCTCCTCGGCCTCCCAGGCAGAGGCCTCGATGGCCATGGCCAGCTCCAGCTCCTCGCTGGGCCAGGGCATGGCGGCCTCCTCCTCGTCGCCGTCTTCCTCGTACCACTGGGGGGGGGGGTCCTCCAGTGGCTCGTCCTTGACGGGCGCGGGGTCGCCGATGCGAAGGGGAGGCACCGCGCGTCCACGCCGCGCCCGGTGTGGTGGAGATGGCGGCGCGTACAAGGCCGCGCCGCGCGCCTGGCGTGCCCCGAAGAAGGAGCGACGGCGGAGGTCGTGTTCGTCCGTGAACCATGTGTCCCAGTGGGGACTGTTCACGGTGAACGCGGGGTGGCCGCGCAGGTCCGACGGCAGCTCGTCGCGGCGCCGATGGATCTCCACCTCCCGCTCCAGGCCACCCTTGGGAACCGGCGGCACCGGGATGCGGTCCCGGTTGAGGTGCCACCCGTCCGGCAGGTGCACGTCGGACCATGGTACTGGGATCGCGTTGTCCCAGTACCATTGGCACTTCCTCTTATTGAGGTAAGGCCGGTCGCGGACGCGCGCCGGCGCGATGCAGGAGGGGGCGGCGGGAGCTGCTCCGCCTGCGCGCGGGCGGCCCGCGTTAGCGGTGGTGGTGGTGGGGGAGGGGTGGGGGAGGCGTTGCGGCGGGAGCTCCCGGCCTCTGGTCGTTCTTCGCCTTCCCGAAGTTCAGCCAACTGCGGCCCATGTCTAGGGTTTCGCAAGTCGCCGGCGAGGGAGGTGAGAGAGTGGAGAGTGGGGGAGGGGGAGTGTCGTACTGGTGCGCGTGGGGACGAACGCGTGGCGGCGGTCCCATTTTATAGGACCGGTAGGGAAGGCCAGCCGTCGCCATGGTCACTGACCGGTGGGCCACGCCCTTTGACCGAGCGATGATGGGGCCGCGCGCGCGTCCGTTTTTTGTCCGCGGGCTGCTCAAATCTGGACCAAATTTGGTCTGGGTTTGAGCAGCCACGGACCGAAAACGGACCGAGGCGAGGGTTGGGCAGCGCCATAGGGGCCTCGTTTTGGCCTGGATTGCTCAAATCCGGCCTGTCCGGGCCAATTGAGCAGCCCCGCAGGAGATGGCCTAAGGACATCTCCTACGGGCTGCTCAAATCCGGACCAATTTCATGTCCGTTGTGTCTATTTGAGAAGCCGTCTGGGACCATGTCCGGCCAGTTTTGGCCACCGCCCCCTACGGGGCTGCTCAAATGGTGGCCAGAATTCAAATTGGAACATACGAAAATACCAAAATGCCCTAAATATATAGCAAAAGAATATCGGCCACTGTTCAGGCCATGCCGGCCACGATCAGGCCATGCCGGCCACGGTTTGGGCAAGGTTCAGGCGGCTAGGTGAGGCCATGCCAGCCCAGGGGCTCGGATGTACAAAAGCGACGCCTGCCACGGTTCAGGCCCCGCCGGCCACGGTCGAGGCCATGGTGATCACCCCTCGCCCTCCATGTACCGTTGCTGCTTCTTCTCGTAGTAGGCCTTCTTCCTCGGGGTGAGGCGACTCAGGTCCATGGCCATGATCTGTGCCTCCTAGGTGGCCAGAGCGAGCTCGACCTCCTTCCTCTTGTTCTCGGCCTCCATGGCCCTGGTCGCGGCTTCCATGGCCCTTGTCTTCGCGTTCTCCTCCTCTAGCTCAAGCTTCTTCGTTTGCACGGTGAAGTAGTTCTTCGTCACCTCCTCTCGCTTCCGGCGCTTCTTCTCGTCCTTCTTGTCGCTGGTCTTGTCCTTCTGCGAGATGAAACCCTTGAGGGTCTCTTGCAATGCGACGGTTGTGGCATCACGTTTGAGGTCGAGCTTGGAGTTGCTTCGGCCCCTTGGTCTTTCACGCGTCGTGCCATCGGCGGCCTGCCCGTAGCCATTGGCGGCAGCCCACCCGGCACGGCCACGCCTTTCTTGAGGGTGTTGTGGAGCTCCTTCCATTTCTGGTTGTCCTTGATCTTCCGGTAGCAATGGGCGAAGTTGAATGACTTGCCCCCATGCTCGTCCTTGTACACCTCCAACGCTTGAAAGGCATACACAAAAAGGGGCATTGGAGAACATGGGAACGTATGGCCAATACAAATGAAAGACGGGGACGTATGGCCACTCACCAAGTCGCCGATGCCGATGCCACTTTGAGGCCGGGCCACAGCGTGGTCGAATGAGCCGGTGAACTTTCTGTACTCCGACGAGATAAACCCAAACCTCTTTTGGATAGAGGCCTCGGTCCTTGTGGTGACCATGGAGTACGGGGGAAGGACGACCCGTTCTTGGTAGCTCTTGTGCATCCTCCTCCAATAGGCGTTGCCCTTCATCTCGGCCCCGACGATGGTGTTCTGTCCCACCTCAATCCATGTGTCGATGAGGCACTCGTCCTCTGCCTCGGTGAAGCCGGCGCCACGCTTCATGTTCTTCCTCGCCGCTTTGTCCTGCTGGGTGAGCTCGTCCATGAACATGGGCATGTCGTCGATGTGGGGCGGCTCGTCGGTGGCCTCGACTTCCTCGTCCTCCTCGTACAGCTCGTCCCCCGCGTGGACGTAGCTCGCCTGGACATCCTCGTTGATCATGTTGGCCATGAACCCCTCGACGTCCTCCCTTGTCAGGTCCGTCGCCTGCGTTTCCATATCCCGCATTTCGCCGAACAGGTTGTGCTTTGTATTTTTCTATCCATACGAAAGAGTTTTCGTGTTTGGAAACCTTGTCGTGCCCATTCGAAAGGAAATTTCGTATCTGGGGCTTTTATGCGAAAGAGTTTTCGCGTCTCGATTTGCCCATACGAAGTTTTTTTGTGTCTGAGGCTTTTATGCGAAAGAGTTTTCGCGTCTGATGATGTTCATAATGACGTCATAGCGCACTTTTATCCCCCCGATGGGACGTGACGGAGTGAGAACAGATGTGTTGGCCCACCTTGTCAGCTTTTTGATCGGAAACGAGACGTCGTTTCCGGTTTTCCCGCGAACTGCGCGCAGTAATTGTGCACGATCTGTTGTTTAGATCGTGGGACGGAACAACTTTCACCGTCTCTTCTCTTCCGCTTCACGTGTGGCAGCCGCGATGAGTGCCACGTTGCCTGATGAACGGCCAGGATCGAGTGGCCCCGTGTATATATTCGGTCCTTAGGTGGAAAGTAAAAAACTTCCCGGTCATTCGTTTCCCAGCCTTCTTCTCCCTCGCGCTCATCTCATTCTCTACGAGCTTCGCACCAGCATTCATGGCGGGAGGAAAGAAACGCAGTGCAACTGCCTCCTCCTCGAGGGCGACGGAAGATGTTCCCGCGCCACCCGCTCCGCGCTCAGGCGACTGGCACTCCCCCAATACGATGAACAAAAGCATCAAGGAGATGCAGAGGGAGGGACTGCTGCCCCCCGAGACCGAGAAGCGGGTTCGCCTCGGCAAAAAAGAAGAGGTACAAAACCCCCGCGCGAACGAGCGCGTGATCTTTGCGGATCACGTCTCGCGTGGGCTCTCATTCCCCTCCATCCTTTCTTCGTGGCTTTGCTGTATGTATACGGCATACAGCTCCACGATCTACCTCCAAACGCGGTGCAGCACATCTCGTGCTTCATCGTTCTTTGTGAGTGCTTCCTGGGCATCCGCCCACACTGGGGCCTTTGGAAAGCCCTGTTCAAGGTGCGGGTCTTCCGCGAGAAATTGCGGGTAGAGACCGAGCTTGGAGAGACGCTGTGTACCGGCGGCTTCGGAATCCAGGCAAAATCGGACAACTGCTACTTTGAGATGCACTTCATCGACTCCGCGCAAGGGTGGAGAAAGAAGTGGTTCCACATCATCGACAACAACGCGGGTGGAGTTCATGAATTCCACCCGTTCGCTGTCTTGAAGCGGCGGAAGTCCTAGGCGCACAAGCTTTCAGTCGAAGAGAGTCGAATCGTCGCCCCGCTACTCGCCAAGGTGGCCGCCCTTCGTGACCAAACCGCAGTAGTTGTGCTGAACGGCTTGCATCTGGCGAGTGTGTTCCTCAAGCGCAGGATTCAACCTCTACAGGAGAGGCCCTCCACGATGTGGGAGTACCAGGGTGTCGAAGACCCCAGCCGTGTGAGCCGAGAAGAACTTTCGAATGTTGAATTCGAGAAGAAAATCGCGGCCATCACCAGGCTGAAAGTGGGCGAGAACTTCCCTGACTACCCTGTCGCAGCATTTGAAGCTTCGAGACCTCCTCCACCCGAAGTAAGTTCAAATCTTTCCTTGTCTTAACTTTTTCTCTTTGTTCGAGAGTTTGTCGACTGAGTTTCTCCTTCTCATTTTCTTGTTTCCCTTCTGTAGAGTTTAAGGGTAGCAACCTGCTACCCGCCAGTTTCTGGTGAAGAGGCCTCGGACTTGTTGGCAAGCAACTTGGAGGTTCCCGTTGACACCAGCGTTGCCGACGCCGACTCGAGTTCCGAGCACGCCTCCCCGGATGACGTGGAAGAATCGAGTAGCGATCTCCACCACCGCAAGTGCCGCGGGGCGGGAGACGATGAAGCCACTTCCAAGGATAACTCCTTGGGTGGGGGATCTGATAAAGAGCCCCTCATCGTGACCCCACTGAGCGTGCGTACTCCTCTCGCTCCCAAGTCGAAGATCCAGACCGCCTGGAATGCGGACATGTTGGATGACGATGACGACGAGTAAGTTTTTCTTTCCTTCTTCGTTCTAGTCGGAAGTTTTCTTCTCGCTCTTCCTGATGTTGTTGTTTCTTTCACGACAGACTTCAGTCCATCAGCCCCGGCCGATTCGCCTCTTCTGTTCCTCCCGAGAAGAGGAAAGATGCTGCTACTGCGGGTGAAACCCCAATTGCTGGGGCCGTCCAGAACACATCGAGCCCAGCCCCCACAGCTGCGGCTACGGATTATAGGCTGCCTAGCTTTGCGGTTGGAGCCTCGGCTTCGAAAGAAGTGTCGGGTAGCTCGGCTGATCCTCTGTGCATTGCCCAGGTCCAGGTAAACTTTGCCATTTTCCTTGCATTCTGTACTTTGTTCTTTTCCGTGTTTTTATCGGGTGCACGGCAGTGCTCCCGATGGGAGTAGCCCCCGAGGATGTGGTCAATCGCTTGCGATTGGCTACAGGCTCAAGAACTTTAAGCTTCTTTCCTTTCTTGATTTTATCGGGTGCACGGCAGTGCTCCCGATGGGAGTAGCCCCCGAGGCTATACTCGACTGTTTACAGTCGTGGATAGGCTCAATTTCCTTCCACTTTCACTGACTTCTTCCTCTTTGTGTTTTGCAGTCTCTACTTGACTCTCTCGCAGCCATTGGTCGCCGCGTAATTTCGGCTGAGGCAGACTGCGTAATCTTTCGGGCGGATCGTGATCGACTCGTCTCGTATGGCCAAGCTCTCCAAGGTAAATTTACCTGTTCCTTCTACTTATTCTTTCTGATCGTGTGAATTCCTTTAGGCTGAAATTTGTTGCTGTGTAGCCCAAGTCGATTTCCTGAAGACCGAGAAGACTGAGGCTATCACTCGGGTGAACACCCTTGAGGCTGAGTTGGAGGCTGCTCGAAAGGAACTTGAATCCTCTCGCAAGTAGTCGACTGACCTCGAGGGAAACCTCGCTGAGGCCCAGGACGCTCTGAAGCGTCTGGAGGAGCCTGGCACCAAACAGGACAACGATCTTGTTGACTTCCATCGCCCTCTGGCCCAGAATTTCGCAAGTAAGTTGCGCTTAGCCTCTGTTGTTTTTTGACTAGCTGATATGTATTTAGAATTAATGTTGTCTCTTTGCAGATGTCCTTGGCGTTGCGCTGGAGCTGCCCGGGGTTCAACGGGTGGACGCCCTGACGGATTCTTGCGCTCAGCTTCGGAGCCACGCGAGTGGGATCTGCTCCCTCGTTGGCAATGCCATTCGAGTGTTGACGCAATTCCACGAGCGTCTTCTGGTTGATGTCGCGGTTCCTCCCACGCTGGATGGTCTCCTGAAGGTTTTTCTGGAGAATGACCCCATTCAGGCCTATTCGGTCGCCCATTCGGGTGTGGGGCGAAGACTGCTATCCAGTTCGCGCTGGCGCACGGAGTCACAGGCTTGGACGAGGCGTACTCGAACCTTCCCGTCGATGCTACCAGGGGCAGAAAGGTAGCGCTTCGTCCTTTCGGCGATCCGGCTGGAGTCCTTGCTCAGAAGCTATCTGACTTGATTGCTCGTGCTAGTCACAAGGGGCAATCTGCCGCGAGTGGCAGCACTTCTGCAGTTCCATAGGATATGTCTTATTTAGTTTGCTCTTCTGATGTAATGAACCTTGGGATGTATTCCCGTATTTTGTCTTTAATAGAAATGTTCTTTTGATATCTGAGATGTGATTTCTTGCGATTGATTGTTATAATTTTCTCCCGATGGGAGTAACCCCCGAGCACCTGTCGAATAGTCGGTTTATTTCTTGAGTGGGGTGTCTTGAATTCCTCCTTAAATTTTCTTATCTCCTTCCAGGTAATCGGTGCTGCCGCGGAGTCTTCGAGTGGATCTGCCGCACAAACAGATCCCTTTGTTGCTGCTGTTGGTACATTTGCCGGCCTCCGTGATCGTGTCGCGGATGGTGAGCGCAAGCTGAAAGCTGTGCGTGGAGTGGCTGATGTAGTCAAGTCTAAACAGAAACTTGCGGCTAAACGTGAGCAATTTGTGATGGAAGAGTTAGCAGCTATTGCCAAGGATATGCTTTGTAAGCACTTCAGCCCCTAGCATTTTGTTTGACTGTATCTTTTTTCCTTCTTTGACTCTCTGTAGATTTCTTTGTAGTTGTTCAGCCCGACGAACGGTGTGAAAAACATTGGGTGGATAACCATATTCTTCACGAAGCTCGTAGCCCAAAACCACATGCAAACAACTTCTGGTCCGATCGCAGTCGAGATTTTGTTCTGGCTACTTTGAAGTATCGTGTGGGCCAGGCAAAGATACTCGTTGATTGTTGTCACGAGGCCCTGATAGCTTTGAATCGCGCTTTGTATCCGCTGGAGAGAGGTCCAAAAGACTTGAGCCAGCTGCTCATAACTTTCGGTCGAGTAGGTGAAATTCGCGAGTGCGTCCGCCAACAGCTGATATGCGGGTCCTTAGTAGCACTCGCTTTTGTCCGATTGTGGCATCCTGAGGTCAATTTCAAATCTGTGGCCAAACTCCCAAATGCTCTAGTCGATATGACCTCCCATTATACAGTCATTCGTCCTGCTGCAGAGGAGATTATTCGACTGACTTCTGAAGAGGTTAATCGAGTGTTAGCCGAGGAAACTGCTCGTCGCCATATGTAATTGTAGGATGTATGTATCCTGTCGTTTTTGTATAGTTGTCTTGAAACTTTATAAGGTTCCAACCTTGTTTGTACCTTTGTATTTGTAAATGATGCTAAGTTAGGCGTAACCCCCGTGTGTTTGGGGTGTATACCTGTTATTTAGCGTGTAAAGATCAAGAACATGAGTAGCTATGGTTGAGAAACCATGTATTTTATTAATATGACAGAGAAGCCATGTATTTTCTTCGAGCTACAGGATGGCTAGTATAGCCTTATTTTCACGAATAGAATAATCCTAAGGATAGAATTTGCGGAGGTGCGCAACATTCCATGGATTGGAGTAGATGCCACCGGTCTCGGGGTTCTTCAGTCGATAAGCACCACCTGGGATAACTTCGTGTATTATGAATGGTCCTTCCCACGATGGCTCGAGTTTGTGTTCTTCCTTCTGCTTGAGCCGCAGCACCAAATCTCCTACCTCAAAAGCTCTCTGGCCTATACGGCGGTTGTGGTAGTTGCGCAGCGACTGTTGATATACTGCGGATCTTGCGAGTGCAATGTCGCGTATTTCGTCGAGTGCATCCACATCTTGCGCGGGTGCCTTGTTAGAGGTTTCTTCGCTGTAAGCGACGACCCGTGGGGCGCTGAACTTGACATCTTCGGGGAGGACTGCTTCAGCTCCGTATACCATGAAAAATGTCGTGTAGTTCGTTGAGCGATTTGGTGTTGTGCGAAGGCTCCACAATATTGATGGTAATTCCTCTGCCCAGTGTCATGCTGCTGGGTTTAGACGGTCGAGTAGCCGTTTTTTGAGGCCGGTTGAGACTAGCCCGTTGGATCGCTCGACTTGACCGGTAGTTTGCGGGTGAGCCACTGAGGCGAAACTGAGGGTGATTCCCTTTTCCTCGCAGAACTGTTGTGTTTCCTTTGCTGTGAAATTGCTTCCATTGTCGGTGATGATGTTGTGTGGTATCCCAAATCTGCACACGATTGGGTCGAGGAATTTTACGGCGCATTGGGCGCTAGCCGAGGTGACTGGCATGGCTTCAATCCACTTTGTAAATTTGTCGACTGCAACGAGCAAGTGCGTGTATCCTCCGGGTGTTGACTTTCGCAGTGGCCCTACTATGTCTAGCCCCCATTGCGCAAAAGCCCAGACGATTGGGATCATGTGAAGTTCAGTGGCAGGGGCGTGCGGCTTGGGCGCAAATCTTTGGCTTGCCTTGCACTTGTCGACTAGGTCCTTTCCGTCCCTGGTTGCTGTGAGCCAGTAGCATCCTTCTCGAAAAGGTTTAACTACGATCGCCTTCCAGCTAGCATGGTGTCCGCAATCTCCTTGGTGTATATCCCGTAGTAGTTCCATGTCGTCCTTGGGTGCTATGCATCTCTGCAATATTCCTGATATGCTCTGTTTGTATAACTCTCCATTGAGCACTCGAAAAGCTTTGCTGCGTCGTACTATCTGTCAAGCCTCACGAACATCTGCTGGGAGCTGCTTGTTGGACAAGTAGTCGAGGTATTTCTGCGTCCAGACTGGTTCGACCAGAAAAACTTGTCCCCAAATGTTGTGGGTGAGCTCAATCGTAGCAGTTTGCGGGCTGACCTTTGTCTCCAATGCTGCGGGTGCTTCTGCTATTTTTTGACCTTGACTGAGCGCTTGATCATCCTTTCGAAGTATATTCCAGGCGGTATGGGTGTGTTGGTAGAACCCATGTTTGCCAATTTATCTGCTTCTTCGTTGCTAGATCGCGCAATGTGGTTTAGTTCGCACCCTTGGAAACTACCTTCGAGTAGGTTGTACATATCTCGATAAGTGACCATGTTTTCTGCAATAGCGTCGCACTCTTTCATTGTCTGCTGTACTATGAGATTTGAAACTCCATAGATCATTAGTCGGGTGGCTACACAGGCAATCACCATCTTCATGTCGTGGAGGAGGGCCTCGTATTCTGCGTCATTGTTTGATGTCGGGTCGTCGGGTGGAAAATCCAATCGCAGGACGTACTGCAACTTGTCACCTCTGGGGGATATCAGGACTACCCCGGCTCCAGCTCCTTCGTTTCTCTTCGACCCATCGAAATACATTATCCAGTTGCTCGTATACTCTGGAGGGCCTGGCGTTTGTAGTTCTGTCCACTCGCTCAGGAATTCCACGAGTACTTGTGATTTGATAGATTTGCGGCCCGCATATATAATGTCCCAGGCGCCGAGCTCGATGCTCCACTTTGCAATTCTTCCGGATGCCATTGGGTTATTCATGATAGTACCCAGTGATGCGTCGTTTATCACCGTGACGGTGTGTTCCTGGAAGTAATGCTTGAGTTTTCGAGCTGTGAGCACCTCACCGTACGCGAGCTACTGATAATGGGGATATCGCTGTTTGCAGGGCGAAAGCACTTTGCTGATATAATAAATTGGCCTTTGGATGCCATACGCCTTGCCGTCTTCTGGCCGCTCGACCACAATTGCTGTACTGATGACTTGATTTGTTGTGGCTAGATACAGATACAGTGGCTCCCGTTCTTGCGGTGTTGCCAGGACACGCCTACTCTGCAATGTTCGCTTGAGGTCTGCGAATGCTTTCTGTGCTTCAGGTGTCCACTCGAACTTATCCGTTTTTTCCAGTAGCTTGTAGAAAGGCAATGCTTGCTCGCCCAGCCGCGCAATGAATCTGCTTAGAGCGGCTAGTCGTCCTGCGAGCTGCTACACACCGCGTAGATTAGTTGGCTCCTTCATTGTCAGGATTGCTTGGATTTTCTCCGGGTTGGCTTCAATTCCTCGAGCAGAAACCAGGTACCCGAGAAGTTGTCCTGCAGGGATGCCAAAGACGCATTTGGTCGGGTTGAGCTTGATTCGATACGCGTTCAGCGCGTCGAATGTTTCCCTGATGTCATCGAGGAGCGTATCCTCTACTCGAGTCTTGATGACGATGTCGTCAACGTACACTTGTACATTATTGCCAATGAGCTTGGCGAGGCATTTTTGCATGCAGCGCTGATATGTTGCACCTGCGTTCTTTAGCCCGAAGGGCATTGTCGTGTAGCAGTAAACACCGTGGGGTGTGATAAACGATGTATTCTCCTCGTCCTCCTTTTTCATCCTGATCTGATTATAGCCCGAGTAGGCGTCCAAGAAGGAGAGGCGCTGGCAGCCTGCTGTGGAGTCCACGATCTGGTCGATCCGTGGTAGGGGAAAGTTATACTTGGGGCAGTGCTTATTCAACGACGTGTAGTCGATGCACACACGAAGGATGTTAGTATTTTTCTTCGGGACCAGCACCGGGTTTGCCAACCAGGTGGAGATATTTATTTCGCGGATGAATTTTGCTGCGAGTAGTCTGTTTACTTCTTCTCTGGGCGCTTTTTGCTTGGGCTCTGAGAACCGTCGGTGGTCTGCTTGATAGGCTTGACGTTTTTGAAGACTTTGAGTGAGTGCTCGGCGAACTCACTGGGTATCCCTGGCATATCTGAAGGCTGCCAGGCGAAAATTTCCCAGTACTCACGGAGCAGCTCGATGAGCGTGCCTTCCTATGCTGGCGAGAGGGTGGTGGACACCATCGCCGTCTTCGCAGAATCTGTCGGGTGCACTTGATGCTTGCGGGTACCGCTGTTTGTGTTGCACTCGAGCTCTGGGGCGTTCTTCTTGGTGAGAGGCATCACAGAGTGATCCGTGGTTTTTGCAATCTCTTCCAGTTCTTCCTGCATCCCGAAGGATTTGGCGATCTCGTTGAACTCGATGTCGCATCTATTGGATTTTTGGAAATCGCCGTCGATGGTGATTGTGCCATGTTCCCCAGGCAGCTTGAGCGTCAGGTATGCATAGTGCGGTACTGCCATGAATCTGGCGAACGCTGTTCGGCCAAGAATGGTGTGGTACTGTGAAGGCCAGTCGACTACTTTGAAGTCAAGAAATTCTCGCCTGTAATTGCTTAGATTGCCTAGAACCACCTCCAGATTGATTGTTCCGAGTGGGCGGATCGCTTTTCCTGGAACTATCCCGTGGAAGGATGTCTCTGATTCCGCGAGTCCGTCCAAGTTCCTGTTAATCCGACGAAGTGTGTCTGCGTAGATGATGTTGATGCCGCTGCCCCCGTCCATGAACACGCGAGCCAGCTCGTAGTTGCCAATTTGCGCTTGGATGACTAGCGCGTCGTGTCCTGGTCGATAGACTCGTGGGGTGGTCTTCCTTGGAGAAAGTTATTGGTTGATCTGCCATCTTCAGGTACTCGGGCTTTGTAGGTGGGGCTTGCACAGCCATGCATATTTGTCGCGTGTTCGTCTTCTGAACCCTGCGTGATGGACAGACTTTCTGTATCATGCCTAAGAGTCCCGCTGGGTTTGGGTATCCATTGGCTCCCTGGTATGGGGCGGGTGGCGCTGGTAGCGCAGCTAGCATCTGTTTTGATTTCCTGCTGGGGGCAGGGCTTGCAGCTGGTGAAATCCTTGAGCTCCTCCTCCAGGGAGCTGCGGGTAGCTCTGATTGACTGTTGCTCTATTTTTCTTCGAGAATGCCTCGTGGATATCAAGGAACTTTCGGCAATCCTTGAGAAGCTGTGTTGCCTTAGTTTTGCCGGTGCGCTTATCTGTAAATAGATGTAGCGTGCAGTAACCATCGAGGTCTTCCTCGTAGGTTTTGTCCTCTGGCTTTGGCTTCCACTCGCGATTTCCGCGATATCCACTGTCGCGATTCCTTGTGAACTCCGCTTCCACCAGTTCCTCTCGATCATCGCGGCCGTAATGCTTTCTCCTTTTCTTTCGACCATGGCGACCGTCTTCTCGTGCTGGTGATGAGGCTTTCTCATTACGCACCGCGTCTTCGCCGTTTTCCCATCTGTCGACTATGGCCATCAGTTCTCCCATGGTTTTGGGTGCGAGTCATCCCAGTTCTTCCCTGAAGGAGGTTCGCCGTGCTCCTTTGGCGAATGCTTCAACCGTGACTTCTTCTGATATGTTTCCCGCTGTGTTCCTGAGTGTGGTCCATCGCTGAATATATTCGCGAGTAGACTCGCCACTTTTCTGCTTGCAAGCTCGTAACTCCTCGATTGTCGTCGGTCTTTTGTATGTTGCTTGGATTTTTTTTTGCAGAAATCGAGGTTTAGATCGTCCCAAGATCTGTAGCATGCCCTCGGCCTTCCTTCGAGCCAGCTGCGCGCAACGCCTACTAGATGTAGGTTAAGGTACTGCATAGCTGTGTTTTTGTTCCCACGTTGGCATTTTACTGCCGTGAGGTAATCTGACAACCAGGCTTGCGGCTCTTGCGAACCATCGTATTTCTGCACTTCCGTGGATAGCTTAAATCTCTTGGGTAGCGGTGCCTCGCGGATGCTGCAGGCGAAACATAAGGCTCCGCAGACTTCGTCGTCGGAGGATGTAGATGGGGAACGCACGCGGTTCCTGGCCGCTCGACCTTTATCAACCTTGCGTTGAGCGATGTCTGATCGCGCGTTGTACCCGGGTTCGTCGCGGTTGACGTCTTCCCTCGGCTCCTTGCTGCGATGTCATGAGCGGCTGCTGTGTCGCTGCGGGCTGCGGTCTCGATCTCTCCGTGGGCTGCGATCTCGACCTCTTCGCGGGATGCGGCTACGGTCTCGATCCCTCGGGCTGCTATCGCTGCCACTCGGGCTATCTCCATGTCGTCGGGCTTCTTTTCCTCGTGCGCGACGAGGTGATTTTTCCTTGCCAGGCGATGTGGCCCTGTGTCCGCGGGGTGCTTTTTGTGCGGCTGCTTTATTGCGATCGTAGGAGGCGAGTTTTGCGGCTTCCATGCCTAATCCTTTCTGAAATTGCTTGTATTGTTCTTCCCGGGGGTCGTTTTCCCCTGGTTGATTTATCTGCATGTAGGTGGCAGCGGCTAGTACCGCGGCTGCGGGAGTTTGCGGATGGATGTTTCCATCCTCGTCGACACGCATGAGTGATTTGCTAATCCCGCTCATGGACTCATCATCCATGGTCGCGGTTTTTGAGACGTATCCTTTTTTCGCAGAGCGGTTCCCGACAGAAGGTGTCATGAATAGAGCAGCTCGACGCTGGCTTGACGCATCTGCTAAGTTCTTTCGCTCGGCTAGATCTATCCGAGCTTCCTTTATTGCAGTAGCCGCTCTCACTAGATGATAGTGGTAGGCGGTCATGACCTCGTGAGGAGCTCCGAGTTCCAGTGGTGTGCTTGTGCGGATAGCCTCCTTTGCCCGATTCCAAGCAGCTCGTGAGACGCCGATGGTAGCGCGTTCCCTTGCGCTGTTTTCAGTTTCTTCGGGTGGGTCTCCTGATCCTGCCATGCAGACCTGAGCTAGACCTGGCTCGCGGGTCCTAGGCGCAGTTAGGCAGGCATTCTTGACCCGATAAGGTTCCTCTGTAGAGAGGGTATGGAAGTTGCTGGTGTTGAGGCGGACAGATTCGCTGCTTTTCGCCAAGTCGCGATCCGCATAGCGGGGTCACGAATCGACGGCTTCTGGGCTAGAGATTGACCCAGATCCCGATCCTTCGAGGTTGGTTTGCTCGGGGAAGTGGAGAATTCCGTCCTTGTTGGTATAGAACTGGAAGCTCCCGAATGTTAGCGTGATGCTCTTCTTCAAGTCGCTGAATACCGGGCGTGATTTCGACGAGTGAGGGGCGACGATGACCGACCCGATTCGGATCGGATTAGTTGGAGTTGAAGTCCTGGGGTTCCAGCGTGAGTTGGTTGTCGATGAGGCCGAAGATGCCGGAGATCCAGCGCCCGCCGTTCCCACAGATGGCGCCAATTGTCGAATCTGCATCTCAACAAGTCCCTCGGGTGAACCCATAGGGTTTCGATTAGGAGAACTTGTAGGCGCTGGTGACAATTGTCGGCTAGACAGGGGGCACGATTTACCTAGGTCCGGGGCCCTCGTAGAGGTAAAACCCTTACTCCTGCCTCTGTCGATCTGTATTTAGCGAGTAGATTGGTTACAATGGGGGGTTGCTCAAGTCAAGAGTATGATATCGATCTCAAGACTTGGTGGTGCGGTATTGCTTGTCCCCCTCCTGGTGGTTCTTCTGGCCTTATATAGGTGGCCCATGTCTCAAACCGTACCCGGGGGGACTCAAACCCTAATCTAGAGTCGGCTACAAGTTTCCTAACTTGACCCGCAAGGCCTTGCGGGTGGGCTTCAAATGAGCCTTCTAGAATAGTCTTTCGCACCTCCTTTGGAGCTTGGGCCGTGGGCCTGAGACCAGGTAGGCTCACCCGACAGGCCTAGGATCCATTCCTTCGTCACCGGGAGGACGTCTGGGGGGGGCGGTGGCCGCCTTTGCTCGACGGGGCAGTCGACATGCCAGACACGGGCGCCGTGATCAGGTCGATCGAGACCCTGGTTCGGGCCAGCGATGAGTCCTCCATGTCGACCGAGAAGAAGGGCGGCGGCGTCGGGTCACGGCCGGGCAGGTACCCGTAGGACGGCGCGGGCGATTCCGTCCTTGGGCGCGCGTCGAGGAGGACGCTCCGCGGCCGGACCGCTGAGGCTTTCGAGCTGCATGCCTGTGCCGGAGCCACGTTCATGGTGGGCGGCGGCTGCATGCCCAACATGATCATGGCGGCTTGCGCCGCGGCCTGGGCGATCCTTGTCCGCTCGTCCTCCATCACCGGCGGCGACGCCTTCTCTTCCTTCGCCTTCCTCCTCCGGTCCGCTCTCTTCGCCGACTCCTCCTTCGTCCGCGCCTCCGCGAACGCGTCCTTGGGCTTCTTCGGCTTCGGCTTCTGCGGTGGGGCGGTGGCTAGGTCCGTCGCCGGACGGGCCGGGGCGAGTAGGTCACTGGCGATGGTGGCGGCGGCTGCTGCTGCGTCGGCCATGGCTACGGCAGTGGAGCAGCGGGGGCGGATGGGGCAGGAAGAGGAAAGGGCAAAATATGTGGCACTTTTTTGTGGGCCACGGCAGGGTTTGTGGACACACATTGATGTCCCGAGTTGTTCGGACACTGCTCAAAACTGGACCAAATTTGGTCTGGATTTGAGCATCCAGGGACAAAAAAACGGACCGTGGTCCGTATGAGCAGCGCTGCAGGGGTCTGGTTTCGGCCCAGTCTGCTCAAAACGGACCGGTCCGGGGCAAATGAGAAGCCCCGTAGGAGATGTCCTAAGTAGATCGAAGCAAGCACTTCTTTTTTAGCCGAGATGGGAGCAAACTCTAAGGACGTGTTTGTTTCGATCATTTCCATCCGTGATTTAATTACACTGTTAACTCTTTACGTTAAACAAGTTTGGTTGACTTGGCCCGTAAACAGATACCATGTAAGGTTGGTTCAAATCTGATACCGCACTTCCCCCACCGGAAACGAGTCGCGTTACCGTCCGCATGACCAATTACAAAGAAAAAAAAGATCGCTGGCTCGTGGTACCGTGCGCTCGCTCTGCCCCCGATTCCCTTCGCCCCCACATAGCTTGGCATTTTTTTGGATGCAATAGCGTACGTGCAGTTGGGATTACGTTACCTGGATGGGAGCCAAACAAAAAAGCAAAAAGGCCCATTACATCTAAATACCACCGTAACTCGATTCCCTTACCATTTACGTTACCCTCCCCACAAACAAACACGTCCTTGAGTCTTATTGGAATTTTCTGGGATGTACCACCGGGGCATCCCCAAGCTTAGGATCTTCACTCTTCTTGATCACATCATATCATCATCTTCTCTTGACCCTTGAAAACTTCCTTCACACCAAAATTCTCACAATCTTCATTAGCAACGTTAGTGCAATTGAAATAATAAATTCACATGGTTCAGTTTCAACACAATCCTAACACTAATAAACACATTAGATACTGTCACAAATTCTTTGAAAAATCTTTTTCTCACAAGAACACCAAAAGAAAGAGATTAAGATGCAAATGCAATTATTGGCAGAAATCTGTCAAAACAGGACAGCAGGTAAAGATGATTTTTTTATAAAATATTATGTTGCTCAAATAAAAAAGTAGTCAACTGAGAAAGTTGTGGAATTAGCTGAGGAAGAAGCACAAAAAAATTCAGGTCATTTTGAATTTTCTGTGATTTTATACGGAATAAACAGTGGATAGCAGAAATCTGTTTCCTTCGCAGAAATCCGAAATATAGGCTCAACTTTCCACTAGAGGATTTACTTGGCTCAACAAAAACTCAAAAGAAAAGATACAGCGGGGTTGCTAAGGAAATATAAAACACCCAGGTGAAAAGCACACCAAATAAAACAAATGAAAACGGGTTGAAAACAGAGAAATAAATCAGGTTGTCTCACGGTAGCGCTTTTCTTTAACGCCTTTCAGCTAGGCATAGAAAGCAAAGATGCTCACATAAGAATAAGAGTTGAAGCACAATAAGAGAGCATCAAGAATTAAATATAAAACACATTTAAGTCTAACCCACTTCCTATGAAAAAGAATCTTGTAGAAAAACAAGTCAACGAAGCATAAAGTGACTAACATAGGAAGACAAAATAAGTGCAACTTAAAAAAATTCAACATAAAGAGGGGAAACTTAATATTGTTGAGATACATAAAACCATGTTTCCCTCTCTCATAATAACCTTCAGTAGCATCATGAATAAAATTAACAATATAACTATCACATAAAACATTCTTATCATGGGCCACATGCATAAAATAATTAATACTCTCCACATAAGCATAGTCATTCTTATTAATAGTAGTGGGAGCAAATTCAACAAAATAGCTATCATTATTATTCTCATCACCATAATCATCAAATATAGGAGGCATATTGCAATCATAATTAATTTTCTCCTCAATAGTAGGTGGACTGAAAATATCATATTCATCATTGTAAACAGGTGGAACTATAATACCACAATCATTATAATCATCGTATATTGGAGGCAAGGTATCATCAAATAAAATTTCCTCCTCAAAACTCGGGGAACTAAAAATATCATATTCACCGAAACTAGCTTCCCCAAGCTTAGAATTTTCCATAGCATTAGTAATAATTGTGTTTAAAGAGTTCATACTAATACCATTGCCACTAGCATGCAAATAAAGTTACATAGTTTTTTTTTAATTTTCTCTTCAAACATTTCATGTCCTAACTCAAGATAAATATTATAAAGCTCTCTCATGTTTTTGTTGTTTTCCATTTAAGCATAAAGATAAAAAAAAGTAACAAGTAAAAATAAGCCTAAGTAGTGAAAATAAAAACAAGAAACAAAACGATATAATTGCAGAATCTAAAGGAAATAACTTCGAGCACTCACACCCGAGGATGTGAGAATCTTTTACCTTACCTCCCCGGCAACGGCGCCAGAAAAGAGCTTGATGTCTATGCATGCTTCTATTCTTTTAGACAGTGTTGGGCCTCCAAGTGCAGAGATTTGTAGAACAGCAACAAGTTTCCCTTAAGTGGATCACCCAAGGTTTATCGAACTCAGGGAGGTAGAGGTCAAAGATATCCCTCTCAAGCAACCCTACAGTTAAGATACAAGAAGTCTCTTGTGTCCCCAACACACCCAATATACTTGTCAGGTATATAGGTGCACTAGTTCGGTGAAGAGATAGTGAAATGCGAGTAATATGGATGATAATAAGTGATAATAGAAATCTGAAATAAAAATGGCAGCAAGCAAACATGCAGTAGAACAGGCGGAAAACGGTGTTTCAATGCTTGGAAATAAGGCCTAGGGCTCCTACTTTCACTAGTGGACACTCTCAACAATGATCACATAACTGAATGCATAAATATCATTTCTTCACTATGCTACTCTGAACCACTCTCCGGTCGAATAACGAACACTAATCATTGCGTAGGGCTTTAACAACACTCCTCAAGTCTATATTCCCTCTCTAGGGAACCCCAATGTCACTACGAGCGCCATAAATTAGTACTAAACAAACGTCGCAATTTCATAGGTTCACCTTCCAACACAAGATATAAACATCATGCTAAACCACACGGATCACACACTGTCACCTTTACCCCGTGATCAAATTGTTTACGGAGACAACAAAACCACTTGAGTAGCCTAACAGATGAAGATCAATCTACATATTCAACTAGATTACAAAGCTCATGATCACATAAAGATCACACCATGGGAGAGAGATATGAACCACATAGCTACCGGTAGAGCCCTCAGCCCCGGGGGAGAACTACTCCCTCCTCATCATAGGAGACAGCAACGGCGATGGAGATGGCAGTGGAGTCGATGGAGATGGCTTCCGGGAGCACTTCCCCATCCCGGCAGGGTGCCAGAACAGAGATCTGTCCCCCGAAACTTGTCGACAGCGGCGGCGGAGCTACGAATGTATTTTGTGAAAAAAGGTCGATTCTCCTAGGGTTTACTCCTTGGGGAGTATATATGGGAGGAAGGGCGATGCCGGGGGGTGGCTAGGGGTCCCACACCCCTAGGTGGCACGGCCAGGGCGGACCCGGGCCACCCCATAGTGTGGCCACCCTGTGCCCCCCTCCGGGGCTCTTCGGGACTTCTGGATGCTTCCGGGGAAAATGGGAACTTCGGGATTCATGGGGTCCAATTCTGAGAATATTTCCAGAACAACTTTTCTGAAATAAAAAACAGCAGAAAACAGGGAACTGGCACTTGGCATCTTGTTAATAGGTTAGTCCGGGAAAACGTGTAAAAATGCTACAAAGAAGGGAGAAAACATGTAGCAGTTGGCATAATATCGACATGGAACATCAGAAATTATGGATACGTTGGAGACGTATCATATATCAATTAAACCAGCATGAGTTGGGGTTGCATGAGGTCATGCTTGTACACGCATGAGGTCATGCTTGTACACCATTAAGAAAGAGTGTTTCCATCAATCTATCCATGTGAGGAATTCATGTGTGTTACGAGAATTCTGCAGGATTTCTATACCCTTGTGCAAAATGCAGGATTGGACCGTTTTATTGAGGATGAACCTACCTAGCATATTAAACTAACCATGTCTGTGGTGCAGGATTTTCTCTTTAGTTGTTCTTTGCCTAACCCTATGGTCCATTACAAAATTTATAATAAAGTTGTAGACTTTCCTTTCAACGATTTTTGTGCAGCTATCAAAGTGCCACAATGGGGTTCATGTGAGAAGATAAGAGGGCAGCCCAAACCACTGCTGGATTTATATGAGGAGATTTGTCAAGGCAGAAGATTCACATGGGAGAGTGGTAAAATTCGAGAAATTCAACTCCCATCTATTCGATACTTTGCTTATTTTATTTCCAAATGTGTGCTAGAGAGAAAATGTGCCAACAAGCTATCTATTTATGATCTAGCTTTTATTTCAGATGCTTTAAAACATGATAGGTCTTATAACTTTGGTGCTTTAATTGCTTACTTTCTCTCACTTAACCGTGAGAGGGGCGGAATCTGTGGAGGTCTTATTGCCTCTCGTTTGCTAGCTTTGCATGGTGTGGAGCCACACCCTCTAGACCTTTAGTTTCCTTTAGAGAGGTTGGACCTTGTTTCCATGATTCAACATAAGTTTCTCTCTACCCATGCTCACCTGGACAATTTATCTTATGGAATAACTTTCTCCCAACAATCAAGGTGGAGAGTGACTAAATCTGATACAATAGTACTTTTTCCTGCACCTCTTGTGTTTAACCTTAATTGCAGGCAAGGATGGTAACTTTTAGAGAGTGAGATGGACGCATATATCGAGCAGCAACCCCAGCGTGTGGAGGATGCTGGAGAGGGGGACGATAGTGATTTTGTCCAGCCCTCCGACACTGCAGGGTTTCCATACCAGCATCTTGGTTATGATTACGCGCCTGCTGCTTCATCTTCTTCATGGGAGCCCGATCACGACCATGCTAGGGACGACCGACCACAGTGGGGATACTTCTCGCGCCGTGATTGATCTCCACTGAGGCCAAAAGCCTAAACTTGGGGGGATATACTGATATACACGCTCATCTATATATCATTTTCTGTCCGTTCTTTGTATATCCATGTTTTCACTTCTTTCGTTTGTTTTCGTTTCTTTTGTTTTCGCTTCTTTTCGTTTTTTATGATTTTGTTATTGCTTTCCAAAACACAAAAAGACCAAAAATATTCTGGTGTTTCTCTTTATTTGCTTCTTTAGTTTCTTTTGTTGGTTTGCTTTACTTTCTCGTTTCAGTTTAATATTCAAAAATCCAAAAAAAAATTGTTTTGCTTTCTTGTTTCTTTCTATTCTTGTTTTTAATTCGAGAACCCAAAACTATTTGTTCTTCTTCTTTGGTTTTGTAAAGTTGTTGCAGAGTTCATCGGTCCTCCGTGTATCCATTGGATCTTGGTTATCATTCTGTATTATTCAATCCACACGAGTGAAGAGCAGTAATGATGATTTATGACAATTCAAGTTGTGGTGAGAGGCTGGTATGAACTCTATTTGTTTTATTTTTGTACATATACCCATCCATGTGAACACGCTTAGTTTGTTCGTGCAAGGTGTATGTTATTTAATTGATGGTTAGTAGTTCATGCTCTCTCGTGTTTAGTTCCAACTTATTTATATAAGATAGCATGTCGTGTAGATGTTTGCTTGCATTGTTTTATTCATAAAAGGGTATGACAGTGTGGTATCTCCCTCTGATTGTTTCGCTTGAATCGACTTGGCACATGCTCACGCATGCTTATGACTGAAAACAAAAAGTCAATTAAGCCTCGATGATTTATTTTGCCTCAGAGTATTTGTACCACTTTTATGCCCCAGTTAATTATGTTTTGTCGCAAGCATGATTATGACAGTTGTTGCTCTCTTGATTGTCGCTCCCCGTCTATTGCTAGCCTCCACCTGTACTGAGTATGAGCTCTACTCGTGCATCCAACTCCCAAAGACCAAAGTTTGCCAAATGTGTCCACCATACCTACCTATATATGTGGTACTTAACCGCCAATCCAAGTAAATTTCTCATGTGCTACCTTTAAAACCTTTGAAAAAATATTCATGTTTTGTGCCCCTGTTTTAGCTCATGAGGACGTTAATAGAGAATATTTATCACGTGTTGATTGGATTTCACACCCTGGACTAGTGGCTTCATCCGCTTATCCAATTGATAGAAGAGCTAGCAGCAGGGTGCCCAGCCCCAAATTAATACAACAAATTCTCTTCACTATTTTTGCCCCTGATTTATCAGTCAAAGCATAATTGTGTAAACAAAAGAGAAAGAGGGATGACATTCTACACCAGTTGCGTCCTTTAATGGGAGCCTCTCTTGTGAAGTCTAGTTGACTTGTGACGTACTATATTGTCTGTTTACCATTCGTTGACATAAGCATACACCTCTCTAAAAAATGTTTTCAATACCTCTGTTTAATAAAGTAAAAATATCTAGCACATGAGTTAATCCCTGCTTCCCTCTTCGAAGGGCCTTTCTTTTACTTTTATGTCGAATCTTCACCTTCCATCTTTATGCACCTTCTTGAGAGCATGGTTGTCATTCTTAGTGTAATATGCTTGTCCCAGAACACGGTTGATTGTGGTATAACTTTGATCCTTATATCTTTCATATCTTTATTTCTAGTCTTCATTTGAACTTCAGAGGTGCCCTAGCATTTATGTTTTGCTACACTATTAAGGGCAAGTGAGTACACTTTTTCATACCATACTATGAGCATTGCAATCCTGCAGATTGATATCCTTCGTGTTGTCTATTATTAGTTTGTTGGTAGCTCTTCATAGTTTGCATAGCTGTTAGGTGACTTTTATCTTACATACATCTTATTATGAATTGCCTAAGCACCTGATCATATAATGAGTATATTTACATCATATGAAACAAATGTGTTCGTAAAAGTTCTTTTGTCGCACTCAGTTGTCACTGAATTGCTTGAGGACAAGCAATAATCTAAGCTTGGGGGAGAGTTGATACGTCCAAAACATATCTCCTTTTCCGAACACTTATACTATTGTTTGCTTCTAAACTTGTGATTTTTTGATACATCTAACACGGACTGGCGCTATTTTCAGCAGAATTACTTTGGTGTCTCATTTTTGTGCAGAAAAATCAAATTTTGGGAAAATGCCCAGAAAAGATCCCGAAGACCTTAAAACACCCGAAGACCCCCGAAGCCAGAAGGAGACCCGGAGAGGGGGCCACACCACCCTTGGGCGCTCCCTCCCCCTTGGCCGCGCCTCCTGGTGGTGTGGGGCCCAGGCACCCCCTCGGGTTCCCCTTTTGACTACTTATGCCCCTTTACCCTAAAACACGGGGGGGTGTTATATTCCACAGAAACACCACAGAGCGCCGCCGCCACCTCGAAACCCAATTCAGGGATCAAAAGTTCCTGTTCTGGCACCCTGCCGGGACGGGGATTCGAAGGAGATCATCGCCATTGTCACCGCCAATCCTTCTCCATCAACCATCCATGATTCCCCCGTCCATGTGTGAGTAATCCCGTTGTAGGCTGGGAGGGATGGAAGGGATTGGATGATATCGTTCATGCAATAATGCCATATTGTTAGGGCATAGTGCCTAGTATCCGTTGTGAGTGCTATATACCATTGTTGCAACCTGTTATTCTTAATGCTTGTCACTTTGGTCCCGAGTTCCATGATCTCAGATCTGAACATGTTATTGTTTCATGAGTATAATTATATTTCTTGATCATACCTGGAAGTTGTTTATACACATTGTTGTCCGGAACCCGAGGCCCCAAAATGACAGAAATTGGGACAATCAGAGGGGATGACTGTGATGTGAGGATCACATGTGTTCACGGAATGCAAATTCTTTGCTCGGTGCTTTATTAAAAGGAGCACCTTAGTTACCAATAGTTTCCCTAGAGGCCCCGCTGCCACGGGCTGGTATGACAAAAGATGTTGTGCAAGTTTCTCAATGCGAGAACGTACGACTATATTGGAACACATGCTTATGGTTTGCCTAGAACTTGGATGCTTTGTTATTATCTATCTGCAATGCCCATGTTATTATTATTATATGAACTATCTTATCCATGCAACGCCCGTTAATCCACCCTCTATGCCTACGGTATTTTTATACTGTTGTTTTCACGATTGCTACAGTCGTTACTATTTTACTACTACTGTTATTTCACTACTACTGCTGCTATAAAATTGTTACCACTGATAAATTGTTGCGAGCAAGTCTACTTTCAGGTGCAACTGAATTGACAACTCAGTTGTTAAGGCTTATAAATATTCTTTGGCTCCCTTCTGTCGAATCAAGAAATTTGGGTTTTACTTCCCTCGAAGACTGTTGCGATCCCTTATACTTGTGGTTTATCAACAGTGAGCCAATATAATCCATGCCGGAATGCATTCTTCACTAGGGCTCGAGATGAGGCATGGTGCCCACATTCCCCTTGGTGTATCTCCCAGAGAATTTCTTCTCCCTCTTCCGGTTCAACACAACGTTGCTGCAACGACATTTGTACCTAATCTTGTTTTCGGTGTTTGATCACAACATATGGAAGATCTAATATTTTCCCTAAGTGTGCTTAGGATTTATGTCGGGGGGCTACCCCTGAGTAGGGGGAAGACTGGTGGTAAAACAGTGATCAGTGTATGGTTTGCCGGGTAGGCGGCTACCCGGGTACCCTGTATCCGGTAGACACTACTCGGTGATATGTACTGAAGGCCAAGAGAGGATATAAGTGAGATTCTTGATCGACCGGGTAGAACTCAGGTGGTCCGAGTAGATGTGAAGCTTTCCTACTCGGGCACAAAGTCAATGGAGCCGTTGTGGGAGATCCCGCGTATCCCGCAGCCGTACAGGCGTGCGGTTCAATTTACTAGGAGCATGATTATCTGTGCTGAGGCGTGGGAACAGTGAGGGTAGGCGCCTGTCAAGTCCTGTCACTGACAGGGTGGACAAGACCTGTCAGGCGGACAACGCGATGACTTTCGGCACGACGTCAGCGGGAACACGGAGGCGTGCGACGTTTGCACAGTTGTATTGTCACTTCGTGTAATTTTATGTGTAGTTTACTCACTGGCCACCAGTATATAAGGTGGCCAGCCCCCTCCTGCGCGGGGGACGTTGGATCCCGGCACATTTATTGCGAGTCTTAGCATCACAAAGAGAGAGAGCTAGCAGTTGGCTACCCGGTTGTGAGTAGGCCAGAGAGTGTTTGTAACTTCGCTACCCGGTTGAGCATTATACAGAGAGATAGGCAGGAGTAGAGGTGTTACCTCCACACGAGGGCCCCGAACACGACGTGCGACCCCTCCCCGAATACCTACAGCGCCCATCGGCCCCAAACTTTAGCCACCCTATGGCATTTGTCTTCTCCACACCACGACAGTTGGCGCCCACCGTGGGGCCAGCGGCAGCACTGGCTAGGGTGCATATTCGGACGGACCGGTTTCTCCGTCGGGGGAGCGTGTGGTTTGTGGCCTTGTCCACAAATTGGGCTCCTTCGACTTCGTCAGCGACAATGCCGGCGATTTCGGCGGCAAACCCTTTCCTGCAGGAGGCTCCGTCCTTTCCTTCGGCGTGCATTTGGTGTACGTCGCCACCACCGTCATCCACGAGTAACCCGAGGTGGTGCTCATCGCTGACGATCCCCCCCGCTGTTCTCGCTATCCGCGGGAATCCGGTTGGCTGCTCTGTGGGTAGCGTGGAGGTGATGATGACGGGCCCGGTCGTCGACTCTGGGAAGGGCGCGGCCACTGCGGCTGAAGTCATCGAGGAGCCGGCTGCTCCCAGGAGTCACAAGCCCTACGACATGCCGCGGAACCAACCTGGTTACGTGGATCCTTCTACTTCGACCGTGATACCAGCTGCTCGCGCCGGTGTCGGGCAGCTCGGCATGCCTATCGCCACGGACATGGATCCGGCTGTGGTGAGGGCGCAGCTCGAGCAACAGTGACTCGCCTTGCTGCAGGAGGCCCAGGAGCTGGAGAAGGTTAGGATTGAGCTTAACTTGGACCAAAATGAGTATGATAGAGCGCATGGCTTTACTCCTATTTCTAAAATCCTAGCAAGATAGGGGTTATTCGTCGCAACTTTGGCGTTGAGCTAGCTAGAGATGGTAGAACTGCTAGCAAGTCTGCTAGTCAAAACACAGCTGGTAGGCCGAAATATAGTTCTCCTGCAAAAACACTTAGAGCTGCAGAGGCAGTTGCTGCTGAGTTGCCGCATCTCACTGGCAAGGCCCGTGTTAGGCAGCAGGAGCGGTTCAATGAGCTCGTTCTGGAAGCGGGTAGGCAGAATGAGGCCTTTCGACAGGCCAACCCGGAGGCGGTGCGTCTCATGTTGTTCACTCGCATGGTGCAAGATCCGTGGACCAGGCCTCATCGCCGCTTCCCGGTGGAGAGAGGGCCCAGAGTGTGAAATCTAGGAGGAACAAACAGATGCAGGTGTACGACCCGGCTGTCGCCGGAAAACAGCACGCTGTAGTGCGGCAGCCCGGCCAAAAACACAATGCTGCAGGTACTGGCCATCCGGCTGCCAGAGTTCATCAAGAGGGGCAAGGAGGTAACCGAGAGGGACCGTCTCGGCAGCATGTTGCTAACCCAGTCCTACATGTTGTTCATTCGAATGTGGTCGCTGCTGTGGCCAACCCGGTTGCACAACCCGGACCTATGCCCCAAGACCGCTACAACGACGGGTACTCGGCAATGGAGCGAGCTGGGTACACCGACCCAAAAGATCTCGCAACCCGGTTGGGAGGAAGAATACTGGAACCAAGTGATGCAAGATACAAGCTGGACCGGCTCTACCGGTCCGAGGAGATAGAAGCAAGAGGCCCACTCGGGCCAAGCTGTTTTGGTCCCAGGATCATGGGGGAGCCACCCGTGTCCAAGTTCCAGCTGGCTAGAGGGACCAAGACCTACGATGGAAGCACCAAGCCAATGGACTGGCTGAACGACTATGTGGCTGCCGTGTACGTTGCAGGTGGCAACAGGAGATGGTATATTCGGTATGTGCCCCAGATGCTGGAGGGCCCTGCCCGGATCTGGCTCAATAATCTGCCGAAAGACAGCATCAACTGCTGGCTTGACTTCTCGGAAGCCTCATCAGCAACTTCACCGGCACTTACAAGAGGCCTAACCGGCCGCAGCAGCTCTCGGCGTTCAAGCAAAGAGAAGAGGAAACTGACCGGGAGTATCTTACTCGATGGAGTACTCTGAGGAACACCTGTGAGGGTGTGAATGAGTCCCAGGCCATTGTGTGGTTTGCGCAGGGTTGCCGGCATGGCAGCATGTTGTGGCAGAAACTGCAGAGGCAGATGCTGAGTACCCTTGCTGAGACAATCAAGATTGCTGATATGTATGGTCTCGGTGACCCTACTCAACCTCTGCTTGATTCCTTCGAGCCCAAGAGGAAGCACCATGATGGATCCCAGCGCCATGACCGCCAGGATTTCTGCAACAAGAGAAGATAAGACCGTCCGGATGTCCGCTACGGATCTGACCATGTAGTTGTTGTTACTCAGGATCAGGGTGCTGCCGGGAGCAGCCAAAGGTAAAAAACTGCTGGAGCCCAATACGGGCAAAACCATAATGAGGGCCGGAACTTCAAGAAGCAGTACAATGCTCCCCAGCAGCCCAATGCTCCCGAGGAATCCGGAGACCCAGCAAGGTTCATCTTTGAGAACATGAAGGATGGACCGTGTAGCTTCCATACTCGGCATCCGAGTAGGCCGGCCAATCACACTACCCGGCAGTGCAGCTGGTGGGACAGGATCAAGAGCGAGGGCTTTGGTCAGATGCCTCCTCCTCCACCTCCTCTTCCGCTCTCAGGCTCTAATGTGCAGCCTATCCGGGCAGCTGCTCCTAGGCCAGCCGAGAACCAGAGGAGGGAAAACGTGAACCAAGTGGCTCAGGGAGCAAACTGGAACAACAACAACTACTACTACTACAACCGCAACTTCAACAACAACAACCGCCACAACAACTACTACACTCTCAACAACAACCGTAACAACAACAATGCCAACCAGAACAACAACAATGATGGTAGTGCTGGGGACCGGAACCAGTACCAGGAGCACCACGAGAGCTACATGGTGTTCACCACTGAGCCGGATGACAAGCAGTTTCAGCGCATGCGCGCGATGGAGGTGAATGCAGTGATGCCATCTGTGCCTCACTACAT
The DNA here is from genome assembly GCA_028641055.1 of Alopecurus myosuroides. Taxonomy (NCBI): domain Eukaryota; kingdom Viridiplantae; phylum Streptophyta; class Magnoliopsida; order Poales; family Poaceae; genus Alopecurus; species Alopecurus myosuroides. The sequence continues at coordinate 154,943,237 of CM054061.1, read as the reverse complement.
GGAGTGGTGCGACCAGGAGATAGTCTGGTCCAGAGCAGATCATCCCAAGATCATGCCCAACCCGGGTACATATGCTCTGGTAGTGGACCCCACTTTCTTGGGGACCAAGAAGAACGTGAAGTTCAGCAAGGTGCTGATCGACAACGGGAGCAGCATCAACATCATGTAACGAGATACCATGGAGAAGCTCGGCCTTGCCGAGAACATGCTGCTACCCAGTCGGACTACATTCCATGGCATTGTGCCAGGAGTATCTTGTGCTCCTATCGGCCGCATCTGGATGGATGCGCTTTTTGGCACCAGGGAGAACTGCCGGACCAAGTGCCTGCAATTTGAGGTGGTTGATCTTCATAGCCCTTATCATGCTCTACTCGGCAGGCCTGCTCTGACCAAGTTCATGGCCTCTACTCATGCGGCCTACATGAAGATGAAGATCCCTGGTCCCAACGGCATCATCACCATCTCGGGTGACTACAAGCGCTCCCTGGAGTGTGCATCTGCGGGATCTCGGCTTGCCGAGTCCATGGTCATTGCTGCCGAGAAGAAGAAGATACATGAGGTGGTGGCTATGGCCCAAGCAGCTCAAGTCGGTATGCCTGGCATGCCAAGTTCTCAGTATTGAGCTACCTTCCAGGCCTCCCAGGAGACAAACAAAGTGCAGATTGACCCGGAGTTCCTGGAGCGTGTGGCCATCATTGGTGCCGGGTTGGAGGAGAAATAGGAAAGCAAGCTCATTCACTTCCTCCGTGAGAATCGGGATGTCTTTGCATGGTCCAACCAGGACCTGCCGGGTGTCCCGAAGGAGTTGGTTGAGCACTCGCTGCATGTGCGCCCTGACGCCAAGCCGGTTAAGCAGGCAATGCGCCGCTTTGCGGCTGAGAGAAGGAAAGCTATTGGTGACGAGATCACAAAGCTGCTGACAAGTGGATTTATCATGGAGGTGCTGCATCCGGATTGGTTGGCCAATCCGGTCATGGTGGAGAAGAAGAAGGAGGATCCCAAGGCTACTGTAGCCTGGCGCATGTGCGTGGACTACACCGACTTGAACAAGGCCTGCCCCAAGGACCCGTTCCCGCTACCACGCATAGATCAGGTGATCGATTGCACTATCGGGTGCGAACTTTTGTCTTTCATTGATGCCTACTCTGGTTTTCACCAGATTCCTCTGAACCCGACTGATCAAATAAAGACTGCTTTTATTACCCCGTACGGGGATTATTGATATGTTGTCATGTGTTTTGGGTTGAGAAATGTTGGGGCTACTTATCAGAGGTGCATGCAAAAGTGTTTGCATGACCAGATAGGCAAGAACGTGCAGGTGTACATAGATGACATTGTCATCAAAACGAAAGAAAAACACACTCTGCTGAGAGATCTTGAGGAAACATTTGCCAGCTTGCGCAAATACCGGATGGAATTGAATCCAACCAAGTGCACATTTGGCGTCTTGGCTGGCAAGCTACTCGGCTTCTTGGTATCCATTCGGGGCATTGAGGCCAATCCTTCAAAGATAAAAGCTATAGAGAGCATGTCTTTGCCGAGATCACTTGAGGATGTGCAGAAATTTACCGGGTGCCTGGCTTCTCTTAGCCGCTTCCTGGGAAGAATGGGCGAGAAGGCGCTGCCTCTTTATCAGCTCATGAAGAAAAGTGACAAGTTTGTATAGACACCACAAGCTGATGTGGCCTTCAAAGAACTCAAGACCATGCTGGGTAGCACTCCCATCTTGGCAAGCCCTTTGCCCAAGGAACCAATGCTGCTGTATATTGCGGCCACCAACCGAGTAGTCAGTGTGGTGGTGGTAGTGGAACAAGAAGAGGAAGGCAAGACCGTGCAGCGACCGGTGTATTATCTCAGCGAGGTGCTATCCATCTCGAAGCAGAATTACCCTCACTACCAGAAGATGACATATGGCGTTTACCTGGGTGCCAAGAAGTTCAAGCATTATTTCCAAGAGCATCCCATCACGGTGGTGAGCACCGCTCCCATCTCGGAGATCATGGGCAACAAGGATGCGAGTGGCCGAGTTGCCAAGTGGGCGAATGAGCTGGCCGCGTACACCCCTTTGTACGCGAGAAGAGAAGCAATCAAGTCACAAACCCTCGCAGATTTCTTGGTGGATTTGGCCGAGATGCAGTATGAGCCTCCCTTGTCGGAAACCAATTTCTGGAAGATGCATTTTGATGGCTCCAAAGTAAAAGAAGGGCTCGGTGCTGGCGTGGTGCTCACCTCGCCCAAGCGAGATCAACTCAGATATGTACTGCAAATCCACTTCTCGGCGTCCAATAATGTAGCCAAGTATGAAGCACTTGTACACGGCCTGAGGGTATCCAAGGAGATTGGAGTTCGGCGGATTGTCTGCTATGGTGACTCAGAACTGGTAGTTCAACAAGTCTCGGGGACTTGGGATGCCTTGGATTCCAACATGGCGTCCTATCGGTTTCTGGTGCAGAGCATGACTGGATTCTTTGATGGGTGTGAATTTCATCACATCCACCAAGCTGAGAATGATGCAGCGGATACTCTGTCCAAACTGGGATCTTCTCGGTAGTTCATCCCGCCTGGGATTGCTCTAGAGCATTTGAGGAAGCCATCCATCAAGCCATCTCCCAACTTGGAGTCAATATACATTCCAGGGCTGCTGAACTCTGAAGCTGCTCCTATGGAGATTGATTGGGAGGGCTCAAAAGAGAACCCGAGGACTGCCTCTACAAACCCGGGGACTGTCACATTCATCGAGGGGATTATTTCTCAGTACTCGGGACTCGTCTCCAACTCGGAACAAGTCATGGCAGCTGATCCAATGGAAGTGGACGAACCAGTGTTTCCCATACGGGAGACACCGAGTTGGGCTCTGCCCATATTATCCTTTCTAATGGATGGCACACTGCCGAGTGATGAGGTAACAACCAGGAAAATACAGAGAAGATCTAAAGGCTACACCGTCATCAACAAGGAGCTGCACAAGGGAAGCCCTACTGGAGTGCTGCAATGCTGTGTTGAACCATAAGAAGGAGAAGAGATCGTAAGGGAAATACATCAAGGAGAGTGTGGACATCATGCCTCATCTCGGGATCTGGTCAAGAAGGCGTTCCGGCATGGATTCTTTTGGCTCACTGCCTTTCAGCAAGCAGAAGATCTAGTGAGAAAGTGCAATGGGTGCCAGAGATATGCAAGCAAGATTCACATGCCAGCTTCCGAGTTGAAGACCATCCCTATCACTTGGCCCTTTGTAGTATGGTGCTTGGATATGGTGGTCCCTTTCAAGCCAGCTAGAGGCAACATGACTCACATCTTGGTCATGGTGGACAAATTCACCAAGTGGATTGAAGTGAAGCCTATTCGGAAGTGTGATGGAAACACATCTGTGAGCTTTCTGAAAGATATCATCCTGAGATACGGCTACCCGCATGGGATCATCACGGATAATGGAACAAACTTTGCGGAGGGAGCCTTTGCTAGGTTCTGCAAAGAGAAGCGAATCCGACTAGACGTTGCGTCAGTCGCCCATCTGGCTTCCAATGGGCAAGTGGAAAGGGAAAATGGCATGGTCCTATCCGGAATGAAGCCAAGGCTAATTGAGCCATCACAGCGAACCCCTGGTTGTTGGCTGGACGAGTTGCCGGCGGTGTTGTGGAGTCTAAGGACTACCCCTAACCGATCAACCGGATAAACACCATTCTTCCTGGTATATGGAGCTGAGGCCGTGTTGCCCACTGACCTTGAGCATGACTCACCCAGAGTAACCCTCTATACTGAGGCGGAGGCAAGAGAAGCCCGAGAAGATGATGTGGACCTGCTTGAGGAAGCAAGAGAGTTAACTCTGTCCCGCTCAGCTGTATATCAACAGAATCTGAGGAGGTATCATAGCCTGAAAGTGAGCCCAAGGGTTTTCCGAGAAGGAGACATGGTCCTTAGGCTCGTGCAGCGCACAACCGGGATGCACAAGCTATCCCCTCCGTGGGAAGGGCCTTTCATTGTGAGCAAGGCGCTGCACAATGATGCCTATTATCACATCGATGCACAGGCGCCACAAAAGAACAGGGCGGATAAATCCGGAGAGGAATCCAAACGTCCCTGGAATGTAGCTCTACTCTGCCGTTTTCATTCATGAGCAAACATTGTATGTATCTCCTTAACCGAGTTAAATTCAAGTCGGAACTCCGAATTCAAACTCGGGGATTGCCTGTGCTAAACTTGCCTTGTGTCATTTACTTTATTCCCTTTGCCTACTCGGTTCTTCTAATCAAACTTTCACGTGTACGTTAAGTAGTGTGATTAAACTCAAGGGCCAACTCTTCGACTCTTCTGCTGTCCGCAACCCGGCTTCATGGCAAGCAAGAGAACAAGCCAAAGGTCAATGAACACATGAAAAACTACCAAGGAAAGAAGAGCACAACAACCGAGTAGGGTGTTTTTACTTCTCTATTTTCTTTTCAGCTAAGTGGTGGGCAGTGTTAACATGCAAATTTCTAAGTGGTTAAGTATTTGAAACTTGGTTTTTGAAATATTGTGACTCGACTACCAAAAAAGCCACAAGGCAGGTAAGAGAAAAGACAAAAGAACTAAGTGAATGAAAAAATCAACTCGGGGACTTGCATTTTAACGCAATCCGGCATTGAGCCAGTCTTGCTAAAGAAACAAATAAATCTGAGTAACAAGAGGAACCATAAATGTATTAGTTACATGTGCACCCGGCATCCCGGGGATATGATAAGTGTTTGAGGACAAAGATGCAGGAATTTAAACAGCAGTGGATGAAGTAGTGTCCGTCTCGGTGCTGGTAGGCGCCACGAGCTCGGTTGTAGGAGTTGTGGAAACAGGATCGGGTGTAGATGAAGTTGGAGTAGCGGAGGCCGGCTCGGATGCAGAGTTGGTGGCTTGAGCAGCGGAAGCGCTGGGAAGAGGGTAGAGCTCGGGGGTGACGTTCTCAGTTGAGGCCCCGGCCGCGCCCAACTCGGGAGCGGGATCGTAGATCACCATCTCGGTGGTGACAATCTCCTCCTGTGCGGCGGGCTGCGACTCAACTCGGGCCTCGTCCGAACCAGCTGCTGGCTTGACGATTTCCGGGTCAGTCTCCATCCCGGACTCCTCCGCGGTGGTGCGCTGCTCGGTCCCCTCTTCCTCAGTTTCCTTGTGCTCTTCCTCTTCGGCGCCCAAGTTGATGTCTTCGCCAGCACCTTCATCGCCCTCGGCCTCTTCCTCCTCCTCGTCGTCTTCTTCGATGTCAATATCCGGCTTTGTGGGGCCGTGATGCATGTAAAATGCATACATGAACTTTGCATGTTATTACTTGTTTTTCCTACATATTAGCAACTTATATTCATGTTTTATAATGATTTGGGGAATTTTCTAAACAACCCCCCTTCTTTTGGTTCTAACCCTGTTTTTCCAGAAAACGTACTTTTTAGTGTTTCAGACTTTTCGGGAGCTTCGGGACTCCAAAAAGGGCAAGGCGAAAGAGCACGGTTCAAAATTTTCGAGACGAAGACCATGGGCCAAAGTAGAGGGCCAAAAGGCCAACCAAGTGGCAAAGAGGACCCTCCACGCGGCCAGATTCCTTGGCCGCGTGAGAGGCCCCCTTTTTGCCCCCGTGGCTCCGATGTCGTCGATCTTTCTTCTCCCGAGTGTCGCATGACCTAAAAACGACTATATAAAGGGTCCCCTGGCCTTTTCGAGGAGGAGGCGGCGCCGAGAGACGAAACCACGAAACAAAGAGACAGAAGGCTGCCGCCGGAGAAGATCGGAGGGGGGAAACGCCGCCGGGATCACCCCCGGAGGGCTCCACCCCCCTCCGGCTTGTTCATCATCAACATCTACAGCAAGATCAGCTCCATCTCTCCACTGTAATCTCTTGGCAAACACGATGTATGATGCAATACTATATTCCCTTGATGTATTGTGTCTTCCCATCTATGTTTGAGTAGTGAATTGTTCTTGGCAATGGTGAAATAGTTCGTTGATTGGTTGCATACAAGTTTGTTATCTTCTATGATTGTCTTTATGTACAATATATGAGTACACGCATATGTTGGGGAATGCATGTAAGGTGATCACCGGTAGCATAATGGAGTGGTGGTGGCTTGGGAGTGACAGTAACCTGAGACCGAGCCACAAAGTTAAGTTATTGGGGGATATATATAGGGGACCTTAGAACGTAAGGCTATGGTGGGACTTTATGTCTTAATCAATCTTGTGCAGTCATTTACTTGGCCACATGATCCATCATAAGGGGTTGTAGATCATTTACTTGACTATACCTATTCATGGCTCCTTCCTAGAAGAAACAACTAAGACTAAAACATGTGCTTCACTAATTGTGACAACCACACGAACGAAACACCTATTGCTAGAAGACTTGCTCCCTTGAGATACTTGAGATATTTGCTGCTTGCTACTTGTGAAACTTGCTTAGAAACTTGCATTTTAAACTTGTTTCACTAGTTACTAGACAAACCACACTCCACGTCACTTGCTTTTAATTAGTTAGTTCCTTTTAGTCAAACTTATTGCTTTGCATAAACAGCCATATAAGAGGGTTATAGGGCTTTAGAGAATAGATAGCTTACCTTCAGCTCCTCGTGGGTTCGACACTCAAATACTTATCGAAAGGTACTACAATTGATCTCCTGCACTTGGGAGTCATCAAGCACTTTTCTGGTGCCGTTGCCGGGGAGCGTTGTGCTAAGCTTTTATTCTTGTTTGCATTGCATACTAACATATAAACCTAAAACACAAAAAAATTATAAAATGGAAAACAACCAAACAATTTTAGAACTGTATGATATCTACCTTGAATTAGGACATGAAGTGTTTGAGGAGAAATTCAAAAATTATTTGCACAACAATCATATTTGTGGTAGTACTAATTCTTTGAACACCTTTATTGCTAAGGAAAACCTTGAGCTTGGGGAAGTTTGTCTTGATGAATATGATATTTTTAGTCCCCCTACTATTGAGGATAAAAATGATATACTTGCTGATTCTATGGAAAGTTTTAAGCTTGGGGAAGTTGGTTTTGATGAGCATGATATTTCTAGTTCCGCAAGCTTGGAGGAGAAAATTCACTTTGATGATACTATGCCTCCTATATATGATGATTGCAATGAAAATTATGAATGTTTAACTCCCACTATCACTAATGAGGATTTTACTTATGTGGAGAGTAGTGATTCTTTTATGCATGTGGCTCATGGTAAGAATGTTTTATGTGATATTCATATTGTTGAATCTATTCATGATGCCACTGAAAATTATTATGAGAGAGGGAAACATGGTTACACATATTTCAACAATATTAAGTTTCCCCTCTTTATGCTAAAAGTATTGAAGTTGCACTTGATCTACCTTTCTATGCTTGCTATTATGTGCTTCTTTTATTTGTTTCATTACAAAATGCCAATGCATAGGAAATGGGTTAGACTTAAAAATAAATTGTTTAATATTTTTTTGGTGTGTTCCTTATGATTTAATTTCCTATTCGGTTTGAGCACACATTTATGTCTTTACAACATGTAAAATGCCTTTACCTACCGTTATGTATCATTTAGTTTAAGATTTTCATTTTATAAAAAATTTGGGAAAGTAAATGAGAAGGATGAGTAATGGAGAAGTTGGGGTCGACCTTGAACATGTGTTGTTCATGCCAATGAAAACATTGCAAAGTCTCTATCATTAAAACTTTTCCAAAAGCTAAAAACAATAAAAAATATTAGTTCACTACTGTAACATCACATTTCGGTCTTATTTATCATCTTAAATGGCAAGAATAATCTTATATGAGAGATAGGATTAAACAATAGTAATTAGCTGTCAAGAAAACAGATTCCTGAACTTCACTGCGAGAAATGTTTAAAATCACAGAAGTGAAATTTTGACCTGGTAATTTAAGACAGAAATATTTAGTTATCACTACATATTTCATTAGTTTTAAGTTTTCTGATTTGAGCAACTTAAGTGCCTCTAAAAATTCACTCTTTACGGGCTGTTCAGTTTTTGGCAGATTATGTCTTTATTTTGCATTGCTCTCATTACTTGTGTTTTGTGTGGTTCTTTTGATCAAGGAGCAATGCACAACTGTAGTAATAGTAGTTAATATTTAGAATCAACTCATGATGTGTCTTTTCTGTACCTATGTGGATTTTATTTATGGAGGCACTAACCCCTCTAATCAAGTTTTATGTTGAGATTTGTGTAAGAAGAATTTTTCAGGAGGAAGAGTTGAGTGAGATGAACAAAGATCAAGAGGGACAACCAATCAAGATTGGGGATGTACCCCTGGACTCACCCTACATGTATCAAATAAGTACAAGAATCCAAGCTTGGGGATGCCTAGCCACCTCACTCCAACCATCATGATGTTAAGTAAGTAAAGCCTAGCTATATGGCTATAAAGAAAGCACTTTACGGGAGGCAACCCGGTTGTTTTTGTTTCGATTTTCCTAGTGTCCTCTTGATATCTCAAGAGATTAGTTTTTTTTGTTTTAATTCTGTAGTTTTCAATAAAGAGTCAAGTCAAACCCATTTGGACTTATAAGTTGCTATCCTAGTGCATGAAATTTCTGTTTCAGCACGAGTCTGCTCACCGTATGATTTTAAGTTTTTTATTGGTATGTCGGATTGAGCTAATTTTTTAGTATGTTATGCAAATTTTCGTCCTATGTAAGCACAAAAATTGTCTTAATTTTTTGACGAGTCTAGCTTAGGAAAAAACGTTCGTTTTTCTGCTGTTGCTTTTCTAGACAGATTCTGCCTCCTTTTGTTTTATGCACTCTTTGGGCTTGGGAATCGAATTTCCATGATTCTTTCAAGCAAAAGAGTGAACATACAACATAATGAATCTTATTGTCTATCTACTGGAGCATTTTATTTGTAATTTTGCACAGCAAGCATGTGATTTGTTTGTCCTTGCTAATCTCACCCCACAGAAAAAGAATGGGAGAAACATGTTTTGTGAAGTTTTTTCACAGGGAATAGAGGAGCTGCGCCTCAAGACATCCAAGAATGGTGAAAGCCATAAGATTGGGGATGTGATGAACACCCCACTGGAGCTACACTCTTTTGGTTAGCACACGTCTAATTTCTGTTTTTCTAAGCAAAGCATTTATCGTAGAGACTTGAAGCGTCTAGTTTTTGTTTTTATTTTTGTTTTGATAAGACCACACCCATCATTTTATATGAGATTGAGCTACTGGAGTTTGGGGTTGGAATGTATTGGATGCTAGTATTATGACTTGGAATAGGGATGCCATGGTTGATTTGAAGAGCTACATATGTTTGCATGATTTATAGGCTTTTTATGTGTAGAAATTTGGAATAATGTTGTCTTGAGCTATCTCTTATTCATGTCCTTGATGTTAATTGCTGGTTTATTTAGTTTTTCATGAAATGAGTAGTTCTATGGACATATGCATGCATAGTAGCTGGTCAACTATCTCCCTCTTGCTAGCCAAAAATTTAAAAATTCCAACAAGTAAAAACTTGTTTCCAACACTCCTTAGCCAAGTATTTCCAGTGAGTCCACCATATCTTCCCATTAGCTTCATTGCTATTCCGAGTATGTTCACCATGTTATTGTGTTATTTATGTTCTAAATTAAGATATTCACTTTATTAATTGTCATGGGTTGAACTTGGGATAGGACTCTCACGAACTTTTGAAGGCACACTTTACTTTTTATGCATCTAATAAACATGACCCAATAATGGGAGCCACAAGTTTTGCGTTTGACAAGTGTGTGGTTGGGAGCTAGCTATAAACGTGTATCACCGGAAAGCTTTCAACATTGCACAAAAATTTACATTTGGTTGATATCATGTACTTTTGTTTTTGGACTCCTGCCATGCCGAAATGAAATAGAGGAATAGTAAGTTTTGATGAGTAAGTATCTATATGACTAGAGAAACGCATTGGGCCGCTAACCCAAGCCATGCTTTATCATGGTGGAAATTTACTTACAGCTTGAGTGACTCTACAACACATCCTACATTAAAATAAGATGTTATGCATAATAGTGAATGAAAATAAAAAGGATGATGAGTCTACTCCATTTGTTTGTCTTGCCATTGTGACATGGGGTTGTTTCCATGTCATGGGGCAAGAGGTACCTCTTTGCGGTTCTCTATGATGTCACTAATACTTATTATGATTGTAAAAAGCTTATTAGGAATCTTAAGTTGAGTAATCATGGAGTAGGTTTTCACACTCACGGGGCATGAGGATTTCAACCACCTTGTCATTCACATTACTTCAACATTCACCATTTAAGATGCTAGTGATAAAGGGCCAATGAGAGTCCTAGATCAATGGATACCACATTTCAATTAGTAATTTTAGTTGAATAATTTAGAGGCTAAATAAGACTTGATCATGTTTTACCTCTACTAAATTTTCTCCAAAGTGTCCACCATATTTTCTATTTTCCATTATGCTATTCTTTGACCAATATAGGATTTTATTTTTCATTTTGTGTATGCATTTGGTCCATAGTGCTTTTATTTCATTATACACTTTGTGAACTTTCATGAAGCATCTTTGCTTGCATATTTGATATTTCTTACAACATGAATTGTATATTGCTACTCATTTCTAGTATTAATCATTTGATTATATGTAGCATGAATAATCCTCCTTGATATCCCATGATTGTTTCAATATGCAAAGTCCATGTTAGTTTTATCACCTTCATACTCGAGGACGAGCATGGGTTAAGCTTGGGGATGTTGATGCATGTAAAATGCATACATGAACTTTGCATGTTATTACTTGTTTTTCCTACATATTAGCAACTTATATTCATGTTTTATAATGATTTGGGGGATTTTATAAACAATCCCCCTTCTTTTGGTTCTAACCCTGTTTTTCCAGAAAACGTACTTTTTAGTGTTTCAGACTTTCCGGGAGCTTCGGGACTCCAAAAAGGGCAAGGCCAAAGAGCACGGTTCAGAATTTTCGAGACGAAGACCATGGGCCAAAGTAGAGGGCCAAAAGTCCAACCAGGTGGCAAAGAGGACCCTCCCGAGTGTCGCGTGAGAGGCCCCCTTTTTGCCCCCGTGGCTCCGATGCCGTCTATCTTTCTTCTCCCGGGTGTCTCATGACCTAAAAACGACTATATAAAGGGTCCCCTGGCCTTTTCGAGGAGGAGGCGGCGCCGAGAGACGAAACCACGAAACAGAGAGACAGAAGGCTGCCGTCGGAGAAGATCGGAGGGGGGGAACGCTGCCGGGATCACCCCCGGAGGGCTCCACCCCCCTCCGGCGTGTTCATCATCAACATCTACAGCAAGATCAGCTCCATCTCTCCACTATAATCTCTTGGCAAACACGATGTATGATGCAATACTATATTCCCTTGATGTATTGTGTCTCCCCGTCTATGTTTGAGTAGTGAATTGTTCTTGGCAATGGTGAAATAGTTCGTTGATTGGTTGCACGCCACTTCTTCAATTCTTCCTTGACATGGTCCAGGTTGGCTGCCATCTCGTTGATTGTATCTGGCACCTGTCGCTCGGGCCAGAATAACTTGTGAAGATTCATGGCAGTGGAAACCATGGATGTGCCCAGACCTTTGAGGGATGTCACCCAAGTCTTGATGTTCAAAATGTGATCATCGACGCTGGCGGAATTATCAGTATCAAGGTCGGATGCTTCCCTGGCCCTTCTTGCTTTCTCCACAGCGGTCTCAGTTGCATCGTTGAGGTCCGGGAAGGTACCTGGGTCAGGGCATGCTAGTTTGAGTCAGAGAGGAGAACCGAGAAGAAGGAAAACCAGGTAAAGGAAGTCAAAAGGCAAAGACCGAATAGAATGAAGGATAGCAAGAACTCACAGCTCAGTTCCAGGACGAGGGCCCCTAATCGGGACCTCCAGTCATCGGCAAGTCGAATGTGCCTGTCCTGGAGACGGCGTGAATCGTTGACCATGCCCTCGAGAGTTTGATTTCTCTCTTTCAGAGATCGGATCTCCCTCTCAAGTTCTTGTTTCTCTTTAGCAGCCCGGTTTCCCACTGGTGTCTTCTCATTCATAGCCGTAATTGCAGTCTTGAGCGCGTCGGTGAGCTCGAGTTGGAGCTTATCAACTTCCGCCTTCTCGGCGTCTAGCTCCTTCTGCAGTTGGGCCTCTCGGACCTGCACTTGATGGTGCGCTTCAGTCGGGGTGAGGCACTCCAAGTGTTTCTCTCGGAAGGTTTTGTACTCTTCTGCGAGGAGAGCCGCAAGTTAGCAAAGTGAGCAAGCAACAGAAGCTAAGTGAAGAGAAGAGAAGGATTTGCTCACCTTCCAAGGAGGAAATTATGCTCTGTGCTGATGCAGCCATGACCTCGCAGTCTTGGTGCCTGTCAACGATAGCCTTGAGCTCACCTGCAGAGAAGACAATGATTCAGCAAAAGCAAAAAACGGGCGTAAACAGAAAACGCACAAACCGAAATGCTAGATACTTACTTTCGACAGCGGACAACTTGATGGTAGTGTCCATGGCATTCTTCTCCAGAGCATCGCTCTCGCTCTTCTCAAACTCCAGCACCCGGTTCCTATCTCTGATGGATCGGTGCAACCACAGGAGTTGGCGGAAAACCTTGGTCCGGGCCTCGGTGCTCTCCTGCAGGGAAGAAGGAAATTTTGTAAGTTTGGAAGATTTGGCCCGAGTAGATGGCAACTCGGTTCAGCTTTACCTACTCGGCCCGAATCTCGGGGACTGGGTGGTAGATAGAAGAAAAGAAGTAAAGAAGAAAGCTGGCAACTCGGAAAGCAACTCGGAAAAGTCAAAAGAGGAAAGGCCCTTACCAAGTGGGTATTTTCAATATCTTCAGCAGTTTTGCGCAGGCACAACAGATTGCCAGCCAGGGTGCTGCTGGAGGAGGCCACGGCCATGCTAACATGACCAATATCGGCCTTGTTCCACGCTTGTCGATAGTTGTCAAGATTCCTCAGCTCAACACCGTCCCATGCGGCGTTGCCAAGTTTCGTGTTGTCCCAGGTCTTCTCAATAAATCCTATCCAGTCAAGGATGGCCTCTAGGTCTTCTAGGATCTCGTCTTCATCCTCTGCGCGAGGAGTGTTATCTCGGATGGTCAGGGAGGTGTTCTTTCCCTTGGATCCGGAGCGTGCCAGGGCTTTCCGCTCCTTCAAAGCGTCCAACCGCTCGGCCTCTTGCGACATCTTTACCTTGTGCCGCTCCTGCAGCTCGACCCAATAATCTGGGAAGGTGGGAGGCTTCTTGGTGACACTGGAACCCGAGCCGGGAACTTGTTTTTCAGCAGGACCAAATTTAATATAGGTATGTACCAATTTGGTATTTGGATTAGGGGACTTGGCCTGCTTGGGCTTGTTAAGTGGCCAGTCGGCCTTCTTGGGTGGCGGCAGCTGCTGCGCGGGTTGCCCGCCTTGCTGAGCGCCTGGCTTCTCGGGCGCTGGCGGATCGGTCTACCCTGCACCCCGTTTGGGTTGCACCCTAGTTGGCTGTGGAACCGTCTTTGCTGTTGAGGGCACTGGTTGTTTCTTGGACGTGGGCTCAGGAACTTGTTGCGGAGGCGGAGGCACCTTCTTAGTTGGTGGCGCCTGAGGCTGGACAACCGGAGCAGCATCTGGCTGTGCTTGGTCTTGGGGTGGTGGCTGCTCCACAACCCGTACCTCCACGGGCGGGGTCCTTGGTCGCTCCTCGACAGGGTTTTCTTCCCGCTGATCGGCAGCAGGATCCGGCCGCTCCACGACGGTGTCATCTTGCCGCTGCTCGGCGGCGTTATCTATGGTCTCCTCAGCGGAGGCAGCTGGCGGCGTTGGTGGCCTCTCGGAAGTGGGCTCCTGGGCGGCGTGCTGGGTGTCGGGCTGCGGCTGCTCGGGGGCATGCTCGGTCTCCATCTCGGCGTCGGTGTTCTCGGTGCCAAGATCGTGCTCTTCTCGAGGAGTGGAGGACATCTGCGTTCTGACCTCTGGTTGTTGGTTCCCCTCATCATCGGAGAGCTCCACGATGTCTCGTGGCGCGCTTCTCTTGGGGGCTGGTGCGGTGGCAGCCTCAGCATCAAGTGCATCGCTGAGAGAAGACAAAAAGAGAAGAAATAGAGTCAAAAGGATGCAGAGAAGAAGTCCAGGGAGAAAACAGAGAGGATTGCGAAAGGCAGGTACTCAGTTCAACTCAGAAGCTCTTACCCGTCAACAGTGGGGCCCTTCTTGCGCGTAGCAGTCTGCTTGTTGCCTGCCTTCTTCCTTATCCTCTTGGCAGGGGGCTCAAGTGCCCCGCTACCCGTTCTCTTCCTCGACTCGGTGGGGGCGGCCACGGAAACAGGCGCCACGTCAAGTGGTTCCTCCCCCTCTTCCAATTCCGGTTCTTCTGTGATTGCAAGAAGCAAAGATCAAAATGAGAAAAGAGAAAGTCAGGGTGCGCTACAAGCGAGCAAGAAGGTGAACTCGGTCACCTTCTTCATCATCTGACCAGTCCCGAATAGAGGCATAGTCTCGGGACTTACCATCCCGACCGGCACGGGGGATACAGAGTGTATCCTGGATATCATACGCTGTCGCGTCATCCTCGGTCCGATCTGGCTGCCAGTTCCTCTCGAAGACGGTGCTGTCTTCTTGTTTCTGACGAGCGATATGCTGAAAGTGCAAACATAAAGCACGCTAAATAAAGTCCCAACAGAGGTATTCTACTCGGTCTAGCGTGCAGACATAAACCACAGAATGCTAAGGCCTAGAAGAGAGAAACGGGTAGGTATTCTACTCGTTCTAGCGTGCAGACATAAAGCACATAATGCTAAGGCCTAGAAGAGAGAAACGAGTAGGTATTCTACTCAGTTTAGCGTGCAAACACGAAGCACAAAATGCGAAGTCCTAGAAAAGGAACGCAAGCAGAAGTTCTACTCGGCCTAACAAGTGAACAGAGAGTATTTGCGGCTAAGTCCTAAGCGAATATACTGGTGAAAGCTCTACTGTGGATAGCGTGCCAACATAAAGCATATTAAGCTAAATTCTAGCAAAGGAGCCCTACCCGGTCTGAAATGCAAACATAAAGCATGATGGGGATAGGAGGCTAAGGTAGCTTCTACTCGGTATACAACTAAGAAGTAAAGGATTGAGATCAGCAAGTGTGCAGAGAGGAAAACTTACCTGAGGAATGCGCTTGGTGCGGCTATACGGCACAAAGCCGTAGAACCAGTTGTCGGTGAGCGTGGTCCGGAGGATGGATTTGGCCCAGATCGCCACCTCCGCTTTGGAGAGCTCGAAGGTGGTCGTCCAGGTGCAGTCGCAGGGGCCGCCCATATAACACATCTTGTGTACCCGGTGTTGGAGCGGGAGTACCCGGCGCTCCACCCAGCAGGCCACCGGGTCATCTTGGAGGAGTCCTTCCTGCACCAACATCTGCAGGCGGTCGTCAACCTGAACGGCGTCCTTCACTGTCTTCTTGGGGTTGTAACCCCGATTCCGCATCTTGGTGGGGGCGACGTTCCGGAACTCGGGGAGCTTGATCAAGTCTTCAGCTTCCTCTCCATCTGCGGGGGGGGGGGGGCATTCTTCACGTAGAGAAATCCCCTTTGCCATTTACGGCAAGTCTCCAGGCCGAGTACCCGCGGGTGGTGCCCAGTGGAGCGCTGGAGTATCATGGCGCTACCCGTCTGGGTCATTTCCTTCGGGGCAGTTGGATTGGAAGGATTGGGGACAGTTTGCTGACGGAAGAAGAAGAATTTGGCCTAGGTGTGAACAGTGGGATAGACACCCAGGAAGGCCTCGCAAACTGCGACATGGGTGGAGAGCATAGCCACCACATTGGCAGGTAGGTGGTGTGGCTGGAGACCAAAATGGCGAAGGAAATCCTGCATGAATTTGGAAATAGGAAGTCCAAACCCACGCTTGAAGTGGCTTAGGAGGACCACATACTCACCGGGTTCGGGAGCAGAGACGAGCTCATTTCCAGGAGGGCGGCAGATGACGCTGGGAGGGACCCGACGCGTGTTGACTAGCCACTGGTAGTCCGCCGCCGTCACGTCGGAGCCCTCCCAGCCTGCGCGCGCCGGTGCCGCCTCCTCCTCGTGCAGATCTTCGACCACGTTCTCGATATCCATGGCGATTCCTTCGGTGGAGCAGCGGGCGCGTTGAGGAAGAAGATGAAGGCCGGAGGTGGAGGCGAACTGGGAGGATCTCTCTCGCTCTCTATGCGTGGAACGGCGGTGCGCTGCGAGCTCGCGGCGGCGCTGTTTTCTGTTGCGGAGGTGAAGGCGAAGAGCGAAGGCGAGGAAAGTGCGAGGAAAGAGGTAATGTGGGCGGCGCGGGGGTATTTATCTCACCGCGGCTGCAGTTGCTAATTGGGATTGATCGTGGGCAAAATCGTGTTGCGTGGGAGTTAACACGCCCGTTAGAAACACACACAGCGCAAAATGCGCGCGTAACGGGCCCAGTTAATCCCACGACGCGCGTCGTGGGCTCTCAGTCCTTACCTGACATGACACAACGGATTGTGGGCTCCTAGGCGCAGTGATGGGCGCGTGCCACGCAGTCACGCCAGAACCTAGGCGCCGGGGTACGGCTGCGTGACACGTGTGCGCCCTGGACACGAGAAGATAGAGCCGCTCTGGTTTGAGCGGCAAAGTGCGGCAAATTTCACTAAGTGTTGGGTTCTCGGTGGAACTCAGCATCGTGTGGTCTACTCGGTGCCGAGAAGAAAACTCCAAAGGCCATGGTAAGAAAAGTTCGAGTAGAGATCATGGGCGTCCGAGTTGAGGAGCAACTCGGCCACACTTCATTATGGAGACAATTTGATTAAACCTGGCAGGGCCCAACGAACAAGTTCACCGGACTCTACCAGCTTCGGGGACTAATGTCGGGGGGCTACCCCCGAGTAGGGGGAAGACTGGTGGTAAAACAGTGATCAATGTACGGTTTGCCGGGTAGGCGGCTACCCGGGTAGCCTGTATCCGGTAGACACTACTCAGTGATATGTACTGAAGGCCAAGAGAAGATACAAGTGAGATTCTGGATCGACCGGGTAGAACTCAGGTGGTCCGAGTAGATGTGAAGCTTTCCTACTCGGGCACAAAGTCAATGGAGCCGTTGTGGGAGATCCCGCGTATCCCGCAGCCGTACAGGCGTGCGGTTCAACTTACTAGGAGCATGATTATCTGTGCTGAGGCGTGGGAACAGTGAGGGTAGGCGCATGTCAAGTCCTGTCACTGACAAGGGGGATAGGACATGTCAGTGACCTACCCTAAGGGGCTGACAGGGTGGAGAAGACCTGTCAGCCGGACGGCGCGGTGATTTTCGGCACAGCGTCAGCGGTAACACAGAGGCGTGCGACGTTGGCATAGTGGTGTTGTCACTTCGTGTACTTTTATGTGTAGTTTACTCACTGGCCACCGGTATATAAGGTGGCCAGCCCCCTCCTGCGCGGGGGACGTTGGATCCAGGCACATTTATTGCGAGTCTTAGCATCACAAAGAGAGAGAGCTAGCAGTTGGCTACCCAGTTGTGAGTAGGCCAGAGAGTGTTTGTAACTTCGCTACCTGGTTGAGCATTATACAGAGAGATAGACATGAGTAGGGGTGTTACCTCCACACGAGGGCCCCGAACCTGGGTAGATCTAGGTGTTTGCAGTATTTCTGAGCGCGTCTACTCGACGTGCGTTCCCTCCCCGAATACGTACAGCGCCCATCGGCCCCAAACTTTAGCCACCCTATGGCATCTGTCTTCTCCACACCACGACAATTTATCATGGAGAAATGCAAACACAAGCTCCCTAGGACATCCATGTGATTGACAAACCAATACTGAAGTTAGTGCAAAAAGGGAGAAAAGAACAGGGAAGAGAAGAATGGAAAACAGGGGAGCCGGCCTACCTTGTCGGGGCCGGGCTCTGAGGCCGGGCGGCTCAGGCTGTGCCCCGACCTGATCCTCCTCCATGCCAGCCCTAGGCTGGGCATTAGGTAGGGCGGCTCGGGCGTGATACGCCATAAACGTATCCCTAATTTCTGATGCTCCATGATCATATTGTGCCAATTGCTACATGTTTTCTCCCTTCTTTATGTCATTTTTATCGATTTTCTGGACTAACCTATTAACAAGATGCCACAGAGCCAGTTCCCTGTTTTCTGCTGTTTTTCAGTTTCAGAAAAGTTGTTCTGAAATATTCTTGGAATTGGAAAATTCGAAGCCCGGAAGTCCTATTTTCCCCGGAAGCATCCAAAAGACCGAATATGAGCCGGAGAGGGGCAGCAAAGGGGCCACACCATGGGGTGGCGCGCCCCCTGGCCGCGCTAGCTATAGGTATGGGACCCCTGGAGCGCCACCGCCTTTGCTCTTTCGCCTATTTAAGCCCCCGGGATGGAAAACCCTAAATACCTGATCAAAATCTCCAAAAAAGTTCCGCAGCCGCCGTCACCGTCAACCCCAGATCAGGGGGGTTCTGAAGTAGTTTCCGGCACCCTGCCGGAGAGGAGATCATCACCGGAGGCTTCTACATCACCATGCCTTCCTCCGGAGTGATGCGTGAGTAGTTCATCCTCGGACTACGGGTTCGTAGCTGTAGCTAGATGGTTGTCTTCTCCTCATATGCCTCCATGTTTAGATCTCATGAGCTTCCTATCATGATCGAGATTGATCTTATGTAATTCTCTGTGTTGTGTTTGCTGGGATCCGATGAATATTGACCTTATGCCAAGTTGATTATAGTCCTTATTTGCATATGTTATTTGTGATCTTGCATGCTTTCTGTTGCTAGTGGTTATTCTGGCCAAGTAGTTGCTAGTGACTCCAAGAGGGAGTATTTATGCTCGATAGTGGGTTCATGCCTCCTTGTTGCCTTGCTCGAGTGAAAAAAACGTGAAGGGGGAGGATGTGTTGTTGCCATTAGGGAGAAAACAACGGTGAGAGTCCCCGCGTGCATAATCATTGCTTACATTACACACTTTGTTTAATGTAATTATCTGTTGCTTGCAACTTAATACCTGAGGGGGTTCAGATGATAACCTGAGGGTGGATTATTAGTCATAGATGCAGATGGATGTCGGTCTATGTATCTTGTTGTGATGCCTGCACTAAATAGCATAGTAATCTTCATGTCATATTGTGCACTACGGTGCAACCTTTATTTGTCAATTTCCCATCTCTAATTTGTTCACCCAACATGCTATCTTTTATGGAGAGACACCACTAGTGAAACTATGAACCCCGGTCCATTTTTTCACACTGTTAAACAAACCACAACAATTTCCTGCTTTCTTTACTTTTTGCGAGCATACATTGTTTTCCACACTATACGTCTAATCTTTGTTTTCAGCAAGACCGGTGAGATTGACAACCTCACTGTACCTTTGGGGCAAAGTATTTTGGTTGTGTTGTGTGCAGGTTCCACGTTGTTGCTGACACCGGTGAATTGCTAGCACCACCGTCAGTGACATCAACCTTCCGAAGGTCCTGTTTCTCCTACTGGATTGATAACCTTGGTTCCTAACTAAGGGAAAATACCTACCACTGCGCTCATCACACCCTCCTCTTGGGGTCTCCCAACAAACGTGTGTATCACGAGCATCAAGGATATTTTCTGGCGCCGTTGCCGGGGAGAAGGAAGTCTTCTGGCAAGGGGATTCTCTCACTCTCAATCTCTTTATTTTGTTTTTTGTCTTGTTTTTATTTTTGTCTTGTTTTTATTTCTCTATATCAAAAACACAAAAAAATAAGTTTATTTCTCTATATAAAAAACACAAAAAAATAGTTTACTTCATAGATGTTATTTATTTGCTTGCTTTTATTCTGATAAAATGAGTTCCTCTGAGAATACCAAGTTGTGTGACTTCACTAGCACAAACAACAATGATTTTATTTGCACACCTATTGCTCCACCTGCTCCTACTGCTGCTTTCTATGAGATTAAACCTGCTTTATTAAATCTTGTGATGAAAGAACAATTTTCTGGTATTAGTACTGATGATGCTGCTGCCCACCTTAATAATTTTGTTGAACTATGTGAGATGCAAAAATATAAAGATGTGGATGGAGATATTATTAAACTGAAATTATTTCGTTTCTCTTTGAGAGGAAGAGCTAAAGAATGGTTGTTGTCTTTGCCTAGAAATAGTATTGATTCATGGACTAAGTGTAAAGATGCTTTCATTGGAAAATATTATCCTCCTGCTAAGATTATATCCCTGAGAAGTGACATAATGAATTTTAAACAATTTGATAATGAACATGTTGCTAAAGCTTGGGAAAGAATGAAAACTATGGTGAAGAATTGTCCCACACATGGACTGACTACTTGGATGATTATACAAACCTTTTATGCAGAACTGAATTTCTCCTCAAGGAACCTATTGGATTCAGCTGCTGGAGGTACCTTTATGTCCATCACTTTGGGCAATGCAACAAAGCTTCTTGATGATATGATGATAAATTATTCAGAGTGGCACACTGAGAGAGCTCCACAAGGCAAGAAGGTAAATTATGTTGAGGAAATCTCCTCTTTAAGTGAAAGGCTTGATGTTATTATGTCTATGCTTGTTAATGGTAAATCTCAAGTTGATGCTAATAATGTTCCTTTAGCCTCTTTGGTTGCTCAAGAAGAGCATGTTGATGTAAACTTTATTAGAAATAATAATTTTAACAACAAGGCTTATAGAAATAATTTTGGTGGAAACAATTATAAGCCCTACCCTCTAATAATAGTTATGTTAATTCTTATGGCAACTCCTAGAATAATAATAAAATCTCTACCTCTGATCTTGAAAACATTCTTAGAGAATTTATTAGCACACAAACTGCTTTTAATAAATCTGTTGAGGAAAAGCTTGGTAAAATAGATGTTCTTGCCTCTAAAGTAGATAGCCTTGCTATTGATGTTGATTTTCTAAAACTGAAGGTTTTTCCACAAGATGCTGAACAAAATAAAACTTTGAATGCCATCCGAGTTCAAATAGACAATAATGTTAGATTGATGTCTGAATTACATGCTAGGTGGGAAAGAGAAGATGAATTAGCTAGAAAGAATAATATTGCTAGAGTTTGCACTATCACAACCACTAGTAAAACTGAAGCTCCAAGTGCTAGTAAACCTCCTACTATCAATGGTAAATTAGTTGGTGTTAATAAAGTCCCTACTCCTTTGGTGAAACGTGCTAAATTGCCTAAAACTGCTGAAATTGCTTCTGATAAAAGTGCTGAATTTTTAGAGATGTGGGAAATAATGGTTCAATTACTTTTGATGATAATAATATTGATTTTGATGATTGCAATATCTCTGAAGTTATTATGTTTCTACAAAATCTTGCTATAATTCCCAATGCTAGTGCCATGAATATGGCCTTTACTAAACATATTACCAATGCTCTCATGAAAGTTAGGGAAGAAAAGTTGAAACTTGAGACATCTATACCTAGCAAATTAGATGATGGTTGGGAGCCTATCATTAAGATAAAAGTAAATTATTTTTATTGCAGTACTTTGTGTGATCTTGGTGCTAGTATCTCTTTTATGCCTCAAAAGCTTTATAATATGCTTGATTTACCACAGTTGGAACACTGTTATTTGAATGTTCATCTTGCTGATAATGCTAAGAAGAAACCTCTTGGTAGAATTGACTGATGTTCTTATTATGGTTAATAATAACCTTGCACCTATTTATTTTGTTGTTATGAACATTGAATGCAATGCTTCTTGTCCTATTGTTTTGGGAAGACCTTTTCTTAGAACTGTTGGTGCTATTATTGATATGAAAGAGGGGAGTATTAAATATCAACTTCCCCTCAAGAAAGGTTTGGAACACTTTCCTAGAAAGAATATGAAGCTACCCTTTGACTCTATTATTAGAGCAAAATATGATGTTGATGCATCTTCACTTGAAAATACTTGAGTTGATTTTTCTATGCCTAGCTGAAAGGCTTTAAAGAAAAGCGCTACCAGGAGACAACCCGTTTTATTTCTCTGTTTTCTTTCAGTTTTCCTTTGTTTTATTTGGTGTGCTTGAACCTGGGTGTTTTATATTTCCTTAGAAACCCCTCTGTATATTTTCTTTTGTGTTTTTGTTGAGCCAAGTAAAGCCACTGGTGGAAAATTGAGCCTATATTTCGGATTTCTGCGCAGGAAACAGATTTCTGCTGTCCACTGTAAATTCCGTTAAAAATCACAGAAAATTCAAAATGACCTGAGATTTTTTGTGCTTAATCCTGAGTTATATACGCAACTTTTTTAGAATACTATGTTTTTATTTGAGCAACATAAGATTTTTGAAAAAATCGATCTTTACCTGTTGTTCTGTTTTTGACAAATTTCTGCCATTTATCGCATTTGCATCTTAATCTCTCTCTTTTGGTGTTATTTTGAGAAAAAGAGTTTTGAAAGAAGTTGAAACAATATCTAATGTTTTTTTGAGTGTTAGACTTGTGTTGAAACTGAAACATGTGGATTTATTATTTCAATTGCACTAACGTTGCTAATGAAGATTGTGAGAATTTTGATGTGAAGGAAGTTTTCAAGGGTCAAGAGAAGAGGATGATATGATGTGATCAAGAAGAGTGAAAAGCCTAAACTTGGGGATGCACCGGTGGTTCATCCAAGAAAATCCCAATAAGACTCAAGCGTCTAAGCTTGGGGATGCCCAAGGCATCCCCTTCTTCATCAACAAATTATCAGGTTACTTCTAGTGAAACTATATTTTTATTCGGTCGCATCTTATGTGCTTTACTTGGAGCGTATTTATTTTTGTTTTCAGTTTGCTTTTTCTTTTGCTTTCAGTTTGTTTTTACTTTCATAATATTCTTGGTTGGACCCCAGCATTCTTTTATTGGAGAGTGACACGCTCCGCTTTTTCTTGAGAATACGTTGTATTGTTAGTCTCTGTCTAGCTGCTGCATTCATTCAGCTCCTGTTTTGCATGCATCTCTTATTAGAGATGTTAGTTTTAGTAGTATTATTTGAGTACTCTCATGTTTTCTTGTTGTATCATAAATAGTATTTTTTATAAAGCATGTTTTGTATGGTGCTTGTTGGGAGAAACAGAAAACTGCTGCTTGAAGTAGAATTTATAACAGTACTAGTAGAAGCTCGTATAGACCGTGACTAGGAATTTTTCATGCCATGCTAAATGTTATTTTAGTTTTAAAGCCTTGTGGTTATTGAGTAGCATAATTAGCCTAAAATGCTGAGAGTGTTTAATATGCATTGAAAGATTCATGAGTTGTTCTTGTCATAGTAAAGCATCAATATATGGTATTCTCTTTCGAATGTTTTATTTGGTTGACTTGGCGCATGCTCACACCATGTTTATGACTACAAACCAGTCACGGATAGCCTCCGTGACCACTTAGTTTTTGAACTTGTGATACTACTTATGTTTTAATTAATGATGCTTATGTCGCTATGCATGATTATGGCTCTTATGCTCTCTTGATTTGTCGCTCCCAGTCTTTTGCTAGCCTCCACCTGTACTGAGTATGAGATCTACTCGTGCATCCAAACTCCCTTAAACCAAAGTTTTTACCATTGTTTCCATCATACCTACCTACATGTGGTATTTAACTGCCATTCCAAAGTAAATTGCTCATGTGTTACCTTTAAAACCTTCAAAATTACTCCTGCTCTATGTTCCTGTTTTTGCTCATGAGGACGTAAATAGAGAATCTTTATCTCACTTGTTGATTGGATTTCACACCTTGGACTAGTGGATTCATCCGCTTATCCAAATGATAGAAGAGCTGGCAGCGGGGTGCCCAGCCCCAAATTAATGCAAACAATTTTTTTTCACTATTTTTGCCCCTGATTTATCGGTCAAAGCATAATTGTGTAAACAAAAGAGAAAGAGGGATGAACTTCTACACCAGTTGCGTCCTTCACCATGGGATCCGCTCTTGTGAATCCAGTTGACTTGTGACATACTGCATTTTCTATTTACTATTTGTTGACATTAGCATACATCTCCCAAAATATAGACACTCCTCCACGGTATGTGATTGTTGACAGGCACCCGAGGATTCGGTTAGCCATGGTTTGTGAAAGATGGATGGGAGGAGTGTCAAACTTTTAATACCTCTGTTTAATAAAATAAAATCTCTAGCACATGAGTGATCCCTGCTTCCCTCTGCGAAGGGCCTTTATTTTACTTTTATGTTGAGTCTCCATCTTCTAACTTTATGCACAGTTGAGAGAGCATTTTTGCCATTCTGAGTTATATGTGCATTTGTCCCATAAGCATCAATACTTACTTCATGATTTGATATTATTTGTTCTTAAATTGTTTGTTCTAGTCTTCCTCATGAACTTTGAAGGTGTCCTGGCATTTATGTTTTACCCCACTCTTAAGGACTATCGAAATATCACTTTGCCATGCTTTCTCTATACCTGAAACAAACGTCTACCTTTCTTTGCATTATTATTCATGATCCTTTATTTGAGTTACTATTATTGATGCAAAGTAATTGCTATGCTTTATTGTTAAAGTGTTATTTATCATGCATGTGTTTAAAGTTTTATGATCTCAGCGTGCATATGCTTTTACATTAGATTGATCAAGTTTATGTTAGTAGCATGTCACCTCAGAAATTATTGTTTTATCATTTATCTACTCTAGGACGAGTAGGAACTAAGCTTGGGGATGCTTGATACGTTATAAACGTATCCCTAATTTCTGATGCTCCATGATCATATTATGCCAATTGCTACATGTTTTCTCCCTTCTTTATGTCATTTTTATCGATTTTCCGGACTAACCTATTAAGAAGATGCCACAGATCCAGTTCCGTGTTTTCTGCTGTTTTTTAGTTTCAGAAAATTTGTTCTCGAAATATTCTCGGAATTGGAAAATTCGAAGCCCGAAAGTCCTATTTTCCCCGGAAGCATCCATAAGACCGAATAGGAGCCGGAGAGGGGCAGCAAAGGGGCCACACCATAGGGTGGCGCGCCCCCTGGCCGCGCCAGCTATAGGTGTGGCCCCCCTGGAGCGCCACCGCCTTTGCCGTTTCGCCTATTAAAGCCCTCGGGATGGAAAACCCTAAATACCTGATCAAAATCCCCGAAAAAGTTCCACAGCCGCCGTCACCGTCAACCCCAGATCAGGGGGGTTCTGAAGCAGTTTTCGGCACACTGCCGGAGTGGAGATCATCACCGGAGGCTTCTACATCACCATGCCTACCTCCGGAGTGATGCGTTAGTAGTTCATCCTTGGACTACGGGTTCGTAGCTGTAGCTAGATGGTTGTCTTCTCCTCATATGCCTCCATGTTTAGATCTCGTGAGCTGCCTATCATGATCGAGATTGATATTATGTAATTCTCTGTGCCGTGTTTGCTGGGATCCGATGAATATTGACCTTATGCCAAGTTGATTATAGTCCTTATTTGCATATTTTATTTGTGATCTTGCATGTGAAGGGAATATGCCCGAGAGGCAATAATAAAATGGTTATTATCTTATTCCTTGTTTATGGTGAATGTTTATTTCTCATGCTAGAATTGTATTAACCGGAAACGTTGATACATGTGTGCTTAATAAACAAACAATGGTTCCTAGTAAAGCCTCTCTTTTAACTAGCTCGTTGATTAATAGATGATCAAGGTTTCCTGATCATGAACATTAGATGTTGTTAATAACGGGATCATATCATTAGAGGAATGATGTGATGAACATATACCCAAAGAGAATATAGCAATGCGATCAAGTCATTTAGTTTACATTGTTATATCAAACACACGAAGTAACTTATTCCTTAGACCATGAGATCATGTCAATCACTGATACCGGAAGAGTGCTTTGATGGCATCAAACGTCACACCGTAACAGGGTGACTATAAAGGTGTCGTTGAGTATTCGGAGAGTATTAGTTGAGGATCATGGATCAAGAGTGGGATTTGTCCATCCAAATGACGGAGAGATATACTCTGGGCCCTCTCGGTATTATCACATCGAAACTGCTTGCAAGCACGTGATATGATCACAAAGGATGTTATATCACGGGAACGAGAAAAGAGTACTTGTCGGTAACGAGATTGAACAAGGTATGGTTGATACCAATGATCGAATCTCGAACAAGTAAAATATCGCGAGACAAAGGGAATAGTTCACGGCGTTGTTGGTTCACACGATCACGAGAGTCATCGTTGAATATATAGGAGTCATCACGGATCTCCAGATCCCGCTGTTGATTATTGATCGGAGAGGAGTCTCGATCATGTCTATCTTATTCGCGAACCGTAGGGTGACACACTTAAGGTTCGATGATGCGTTTGAGAGGATACGGAATATCGAAGAATATTTTGGGCAGCACCGAAATTGTTTCGGGGAAAATTGAAATAGTTCAAGGGGTTTTTCGTCGAATGGTTGTTAATAGAATTAACAAATGATTCGAGGTGCTTTATGCAAATGTTTGTTAATAGAATTAACAAATGCTGAAATAAAGAAATAAAAATGTTTTATTGATTTATTAAAGAAAAACTCTTGGATTTTCTAAGTGGGGTTTAAAGGAAAATGAGTGGGTGTGAGTGGAGTGTCCACTCACATCATGAGGGAAGAGGTGGGGGCACACCATGGGGCTGGCCGCATGTGACGCCCCGAGATCGGGCACTATGCAGATTTCAGCATTCCCGCCAAATCCGCATAATAACCGATTCCAGGTTGCCACTTATGATAACATTACAGCAGTTCACGAATATTCCACAATTACAACAGAAACAGATAGATACAAGATGACTCAGACGAGCCAGGGATACAACTGATACAATACAAAGATCCAAATAACAGCGGAAGAAACAACATAGCGTCCGGCTACGGACAAGATCCAACTTGGACTAAGAGTCCTGAAGATAACCGAGAGCGTCCAATCCCTGCCCAGGCCAAGCCGGAAGGATTCCCAAGCTAACGTCGTCAGACTTCAAACCTGTTGACTGCAATATTGAATATGCAGCCACGAAAAAGATTCGTGGGTCAGTACGGTTAAGTACTGGCAAGTGGATAAACCATACTCACAAGATACCGGCGTAACCAGTCATCACAAGATACAAATACTTTGGGATCAACGGAAAGGAAGGGGTTATTGCAAATAAGCGACAGCAGGCTGCACTAACCAACTACAGAGAGATACTACAACTTCCGGCTAACAGAAATAAGATAAGATCGAGTATTGTAACCAACTGAAAGATAACTTCAAACAAACCCATCCTGGATCTCGCCCCTTATCCAAAGAAGCAATCCGAGGATAACCCACACAGTTGGATTAATGATGGTTCAGATTATTGTGTCAGTAAACCTATTACTAGTCAAGTTGTTAATCATTGGGTGAAAGGTTGTTAATCATTAGGTTTAAGTTGTCCTGAGTACTTGTTAGCCAGTACTTTCACCAAGTAATCCATAACCGCGGAAAACACGGCTTCTCGAGAAGATTATCCCTGCAGGGTTGCACCAATTTGGCCGTACACGCAAGAATATCCCGCCAGATGGAAATGCACTTCCACCAAGCGAGGTACTCTACACAACTCAACTCTTCTTCGCATCAAGCCCAAAGAACCTTGGACGCACGGCTAATCGAGCCCAGAAGAAAATGGACCCTCATAGCACTCTAAGAACGTGTCCCCCTATATGCCGACTACGAAAGTTCCACCCGGGATCCAAGGGCTCGCAAGATCATGCATGCAGCAAATGGAAAGCCCGAACTAAATGAGGCGATTTGGACGAGATGCGAATCGAGTCAAATTGAGGGGGGCGCCCATACTCGCTTCCCACATGCGGGTAGTGCGCTCATCATGGATCAGTAGACAAGACCCTTTTCCTATTAGGGTCGACACTAGCAGGCCTCAAAACCACAAAGGGCCTCCTGCCGGTGCCTTATCATCAAATTATTATTTAACAATAACATTAGCATGATTGATTGATTGATTAAACATCGGGCCCCCAGAACATAATGAAGTAATAACAGAAAGTAACGGGTAACAGACTCGAGCAAAACAACCTAAGCATGCTAGTAAGACACGGGCACATGCAATGGTTATAGGTATGGAGGTGAGGCAATATCAGGGTTAAAGGATTCATGTGATAGGTTCGTAACAGAAACAACTACTACTAAGGCTAGCAGAAAAGAACAACGGAAAGAATCGGTAACAAGTGATGAAAGGCAGCCATATGGCAGCAAGTGAGTATACTTGCCTGAGATCCCGCAAGGTAGCAGAACTTGTCGTTGCTCACATCATCTCAACGTCCTATCCGGGAAGAAGCAACGAACCTCGAACAAACACCGGATGCAACAATTACTACTACGGCAAAAGATCCAGCATGATCAAGATATGGATGCATGACAATTTAATTGATGCATAGAAATAAACTAGTTGACATGATAAACAGATTTAAAGGGACCCATATGCAATTTGAGTTGTATATGGAAGCCCATGAATTTTGGTTAGATTATTTGTTTTCCAACTAATCAGCAGGTGAAAGTGGTTTAGTATGATGCATGGATGAGGAAAACAACAAAATAACAACAATAGAACCAGTTGAAAATAAGGTTTACCAGTTTTAGAAATTTATTTATTAAGTTAGAAAATTTTGGTTCCTTAAGGGTGTCACACAAACAATTGTTGTTTTCAGCAAGTTAAATTGTTCAAAACAGATAACAAAGTTCATATTTGATTAGAACACAAAATTTTGGGTGGATTACATGTTTCAAATATTGAAATTGGAATCAGGGTAATTTAATTATGAATTAAACAATATTAAACAAGTTTTAAATGGATTTGAAACAAGTTTGAATTTAATTGAAGTTTTAGTTGTTCAAAACATTATTTCAAACTCACATTTGAAAAGTTCACACTTTGATGGTTTTAAAACATATTTTGCATGTTCAAAATTATTTTATTTTGAGCAAGTTATGATTTTATCAAATTTAAATGAATTAAACAAGTATTAAATTATTTAGGCAATTTAAATTATTCAAAACATGAAACAAAATTTATATTTGAAAAGGTTATTCAAAATGGTATGGAAATCATATTTTATTTGTGGAAATTGGATTTAAAATGAGCAAGTTATTATTTTGGCAATTTTAAATGCCATAAACAAGAAACAGTTGTTTTCAGCTATTTAAATTATTCAAAACAGCAAACAAATTTTATATTTGGAAAGTAGATGAAAAATTGATTGGAAAACATATTTAGTTTGTGGAATTTGGAATTTTTATGAACAAGTTATGAATTTTGCAAATTTAAGTGAATTTGACAAGTTTTCAAATGTTTCACCAATTTTAAATATTCAAAACAGTAAACAAACTTTATATTTGGATAGAACATTCAATTTGGGACAGAAAACATATTTGAAAAGTTAAAATTGGAGTTGGGATGAATTTTTTATGCCATTTACAAAATTGGGTGCAATTGTGCCATTTTTAGGGAACCAGGGGCTTAGAAATAATTTGTAAGGGCCTAGTTGTGATTCTGTGAAATTACTATGACCAAAACATTGCAAAAAAATAAAAGTTGGTTTATGGTGCAGGGGGTGGGATTCGATCCCTGCACCTCCTGCTTGCGCTGGGGGGGGGGACAGAAACCAGGGGGATAGGCTGCTGTTTGTGGCTAGAATGGAAACTGTGGGGGGTTATGGATTCAAAACCTGCACTGAACAATTGGAAAGAAATAACAGAAAAAAAGGTGGGGAGATGGGGATTCGACCCCGCGCGCTGGGATGGGAGCGAGCGCATCCGTGACCACTGCGGTGATGCGCTGTTTGTGATACGATAGAATACTGACGGAAGATATGGTAGAACTACGACAGTTAACTGAATTTCGCTCTGAACCTGACGGACAGAGGCACCGGTGATCGATCGACGGCAGAGACTCGCGGCGCTGCTCTCGGGTGCCGGGGAGGAGTGCGGTGGTGCGTGCGGGCCTCGTGAAGATGCCAAGGAACAGAGGGGAAGGGGGAGAGACGGGCGCTCACCACGGATGTCTCGAGGAGGCGGAGCTGCGGCCGAGGTACAGCAGCGACAGGGAATCTTCCGGCTACGGCGCGGCGTCCACAGGGATCCTCAGCAGCGGGCAAGGATACGAGGAGCTTCAGGGGAACTCCACGTTTCCATTCCCATCACCAACTGCTCCTCGAGGTGCCCATGTTGTCGCCGCGGTGAGGAGGCAGGTGGTGGTCTGACGGTGGCTAGGTGTTGCAGGTTCAGAAGAAAGACAAGCAGAGGGTGGGAGGTAGAGAGAACGGCGGCGCAGGAGGAAGGGGACTAGGGTTAGGGGCAGAGGGGGAGGTGTGGTGCTTTAAGGGGGAAAAGGACTTGTACGACAGCGCATCGGCGTGAGGGGGGAGGGATCACACGGTTCTGCTGGTGGTCGTACAGAAGAAGAAGACGACAGAAGGAATTGGTGGGCCAGAAAGAGAGGAAAGGAATGGGCTGGGGGAGTAAGAAAGAAAAGAGTGGGCTGCCCTTTCTCCATGCTCTTCTCCTTTTTTTTTGCCGTTTGCTTTTCAATATGAACAATTTTTTTGGAAAAGATAAAAGAGGGAGAAGGAATAGAATTTGGAGGGGGAGTTTAGGGTTTTCCTTTTCATGAATTTGTTTGTGTTAGTTTTTCAAAACAGAAAATAAAAGAAAAGGGTTAGCATTATTTTCACAAGGTGGAAAAAGGATGTTGGGGTTTTAGGGTTTTATTTTTAGTTTATAAATACATTTGGTTATTTTGCAAAACAGCACATAAAAGTGATGTTAACATTAACTTCAAAATTAATTTGATTTCTAATTTGTTAGTTGATTGCCAAATAAGGTTTCATTTTGAATTTTTTGGAAATAACAAATTTTACTTAATAAAGTCAAGCAATTATGAAAATATTGTTTAATTTATTTGTTTGCAAGAAATTAATGTTTAAACCACAATTTGAAACATGCCCATTAAGAAGGAAAAATGATTTGAAATTTAATTGCCATTAGGAGGTTTGATAAAAGGAAAGATTTTATTAACAAGCAATTGGATTAGAACAATTTCAAAATATTGAAAAACAATTGAGTGGTTTAGTTTGCAATTTTGAAATTGGAAATTTTGAGCAGGGAGTGGAAGTTTAAATTGATTTGAATGTTCAGTTGTGATGCAAACATGGTGCAAAGCAATGTGATGCATGTGATGCAAGCAAAACAAACAGGTAACACCCCAGGTGTTACAGACGACACCACTAACAAGGGATTGCGCCCTCGCAATCCACCTGCTAACCCGGGAGGGGAAAGAAGTTCGACTATCGATTCTTCGTGCTTCCGGTTGATCTCCTCGACACCACTAACAAGAGATTCTTGCTCGGAGTGACGACGATGTTCTTCCACCAGGAATCTTCCGATGATCGAACCTATTAGGTTAAAGGCTCAGAAAACGTCCACCCACGTAGGATCCTAACACTTTGAAAGATAGACAAGGGGGAGACTCCAAAACAAATAAGATTGGGAGGGGAAATGGAATAGAGATAAGGAGAAAAATAAGAATCCTATTGAGAGGTTTCCCAAAATAGTTTAGCAGAAATAGTTTTTGACACTCTAGAAACAACGACCGTTAGCGAGGTTAACCTACAGGCTTTGCGGACCCGTTGCTTCGATAAACATTCGTATCGAAACAATCTCGGGAATCGGAACCAAGGCTCTGATACCATTTTGTGACGCCCCGAGATCGGGCACTATGCAGATTTCAGCATTCCCGCCAAATCCGCATAATAACCGATTCCAGGTTGCCACTTATGATAACATTACAGCAGTTCACGAATATTCCACAATTACAACAGAAACAGATAGATACAAGATGACTCAGACGAGCCAGGGATACAACTGATACAATACAAAGATCCAAATAATAGCGGAAGAAACAACATAGCGTCCGGCTACGGACAAGATCCAACTTGGACTAAGAGTCCCGAAGATAACCGAGAGAGTCCAATCCCTGCCCAGGCCAAGCCGGAGGGATTCCCAAGCTAACGTCGTCAGACTTCAAACCTGTTGACTGCAATATTGAATATGCAGCCACGAAAAAGATTCGTGGGTCAGTACGGTTAAGTACTGGCAAGTGGATAAACCATACTCACAAGATACCGGCGTAACCAGTCATCACAAGATACAAATACTTTGGGATCAACGGAAAGGAAGGGGTTATTGCAAATAAGCGACAGCAGGCTGCACTAACCAACTACAGAGAGATACTACAACTTCCGGCTAACAGAAATAAGATAAGATCGAGTATTGTAACCAACTGAAAGGTAACTTCAAACAAACCCATCCTGGATCTCGCCCCTTATCCAAAGAAGCAATCCGAGGATAACCCACACAGTTGGATTAATGATGGTTCAGATTATTGTGTCAGTAAACCTATTACTAGTCAAGTTGTTAATCATTGGGTGAAAGGTTGTTAATCATTAGGTTTAAGTTGTCCTGAGTACTTGTTAGCCAGTACTTTCACCAAGTAATCCATAACCGCGGAAAACACGGCTTCTCGAGAAGATTATCCCTGCAGGGTTGCACCAATTTGGCCGTACACGCAAGAATATCCCGCCAGATGGAAATGCACTTCCACCAAGCGAGGTACTCTACACAACTCAACTCTTCTTCGCATCAAGCCCAAAGAACCTTGGACGCACGGCTAATCGAGCCCAGAAGAAAATGGACCCTCATAGCACTCTAAGAACGTGTCCCCCTATATGCCGACTACGAAAGTTCCACCCGGGATCCAAGGGCTCGCAAGATCATGCATGCAGCAAATGGAAAGCCCGAACTAAATGAGGCGATTTGGACGAGATGCGAATCGAGTCAAATTGAGGGGGGCGCCCATACTCGCTTCCCACATGCGGGTAGTGCGCTCATCATGGATCAGTAGACAAGACCCTTTTCCTATTAGGGTCGACACTAGCAGGCCTCAAAACCACAAAGGGCCTCCTGCCGGTGCCTTATCATCAAATTATTATTTAACAATAACATTAGCATGATTGATTGATTGATTAAACATCGGGCCCCCAGAACATAATGAAGTAATAACAGAAAGTAACGGGTAACAGACTCGAGCAAAACAACCTAAGCATGCTAGTAAGACACGGGCACAAGCAATGGTTATAGGTATGGAGGTGAGGCAATATCAGGGTTAAAGGATTCATGTGATAGGTTCGTAACAGAAACAACTACTACTAAGGCTAGCAGAAAAGAACAACGGAAAGAATCGGTAACAAGTGATGAAAGGCAGCCATATGGCAGCAAGTGAGTATACTTGCCTGAGATCCCGCAAGGTAGCAGAACTTGTCGTTGCTCACATCATCTCAACGTCCTATCCGGGAAGAAGCAACGAACCTCGAACAAACACCGGATGCAACAATTACTACTACGGCAAAAGATCCAGCATGATCAAGATATGGATGCATGACAATTTAATTGATGCATAGAAATAAACTAGTTGACATGATAAACAGATTTAAAGGGACCCATATGCAATTTGAGTTGTATATGGAAGCCCATGAATTTTGGTTAGATTATTTGTTTTCCAACTAATCAGCAGGTGAAAGTGGTTTAGTATGATGCATGGATGAGGAAAACAACAAAATAACAACAATAGAACCAGTTGAAAATAAGGTTTACCAGTTTTAGAAATTTATTTATTAAGTTAGAAAATTTTGGTTCCTTAAGGGTGTCACACAAACAATTGTTGTTTTCAGCAAGTTAAATTTTTCAAAACAGATAACAAAGTTCATATTTGATTAGAACACAAAATTTTGGGTGGATTACATGTTTCAAATATTGAAATTGGAATCAGGGTAATTTAATTATGAATTAAACAATATTAAACAAGTTTTAAATGGATTTGAAACAAGTTTGAATTTAATTGAAGTTTTAGTTGTTCAAAACATAATTTCAAACTCACATTTGAAAAGTTCACACTTTGATGGTTTGAAAACATATTTTGCATGTTCAAAATTATTTTATTTTGAGCAAGTTATGATTTTATCAAATTTAAATGAATTAAACAAGTATTAAATTATTTAGGCAATTTAAATTATTCAAACCATGAAACAAAATTTATATTTGAAAAGGTTATTCAAAATGGTATGGAAATCATATTTTATTTGTGGAAATTGGATTTAAAATGAGCAAGTTATTATTTTGGCAATTTTAAATGCCATAAACAAGAAACAGTTGTTTTCAGCTATTTAAATTATTCAAAACAGCAAACAAATTTTATATTTGGAAAGTAGATGAAAAATTGATTGGAAAACATATTTAGTTTGTGGAATTTGGAATTTTTATGAACAAGTTATGAATTTTGCAAATTTAAGTGAATTTGACAAGTTTTCAAATGTTTCACCAATTTTAAATATTCAAAACTGTAAACAAACTTTATATTTGGATAGAACATTCAATTTGGGACAGAAAACATATTTGAAAAGTTAAAATTGGAGTTGGGATGAATTTTTTATGCCATTTACAAAATTGGGTGCAATTCTGCCATTTTTAGGGAACCAGGGGCTTAGAAATAATTTGTAAGGGCCTAGTTGTGATTCTGTGAAATTACTGTGACCAAAACATTGCAAAAAAATAAAAGTTGGTTTATGGTGCAGGGGGTGGGATTCGATCCCTGCACCTCCTGCTTGCGCTGGGGGGGACAGAAACCAGGGGGATAGGCTGATGTTTGTGGCTAGAATGGAAACTGTGGGGGGTTAAGGATTCAGAACCTGCACTGAACAATTGGAAAGAAATAACAGAAAAAAAAGGTGGGGAGATGGGGATTCGACCCCGCGCGCTGGGATGGGAGCGAGCGCATCCGTGACCACTGCGGTGATGCGTTGTTTGTGATACGATAGAATACTGACGGAAGATATGGTAGAACTACGACAGTTAACTGAATTTCGCTCTGAACCTGACGGACAGAGGCACCGGTGATCGATCAACGACAGAGACTCGCGGCGCTGCTCTCGGGTGCCGGGGAGGAGTGCGGTGGTGCGTGCGGGCCTCGTGAAGATGCCAAGGAACAGAGGGGAAGGGGGAGAGACGGGCGCTCACCACGGATGTCTCGAGGAGGCGGAGCTGCGGCCGAGGTACAGCAGCGACAGGGAATCTTCCGGCGACGGCGCGGCGTCCACAGGGATCCTCAGCAGCGGGCGAGGAGACGAGGAGCTTCAGGGGAACTCCGCGTTTCCATTCCCATCACCAACTGCTCCTCGAGGTGCCCAGGTTGTCGCCGCGGTGAGGAGGCAGGTGGTGGTCTGACGGTGGCTAGGTGTTGCAGGTTCAGAAGACAGACAAGCAGAGGGTGGGAGGTAGAGAGAACGGCGGCGCAGGAGGAAGGGGACTAGGGTTAGGGGCAGAGGGGGAGGTGTGGTGCTTTAAGGGGGAAGAGGACTTGTACGGCAGCGCATCGGCGTGAGGGGGGAGGGATCACACGGTTCTGCTGGTGGTCGTACAGAAGAAGAAGACGACAGAAGGAATTGGTGGGCCAGAAAGAGAGGAAAGGAATGGGCTGTGGGAGAAAGAAAGAAAAGAGTGGGCTGCCCTTTCTCCATGCTCTTCTCCTTTTTTTTTGCTGTTTGCTTTTCAATATGAACAATTTTTTTGGAAAAGATAAAAGAGGGAGAAGGAATAGAATTTGGAGGGGGAGTTTAGGGTTTTCCTTTTCATGAATTTGTTTGTGTTAGTTTTTCAAAACAGAAAATAAAAGAAAAGGGTTAGCATTATTTTCACAAGGTGGAAAAAGGATGTTGGGGTTTTAGGGTTTTATTTTTAGTTTATAAATACATTTGGTTATTTTGCAAAACAGCACATAAAAGTGATGTTAACATTAACTTCAAAATTAATTTGATTTCTAATTTGTTAGTTGATTGCCAAATAAGGTTTCATTTTGAATTTTTTGGAAATAACAAATTTTACTTAATAAAGTCAAGCAATTATGAAAATATTGTTTAATTTATTTGTTTGCAAGAAATTAATGTTTAAACCACAATTTGAAACATGCCCATTAAGAAGGAAAAATGATTTGAAATTTAATTGCCATTAGGAGGTTTGATAAAAGGAAAGATTTTATTAACAAGCAATTGGATTAGAACAATTTCAAAATATTGAAAAACAATTGAGTGGTTTAGTTTGCAATTTTGAAATTGGAAATTTTGAGCAGGGAGTGGAAGTTTAAATTGATTTGAATGTTCAGTTGTGATGCAAACATGGTGCAAAGCAATGTGATGCATGTGATGCAAGCAAAACAAACAGGTAACACCCCAGGTGTTACACCGCACCCCCCCTTAGGCTGCCTCCCCCCTCTCCTATAAAAGGAGGGTGAGAGCTCTCCCTCCTCCACACACTTGTCCACTTCCATTTCCCTCCACCCGCTGCTCCATTTCATGGTCTCCGGCTTGGCGAAGCCCTGACCGTGGGATTCTTCACCACCACCACGTCGTCGTGCTGCTGGAGTTCCGAGGGATCCTCTACTTCCGCGCCCCGCTGGAGCGAGGGAACGGAGGTCGTCATCAACCGTACGTGTGACCAATCACGGATGCACCGCCGGATTGCGGTGCTCATCTTCTCGCTATCGGGATCGGTGTGAGTACGACTACGCCAACAACGAGATTTGATCTCGTACCACTTTGAGTCTTCGAGGGTATGTGTTCTCCTTAACCCTCTCGTTGCCCGTTGCAATTCGTCTCCTAGTTTAGATCTTGGCCTTTCGGGTGTCTCTCGCGTAGGAATTTTTTCGTTTTCTATGCAACGAACCCTTCAGCATGCTCTCCGTTGCTATTGGTTATTCTGGCCAATTAGTTGCTAGTGACTCCAAGAGGGAGTATTTATGCTCGATAGTGGGTTCATGCCTCCTTGTTGCCTTGCTCGAGTGACAGAAACGTGAAGAGGGAGGATGTGATGTTGCCATTAGGGAGAAAACAACAGTGAGAGTGCCCGCGTGCATAATCATTGCTTACATTACACACTTTGTTTAATGCAATTATCTGTTGCTTGCAACTTAATACCTGAGGGGGTGCGGATGATAACCCGAGTGTCGTGGGAAAGTCACAGCAGACGTTACCGGAGGTAACTTAGGTTGGGGTAAATCGACTCTGGTGTTTGGGAGAGGGTTTAGCTCAGATCGGACGCAAGATTTATCCTGGTTCAGCCTCTACATTGGAGATAATAGCTTACTTCCAGCTAGGATCTTATAGACTATCGATCTAGAGGCTTGGACTGCAATGTCGCCGAGACTCCAAATCTAGGATTACAAATACTTGCTCTCGTATATCTCGAATAACTCAAATCTAGGGTTCTCTCTCGAAATCTCTCTCTGATCCCTCTGATCTACGCCATAAGGACCGGTTTATATAACACCCGGTTTCCTGGCTTTCCTTATAAGATACGGCCAAAGTCCTACTCGGAGTCTACACGCAACCCTAAACTACTCTTTGTTCCCTCCAAGTCTTGGATTCCTAGGTTTGCACCGCCTTTCGGGTCTTCTAGAACCTTCCTTTCCACAAGCCGAGTTACCACTACAATTGTTGGCCCATCAATGACACCCGGCCCATTACCATATTGCCAGGTCTCGTGTAAACTTGCTCCAGTCGGGTCTTTGTTCCTCTGCATGGGCCTGCCGGGTTATTATCCCTCCAACAGTAGTCCCCAGAATAGCCTGGGCATCTTGGTTGGCGCGCTTTTCTTGTAGCTCCAAACTTTTAAGCATAAGACAAACCTCCAACCATGAAGCGCATGCTATTCCCTGCAAAACAATAAACATTTACATATAATAATGCTATAGGTTAGATTGCTTTAACTTATAGCCAGGCCGGCTCTTTCGGCGGTCCATATAGTAACCCCATTATCATACTAAGCCGAATATCATCTCTTAGACCAACTCTTCATAACGACCATTTCATAACCCGGCTTTCATATTCCTCATAAGCTAGCCCGAGTAACAATTTCGAGTCCGGCTCTTTTGGCGGCCATTTGTAACTCGGTTGCATGAAAATAACTCCCAAGATCTTGTTTCCGTAATCAACGGGCCGAGTATCATATCCTGTGATTTGCTCCATTTTACTGTTGGCATTCTAGGGTTTCCACCGCGCCTATAAATACAGGGCCCGGTGAAAACCCTAATCACAAAACGCCATCTCCTTCCACTTCATCTTCAAGCTCAAGCCGCGCCATTGGAGCTCAAGACCACGACTCGGAGCTCCGCCACCAAGCTTCACGAACGCTGCCGCTGCTCACCTGAGTCGGCCCGCCGGTCCGCGCCGCCGTGCCGCGTTCAACGAACCTCGTCTCCGCCGCCAATTCCTGGTACACACTCCAAGATCTAAATTTCCATTTCTAGATCTTGAGCGTGCATTCTTCGTGTTCATAGCCTTCGTCTTTTTCCTCATTTTATTTTTTTCTTTTTCAGTTTTCGTTAGATCTTTTCCAATGGCTCCCAAGGCCGCTCCTAAGTCCAAGGCCAAGGCCACGGCTCTAAAGCAAAAGCCGAGTCAAACCATTACTGCCAACTGGGCAACGTCGACTAAGCTGGAGGAGCTGGCCGAGTCTGGAGTCCTTCCTCCTCAGTCGAAGATCTCATGGAGGTCCCCCGAGGAGGAGAGTCGGCCTTCACCTAGAGCAGGTGAAGTTGTAGGTTTCCTCGAACACGTGACTCGGGGTTTCCGCCCCCGGGTCACCCTTTCTTTCGTGAAGTTCTTCATCACTACAAGCTCAGGGTCTTTGACATAGGCCCGAACTCAATTCTTAACATTTTCCATTTCATCGTTCTTTGTGAATCGTATCTTTGCATTGCCCCCAATCTTTCTCTATTCCTCGAACTTTTTCAATGCAAACCTTGCCGCGAAACTACGGATGGTCCCCTCCTTGTCTGTGGAGGTGTGGCTATCCAAAGACGCAAGAAAACTCTGATGCCGACTCTCAATCTTCACTCCCACGTGAAGCATTGGCAAAAAACCTTCTTTTACTGCAAAGATACTTCCACACCCGGCGAGAAGCCTCTGCTGGGTTTCTCTGTTGAAACCCTCTCTCTTATCGACAATCTGAGTGCGTTCGCCCCGGAGGCCGATAGACAGGCTATCCAACCCCTCCTTCATAAACTATCCGTTCTAGCAGCCCACGGTCTTTGTGGGTTGAAATTGATTAAGACCTGGATCAGCTGTAGGATCCAGCCCAATAGTATTCGCAAGAAACTTCTTTGCGAATACTCAGGCCACTTGACCGACTCTCTCCGATACTCGGAGAAGTCATATCCGTCTGCTGATGTCAACAAGGCCATGAAGAACTTTCTGGCTGAGAAGGTGGAGGTTATCAAGAGCATTTCTGGGCTCTCCACCTTCTCCCGCTCTAACCCGGCTCCACCAGTAAGAACCGACTAACCTTCTTTATACCCATTGATTTTTTCAAACATGCATATGCTAACCTTCGTCTTTGCTACTCTTTCTTAGGAATCTGGTGATTGGTGGAAGTTTCTAACCCCTCCTCCTTCAGAAAACTCGGAGGACGAAGTGTCGAGTGACGATGATGAAGGTGATTCCGAGTTACTAAACAGATATTTTGTCAACTTACTAGACCAAGATTCCCCTCCCACCTTCATTCCTGACATTACGCCACAATCACCAGCACCGACTGAAAAGGCCGGCTCTCAGTCTGAAGAGAGCAAGGCGGAGCCTGAAGCCGAGTTAGGCAAAAAGAGGAAGGCCAAGGGAGTCACGTTCAAGGTACCCTACTCTTCCATAACCTCAGATCCGTACTCATGTGCTGATACGTGCAAGCTTAACAAATACCTAACTGTCGTATTATCACAGAAAACCACGTCTCCTCCACCCAAGTGACGAGCAACCTGGTCTTCACCGGGTGACGAGGGCCTCAATCCCGGGCTTCCCCTTCAATCGCCCGCTCGCCGAGCCGGTACTCCTTCAACTTATCCTGATTATATTCTCGAAAATCTCCAACTCCGAGTCACCCCTTAGCCGGAAAACTCCGAGTCTCAATTTCCAATTCTCTATCAATGTCTTCCGGGTCAAGCAACGATCTCCCGAGCGATTTCGTCGTGAACACCGGGTAAATTTCATAACTTTCTTGACTATATCCCATATACTTTGTATTTTTCACCTTTATCAACCACTAACACATTGTTTTTCTTTCCTCAGGGCCAAGGTCACGCTCAGCGATCCGGTTGAAACCCCGGTTGATGACCCGGTGGCGGAAGACCCGGAAAGCGTCGCTAATCCCCCGCCCGTTGAAGAGCAAGAGACGGCTAACGCTGCCAACCCAAGAATTGAGTCTCCTCCTCCCGCGCCCCAGCCGAATGATCCCGAGGTTGAATACCTTGGGACACAAAGGGCGACCACTGCTCCAAAGACCACCGCTTCCAGATTGGACGCGGGGAAACAGGAGGCAACACCACAACCGGCTGATAGGGACACTAGCTCCTCCAGGCCGACTCTCAGTGACCATGAGTTTGAAAAGCTACTAAAGGAGTATCGCGCCCTCAAGACAACTGAAGAGGAGATTGTCGAGTCTCTGGCGGCTGAGCACCAGGTTAGTTTAACTGATGCTATTTATATGCTCATCCTAGTCCCCAAGTTCCGAATGAACTGTCCACAGTCACTCGGTACTTGCAAATATATAGTCTTTCTTATACAACTTCAGAATACCCTAGTCCTCAAGTTCGGAGTAAGCTGTCCACAGTAACTCGGTACTTGCAAATATATCCCTTTTAAGATCATTGCTGACTGATATTTCTTTGCCCTTTTCAGGCTTATGTTACCCGGACTGATGAAATACTGGCAAAAACCAATGAACTCCTACAAGCTGAAGTAAAGCTCCATGAAGAACTTGAGGCCAACCTCAAGGATCTCTCCAAGAAGCACAACAAGCAAAGGAAGAACCTCCAGACTGCTGAGGAGCTCGTCAAGAAACTCTCGACCTTCATAGCCGAGACATATGACTCCATCATATGTAAGGCACATCTAAGTTTCCGACTGTCACTTTGTATTACTCGAATTTTCCTATTTACAAGGTTTTTGACCCGGATCGCACTATCTTACTTCCCTTTTTGTATTGCAGGTCCGGGTGAAGTTGCTGGGGAACATGACGACCTCAAAAAGCTTAAAATACTCAAGACTGTCATCCGACAATTTTCGGCAGGGACAAAATGGACACTCGAAGCTGTGAAGTTAACCGGTGACTACACCGCTGTAACACGCATGCTCGAGGCATGCTCGACAGTCCCTGCCTGGATTGATGCCTGGAAGCGCTCAGCATGCCGGGTTGGAGTGATACGCGGCCTTCCACTGGCTAAGGCCTACTACCCCAAGATTGAGCCAGCAATGCTTGTAAACGGGTTTCCCGAGTTTAAGACTGATGGTATCGAATTCTCGGGAAAAGACCTCAAGGCCATCAACACCCAGATTCGTCACTCGGCTATCTTGATCGCAGAAAACCTCGAGGTGAACAAGCTTACCTCCCCATATGATGTTGATGATAAGCCTGTGCCCTTCCAAGATCCTGCTCCTTTTGACATACTATCTCGCTTCAAGGCGGAGCTCGCCAAGAAAAGAGCCGAGGCCGGTTCTGCACCAACTTCATCAACTCCGGTTGTTCCTCCTCCATCTCGTGCTGCCTCTGCGGGTGACCCGGACATTGAAACGGAGAAGGCAACAGAGGAGAATACCGAAGACCTAGCCACCAAGACCACTCATGATGACTCGGCAGCAGCAGCCGAGTAATGTACTCCTTTTATCAGCAAACAATCATTCGGCCAATCGGCATTGTAATATGCGTTCTACACATTGTTATTTGATAGTGCATCTGTGCACTTTTTGATATTATTCCTAAGGTTTGTAACACATTAAACTTATGTGGTTTCAATGACCCTTCTGGTTGTCGCTTTGATATGCGCTTTACAAACTCATTTTGGCACAACTTTACTTGTTATATGCTTTGTGAGAAAGATGCCGAGTCTTGGTCTTGGGATTGTGAAGAATTTCTCACAAGTCCCCAAGACCCGGATTCTGGGTCTGAGGATTCTTAGCTTGAGAAATTTTGTTTCTCAAGTCCCCAAGTCCCAAACTTTACTGTTACACACTTATACATTTTGAAGTTATGCGTAATATGTAATGAGCTTCCGACTGTTACCTTTGCTCTGCACAACTTATGGTTTAGATGGCCCTTTTGACCCTTTTGGTTATAAGACGGTTTTCGCATGGATTTTCAATGTTGCTATAACTCTAGTAAAAACAGGGTCAGGCAAGTCCCGATGGGCATCACGACTGATTGGATTTATAGGCTGGCAAACACGCCATTTTGTTGCGAGTCACATCAAGCTTAAACAAAACAGGTCAAGAAAATTTTTGGCTCTATTATCCGGGTTACGAGATTGTAACTGTACTTATTGCAAGTAATCAGTCCTCACAACCGATTGGCATCGTGGCTAGGTCTGAGTGTGCAACTGTACTATTCAAGCAATCAGCCCCCAAGACCTAGATATATGTACTATGCAACAGTAGGCTTTCTGCTCTACCGGCTTACAGATAGTTTGAATACTAAAAAGGAAAATATGCGCAAATTTAAACCTACTAAATCATATGCCTTACTGTTGGAGAACATATTTACCTGAAATAACTCACTAGTAAATACAAGGCATGATCAACTACAGAAAAATGTGCGAGAAATTGACAAAATTTAAAGAACATAATGACTATCATGATTTAACCATTTCTTTATTGATATGAAAAGGTTAGGTCAGCAGGCCGCCTCATTAAAAACCCTCCAGTCCCCTTAGGTACCCTGGATAGGAAAAGAGTACGTCTGAAACCTGCTGCCTGTTACATCGTGTAATACAATTTGCAAACCGAGTCTATGCTAAGTGTAGTAAGGACGCAGTTGAGCCACGTTCCATGGTCGTTCACGCTCTTGCATGGAGAAGGTGGAATGAGCAGTGCCATTCACATGGTCTGACTCTTTCCTTGCATCTACCAAGTAATAGGACCCGTTGTGTAGATTCCGACTTATAATGAACGGACCCTCCCATGGGGGAGATAACTTGTGTTTTCCCTCTTTGGATTGCACCAAACGCAGCACCAGGTCTCCTTCTTGAAAAACACGCGTCTTGACCCGGCGGCTATGATATCGCCGTAAGTCTTGCTGATAAATTGCGGACCGTTCCAATGCTTGCTCCCTGTGCTATTCTAACATGTCCACAGCGTCCTGTCGGGTCTTCTCGTTTTCCACCTCAACATAGGCCGACACTCGTGGCGAGTCATGGATAATATCACTTGGGAGGACCGCCTCTGCACCATAAACCATAAAAACCGGGGTCATTTGAGTAGACCTGTTAGGTGTAGTATTGATTCCCCAAACCACAGAGGGTAACTCCTCAACCCATGCTCCAGCGGCTTGGAGACACGGGACTCGTAATCGTGGTTTC
Organism: Alopecurus myosuroides; assembly: GCA_028641055.1. Lineage (NCBI taxonomy): Eukaryota > Viridiplantae > Streptophyta > Magnoliopsida > Poales > Poaceae > Alopecurus > Alopecurus myosuroides. The sequence goes on along the minus strand of CM054061.1, from coordinate 154,899,912 downwards.
AATCCACGAAGTAGCTCTTGGTTTGCTCTCTCCACCTGACCATTGGCTTGTGGATGGGCTACCGAGGCTACATCAAGTCGAATGCCATTGTTTCCACAGAAGTTCTCCATCTCTCCTAAGGACATATTGGTTCCATTGTCTGTGATTATGCTGTGGGGGTATCCAAACCGATATATGATTTTCTTCAAGAATTGCACAGCTGTGGCCGCTTCACAGTTCGTAACTGGCATGAACTCAACCCACTTTGTGAACTTATCAACGACCACCAGTAAATGACTCTTTTTGCATGGAGACATGTGGAAAGGGCCTACCATATCCATACCTCAAACAGCGAACGGCCAAGTCAATGGAATCGTCCACAGCTCCATAGCCAGCACATGGGTTTGCCGAGCATACCTCTGACATCCATCACACCTTGCCACCAAGCGTTCTGCATCTGCTAAAGCCGTAAGCCAAAAGAAACCGTGCCGATACGCCTTGGCCACAAGGGATCTTGTGGAGGCATGGTGCCCACTATCACCTTCATGAATTTCCTTCAATATTTGTCGGCCTTCTTCTGGAGCTACGCAGCGTAAAAAGACACCTGTAACACTTCTCTTGTAAAGCTCACCACCAATGATAGAGTAACCTTTTGCCCGTCTCTGTATTTGCCGGGCTACGACTTCCTGATGTGGTAACTCGCCTCGTAATAGAAACGCCAGGAACGGCCCAGTCCACTCTGGAATAGCGCGCACCGCGGCCACAAATTCCGAGTCTGGGTCTCGGTTGGCTATTTCTTCTTCTAACTCGGTTTTAACGGAAGGCCGCCACAATTCATCCAAGAAAACATTAGGCGGGACCGGATCTCGATGAGAGCCGAGTCTCGATGGTGCATCCGCAGCCTCGTTCTTACGGCGGTCAATGTGCTCCACCTGATACCCCGAGAAAGACCCGACTACTTTGTCCACCTCTCTGCGGTATGCTGCCATTGTTGCATCCTTCCTGTCCCACGTTCCTGAGACCTGCTGTACCACAAGATCCGAGTCTCCGTAGCACCTTATGCGCTTAATTCTCATCTCCTTTGCTATACGCAATCCATGCAACAAGGCCTCATACTCGGCTACATTGTTAGAGCAATCAAAATGAATTTGCAAAACATAGCGCAACTTATCTCCTTTTGGCTATGTGAGCACAACACTAGCTCCCGATCCTTCATACTGTTTGGAACCATCGAAATGCATAACCCAAGATTCTGAACTTGGCACTAACAAGGGTACGCTTGTCTGAGTCCAATCATTAACAAAATCAACCAGCGCCTGAGACTTGATTGCAGATCGGGGCTCATAATTGATATGATAATCGCCCATCTCGATGGCCCACTTTGCTACCCTACCTGTAGCATCTGAATTTCTTATGATATCTGCCATGGGTATAGAACTTACCACCGTTATGGGGTGTTATTGAAAATACGGCTTCAATTTCCGACTGGTCATGAATACCCCCAAAACTAGTTTCTGCCAATGCGGATACCGCTGCTTTGCTTCTGATAAGACCTCGCTCACATAATAAACCGGCCGTTGCACCAAATAATCCTTTCCATCCTCTTTGCGCTCAACTACGACTACTGCACTAACTGCTCGAGGCCCGGCCGCAAAGTACAGCAATATGGGCTCTTTGGGACCCGGCGCTGCCAAGACCGGGGCTTCAGATAACTGCTTCTTCAGAGCTTCAAACGCCTCATCCACCTCTTTATCCCATACAAACTTATATGTTTTCTTTAATAGTCGGTATAGGGGTATTGCCTTTTCTCTTAGCTGAGATATGAACCGGCTCAGCGCTGATACGCATCCTGTAAGTTTCTGAACATGTTTCAACTCCTCTGGCTTTTTTAGTCTCTGAATAGCTTTGATCTTCTCCGGGTTAGCCTCGATCCCTCGCTCAGAAACGATGAAACCGAGTAGTTTCCCCGCAGGAACTTCAAACACACATTTTGTTGGATTGAGCCTCATTTTGTACCTCCTCAGGTTCTTGAAAGTCTCTTTTAGGTCATCAATGAACGTTTCTACGTTCCTTGTTTTGATCACTACGTCATCAACATAGGTTGCGCCCAATCTGATCCTCAAAGCACTTCTGAATGCATCGTTGGTATGTTGCACCAGCATTTTTCAATCCAAAAGTCATGGTTTTGTAACAAAAAGCTCCAAAGGGGGTTATGAACGACGTCTTCTCCCAATCCTCCTCTTTGAGCTTTATCTGATGATACCTGGAATAGGCATCCAGAAAGCATAACAAGTCACTTCCCGCCATTGCATCTATGATCTGGTCTATCCTTGGAAGGGCGAACAGATCCTTTGGACAATTCTTGTTGAGACTCATGTAATCTATGCACATTCTCCACTCGTTATTCTTTTTCAACACTAAAACCGGGTTTGCCAACCACTGGGGGTGGAAAACCTCCATGATAAAGCCGGCTGCTAAAAGCCGAGCTACCTCTGCCCCTATATCTTTTCTTCTTTCTTCATTCATTTTCCTCAGGCCCTGCTTCACTGGCCGGGACTTGGGGTCAACGTGTAAGCTGTGCTCAGCTAGTTCAGTCGGGATACCCGGCATGTCGCTAGGCGTCCATGCAAAAACATCCTGATTCTCACGGATAAACTCAATGAGCGCACTTTCCTCCTTGTTATCCAGGTTGGACCCTATGGCGAACTGCTTGGAGGAGTCGCCCTAAATGAAAGCCACCATCTTTGTGTCTTGGGCTGCTTTTAACTTAGCTCTCTCATCATCAGTATTTGGTTTTTTCAAAGCGGTTCGATCTTCCGGGTCTACCTGAGACCTGTAATACCTGAGCTCTTCCTTTGCACAAGCTTGTTCTGCAAGTGCTGCATCTCCCTCATCGCACTCTGCTACCACAACTTTGTTCCCATGGATAGTGATGGTCCGTTTAGGACCCGGAATTTTCAACTGACGTAACACGGCCTTGCCATGAACTTGGTGTAAGCCGGCCTTCCAAACAGTGTGTGATAAGAGCTGCGCAATTTCACCACCTCGAATGTGAGCCACTCTACTCTGTAATTATCCTTGGATTATCCAAAAGCAACCTCCAGCGATATCTTTCCCTCAGGGCAGGCCGAATGTCCTGGTACAATTCCGTGAAAAACTGTGGAACTTTTCTGCAGCTGAGACTCTTTGAGCCCCATACGCAAAAATGTCTCCCAATATAGGATATTGATACTGCTCCCACCATCCATCAGAACCTTCTTTAGCTCATAGCCATTGACCTGCGGCGATACCACCAAAGCTAGCACACCCGGATGTTCTATTGCTTCCGGGTGATCCCTTCTACTCCATGTTACTTCCTGATCTGACCATCCCAGGTATCTTGGAATACCCGAAGAAACCGAATTTACAGCTCTCTTGAGTATCTTCCTTTCCCTCTTGGTGGTTCCAGTGGTGTGAACATGATACTATCCTAGCTGCTTTGGGTTACTCTGAAAACCCCCTGCACCACCTTGGTTATTGTCCGCGTTACCAGCTCATGCATTGCCTGCGGGGGGTGGTCCGTTTCCCGGGTTTCCACCCAGACCCGGCCCTCCTCCCCGGCCTGCACCTTGCAGCGCCTTCTGTATTTCTTCATTTTTCCACCTCTATAGATCCACACATTGCTCCAATGAATGATTAGCCGGCCTGTCGTTCCTACTATGGCGCGGGCAAGGCATCTTGAAGGCTTCGATGTGGTTAGTCGGCCATGGTGGCCCTTGATAATTGCTTCCTCCGTTGAAGTTTCCGTCCGCTCTGGGCCTTGCAAACCCGACCTCAATATTGGCAACTAACTCGGAGCCCCCCTCATATAGACGTTTATGCTGGTTATTGCCACCATTGTTACCTCCATTGTTATTCGGTGCGGCCCCATTGCCGGTTCTTTCATTATTGTTCAAACTAGCTTTTCCCTTCTTGTCCTCGACATCCTCTTCTGTGGTGTCAGTGGAGGCATGCTTGTTGCATGCGTCCATCAACTCCCCCATAGTAATTTTTGAAACATGCCTGCTGGATTTCATGCGTACCAATTTTTGCACCAAGGGCGTATATCTGTATCGCATCCTTGGGCTGGATATCGGTGGAAGAGTGGAGTATCTCCATGACTCGGCGCACCCAGCTGCGTGCCGACTCTCCCTTTCTCTGCACACACCGATCCAAGTCGTCAATCATGTATATTTTCCTGCAAGTTCCATGAAAGTGTTTCACGAAAGCCGACTTAAGATCACTCCATGAATTGATAGATCTCTCAGGAAGGTTGTTGAACCATAGTTTAGCTGCTCCTTCAGACATCATGAGATACATAAATTTGGCTTGGAGCTTTTCTGAAGCGTTGCGAATAGACATGGCCATCTCATAGCTGCTTAACTAGGTCTCAGGATCCATGGTCGGCTCATAGTTGACAACTTTACCAGGATCTTTGAACTTGTCCGGATAAGACTCGGCCCTGATAGCGTCTGATAAGCATTTGGGTCCGGCTAAGTTGGTCAACACCGGGCTTATTCTTGAAACGTGTGAAACCTCGGCTGCTGCGGCGAGAGGCGCACCAACTCCTGGACCTCGCACAGCAGACCCGGCCGCACGCCTTTCCCGAGAACTATCCACAATAGCATGTGTCGCTGAGACCGCAGGGGTTGCTGTTCTAAGTGGAGGAGGGGCATTTGATGTTGCTCTGCCCTCCGTCCTGCTGAATTCGACTGAATGTTCCTCGTATTGCCTTCCTGCCGACTGATATACGGTGTCCCGTGCATTCCACTCCTGTTATCTGGGTAATTTACTTGCTGAGCCACCGCGGTGCGTAACATCTCTATAGCCCGCCGAGTTTCTATTGCTTGAGGCGACTCTCCTAGTGGAATAAGGTCGAGCGCTAAGGTTGCGGCGTACACATTGTCCATAGGGTTATTGAAGTGACCCGGCGGGGTATGAAATCGTGATGGTGGTGGTTGCGCGACACTGCCCCCAGCCGCCCCAAGCGGGTAGCGCAGGTGACCCGACTGGCATATTAGTCGGTTGTCCCCCAAGAGTTGCTCCTGCATACCCGATTCCTTGATTCACGATCGGGATCGGCTGGTCTTGAGGCGTAACGAACAACACGGCCGGCTGTAGGGCTCCGCCTGTCGTAGGCAGTCTAGTCTGATGTCTCTGATTATATGCTCTACTCGTTTGTGCCTGTATACGATCCTCTAATTCGTCAACTGACGTTGACGCACGGCCATCTGTAATTTCTCGGCTTCTACATCTCTCCTTTGTTGCTCCAACGCTCGGCGGGCCACATCCAGGTCTCTGGCCCGGGCCGCTGCATTCTCCAGGGTTATCACCGTTGCTAACACTGTGGGATCCAAGATCAAGTTGTTGCTGAACAGAGCCGGATTTGGTGGGTGTGACGTTCCCGCACTGGCTGTTCTGTTCATCCTAAATCCGAACATGTTCCTGTGATGAGCAGTTTCACCCATTTCGCTGGTGACGGATGTCTATTCACCATCGACCCGGGCTCCGGCGGGTTTCCGTTAATCGGAGTCTATTGTTGGGCCAGCGCTTGCGCCGCACCAGCCGCGGTTACTGACACATCACCCTGATTCTGATTTATCGCAGGGGCTGTGTAGACCGCAACTCGGCGCGCAATGTCTGGTGAAGATTCATATTCTTCTTCCTCGCAGCTATCTTCTTCATACCGATCTCCGAGCAGGTGCAAGATAGATTCGGTGTCATCATCTCCAGTAACCCGACCACGCGGGGTCCATGCCGGCTCCTCCGGTTGTTCCCTCTTCTTGGTGGGTGCTCTCTCTAGCTCTGTCGTGCCTACCGACTCTTCCCCGTCCGATTGAACGCAGGTGGCGGCCCCTGACATGGAGTCATACTCCTTATTGTCAGAAATTAAACCAGACGTATGTACCATACCAACGAAGACGTTGACGCGGCCGATTGTGACGACAGATCTGGTTTCCAGCAGGTCCGACTCTGGCCCCCAGCCAGAATCGTCGACGATCTTCTCTCCTTCGGGGTTGGTGATGATCTCGCCAATAACGAGGTTCTTCATGCTTTCCAGAGCTTCTCCCATAATGTAAACACCTTTGGACGTAGGCCCCACGGTGGGCGCCAACTGTCGTGGGAAAGTCACGGCAGACGTTACCGGAGGTAACTTAGGTTGGGGTAAATCGACTCTAGTGTTTGGGAGAGGGTTTAGCTCAGATTGGACGCAAGATTTATCCTGGTTCAGCCTCTCCATTGGAGATAATAGCTTACTTCCAGCTAGGATCTTATTGACTATCGATCTAGAGGCTCGGACTGCAATGTCGCCGAGACTCCAAATCTAGGATTACAAATACTTGCTCTCGTATATCTCGAATAACTCGAATCTAGGGTTCTCTCCCAAAATCTCTCTCTGATCCCTCTGATCTACGCCATAAGGACCGGTTTATATAACACCCGGTTTCCTGGATTTCCTTACAAGATACGGCCAAAGTCCCACTCAGAGTCTACACGCAACCCTAAACTACTCTTCGTGCCCTCCAAGTCTTGGATTCCGGGGTTTGCACCGCATTTCGGGTCTTCTAGAACCTTCCTTTCCACAAGCCGAGTTACCACTACGATTGTTGGCCCATCAATGACACCTGGCCCATTACCATATTGCCAGGTCTCACGTAAACTTGCTCCAGCCGGGTCTTTGTTCCTCTGCATGGGCCTGCCGGGTTATTATCCCCCCAACAATGAGGGTAGATTATTAGTCATAGATGCAGATGGATGTCGGTCTATGTAACATGTTGTAATGCCCGCACTAAATAGCATAGTAATCTTCATGTCATATTGTGCACTACGGTGCAACCTTTATTTGTCAATTGCCCACTTGTAATTTGTTCACCCAGCATGCTATCTTTTATGGAGAGACACCACTAGTGAAACTATGAACCCGGTCCATTTTTAAACAAACCACAACAATTTCCTGCTTTCTTTACTTTCTGCAAGCATGCACTGTTTTCCACACTATACGTCTAATCTTTGTTTTCAGCAAGACCGGTGATATTGACAACCTCGCTGTACCGTTGGAGCAAAGTATTTTGGTTGTGTTGTGTGCAGGTTCCACGTTGTCGCTGACACCGGTGAAGCGCCAGCACCACCGTCAGTGGCATCAACCTTCCGAAGGTCCTCTTTCTCCTACTGGATTGATAACCTTGGTTCCTAACTAAGGGAAAATACCTACCACTGTGCTCATCACACCCTCCACTTGGGGTCTCCCAACAAACGTGTGTATCATGAGGATCAGGGCGATGCCCCGACGCTGGTCTTCCTCCACGCCGGCCCTAGGCCGTACGGCTTGGGCGCTTCCCCGTCCTAGATCCGCCTCCACGCTGGCCCCAGGCCGGGTGGGACGAACCAGCCCTAGGCTGGGTCCAGCTGGCCTCACGGCGATCCCATGCCGAGATGGGAAGGGGGCATCGGCCCCAGGCTGGGTTCTAGCCGGCCCCACGTAAGCTCCAGGCCGAGGTGGGTTCGTGACGATGTCCAGGCCTTCTTGGCCGGCCTGGCCGGCCCCCTAGGCCGGGGAGCTCTACAGTGAAGGGGATACCCCCCAACGGCCACTTTTAGTCTCGGGGTATAAAATAGATTTATCGCCTACCTTTAGAAGGTGTCAATCAAGCTTTCTCTCTCCACCATTGTTGACCACATCCAAGCTCAAGTATCTCTCCAAATACCCAACCAAAGCTCGTGATTCTTTGGGATTTGGAGGAGACACCCTAGATCTATAACTCCACCAAGCCGATTCGAAATCACCCCACTCATCCTTTAGGGATCTTGTTGTTCTTAGTTCATTGGAGCCAATAACCTTGTTTCTCTTAGCTCATCGGAGCTTGGAGCCTTGTTGTTATCTCCGAAGCTCTTGTCCTCGTGGATCTTACTTCCCGGAGTCTTGGAGGCTCCTGGGATTTGGTGAGGACCCTCCAAAGTTGTGGAGTGTGCCTCATCCTTGTAAAGGTTCTAGTTGTCAACCTCAATGGCAACATAGTGATTCGAGCCTCTCCACATCGGTGGAAGGACTCGAAGGATATACGGTGTGCCATTTGACGGCTACTCGGTGTTCCACTTTGGTGGAACCGCATCGCTCCAACGAAGATTAGCTTCCATTGGGAAGTGAACTTCGGGATAGATCTACACGTCACTGTGTTCGGTTATCCCTCAACATACCTTTACTTGTTGCTACTAGCTTAGTCATATATATATATTGTGATAGTTGTATTTGCTCAACATCTAGGATTGTTCACCTAGTTGCATAATCTAGACAATCTATATTTGAGCACTATCTTTTTAAATCGAAAAAGAAGTTAAAATTTGTAGTTAACCTATTCACCCCCCTCTAGTTAACCTCTCGATCTTTCAGTTGCAGCACTCATGTTGTACTTCTCTCGTGTAGTTGCTTGTTGATGATGGTATAGCCCTTGGAACTTCTTTGTATCTTCCTGGCCGAGATCTCATCACTCGGTAGAGTGCCATCCACCAAATAAGACATTATTGCTTGGGACCATGCTGGCACAGGATGAGGAGGAAAGACATGCTCATCAATCTCCATTCTTCAACTGACATCGAAGGATCCGAGATGAGATGAGTCCTCGAGTCCCTGAGTTCTGCATGGCAGTCCCCGAGTTGAGGGAGGCAGTCCCCGATATGAGGGAGGCAGTCCCCGAGATGAGAGAGGCAGTCCTCGAGTTCTTCATGATGTACCCCACATCTACCTCCATTGGTACAACTTTAGATTCCGGATTGGCCGGGACAAAGATTGAATCCGACTCGGGTGATGGCTTGATGGACGGCTTCCGGAGATGCTCTAGAGAAATTCCCGCCGGGATAGCCCGCCGAGATGAGCCCAACTTGGATAGCGTGCCGGCAGCTTCATTTTCAGCTCGGTGCATATGATGAAACTCACACCCATCAAAGTATCCAGAGATATTCTGGACATGGAACCGATAAGACGCCATGTTAGCATCCAGCGCGTCCCAAGTACCAGATGCTTGCTGAACCACCAGGTATTGATCACCATAACATACTATCCGGCGGATACTAATCTCCTTGGCCGCTTTCAGTCCATGACTAAGGCCTCATACTCGGCCACATTATTGGATGCCGCAGATGGATTTGCAAGACATATTTCAGTTGATCATTCTTCGGAGAGGTGAGCACAACGCCAGCACCGAGACCTTCCTTCACCTTGGAGCCATCAAAATGCATCCGCCACAAATTAGTTTCCGGTAGTGGGGGCTCATATTGCAACTCGGCCCAATCAACAAATAAATCCTCCAATGCCTGAGACTTGATGGCTTCTCTTCTAGCATACATTAGGGGTATAAGAAGCCAACTCAATGGCCCATTTGGCTACCCGGCTACTTGCATCCTTGTTGCCCATGATTTCTGAGATGGGGCAGTACTCACCACTATCATAGGATTCTCTTAGAAAATAGTGCTTGAGCTTATTGGCAGCCATATAGACTATGTATGTCATCTTCTGGTAGTGGGGGTAATTTTGCTTCGAGTTGGAGATAACCTCAGTGAGATAGTATACTGGCCTCTACATGGATTTCCTTTCTCTTCTCGTTCTACCACTACCACCACATTGACAACCCGGTTGGTAGCTGCAATATAGAGCAGCATGGGCTCTTTGGGCAGCGGGGATGCCAACACCGGAGCTGTTCGCAGCACGGTTTTCAGATCTCGGAAAGATGCATCAGCTTGCGGGGTCCAGACAAACTTGTCCGTCTTCTTCATCAACTAGTACAGAGACAAAGCTTTCTCTCCCGTTCTCCCAATGAACCGGCTAAGAGAGGCTAGACAACTAGTGAATCTCTGCACATCCTTCAGGGATCTCGGCATGGACATACTTTCAATTTCTCTTATCTTGGAGGGGTTGGCCTTGATACTTCGGCTAGACACGAGGAAACTGAGTAACTTTCCTGCCGGGACGTCGAATGTGCACTTAGTCGGGTTCAACTTCAACTGATACTTTTGCAGGTTAGCGAATGTTTCTCGGATATCATCTAGGAGTGTGTGTTTCTGTAACATCCCAGTGTTTGGGAGGTTATAAGGATCTAAATATAATACGTGCATTTGCAAAGCATGCATCTAAAAGTACGGGAAATTTTGGCGCGAAAGTTCAAACAAAGCAAAGTGACCAAAGTTTCACTTGACATGATGAAATAGGTCTAGTTAATCTAGTCAGGAGTACATTTGGAATGATCTTTATAACAAGTATCTTAAGAAACCAAATCACCTGATAAGACAAACCATAATTGGTTATGATCAAAAACAAACTATCAACAACTTTAACCACAAGTCTATAAATGACTTGGGATAACTCACTAGATATCTACAACTCAAATAGGGGTGAGTATCCAAATCACATAAGTGATAATCATACTTCCACTAATAAGTAATACACAGTTGAACCATCTTATTAATAGAGGTGTTATGTCCTCTCAAACAATAACTCTTTAAGATATCAATCATTCACACCACATCATTTCAAATTATTTAGTAACTACTAAGTTAACCTTCACAAGTAAATTTCAAAGGTTTAATAGAATACAAATGATACCCACAAGTCTTAACTCAAAACCCACAAGTGGGAAATGACGTAATAATTGTATTAACATATTTATCGAATATGTACATATCTCATCCATCATAAAAGAAGTACCTAAATGAAGAAATAAATCTTCTTAACCTACTGTTAAAACCTTGATCATCACATATGATATTTCCAAAACTCTAGATCTGCATTATGTTTCCAAAATAAGAGGATGAAGTAAAATCAAGACACCTAGAAAAAAACAACTATCAATTATGACATAAGTCATTAAACCCATAACCTTCTTACGCTCGTCGTCTTAAACATCTTATACAAGTGAACATATTAAATCTCAACACCTCAATGAATCATTCGACCAACTTATGATCTTAAGTCATCATCCCACAAACACTATATATTTCCAACCACATCAATAATCAACAAATCAAGTATCCTTGGATACAAGTAATGAATCATAACAAGATATAACCTCTATTAGAGGAATTGGATTGAAAGCTAAATAAAACCAATCATGTATGAGATAAGTATCTATCTTATGGGAAGCAAAACAAGAAATGTATGGAAGGATAATAAAAGCATGAATTAAATCTTAATCTAGATTTTGTTATTTTGGCTAGACCAATGTATCTTGTTCCCCAATCTCCTCCAAGATATTCTGCAAGAGAAGAAACCACAAGACAGGAAGAACTACCACATGAAGATCTCCAAGCAGATTATTAGAGTGTGCTTGAAGTGCTACTCTAATCTTCTATAAGAGTACTTGGAAACTCTTATATCTTGATTGGATCTTATTAACTTTCTTGAAAGAGTATGATATTCCAATGTTAGTGTTATATAGAAGTAATTTGATAACAAGACTAGATACCTTGTTAACAGACCACTTTTGTATACTCAAACAATTGAGTGTCATACACAAACAAACAGAAGATTGTATAATCTAGTACATCTCAGTCTCTGGTATATGAAAAGTAATTTGGGGACAAGCCTTGCAAACTTGTCAACATATTCTTCTTATATGCTTAAGGCTAACTGATGTCATAAACTACACCTACACTCCTTTTATCATCAACCAATAGAAAGAATAACACTAACGAAACAAGAAACCACAATATAATCATCTAAGTAAAATCTTTGCTTGGAATAGCTGTTGTTCTCACCACAAGGGTGAGATGGTTGAAGATTCAATCCAAGAGATGATACTACTGGCAAGTGACAAAGGTGATAACAGAATACTAGTGACAACTAGAGAGAATAACATCAAGCAACAGAGGACCACATGAAGTAACACTGCTTCAGTAAGGGATCAGAAGAAAATATCCAGTGAATCATTAGGAAATATTAGAGAAACTATAACCTTGTCAAGCTCATCAGAGATGATGAACTCATAATAATATCTTTAATGGAAATAATTATCAAGAGAGAAAATAATAACAAGCACTTGCATCTCTATATCTTGTGGTATGTTGAGGAAGGTGGAAACAAACTAATTCCCTTGTTTTCCAGATCTTTCTCATCCATAATACAAATGGATAACAACAAGAATTCATCCATACACCCACATGTAAATGATTACATGTTCTGAAAACAACATGTAATAATATCTATACTTGAAAACAAGGTTGGAAAACAAACATGTAGTATCTTGATATTGGGAATCAATGTGAGCATCCTAAGCCACTTATGTTCTCCACTTTATCAAGAACTAAAACAGAAAACATGACCTACACACACTTAAGTAAAATGTCCACCAAACTTTCTAAGAGTTTCAAATATGAACATAACAAAGACACACAAAGGAAAGCAAGTCCATTTGATATCCAACCACATTTGGTATGCCATAGAATAACATTCCCTATTTGTTGATTTTGTTACTATGCATAACAAATTAAACACTATAAAGTAGTTTTACCAATTGTTTCCTAAATGACTTATACCTAAAAATACTCAATGGAAAACATACCATTATATCAATAACATAGTAGTAGTGTTGTTTTCATGACATAGCATACACAAAGTAAATTTTAATTCATATGAAATTTAAAAGAGGAGAAAACAACAAAATCACTTAATCTCGCACCCTAAATAAAAAATACAAACATTATTCAATTTCACCAAAACAAAACATGGTGAGGTTGCAAATTTGATGAGCTATCCAAATATATTTTTTAATAATTTTTAGGTTCACAAAAAAGCCCAGAAAACAAGCTTTTCTTCTCAGTTTTAATAACAACACGACTTGATTGCAAAATATAGAAATTACACGAGGGGTATCGAAAATCGCATTTATGTTTTCCTTTCTTCTTCCTCTGCGAGAAGGCAGAGGAGAGCGCCGTCGTGGCGTGGTCGGTGCCACGACCTGCTTGCCACCTCGCGGGAGGATAAGACCTCCAGGCCGAGAGGCCGTGCCACACTTCCTCTCTTCCTCGCTCATTGCCTCTTCCTCTCTGATTCGAACCAGAGAAACCCGAAAACCCTAACCCATGGCCGCCGGCCATTGCCGTTGATTCCGGCCATCCCGGAGGACCTGAGACCACCGTGAGCTTCCTCTCGACGCCCTCTACCTCCCATGTGAAGCTCGTTTGATGGGAGGACCAGAGAAGGCCGAATCGAGCCGTCTTCTTCACCACCGGCCACCGGAAGCCGCGGTCGATTCCGGCGAGCCCTGGCCTTCCCGACCTCATCCTCGAGCTCCTAGTGAGATGGCGCACCTCGTGGTGCCTTTCATTCGACAAAATCGTACTAATTGCATAGTGTTCATCGAGTGTCGTCGCCGGCCGCCGCGAACCTTGTCGCCAGCGAGTCTCGATGACCATAAGGTCATTCCGCCACCACCAACAGCTTCCTCTTGCTCTCCTCTAGCTCTAGGACCCATTGAATCACACCAATTCGCACTCAATCGATCGATTGCTAAACCACAGTAGAAATCCCCAAATTCTGATGACCTAGCCATGACGTCACCATGACGTCATATTTCCTTTTTCTTTTATTCTTTTTATTAAATCTGAATATGACAAGTAGGACCCACCTGTCAATTTGAATATTGGTAGAAAATTAATAAATCCTATTAATCCAATAACTTTTAATCTAATATAGAAACATATAAATAAAATATGGAATTGTCTAGAAAATATAATCTAAATGATTATCAACTTTTAAAAAATATTTGATAAAGTTTAAAAATTAATATTTTCTTTAATTAAATTAAATCATTTAAAATTGAGAAAAATAGGAAATAATTCATAAAATCAGAAAAATACAAGTTATATAACAAAATGCTCCAAATGACATATGCAACTCATCTATGATGTTTACAAAGTCATTTGACTAAGTTTTTAAGTGTGCAATGTTTTGCCTAATCATTTCAATTCATAAATTAATAACTTATTCAAATATTTTCAGAATACATCAATTGATATACCAAATTAAAGAGAACAACATTTCCAACTCAAATATGTCAATTGTAAAACATTTTACTTAACTTCTAAACTTTCTTTTATAAATATACTGAAAGTCTATAAATGCCTATTAAAAACCAGAGATGATTATCACATCATTATTTTCCTTATTAATAAAAACCTCATGTTTTCACACCTACTAAACCTATCATCACAAGTCATTAGCAAGTATTGTGATGATAGAGTTAGTTGTATCATTTCATCATTCTTATTTGAACTCTTTATTAAATTGCTCCATTTATTTCAACAACATAAAAGAATATGTGTGTTATCTTTTCAGCAGTTGTTTTCCATGTGTTCTTGTTTTGTTATCTAACCAAGCAATAACACTTCTATTTAAACATGATAATAAGTGATTTGTTAAGTAAAAGTGAAGCACATGTAAGTCTAAAAGAAGTAATGACCACATCACCCCAAGTAATGAAACATTTCACCCAAAACCTGTGTGAGTAAGTTATCATGTCAAACGTGGCTTACACTTGTAAGCTGGGGTATTTTCCCGGGTTTTTCACGATGCATCTCATTACTATGCATGTATCATCCTTGCCAGTGTTTTCTGTAGTCCTTACCGGGACTACTTTGCGATCTTTCAGATGTCGGAATTGTCTACGCGGCCCTCGAACCCGAAGACATTGAATTTTATGGTTATTTCAGTCTCAGGCAAGTTCATCACTTGCTCATATCCTTTGCAGTAATTCATAACAAACTAATTGCAAAAACCCTATCGTATTATCACCTACTCTCAAAAGAATGCATGATACTATTTTTTATAATAATATGACTAATTGAATGACTACCCGAGTGGTAGTGTTCTGTTTGGTGGGCGGATGGCACCATGGTAAGATGAATAGGTCAAAGGAAGGTTCCATCTGCACGGGAACGTATTACCTAGGAATTAATCACAACTACCGTCAGGATTCTTGCACCGTAAATTCGCGTTAACCATGGGTCTTCTATGGGGGGAGTAAGTCATCCGTGATCTTTTCTCGTTCGCATGTCAACGGGCTGCCAGAGACGTACGTTGTAGGTTCTGCGGGACTACATGCACATGGGTGGGAGCCCTTACGTCCCACGGACTCTGGGGTCCATGAGTGTCTGCCAGGGGCGCGTAAATCTTCATCGTGAGGGGGGGGATCAGGCGTTCAACCTGCTGGTGGAAATGGGTGGGCATGCATTGTGCGGAGAAGCACGGTTTGGCTTGGACCAACAACCGGGCCCCACACCTGAGTGGGAGTGGACAGGATCTCGAGCCTGGTTGTGCAACATGGTCTTGGTCGTCCATGGGTAAAGTAACGCACCTCTGCAGAGTGTAAAAGGATGTGGCATGTTACCCCTTGTTCCGGGAAGGAGCTGCGAACGCCGCAGGAAAGGCAACTCCATGAAAGTTCTAATCCTGTGAAGATCTGACGGGCATAGTCTTCAGAATTAAAAGCAACCTCTTGAAGAAAGATTTACAAAAACCTTGCATTAGCTTATGACTCTTTTGAGCCTAAAGCTATAGTTAGTGCATCAAACTATCCCCTATATATCATGAACTTGTTGAGTAACGCTCGTTACTCATTCGTTCCCGTTTGACCCCCTGCTTAGAGTTGAAGCATGAGGGAAGTCGTCATCGTGAAGCCATCACTACCTCATAAAGCCAGATGGAGTCATCCCTTACTTAGTCAGGAAAGCATCGTCATCAACAACGCTGATGGAGGAGAAGCTATCAAGGTGTAGGTGGAGTCCATTCTCGGACTTAGTTGCTCAAGCCATAGATTAGGGCTGACATTAGCCATAGTGGATTTAGTTCTGAGCTAGAGTAATTCTCCAGCTTGGATCTTCTAATTGCTTCTTCTGATGTTTCATTTGTATGAGATCTTCTTTGATTCATCAAAGAGATTCTCAAGATTTTGTAATGAAGTTTGTATTCTATAGCTTTGCCTGGTCCTGCTATGTTTCTGTTGTACTACTCTGAGGGATGTAATATTCACGGATAAGTCCTTCTGTGAGTATTATGTCATCGACTTGCGCACTACACATGAAGTGGTGTGCTGGGTCACCACAGTTTCTCCTTTATCTTGATGACAATATCATCCACATATACCTGCACATTTTTGCCAATTTGCTCGTGCAAGCATTTCTGCATGCATATCTGATATGTAGCACCGGCATTTCTCAAGCCAAAACACATGACACTATAGCAATAAGCCCTGTACAGGGTAATAAAGGCAGTCTTTATTTGATCAGCCGAGTTCAGAGGAATCTGGTGGAAACCAGAATAAGCATCTATGAATGACAACATCTCACACCCGGTCGTGGAGTCGATCACTTGATCTATCCGGGGCAGTAGGAATGGATCTTTCGGACACGCCTTGTTCAGTTTCGTGTAGTCAACACACATACGCCATACTACTGCTACCATTAGGTCATCCTTCTTCTTTTCTACCAGGATCGGGTTGGCTAACCAGTCCGGGTGTAGCACCTCCATGATGAATCCACTTGCCAATAGCCTTGTGATCTCATCATCTATTGCTTTTCTTCTCTCTACGGCGAAGCGCCGTAGAGTTTGCTTCACCGACTTAGCATCCGATCGTTTGCTTCACCGACTTAGCATCCGGTCTCACATGCAAAGAGTGCTCAACCAACTCCCTCGGGACACCTAGCAGTTCCTGATTGGACCACGCAAAGACATCCCGATTCTCACAGAGGAAGTGGATGAGCTCGCTTTCCTATTTCTCCTCCAACCCAACACCGGTGATGGCCTCACACTCGGGGAACTCTGGGTCAATTTGCACCTTCTTGATCTCCTTGGAGGCTTGGAATGTGGCACTCTGGTGCGGGTTGGTCATCCCGGGCATACCGAGTTGAGTTTCTTGAGCCATAGCCACTACCTCATGGATCTTCTTCTTCTCGGCAACAATGACCAGTGACTCGGCTAACCGAGATCCAGCAGATGCACACTCCAGAGAGCGCTTGTAATCACCCGAGATGGTGATGATGCCATTGGGACCCGGGAGCTTCATCTTCAGGTAGGACACATGAGTTGAGGCCATGAACTTGGATAGGTCTGGCCTGCCGAGTTGAGCATGATACAGAATCTGAAGATCAACCACCTCAAACTGCAAGCACTCGGTGCAGCAGTTCTCTCGGGTGCCGAAAAGCAGACCAATCCACACTTTTCCCACATGCACACAAGATACTCCTGGCATAATACCATGGAAGGTAGTCCGGCTAGGTTGGAGCATGTTCTTGGTGAGGCCTAGTTTCACCATTTTGTCCCGGTACAAGATGTTTATGCTGCTCCCATTGTCAATGAGCACCTTGGTGAACTTCACATTGATCTCGGGCCCAATGAAGGTTGGGTCCAGCACTAGAGCATAACTTCCCGGGTTTGGCATGATCTTGGGGTGATCTTCCCGAGACTAGACAATCTCCTGGTCACACCAGAACATGTATTTCGGCACAGCCGGCATCACTGCATTAACCTCCATCTTGCGCCTTTGCAGGCTCTGCTTGTCATCTCGCTCAGTGATGAACACCATATAGCTTTGGTGGTGCTCCTCATAATCATTTCGGCCCCTGCCGCCAGCATTGTTGTTGTAGTTTTTGTTGTTGCGGTTGTTGTTGCTGTTGTTGTAGTAGTAGTAGTTGTTGTTTTTGCGATCTCCTTGAACCACCTGGTTCACATTCTCCCTTCTCTGGTTATCCGCCAGTCTCAGGGCTGCTGCTCTAATGGGCTGAATGTTCGAACCCGGGAGCGGCAGAGGTGGAGGAGGAGGCAATTGGCCAAAGCCTTCGCTCTTGATCCGGTCCCACCAGCTGCACTGCCGGGTAGTGTGGTTAGACGGCCTACTCGGATGCCGAGTGTGGTAGCTGCACGACCCATCCCTCATTGTCTCGAAGGTGAACCTCTGTTGGTCATCCCCGGGCTTCTTCTGATCTGTCCATTGCCTCTTGTTATTCTGGTTTTTCCCATACTGGGGCCCAGTGTTCTTCTGCCTTTGGCTGTTGCCGGCACGAGGTTGATCCAGATCAACCTGCAACTACATGGTTCGAGCCATACCGGATGTACGTCCTGTCATCTCTTCTCTTGTTCTGGAAATCCTGGCGGTCATTTCTCCTAGAGGATCCGACACCATCATTGCCGTGATATCTTCTACTCAGCTCAACCGAGTTCAGTAGAGGTTGTGTCGGATCTCCTAGAGCATACATATCAGCAATCCGGGTTGTGTCGGCCAAAGTTTGTGGCATCTCCCTCTACAGCCTTTGCCAAAGCATGCTGCCATGCATGCACCCTTGTGCAAACCAAGCAATGGCATGGGACTCATTCACCCCCTCACATGTGTTCCTCAAAGTGCTCCACCGAGTCAGGTACTCTCGGTCAGTCTCCTCTTCTCTCTGTTTGCACATGGAGAGTTGTTGTGGACGGTTTGGCCTCCGGTATGTGCTGGTGAAGTTGCTGATGAAGGCCTCTGAGAAGTCCAGCCAGCAATCAATGCTATCTGCCGAAAAATTGTTCAGCCAGATTCTAGCCGGGCTCTCCAGCCTCTGAGGTACATATCTCACCACCCACCGGCGGTTACCACTAGCAATGTGCACGGTAGTGACGTAATCATTTAGCCAGTCATCCGGCTTGGTGGTGCCATCATAAGTTTTTGTCCCCCGAGATAGCTGGAACTTGGGGACAACTGGCTCCTTCATGATCCGGGGACCAAAACAAAGTGGTCCCGGAGGGCATTGCTCTTCCATCTCCTCCGATAGATAGATTCTGTCGAGCTTGTATCGGGCATCATTCGGCGGCAGCACTCAGGGCCCCAATCGGACAGCGAGTACCCACGCATCCACCAGTTGCTCATATCTCGGGTAGCTGGCCTTCTCCATTGCCAAGTAGCCATCATCATGTCGGTCTCGATACCCGGCACCAGGCTGCTACTGAGCCGGGTTGGCTACCGGGTGCCGAGGTGGGATATCTCGGTTGCGGTCGTTCCCGGCCGCTTGAACTTGGTTGGGAGCATGTCCACCTTGACCAACATGTCCTTGCCCGGCCTGGCCCTATACAGCTAACTGTTTTCCGGCGCCAGCCGGGTCATACACTTGCATCTGCTTGTTCTTCCCGGAATTCACGCTCCGGGACCATCCACCACCGACATGGGGAGAAGAGGCTTGGCCTCCAGATTTCCCCCATGCGAATGAACCACCTGAGAGGCACCTGCACCCGGATTCACCTTCCGGAAAGCCTCATTCTGCCTGCTAGCCTAAAAAACAAGCTCATTAACCCGATCCTGCTGCCTAGCGCGAGCTTCACCGGTCAAATTTACCAACTCGGCAGCAGCTGCCTCAGCAGCTCTAAGGTTCTTAGGAGCAGAGCTATATTTGGGCATAGCAGCCGAGATAACACTAGCAGATTACTAGCAACTCTACCATCTCTAGCTATCTCGGCACCGAGATCTCGACCTCGGTTCCACACAACATTTATGTGACTAGGATTTTCAACAACAGGGGTAAAACCATGAGCCTTGTTGTACTCAGTAAGGTCGAGATTGAATTCTTGCCTGGCTCAAGACATCTCCACGGCTTTATCCAGCATGGCCTGCCGCCGCTCCTCCAGCTGCGCCTGCGCCAATGCCGGATCCGTACCGGTAGCCACTGGCACAGTCAGTTTCTCGATGATGTCCTGGAAGGGGACCGGCCTCGGGGTCGATATAGAGGGACCCACGTATCCCGGTTGATTCTCCTTTCTCTCCAACGGCTTGCGCGCCACCCGAGGTTGCTCTACACCGGCATCGGCATCACCGGCCGCACCTTTTCCCGCACCAGCAGCGAATGACATCACCATCACCTCCACGCTGTCCGCGAGGCGATCGATGCGTCGGTCACGGACCGTGTAGACCGCAGGAGGATTCGTAGCAACGAGCACCCTCTCTGGGTACCCGCGGATGATCTCGGTAGCGACGTACACCAGGTGGGAGCCGAAGGCGATGCCGGAGCCGCCAACGGGAAGCGCCCTGCCGCCGAAATCACCGGCGTTGTCGGTGATAAAGTCGAACGAGCCGAATCTGTGGGCAAGGCCACAAACCACGCGCTCACTCGAAGGAAGTAAGGACCCCGCCCTGCTGGAGACCCCAGCCAGCGCCGCTGCTGGCCTCACGGTGGGCGCCAACTGTCGTGCTGAAGTAAAGACTGATGCCATGGGATGACTCGAGATATGGGGCCGATGGACGCTGTAGTTATCCGGGGAGGGATTGCACACCAAAAGGTGCGCTCAGAACACTTCTAACACCAAGAATTACCCAGGTTCGGGGACCTCGTGTGGAGCTAACACCCCTACTCCTGCCTGTCTGTCAATATAAGTGTGTAACCGAGATACAAAGTGGTTCCTCGAGCTCTCTGAGTTAGAGGAAGAAGAAGCTCTCTGGCTTTCTTTCTCTCTAATGGAAAATGTCTATTGGTTCAACCTCTAGAACCATCCCTTGCGTAGGAGTTGTGTGACCACCTTATATACTGGTGGCCACTGATGGAATGTACAGGGTTAGGCGGAGAACACTGCACCGTAGCGCACGCCTGCTAACACGGCGCCGAAAGTCGTCACCTCCGTATCCGCTGCGTTTCCTGTCCCCCTGACGTGGCCTCCCCCATACCCTACACTGTACCCGTGTACGAGTATACACCATGTGTCTTGTAAGTTGAATCGCACGCGCGTACTCTCCCGTGATCTTCGGGATCTCAACTGCTCTATTGACCTTGCTCCGAGATAGGTGATTCTTCATGCTACCCGGATTCTCCAACTGCAACTCGGATAACCCGGTGAATACTCGTTGCAGCGTGTCACTCTTGATTCTTCTTACCGAGATAGATCCATCTCGGTAATCTTCAACTCGGTCCGGGTAGTCAACCCGGTCAACTTTATCTCGGTATGTCACTCTTAGGACACCAACTTGTACCAAGCTTTGCCCTACCCGGGGGTAGCGCCCCGACAACGGGGGAAACACAAACTGCTGCGCCCCCCACCCCCCCGCCTCCGACCTTCCCTGTCGACGACCTCGCCTCGGCTCACCGACCAGCTATTCAAACTCTCTGACCGCCACTTCTCTCCCACCGCCCTCCCTCCCTCTCTTCTCCTCAAAACGAACACTCGCCGCAGAAAGAAAAAGGAGACACACGAAATGCGCAGGTCAAAAGGAAAAAAAACGGACGACACAACAAACTAGCGCACGGTAATAAAAATTGGACACAGAAAAGCCGTCGAACGTGTACCTCTTTCTTGCGTAGTGAGCGCAAATCGCAGCGCGCGAACGGACAGACAGAGATTCGATTGACGTCGAATTAAAATTAGTCAATAGAGGATTAACAAAAGGGTTGATTTGTAAGTTAGGAAAACCAAAGGAATAGGAAATATAAAGGGATATAAAGGAATAGAATTTCTTGGCCATTCCAATCCTATGGACATGTGAACTTATCAAAGGTTTTTTTTCCTACGGTTTGAAATCTCATGAATCAAACATGTTTCAAAGAAAAAATTCATAGGAACCAAATCCTATAAAAGTTCTGAAGTAATAAAAGTTCTGAAGTAGTCCTTTGAATCAAAGAGGCCAGCAGCCACGCCGCCTCGCGGCCTAGGCCACTAAGGGCATCTCCAGCCGTTCGGCCTCCCCAGGTTCCAGTTCGGCGCTTTTTAGCGATAACGCCACTCGCACCAAAACCTGGGGTGGGGGGCGATTTTACCAGCCGTTCGGCAACGCAAAAACCAGAACGGCGATAATTTTTGAAAGTTCCTCTTCCCGCCCCAAAATAGAGCCCGAGTTCGGCGATCACAACAACCATAGTCTGGGCAATCATATTACAAAAAATGCCACAGTTGGGCGATCAAATAGTCTCAATCAAAACACAGTCGGGCGCGCGCGGCGTGGGCATAGTTGGGCGATCAGGCAGAGGCGTCGGCCGGTGTCGGAGCTGGCGCCGAGCTCGGCGCGGCATCCTCCAGGCCGACGACGGGAGATGCATCCTCCAGGTCGACGGCGGGCGCGACATCCTTGTCCACGACGGGCGCGGAATCCTCCAGGTCGACGACGGGCTCGGCATCCTTGTCGACGACGGACGCGGCTTCCTCCAGGTCGATGTGCGTGCGCAGTGGCGTAGTTCGTGCCGTCCGACGTAGTCGGGGCCGGAACCGGGCCGATGTCGCTCAGGATGAGATTGTACTGCGCCGTGTCACCTCGGGGGTCATCGCGGCCGTGTCACCCCCCGTGAGGAAGGCGAGGTCGTTGTTCCTCTTCTCGGCCGCGGTGCTAGTCCCGAGGAGGTCGATCTTGACCTGGGAGTTGGCCATGAGCGCAGCCCATCTCTGCTTGGCGATCTCCTCCCTTTTGCCGGCCTGAGTCTGGGCGTCGACGATGCAGGTCTCGATGGACGCTTGGAGCTTTTTCGCTGCCGGCGCGCCGTCCCTCGCCAACTTGGCTTTCTTGTGGCCCATCGGCGGCCGTCCTTCGGACGCACAGGCAGCCACAGCGTCGGGGACGTACTCCTTGCCCTTGCCGATCAACCAACGCACCTTCGCCCACTTCTCGCACCCCTCGATGACGACGAAGACGTGGAGGAACTTGAAGTCGGAGCCCTCGTCGTTCTTGTACGCCTCGAGCATCCGGACGAGCTCCATCTCGCGTTTGGCGCCGCCTTCGGCCTCATCGCGACCTCCTCCTGGATGCCATGCCACTTGTTGCAGGCGGCCTAGATGTTCTCCCAATGGTTCGCCATGGCCTTCTGACCGCGGGAGGATGCGTAGCCCGGCGAGGCGGCGTACATCATCGACGGATGGTAGGGAAGGTGAGGTTGGGGTTGAAACCGCCCAGGGGGTCACCTTCGACGAACCATGCAGGCGTCGGGTGCGGCGACGGACGCGGTGACGGCGATGGCGACTGCTTCCATCCGGCGAAGATGGGGCCGAAGCCGGCCTTCCACTTGGCAAGTGGCACCGCGGATGCGACCGGAGTTGGCGGCTCATCCAGCGCCTCCTCCTCATCCTCCTCCTCCTCTTCCTCGACGGCGGCCTGTTCCTCGGTCTGCAGCTGCGCCATCAGCTGGCTCTACCGCTGCGCCGCCTCCCTCCCCGGCGCTTGATGTTGGCCGTTGCCAGGCGCGTCTTCTCGGCGATCCGGTCCTTGTTGGTCATGCCGGGCGGCTTCTCCTTCGGCGCTCTCGGCTTGCGCGGCTTCTTGCCGAGCTCAGAGGTCGCGGGGATGGAAACATCGGCGGCGACGGCGCGGGGTCCTGTGAATCGGACGGGAGCCATGGCGACTAGATCTCGGGGGCGGGGAAAATGGCGGGAATGGAGTGGGAGAGAGGTAAATGTGGGGGGAAAAGTGGAAGGAACCGCCGAAAAAATGGAGGGAAATCGTCTTCCGTCGCCGACAAGTCTGGCCCACGCACGCATTTTGCCCCCCCCTCAAGCCGAACCCAGGGTTCGGCGGCGCGAAACGGCGGAAAACGGCGCTAAACCGAGTCTAGGGGCGACCGGTGGCTTTTCCGCGCCAAAAAGGCCGTTTGGGGCTCTGGGGGGAGATGCCGTAAAGAAAACCTACGCTAAAAAAACAAAGAAAAGCCACGCCGCCTCGCCGTCTCCGCTAATCCGCCGCGGCGCCGCCGTCCCTCTAAACGCCCCTTCCTCCGCGCCGGCGAGCCCGACCGCACGGGACAGGGCTCAGGTTGGTTCTGTCACCGGCTTGGTTTCCGTTCGTCCCCCGCCTTCGTCACCGCGCGTCGTCTCCGCCGCTAAATGCTCCGGGGCCATGCGCGCTAGGGGGTGCGCGGAGCCGCCCTAGCGCACGCTACGGGCTGCAGGTAGGAATTGCCGGCGAGGGGAGCTCCAAATTATTCTCCGATGGCTAGGAAGAATCTCTTCCGTTGCCGCCGGCTTCGCTCGGCCGGCGACGAGGACTGCCTCAGTGCGCTCCCTGACGATCTTCTTCTGCCTATCCTGCGCCGTCTCGACACCCGCACGGCGCTCGGCGCCGCGGTGCTCTCCAGGCGCTGGGCTAACATCCTCCGCGAGCTCCCTGTTCTAGATTTCAGAGTCACCGACACACTACCACAGCGCTACCGCCGGTGCCTCCGCCACGGCGAAGCCTCATCGCTGCCGCTGCCTCCTGAATCTTCCAGGAGGCTAAGCGCCATGACCGGACGGTACGAGCGTCGTGCCATGCGCAACATGGTCGCCTCCGTCAAGGGCCTGATCTTGGCTAGCAGAGCAGCTCACCGGCGCCGGCGTGTGAACAAGCTATCGCTCGAGGTCTTCGCCTGCAGCACTTCTCCCTCGATTAATCGCTTGGTCGTGGACGCCGTCATTCCTGGGGAGTCAGGGATCTCGAGGTCGTCGCCACGCTGAGGGAGCCGATCGCATTTCCGCCTCTGGTCTACAGATTCCTCCATGGTCGCATCAGCAGAAAACCGGTCGAATCCCGCCTGCAAAGCCTCAAGCTTGCCAACTGCCTGCCCCCGCCGCTTCAGGGGTTCGCTGCACTCACCACACTCGTCTTGCAAGACCTGCCGAACTCCACGCCTGCTGCCCTCTACGAGGGCGTGGTTGCTGCGTGCCTGCAGCTGCAAGTTCTGCACCTCCTTTCCTGCCGGTTTGAAAGTCGAAATAGGAGGCTGGTATTTGACGCCCCCATGTCAGGAATCAGGGAGCTTGTCATTGACGGCGTTGAGCTCCGCTCTCTCCCGAAGCTTGAGAGCCTTGCTACATTGCACGCAGTGTTGGAGTGTCACTGTTTGCGTATATCCCTAAAGTTCCAGTTTTATGGAATATGGACTTCATTTAGATCAAGTGCTAAAAATGAGATGGCCACCTTGCACTGATGCTGGATTGCTGGTAAGTGCCCTACTTTTTCTATGGCTTGCCTTTTGTACTACTATTTTTGCTGGTGATAGGATAAACCGGAGGCTAATTGAAGCCTGATTTGGCCTTGCCACTAATCGAACATTTGCCATTGTTTCTTTTCTGGGTCACATTACTACTATAAAATTAAGTACCTACTGTTATTCTTGAACTAAAAATATTTACAGTCCATCCAGATGAATCAGGACTCTTTAGACCTCAACCATTAGATGTCCTCTAGTGTCAAAATTAGTTGTATGCCCGGTTTAAGAAATTTTAATTTGGGATTACCTTTTCCTTATAAATAAAGTTGAAAAAGATGAAACATGTGATATGAATCAGCTTCTGAGCACACAATCTTTCATCTTAAGTAAGAGTCATGCAACTCGTTAATTGTGTTTTTTTTTATTAATATGATGCACCATTTCTGGCAAGTATATTGAACTATCTTGCATTTCGGCAGAGGAGGAAATGCAGTGCTAGGAGGCAGCCTATGATAGTAGTTGGTCTGGAAGTAGATGGTAGACATAAAGGTTCGTTCATCACTCACTACACAAATTGTATTTTACAGAATTTATTTGGCATCATATTTTCTTGTTATATCCGAGGAATTTTCGTGATAGATTCTTCTAAGAACGTGTCCAATGAACTAAAATCAAATTGTCCACAGAAAAATTTCCATATATGCTAAAGAAGACGGATGTATAACAAGAAATTGGCAAGCCAATTCAATTATTTTGAAAAATCATTAGGAAATTACAACTTAAGGATAATCTGCTTAAACTTGGCATGTTTTAACTGCAAGCAACTAGTTGAATTACAATTTTATATGATTCCATTAAGTAATTATTTCAATTCAGATATGATTTCATTCCAAGTAGTCAATTATCATCATGATTGATGTTCGCGTCACTCGGGTTTCCCATAGCAGGGTTGTGGCTTGCCATCACACTCCCCAAAGATACCGCAAACTATGGTTTGAAATTAGCAACGATATTGCATTCTGAACTTACAACACTGCATGCTTGATACATCTAGTTGCCACATTTCCTGAATGTTCATTTTTTCTATGTTCTGTTATAAAAGGTAAATTTAGTGGAAAACTTATTTCACCATCTATTACTAACCTCATCCGAAAACCACCTGACAGTAAGTCAGCAATTGTAAGTAGAAATATGTTGGTTAAATTTAGTATCATTATATGATACTAAAGGAAGCATGATGGTTAAAAAAAGCGTTAAGCGGAGGCGAAGCGCTGGGCCTGCGCTTCAAGCTTAAGCGTACACTTTTTTGCGCTTAAGCGGAAGAAAGCGCGAGGCGCTAGGCCTACGCTTCGAGCTTAAGCGCACGCTTTTTTGCGCTTTTTTGAACAGGGGGAAGCATAATGTCAACCAAAAATACCAGTAAAGGAAGCATGGCATATTACTGTAACAGAAATTACTATATTTGTGCCTTAAATTATTTAAAGCAATGTGAAATCAACTGTCTGTAAGCGGTGCCACATTAAGATCTTTCTTAATGTGGGAGAAGAGAATGAAAGGGAGAGTGAGGTCGTTGTCTGTAATTTTGTAGACAAATTGTAAACACTGACACCTTATAGACAGGTTTATGCCCATTTCATGCATGTTATCTGTTATCTTACAAAAAAAGTTATGGGCAATTGTACAAGGTGTCTTTAGTTTATCTATAGATGACCTGGAAGATTACAACAAATAGAATTTTGATTATTTGACTGCATCACTACACATGCCCTTAGGATCGGATAACTGGACACTTACATCTTTATAACTGCAATGGCGTAGGATCTGCTTTCAACCAGATGTGGGTCTCGTCATAGCATAATTGCTCCTAGATGTCCTGATCATGTGGAGGAGTTACATGCTGAACTGATTTGTTCTGGATCCCACATTAACTAAAACATCTTAAAATAATATTAGTTTCATCTTTAAACACATGTTTCCATGTTTCTATTATTTTCTTGTGTATCATTGTATTTGATAATGTGATTTTGTTACTTCGTCACATTTTTGCTCTAAAGAACACTGATATATGTGTGCTTCCTTTTTTGTGGGACATTGATTGATACTTTTCTTTTTTTTGGGGGAACACCTTGCTTGATACTTCTGCCAAGTGGAAGCCTTGCTTGATGTTCAAGTAGAAATATAATCTTCAGCACAAATCATCAACATTCCCTTGATTTTGCAACTATATGTACCGCTGTCTCTGGTGGCCTGGTCATTTCACGCATCAGCTGAAATACTTCTGCAAAGAGCTGAGATCATCTCCTTCACAGCAAACTGAGGTAGTATAATGGACAGAACATGTTTTGTATATTTCCATTCAGCTGTTTACTATGTTCCTCTTTTTTATTTTTTTACATCTTCCGGATGTCTGTGAACAGATTAAGTAGATGATACTTAGCTTTTTAACTAGTGTACACGTCTATATATGGATGCATCTGCATTAATTTATATGTCAACTAATTTGTAGGATAAACGAGCTAGGACGCAGGAGCCATGGCTGTTGTCTTGGATGCTTTGGTACCGTATGTGAAGAAGATGATCACTAGCATGGCAGAAGAAGAGGTGCGCATGCTGCTGGGCGTCTCCGGCGAGATCAAGAAGCTGGAAGCCAACCTGGTATACTTGCAGAGCTACCTTGCCGATGCAGAGAGAAGACGCATCATCGACAAGAGCGTGAAGGTGTGGGTGGGGAGGCTCAAGGACGCCATGTACGAGGCCACCGACATCCTTGAGCTCTGTCAGCTCGAGGCCATGGATCAGCGACAGGAGGAGCGCAGCAGGGAAGCCTCCAACTCCAGCCGTTTCTGTTCTCTCATAGAACAGTTGAAGAAGAAGCTGCAGGGCTTCCTCGAACCCTTTCTGTTCTGCCTGCAGAACCCCGCGTTTGCCCACGAGGTTGGCGGCCGTATCAAGAAGCTGAACGGGGACCTGGACAGCATCCGCAAGGATGCCGCTGCGTTCAACTTCGTCAACCTCAGCTCCTACGAGGAACGGAGGAGGCCGACTGATTCAGCAAAACGCAGCAGGATCAGCAAGACGACCTCAGGGTTCGACGAATCGGCTATCGTTGGGGACAGGATAGAGAAGGACACGGAGGAGTTGGTGCAGAAGCTATGCAGCCATGGCCACGATAGCGGCACCGGCACCACCAAGGTGAAGGTGGTGTCTATTGTTGGCCCCGGCGGCATGGGCAAGAGCACCCTCGCCAAGAAGATATTTGCACAGTTGGCCATCAAAGAGGAGTTCATGACCAGGATGTGGCTGAGTGTCACTCGACACTTCGACAAGGCGGAGCTGCTGAGAGCCGCCATCACGCACGCCGGGGGCAAGCATGGTGAGGAGAAGGATGAGTCCATCCTTGAGAAGACCCTCACCGACACCCTTTCTGTGAACAAATTCCTGCTGGTCTTGGACGACGTGTGGAGCGACAGAGCATGGAAGGAGGTTTTCCAGGTCCCTGTCGTCAATGCGGGTCGTAAACAACCGGGGAGCCGTGTCCTGGTCACCACAAGAAATGAAGACGTTGTTCTGAAGATGGGAGCTTCCAGCAGTGATCAACTCCATATCAGCAAACTAGATGACGAAGATGCCTGGTGCTTGCTAAAAAAACAGCTGCCGCAACCAGAGGTAAGTAACTCGACTAGTTGGTAATTTGGTACTGCTACTACTCAATCATCAGTGCGCTTGCAACATAGATTTATTTGAGTCTAGGTTAATCTGCAAGACGATTTTCTGCTTCTGCACTAGTCTTTAATTAATTATTAGCTGCTCCTCTTCTTGTTTTTTGCTTCCAGAATGCAAGCATGCCAATTAGAATCTGCAAGTTTGTAGACTAACTTCCAATCACAATCTTGACATGATAAGGAAATTGAAACTTTGAGATATGACTATACAAATTAATAATTGGCTGAATTAATCTACTGTAGGAACGATCGGACAATTGTCCGCAAATATTTATTTTCTAATTTTGATTATAATTTATTGTGAAGTATGTTTAATTAGTAAAAACTAGAGTTGTATTTTCGCAGTCTCTCGAAATGAAAAAAAAAGTTTCTTACGACATTTTTTTTTAGCAGAATGTAGATTACAACCTTCAACCTCTAAACCAGGAAGATCCGCCACCCTCAGAAGTCAGAACCAAACAAATTACATAGCTCAGACCATCGCAAGGTGGTCTGACCCTTTTACTCAGGTTGTATAACATGGCACCCACATCACACTACCTTTTTAAATTCCATAAATTCATCAAAGGACGAGGAAACCAATAAAAAATGTTTTTTAAAAGAGGAATCAAGAACCACTGAAAAGAAAACTTTGTTATCTTGTCCTTCAAAGTAAGGATCTAGCCAGATTTAGTTATTTTGGGTAAACATATTTTACAATTTAAGTAACAATAGTTTCAACTTTATTTTTGTAAATTATTTTTTAGAAAAATATACCTAAATAATTACCTTTGTACAATTAATGGCCTTTAACTATTCTGAATTTCAGTTTTGAAATAAAAAGTGCAAAAAAATGTTTTTGAATTGTGCCATTTTGGTTTACTTTTTTTTATAATGTGTTTGTTCAAAAATGGTGACATGGCATGTAATGTGGTGCCATGTCAAATCAATACCAGGGTTGACCTCCTAGGAGGATGTAACCCAAACCCTTTCTTTTCAATATAACGAAACGCAAAAGTCTTTTGCGTTTTCGCGAAAAAAAATACCAGGGTTGACTCGTCACACCTCTTTACTTTATTTATTTTTGATAGAGGGTTAAATTTGCCTGATATTAGGTGAAAGATGTAATCTGAACTTTGCCAATACTTGAGGTTTGGAAAACGCTCTTTTTCTTCAATATTGAAAAACCCACGTGATGTTTTCATAATCTTCAGTTTTAAAACATTATATATTTGAATAATAATTTTTCATTCCAAAATTGTATATTATAAGTTCTTTAATTTTTTCCTTTGCATATGTATATTTTGAGATCACACAAGAAATTTATCCAAAATACCGGCGTGTTCTCAGAACATAGTTATTAACCATGAGCTTTTGCATATATTGAGGCCGAATCAGTTTATACAAGATATCCAATTTACGTATATTTTATTGTACTATTTTCTCTTGAAATTTTCTGTAAATTATAGACACTGCACTTAAAATAAATCCACTGGGCATTTTTTTAAAGCACTGCTTTATCTAAGGATACCACGTGTATAACTATCAACATATGCAACCACATGTATATCAAGATGTAGACAAGCAAACTATACAGATTACCATTACTAAGTAGTATTATACTGCTGCAGGACGGTAGCGAGAGTGATTTTGATCAGCTAAAAGATGTTGGGATGAAGATTATTAAGCAATGTGATGGTTTACCACTTGCTATTAAAGTGATGGGAGGACTTTTAAGCACAAGACGCCCAAGCGAACGGGAATGGGAAATTGTTCTGAATAAGAATCTTGAATGGGAAGAATATGGGTCACAGGAGGAGCTGAACTACTCAGTACATTTGAGCTATGACGATCTATCTCCGGAGCTGAAGCAATGCTTTCTATACTACTCCCTTTTCCCTAAGGGTTCAGATTTTATAGAGGATATAGCTATTAGCATGTGGATTAGTGAAGGGTTTGTTCAGTCTGATGAGAGGTCAGAGTCAGGTCAACTAGATCTAGAAGAAATAGGAGTTGAGTACCACCGGGAGTTAGTTGCTAGGAACCTTTTAGAGCCCGATGAGTCATCTGAGAGCGGATGGGTTTACATCATGCACGATGTTGTCCGTTCCTTTGCCCAGTCTGTGGCTAGGGAAGAAGCGCTTGTGGTTCTAAAAGAGCAAACTGACATTAGAGGTCTTCTTTCACATAACCAGAAGATCCGCCGTCTATCTATGAAAATGACTGATTCAGTACTAGAGTGGAATATCCTAGAGAAGCTTGAGTCATTAAGGACATTAGTAATAGCCTGCAACTTTAAGCCTGGTGGTGGTTTTCTACTTGCTAGCTTTGCTAGTTTACGGGCACTAGATATAAGCTTTGCAGATTGTGACTGGTTGGTTGACTATTTGTGTCAGCTGAGGCACCTAAGATACTTGTCCTTCACTGCTACAGATATTTCTAGGCTGCCACATGACATCCATACGATGAAGTTCCTTGAGCACATTGGACTGTTCAACTGTACGAAGCTGAATACGCTTCCTGCCAGCATTACAAAACTGGGGCGTCTAAGGTATATTTCCTTAGATGGGTCCAATGTTGATTTTGTACCAAAGGGGTTTGGTGGGTTAACAAATCTGAGGTCAGTATATGGGTTTCCAGCAAAGATGGTTGGTGAGTGGTGCACTTTAGAAGAATTAGAGTCTCTTTCTCATCTTAGGACTCTTAGAATACAAGGTCTAGAAAATGTGCCCGATGGTTCAGTTGCTGCAAGGGCCATGCTTAGCAACAAGAAGCACCTAAGCTTTTTGGACTTGATATGCCACAAGAATGATGATGATGATGATGAGGAGGAGGAGGAAGAGGAGGAGGAGGAAAAAACACAACTGATTGCGGAAAAGGACCAGGAGAAAATTGAGGCGGTATTTGATGAGCTCCGCCCCCCACCATACTTGGAGGATCTATTCATGTCAGGATACTTTGGTCGCCGGCTACCAAACTGGATGTGGACTCCCACTGCAACGGCCTTCAAGAGCTTGAGGGGTATTTTGCTCACGCATATGTACTATTGCACCCAACTACCCGATGGTTTGTGCTGTATCCTCAGTTTGGAACAACTGGTGATCGACTATGCTCCAGCCATCGAGCTTGTCGGTCCTGGGTTCCAAACACTTCCAAGTGGAGACAGCAGCGGTGCCATTGTTACAAGACCGTTCCCGAAACTGAGGATCCTGGAGCTGCGTGGTATGTCTGGATGGAAGCGGTGGGACTGGGAGGAGGAGCAGGGCAAAGCTATGGCCATGCCTGCCCTGGAGAATCTCAGTATCACGAACTGCATGCTCAGCTATCTTCCCCCAGGACTGGCTAGCAATGGCAGGTATAACCTGAGGACGCTCTACCTGAGCGGGCTCAGCATCCTGGCATCTCTGGAGAATTTCCCTTCGGTTGTGGAGCTCGATGTGCTCTACTGCCCCAAGCTCAAGAAGATCAGTGGCCTCTCCAGGCTGCGGAAGATAACCATTAGTGATTGCCCGGAGCTGGAGTTGCTGGAGGGTGTCCCGGTGCTCAAGAGTGTGCTGCTGAATGATGAGCCATGGGAGATTGTCGGAACACCTCCAAGGTGTGCACTCAAGGGCAACCGAGTTGGGCTGCAGTGTCAGCTCCCACAAAACCTTACCATTATCAGGTAGTTCTGTCCTCAGAGACGACCGATGATCCGGTGTCCATACCCATGCTTTAAGAATGTAATCCATCCGTTCCAAAATACTTGACATCCATTTGTCCAAATATGGATGTATCTATACACTAAATATGTCTAGATACATCTGTGGAAGTATTTTGGAACGGAGGGAGTAACACGAACCTGTAATATAAGAATGTAACAGCAGACCGCAATATATATACTTCTCTTCCTGTAGTTCTCCTTTGAGCATGAGAATTTCTGCTCACCTGGGATCTATAATTCTTTACCAGGCTTGGCTCTCACGCAACCAGCCTCTCATAGGCAGTTTCCCTTGTCTCGTGCTCAATGGATGACTGAATCTGTCGATTTGCGTTGACAGTTTTCCTTGTCTACCATTTCAAAGCTGGATGGATGACTGAATCTGTGGAGACGTCAAAATTTACAAGGTTGTATTGTTAGATAAGAGTGTGGATTGGTAGTGCCAAGTGTATGTTTTGCCGCAAGGATGAATCTGTGGAGTATTTATTTTTTGATTGTTCAGTTGCTAGATATATATATATATTGGAATGTGGTGAGATGTGCCTTTGGTTTGAAAGGTGCAGCGAGTGACTTGAGTGATCTTCTGATTTGGGTTAAGAGGTTTCCTGTAAAAGTTAGATTTGATTATTTCGATAGGGATCTCACCGTCATAATGGGCAATCTGGAAACATAGAAATGAAGCATGCTTTTCCTCGGTTTCCCAACAGTAGCTCCCTGGTCTGGTTTACAAAGACAAAACCTGCGAAAGTTACAGTGCACAGCGGTATCCTGGTGGCCACTGAAGTGTTCACATTTTAGTCGATTGCTCTCTGGTCTGGTTTATCTATACTACTTATAAAAGAGCAAACATGGTTGGATACAATCGATCTCAACCGTCAATCTACGTGGATCAAACGGATAGTAGTTGAAAAGTTGGAGAAATTACATTGATCTGCCACCGCTAAGTGGAATATACCGCTTCAGATCTCCCAAAAGAAAACAAAAGGTCCGTCCTTCTCCTCCCATCGCAGCTCTCCCACATACCCAGACTACTCTCATGATGTGCTGCCGCCACTCCCAGCTGCCATCACGGCGCCGAGCAGATGATACCCTGTGCGGCGGCCGGCTTGTCGGAAGAGCTGAAGTCCAACCCAGAGGAGAAAGGAGGAGCGAGAGGAAGGCACACGTTACAGCCCAGGCGAATAAAAAATCCACGTCCCTCCACCATGCGAGGAAAATATGCCCGCACTCTGCCGCCCTGCCACATGATGCCGCTGTCCGGCCGTACTGCCAGGACGCCGCTGTCGCAAGTCGTAACCCTCCTGCTAGGCCGGCGCCACCGCGACAGCACGTCCGTCGCCCTGGCCGCATGCCACTGTTGCAACCCTCCTGCTAGGCGCCCAGGCCGGCGCCACCGCGACGGCACGTTCGTCGCCCTGGCCGCACGAGGCATGCATGCCGCCACCCTGCCCAAGCAGACGCCATAGCGCACGCACGACCGTCTCTTTGTTTGCCGTCACCCTGCTTGGCAGACGCGGCCGCGCGCGTACCTGCTGGTCTGAGACTTTTGACTCCTCGATACAGAGTCGCTCATCCCTGTATCCTCGCACACGAGTCGATTGTTATTCCTTGGTGGGTAATTGAACACATATTCTGTACTTCCATGTTCTTTCACCGGACCAATATGCATTCCTATATTGATTAGAGATTTCGCATAATATGACAACTGACAGCACAATCCATTGAGGTAGCAGCTCCTTTTTTTCATACCACATCCTTCTAGCTTTTGGTGATACCTTAGATTGATTCTTCAAGTACATCTATCATTATTGATTTTGTCTTACAGTTGCTTCCGTGCAAGTAAGTCAGTAATTTGCTTCGATTTAAAATAAATCAAAATCATATGGGCTATCAGGTGTTAGCAGTTAGCACTAATCTTGTTTTGTTAGCTAACTGTGTATGCGTGCATTCTGTTAGCGGGAATCAGCGTGACCGAGTCGACCTGGCCGCGTTGAGCGCGTGGGAGCGCGCCGTGCGCGTGGCTGGGCGAGCGGGTCGTGGGCGCGTGGGAGGCTGGGAGCACGCCGTGGCGAGCGGGCTGGAGTGAGTGGGCAGCATCGTGTGTGGGCACATGTGCTGACCCGGGTATAAATTCCCCTGTGTACTGCTTGTATGATGAGAGCAGCGATGCGCCCACGACGGCGTTGCTGCGCCGGCCGGAAAACTTGTTGTGTCTACTGTTCATCGTCTACATCCGTCTGTGAGCTGCGAGAGAGGTAGCTAGAGCCTGCCGCCTGTTGGCAACAACATCAGGAGTTGAGATTTTTACATTGCGGTATATATTTATCGTACACCCAAACTGATGCTAACTTTCTCCCTATTAAACATTTTGAAAAATTACTTTCAAGATTTTGCATAAACAACTATGGTTGTCTCCTTATTAAGTAATTGTGAGTTATGGTTTTCAGGGCAAGTACACATGTCATCTTTCAACCGCACTCAGTTTCAGGACTTAATTAACAACAGACGTGAAGCATTCACAATGGTCTATAAACAAGGACTATTTTGTAGGAAACTTTTCCAACATGTTTCAGTTTTTAACCTCAACTAGTTGCCTTGCACGTGCGATGCACGTCTCCACTATTTAAAAAACTTTAGAGTTTTAATAATGGTGCATGTGTTGACCAAATTAAACGTAATATTATGAAAAGTTTTTTTTAAAAAACATATAATATTGTACTACGAAATTTATTAACCTACCAACATGCATCATCTTTTAATAAAAATAGTTGACTGTCCGTGCGTTGCTACGGACTACAAATAAAATATTTATGAATTGAGCACAGTTTTATACTCTTGATCTTCCATTTACCTTTCTCTTCCTCTTACCGCTCTAGCCGCCTATCATTTTTCTAGTATATTGTGATGTCACCCAGTTAACCTTCATTCTTCAAGTCTGGTCATTGTGGGGGAAGATTTTTATCATTTGAACCGCCCATGTATTAGGATCAAAGTGTGCTCTCATAGAAGATAACCTGCTTTTGTTCGGTACTTTCAGCTCTATCCAGTAAATGCCAGTGTGCTGCCACGGTCTCTTAATTTTTTTTCCTTTTGCAAGTGAAAATAGAATGCACGTGAATATTGCTAGTAATCCTCCTCTTATCTCCAAGTTTCACCTATTCCCGGCAGACTTCGCAGAGATGACTGACAACCTTTTATCAACAAGGTAGCTGGTTGTCTCCTACTAAATTAGTCCCCACATCTGTGTTTTTTTAACAAGGGAAGGGTCCCGAAGGACCTAGATTCTGCATTATGATGACGGGATTACAAACAGGACCTCAAAGAAAATAAAATTTACAACCAGGTCCCATAAACTTGCATCGCACCCCCTGTCGACAGGCGCAAGAACACCATCGCATCCAGGGACATCACCATCGATGAACTGCCTCCAGGCGCAGCCGCCGTCGCCGAATCCGGGGACGAAACCACTTGGATCAGCGCCAGCACTTGAAGCCACACCGAGGCAGAGGAAGATCCTCCAGTAAAGGAGGAAGAAGAGCATGCTTGAGCCTAGGCCACGCTCAAGATCGGCGAGGCCACACCTTCGGTGACCAGAAATAGCTTCAGCGCCAGGTCGCCTCAGCTTGGAAATCGCCGACTTCGAAGCAGAATCACCAACCCAACATCCCCACTGCTCAGCAACCACCCACCTGCACTTCTCTTCTCCCTGACCTCCACGGCCAACCAAGCTGAGAAAGAGAAGAAGGACGCCGACAGATTGGAGATGCAGAACGAACCCGCGCTTATTTGAAGAGCCTGCAGCAAGATGAACCTTGGTCATCTTCCTCATTGGAAGCCTGCAAGAATCACCTCGCCGCCATCTCAAGGCATGGCGCCATGACGCCCGGAGAAGAAAACTCAAAAAGAGAGAAAGGACGGCCTTATTTGACGAGATGCCACACCCCAACTCCGCCACATGTAGCAACCCCTGCCACCAGAGCTGCCCTGCTACGAAGATCAAAGCGAGGGAGCGACGAATCCGGCCGATGGGATCCGACGAACTACTCCAAACCAGCTCATCTAGAGAAACTCGAAAACAACTACAACCTAATCTACGACTATGCAAGGGGGGGCGGCACCCTAAAACATCTCCACACCAGCCAGCACGAGTGCTAGCGGCGGGAATGGCCGGAACTAATCTGCAACGACGGTGGACTCTCAACGGGGGCACTGTACGAGAGGGAGAGGGGCTTGCTTTAGGCCCGTGCTCACAGTTAGCTTCACGTCCCCACATATGTCGATCTTTCCTTCACACATCCATAAAAGCATACAAGGGCACTGTAAAGGCGTTTGATAATCTGAGATGCCATGGGCTTGCAGTAATAAATTTAGTGGTGGCAAGTGCATGATCAATTCTACACACAATAACTATTGTTTTTGTAATACAACCATGCTCTGGCAAATTTTTGACAAAATAACAAATAACCTACTACAGCAGTAGCTCTGTCATGCGCTTATATGGACATTGCATTTCTTTTTAATCATCCCAATGTCAAGTTGTATAAGCATAGGAAACTCCAGAACAGGCATCTTCTTGATAACAGCTATATCCACATTGACATTTTCTATTTAACACCAGATTACATTGTGCAACATATCTCGCAATAAATGTTAAATAACACAAGCAATGCTTGCATGATAAAGTAATCTGTTGTGTTGCCCGTGGCTCAAAATTCTTAATCATTTCTGGTGTCAGAATATATGGATACAATTTTATGTCGTATAGTGCTTCTTCATGGAAGAAAAATAAATCTTACAGCCTCCTGCCTAACAACTTGGCCTTGTGAGGCAGCATCCGTCTCTTCTTCCCATTCGGCAACCACAACGACAATATAATATTCATCTCTTCTTCGCAAATCATCAGAATAGATGTACCTTGAAACTAAAAATATCATAGGTGAGGATGTATCAAGGAGGAACACCGACACATTGACATACCACAATGTGTAGCATTGCGAAATGGTTTGTATGGCATTATAGAAAGGTTTAGAATAAAAACATTGCATGAGTCACAGTTTTCACATTTTTTACAAATTGAAAAGTGAATAAAGAAGACTCGCCAATATAAGGGATCTGAGCACCTAACCTCGTACTAAAAAAAGCATCTGATTCAGCATAGAAAGTGTAAAAGGCCTATTTTAAACCAATTGAGACGCCCCAACATCTATGAAAAATCGAGCAATTAAGAAGAGAAGAAAATAGTAAACATCCACACAAATTTAGTAGAGGAGGCAAGAACATCTTACATCCCAATAAAATACACAGGATGCATATCCTTGCTATGATTGAAACTCTAGAAATTAGAATGGGGGAATCAATGCATGCTATGATATGTCAAGCTCATAGCAACCATATGAAAATTACTACCACTCATAAGTATTCAAAAAAAATTAAGTATTCACTCACTCTGTATAGTGCATCATTCATTGGTATACCCACGTGGAGCACACAAACATAATCACACAATTAACTGTCCATGTGAATTTTGTGAACATAGAATACAAGATGATGATGGCCCTCATCAATTGAAGTGAAGGATGCAGCAAAACATACAGTATTAAATCAGAATGTGCGTCGTTATAAATTGCAGTGGAGGATGCAGCAGAATACATGCAATATGTTGGGATTTGGGGAAATAAAAATACATTGATGAAATTACCTAAACCTATTGTAGGATTCGGGACAACTTGTCGACGAGCCAAAGTCCTGCAACGATGGCACCTTGACGGAGATGATGCTTAGGATTTCCGCCGGCGTGGGGAACCCGGTGTACTTCTTGAGTGTAGACCTTCAGATGCCCTCTAGCATCAGCCGCGGGGTGCGGCAGTCAGTGCATTCAACACAAAGCTGGCCTACATACAGCAGAGCGCGGCGGCTGATGTCGCAGGCATCACAGAGCGGTGCAGGCATGTGGAGCAGTTGTGAATTGGCTCACAGATTATGTCTGAACCCTGCTTGGTATTCATTAAGGTTTATATCGCATAATTTCAGGATTATGAGGAGATATAACAAAACCAAGTCAATGATTAAGTTTAAATCACTCTATATTTTTTTTATAGGCAACCAAGATGCAGAGGAAAATATCATTTAGGGTAGTTTAACAAAACAAGATGACGAAAAATGCATACATTCCAGCATAGGAACAAAATTCTAACAGACTGCATGTACGACTCAAAGTTGACATATAAATCTGTAAGTTGAAATTTGCAAGGTTACTCATCCAGGATCATCGAACAACTTATGTGCATTTGCAAGAAAAATTAACAAGTATCCAGGTGAGAGGTCAAGATGAACAATGTTGTATCTCTGAAGGAAACATGGCATGCTTGAGTACAGACTCCCAGTCCCAATGGTGATTCGCTGACTCGCGAGTAGGTCGCCGCGTCCGGCCGGCCGGCTGTACCGCGAGGAGCAATAAGGTCCAAAGGCATAACACCAGGAGGCTCTGGCGGCTCCTTCAACACTGTGAGAGTAAGGGGCGCCTGCTCAGGCCTCACCAACTGCTCTTGCCATGGCGTCTTCATGCGAGGAAGAAGCCATACCAAGTGAGGATGCGAGGAGCCAACACTGCTTCTGGCCAAGGCGTGCTCCCGCGATGCCTGTGAGATGGGACTATACGGTGGGCGGATGCTAGAGGACGGTGGTAGCTGGAGGATGCGTTCTTGCGGAGCGATGAGCGGCGACGGTGACCTACCGTATTTCTCGTTCGACGCGGTGGCTGGCGAGGCTTACTTGGGCCTGGCCCATGCCATCGACGGGGCGCACGCAGCAGACGATGAGATGGTCCGGAGCCAAACGTACGTACGTTGAACTCCAAATCAATAGTAAAGAGATATACACAGAGTCCGATCCGTTTCAACTTTGAAGGCAGAAGGCGTCGCTAGCTGAAGCTATCTCGAACCTCACGGGATTTATTCTATACACGTGCTTTGTTTTCCATAACCTGAACCGTTTTTTGCTCAACATTGAAAGCATCTGGATCGTTGATTATAGCCTATTGAACGCATTAGATTTAATGTATCCCAACATGTTTGCTCTTTTATAAGTAGTATAGATAATTTTGATGTATCACTATTTGATGTAGCTTCAATAACCATTATTCGTTGTGATTATATTCTTTGTGTGAAACTACAAACAATTTATATTTGATGTAATATTATAGGATGGTGCTGTCAACAATTTAATAGTGGAGGATTCTGAGAATTGCAATCATCTAAATCTTCAATTATATCTTTTGCATCTCAACGAATTTTTTTGTAATGTGATAAATATAGTTTTGAATTACAGTGCAGAGGTGCATTTGCATCAGAAACCGGGAAACAAGAATATGTGATCATGAAGTGATAGGGGTCGTCGAATTCTGACATATTGGAAAGATTTTGATTTTTATGTTGCATTTAATAGGTTAAGAGAGAGGGAGACGAATGTCGACATAACGGGATGTTCATTGCCTGTGTTGCATTGTGATTTACATTTATACATCGAGACGTGTGTGTACATATGTTAAATTTACACTTAAAATTCTAATTTTTTATTTTTTTTGCTTATGTGCAAGTAAGTCAGTAATTTGCTTCGATTTTTTTAAAAAAAATCAAAATCATGTGGGCTGTCAGGAGTTGAATTTTTTACATTGCGGTATATATTTATCGTACACCCAAACTGATGCTAGCTTTCTCCCTATTAAACATTTTGAAAAATTACTTTCAAGATTTTGCATAAACAACTATGGTTATCTCCTTATTAAGTAATTATGAGTTATGGTTTTCAGGACAAGTACACATGTCATCTTTCAATCGCAGTCAATTTTAGGACTTAACCAACAAAGGTGATTCATAACAGACCTGGAGCATTCACAATGGTGTGTAAACAAGGACTATTTTGTAGGATTTTTTTCCAAATACATGTTCCAGTTTTTAACATCAATAATTTTGATGTAGCTTCAATAACCATTATCCCTTGTGATGATATTATTTGTGTGAAACTACAAAAAAAATTATATTTAATGTAGCCATGTATTTGATGTAATATTAATATATTATAGGATGGTGTTATCAACAATTTAATAGTGGAGGATTATGAGAATTACAATCATCTAA
The DNA here is from genome assembly GCA_028641055.1 of Alopecurus myosuroides. NCBI lineage: Eukaryota > Viridiplantae > Streptophyta > Magnoliopsida > Poales > Poaceae > Alopecurus > Alopecurus myosuroides. The sequence continues at coordinate 154,859,500 of CM054061.1, read as the reverse complement.
ATCTTGAATTATATCTTTTGCATCTCAATGAATTTTTTTGTAATGTGATAAATATAGTTTTGAATTACAGTGCAGAGGTGAATTTGAATCAGAAACCGGAAATAAGAATATGTGATCGTGCAGTGATAGGGTTCGTTGAATGATGACATATCGAAAAGTTTTTGGTTTTTATGTTGCATCTGATAGATTAAGAGAGAGGGCGACGAATGTCGACAGAATGGGATGTTCATTGCCTGTGTTGCATTGCGATTTACATTTATACATCGAGACATGTGTGTACGAATGTTAAATTTACACTTAAAAGTTCTAAAAAAAATTGTTTGGTAATAGAGACGTGCATGGCACGTACACGTCAACTAGTAAAGCCAAAACCAGCGAAAATTACGGTGCAGAGGGGCAAAGCTACTCATTTGGGAGGTTTGTTTGGTCCTTTTTGTGTTTTTTTCCCTGTAGTAGGGCTTGAAAAGCTGGTTTGTTCAGGTAATTGAGGCTCCGTTTGTTTGGCCTTCCACTGCAGCTTTTGAGGTCTAAAAGTTGCAGCCCAAACAAACAGCCAACAATTGGAAATCACTTCCTACAATCGCTGGTTCAGAATACACTGTAAAACTCGCAGCGAGTGGAAGCTGGCTTGGAGGTGATTCCCGCAGCTTCCCAAGCGCACGAGACGAAAATACCCATCAAACGTCTGAGAAATTACCCCTATCCTGCCACCGACGGATTTCTTCCCGAGCCCCTCCCGGTCGACAGAACCCGTGCCCCCCCCACCCCATCGACCTTTCCCTTCCCAACCGAGAAAAGATGCTGCGAAGTTAGGGCTCGGCCCCAGCCGCCGCCTCGCCCCCGCCGCCGGGCTCCGAAGGTCGCCGCCGCCGCGGGCGTTCCGCCTCTCCTCTCCATCTCCTCCGTTTCCCCTCCAAGCTGAAGCCCCCCCCGGTCCCTGCCCCTCGCCCCACATCGACGGAGCACCACGGCCATCTCCGGCTTTCCCGTCGACCGCCGGGGAAATTGGGTCTTCGAGACGATGACGCATCCCTGATTCACGTCCGCTGCCGTCCCCTGCGTCCACGTCCGCCGCCGTCCCTGCGTCCCCGCCTCACGTCCGCCGCCGTCCACTGCACCCCCGCCTCACGTCCGCCACCGCCGCCGGGGGAACATGCTTTTCTTCAAGGGCGACGAGCCTTGGTCCGAGTGCATCTACGATTGAGCGATGTTGAGCACAAACATTTGGGAGATTAGGTTGTGTCTACGATTTTGTTGAGCACAAGAACAGGGAACGTGCTGTGTATTGTTAGTTCATATATTTAATTAGATTTGGTACATTAGGAACATGTTGTGTATTGTTAGTTCATATATGTAGTTAGATTTGGCACATTGGAACTTGTGATGTGTATTGTTAGTTTATATATGTATTGTTAGTTCATATATGCGAGCACTTTTCATATTTTTTGTGAAATCTGCAAGAATCAGAATAACCGCTTTCCTTATGTTTCAACTACATTTTTTGGGTTGTGATGAAGAATTGACAAATTTCATACGCGTGATTTTTTTATGTTTTATGCAATATTGATGTGAACATCTCGACTTATAACCCAAAAGCTAAAAGCAATAAGCCAAAAGCTTATAAAATAACTCATAAATTATTTCTCTAATTAATGTGTTTACAATTAGTTTAACAAAAAAATGAAATATTGAGATAATTCAACTCTTAAGAATGTAAAATATGTTTAAAATTGTCTAATTTCTTTCGAATCAGCATTTGTATAACTTCTTCAGCAATAAGGGCATTTCATACATTCCATTCTTCAAAATAGCAACAGCAATCCTCAACAGCACTCCTGCCAAACATCAGATCTCTGCTTCCCACAGCTGCTTTCCACAACTGCTTTCTAACAGCTCACCAGCTACAGCTGATTCTCAACAGCAGCAGCCCAAACAAACAGACCTGAGACCGAGAAGAAGTTTTAGGGTGTTGGAGTTTTGTTCAGGTAGACATCGTTGTTGTTTTGCCTGGCAGATGTTGCCTGTATCATTGTGTTGTTTAGGTTCCTTGGACATGACATAACCTGGAGTAGTTGTTTTATCATAGAGAGGAGAGGACACGCCTTGTCACGCCCATGTCCATGCTAAATCAAGGGAAAAAAAACCAAAATGGAGATAAAAGCCAGCAGTTAGACAAGTGTATATAGATGCAGTCGTAGGCGGCATATATCCCATATTCTCATGTAAGGTACGTACCTGTACTATGCTAACGGATGCAGATCGGCAACATCAGCAAACAAGTGAAAGGTTCAGAATATCAGAACCAACTTTATCCTTTCTTCTCAACAAGAAAGATGCACGTAATCAGAGCCAGACTTGCCTTGCTAATTTAACAGCCAAAACCTTCGGATGCGAAATCATTTTATGATGATCACAACTCACAAGAGATATAACTTGCAGAATGCACGATGAAAAGTTACTTTTCATCGTGTTCCCAAGATTGCATAAATATGTGAAATAACACAACTTTTAGATTTTCAGTTATTTCGCAAACACAAAAGCTGCGAGGAATCTGCACTTGAAAAGGAGGGACTACAAGCAATCTGCACTGGAAACTAGTTCCCTGAAAAAGAGCCCAGAAATGTAAGGCTGGGAGAACCAAGATAACCAGCTAACTAATGGCAAAAGCGTGATTGATGTTAGTGTCCGAACTCTCTGCTGACAACTGAGGGAAGATTTGATGATCATTTCTTCAATCGTGCAAGAAAGCACTCTGCCTGAACAAGCAGCAAGCATGCAAATAACTGAATTACGACAACTTCCATCGGCTTCAGCCCAATCAGAACTTATCGGAAACCTTTACTAATTTGAGTCAAAAGAGAACAGCAGCACCAATTTTTTCTATTACCGCACATTGCATAACGTGACCTTTATCACACATCCTTAGGTAAGGCAAGGAAGGCATCCTTCTTCGACAGAAAAGTTCATTGAATGACAATTGACAACAGGGCATCACCATTTACTGAACTTAAGGTGACAGAAAAATTTACACATCCTTAGGTAAGGCAAGGAGGAAGGTATCCTTCTTCGACAGAAAAGTTCACTGAATGACAAACAGGGCATCCCCATTTACTGAACTTAAGATGACAGAAAAATTTACATACAGTGTGCAGTAGGTAAGATAATTGAAAATAATTTTTTTGCCACATGCCACGTGGTCGTCTTCAACGACAAGAAGTGGCTGTGAACCCTTAACTATCAACAAAATCATGTGTTGCTGCGAGCAGTTATAGCTTAACTTTGCATACATCACAGACTCAATGTCACATAGTTACGGATGGATCAATACTTAGATGGACATGGACTAGAAACACGAGGGTATAACCATCCCTAAATTGATACAGTACATGAGCAAATATGAGGAAAAGAACTCTGTTTTTCTGCTCTCAGCATATCATAGTGTCATCTTCCTCCTCAGCATAGTCTTCTTCGTCATTTTCCTCTTCAGGATAGTCTAATTCTGTTACGATAATTATGCCATACTAGATCATAGACGACACGGAGGCACGATATTTGTTAACGCAGTTCGGCGCTTAACGCCTACATCTGCGGGGCATGACTACGGGCGTACCTCCCCAAAGATACCACAACGGCCGCCCTAGGTGCCGGCACAAGCCGCCGGCTCCCCCTGCGTGCCTATTGCTATCAAGTCGTCGTGGTTACATTGTGTGTGGCACCTCTCACATTATATGAGAGGCCAACGGGTATAAGAGTTCGACTCCAATACTACTCGTACCTAGCCACACCTAATACAACTCCAAATCCTAACGTAACCCCTTCGTACAAATATTCGACACAAATACAACAAACTCCACCTTGGCGAATATTCTCCACCACCTTGAGTTCGTCCAAGCGTCAAATTTCCATGTACCCCGGACTTGGGTTGTTTACTTCGTAGCTTACCGAGAGCTACTCGACGAGTCTGCCGCAGACCCGCCGCCTCTGTGGAACACAGATGCTACCTCCGCAACTTGAGTCTCCATGACTCCACCTGCAATAGTACTCCCTCGCAACTTGTAAAGATGCGAAGATGTCCTCTCTCCCATCATTACGGTCAACTTATCTTCCATGATTCGCATGGTCTTCTTATTCCGATCACAACGGAATATCATACCACCATCATGAAGAACTCCAAGCGAAATTAGATTCCTCTTTAGCCCTGGCACATGCCTGACTCCCCGAAGCACCCGCTCCACTCCGTCAAACATCTTGATTTTGATGTCACCTACTCCAGCAACACGGTGGCCCGTGTCATCGCCCATGTAGGCTGTATCAAGCTCACCAGACTTGTACGAAGAGAACCACTCCCTATTGGGCGTCGCATGAAAAGAGCTAGCTGAATCCAACATCCACGCTTCACCTTTGGTTGACCGTCTATCTGACACTAAGAAAATGTCGCTGTCCGAGTCACCACTTTGAGTTACTACATTAGCACTTGATCCACCACCGGGATCTGGACAGTCTTTCTTGATATGTCCCCACTGCTTGCACTTGTAACATTGCACCTTCTTCTTTTTCCTGTTCTTCCCCGCCTCATGTCCTTTCCTGCTTGACTCACCCTTGACCAGCAAACCAACACCATGAGAGACTTCCTCCGCGTTGTTTTTCTTCCTCATATCATAGGATAATAACGCCGCAGTGATATCCTCAAGCTGAATGGTCTCCTTGCCGTACGTCAGCGTAGTGATCAAATGCTCATAGGATGGTGGCAACAAACAAAGAAGGACAATCGCCCTATCCTCGTCGTCAATCTTCACACTCAGGCGTGCTAGATCCGTGACAGCCTGATTAAAAGCATTCATGTGCTCCACAAGATCCGACCCTTCCTGCATCTTCAGCCTATAGAATTTCTGCTTCAAATACACCTTGGTCGTTGCAGTCTTGGACATAAACTGACTCTCCAGCTTCTCCCAAATCATTTTCGGCGAATTCTCATCCATCACATGATACATGACCTGGTCCGACAGACACAACCGTATGGTCCCGGCTGCTTGCATCTGCAACTCCTCCCAGTCATCATTGTCCATCTTAGCCGGCTTGACATCCCGCAACACCTTCAAGCATCCCTGTTGCGCCAACATATCCTTCACCCTCGTCTGCCATAGCGCGAAGTTTCCAGTCCCATCGAACTTTTGCACTTCAAACTTGGTACCCGATGGCGCCATGATCTACAGCTGACTGGCGAAAAATAACTTCTGCTCAACCTCTTGTGCCTTTGTTTTGCCTTGACCGTCAACGCCTTTTGATGAACTGCCACTGTAACACAGATCCTAATTCTGCCGATAGATTTGCCACGATTATCAAGAAAACCTTTGCGCCTGCACTTGCCTGCCCTTCAGAAAATTTCCGTGGAATCTGATCGTAACCGCAGGTCCTCCTCCACCTTATTTTTCTGAACTTGCAAACGATTTTTCTGTGCTTTGCTTGCCTCCATCGCCTAGCTTTTTATGTGCGCTTGGCATCGGCCTAATTCCTTTCCCTGTCTGATACGGAAACCGACCCCAGGCTGTCACAATTTGACATATTCTCCAAAGTATCCGAGTCCAACTTGGACCAGACATGCACATAGGTCACTTTCCAAATATTTAACTAGGACATGCATATGTGATTGTCCCCTGGATCGATCCACCTTGCCACGCACGCACATGCATGGTAATTAATCCCTTAGACTCTCGCACGCAGCATCTTCCATCCTTATTTTTTTCCGTGACCTGTACCAAACAATCTCGGAGACCTTATGCTGCACGTCACCAACCGCCTGTTACGGACAAAACTTTCTCATCCGATCTGCCTCGATTCCGTTCACCTCAAAAAAATATTCGCCGGTAATCCCGATGGCCAGTTTCTTGATTCTCGCCAGCGATCCGTCGCCTGCCCTGCCGCGCATGCTTATTGCGCTGACCCTGCATAAGACTGAGAGCGACAAATGAAGAGAGCATAAGAGCCATAATCATGCATAGCGACATAAACATCATTATTTAAAGCATAAGCGGTATCACAAGTTCAAAAACTAAATGATCATAGAGGCTATTAGTGACTGGTTCATAGTCATAAACATGGTGTGAGCATGCGCCAAGTCAACCAAATAAAACATTCAAAGGAGAATACCATAAATTTATCCTTCCTTGTGACAAGAACAACTCACGAATCTTTCAATGGCACATTAAACACTCTCAGATATTTGAAGTTAATCATGCTACTCAATAACCACAATGATTTAAAACTAAAATAACATCTAGCATGATACGAAAAAGTTCTAGCCACAGTCTATACAAGCTTCTACTTGCATCATTAAAAATTCTACTTTAAACAGCAGTTTCTTCTCCCAACAAGCACCATACAAGATATGTTTTAACAAAAACTCTCCAAATGATACATCAAGCAAACATGAGAGTACTCACATAACACTACTAAAACTAACAGCTCTGATAAGAGATGCATGCAAAATAGGAGCTAAATAAATGCAACAGTCAGACAAAAATTAAGAATACAAAGTATTCCCATGAAAAAGCGGAGCGTGTCACTCTCCAATAAAATAATGCTGGGGTCCAACCAAACTTATTGAAAAAATAAAAACAAACTGAAAGCAAAAAATAAAATACGCTCCAAGTAAAGCACATAAGATGTGACCGAATAAAAATATAGTTTCACTCGAAGTGACGTGATAATTTGTTGATGAAGAAGGGGACGCCTTGGGCATCCCCAAGCTTAGACGCTTGAGACTTCTTGGAATTTTCTGGGATGTACCACCGGGGCATCCCCAAGCTTAGGCTCTTCACTCTTGTTGATCACGTCATATCATCCTCTTCTCTTGACCCTTGAAAACTTCCTTCACACCAAACGTCTCACAATCTTCATTAGCAATGTTAGTGCAATAGAAATAATAAATTCACATGGTTCAGTTTCAACACAAGCCTAACACTCAAAAACACATTAGCTACTGTCACAACTTCTTTTAAAACTCTTTTTCTCCAAAGAACACCAAAAGAAAGAGATTAAGATGCAAATGCAATCAATGGCAGAAATCTGTCAAAACAGGACAGCAGGTAAAGATGATTTTTTTCGAAAATCTTCTGTTCCTCAAATAAAAAAGTGGTCAACTAAGAAAAGTTGCGTATATACCCTAGGATTACGCAAAACAAACTCAGGTCATTTTGAATTTTCTGTGATTTTATACGGAATAAACAGTGGAGAGCAGAAATCCGAAATATAGCCTGAACTTTCCACTAGAGGCTTTACTTGGCTCAACAAAAACACAAAAAAAAGATACATCAGGGTTGCTAAGGAAATAGACAACACCCAGGTGCAAAGAAAACAAAAGAAAACGACGGAAAACAGGTTGAAAACGGAAAATAAAACGGGCTGTCTCCCGGTAGCGCTTTTCTTTAACGCCTTTCAGCTAGGCATAGAAAGCAACTCAACTATTTTCAAGTGAAGAAGCATAAACATCTGTAACTTCCTCTAGATAATTATTTGCATCAATATGCACTCTAGGTGTTTCTGAAGATTCAACATGAAGGCCACTCTTAGTTTCATTAATCCTTTTAGCAATTTTCAGCACATATTGAGATTTGGGTTTAGTTATCTTGGGAACATACATGAATCTTTGCTCTTTTCCCAAAAAGGCTTTCTCTTTTTTGAATTTAAGAGATTAAAAAGCTGAGCTTAAAGTTCCCATAGTCTCCTCTAGTTTACCAATCTTAGAATTTTGATCATCATGAGTGTTGCCAGCTTCTAAAGCAGTGATTCATTTATCAATAGTTATTATTGATTCATTAACTTTGCTAGCATTATCAAGGAAAATTGGTAAGTTTATTTCCAAAGAGTTTAGTTTATTAATAACATCCTCCAAAGTGGTCTCAGTTTTAACAGTTATAGTGGGGGGCACTCCTACCAAACTTTCAATCAAATTGCAGGCTTCCAAGGCAGGAGTTCCTAGAAAATTTCCACTCGTAAGAGTATCTAACACATGCCTATACCAGCCAGTAGTACCAACATAAAAATTCCTCAGGAGTATCAAGGTAGAATATTTTTTTGTACACCTATTATGAGCATTGTTTATTCTATACCAAGCATCTTTTAAACTCTCTCCCCCATGTTGCCTAAAAGAACGAACCTCAACTTCAGGAATACTCATTCTAGCAAAATAAAAGCAAGCAAATAAATAACAGCTATAAAGTAAACTAATTTTTTGTATTTTCAATATAAAGAAGCAAAACAAGACAAAAATAAAAGCAAGACAATAAACAAAATAAAGAGGTTGAGAGTGAGATACTTCCCTTGCTAGAAGACTTCTTCCTCCCCGGCAACGGTGCCAGAAATTTCCTTGATGCTACGTGTTGGGAACCCCAAGAGGAGGGTGTGATGAGTGTAGAGGTAGGAATTTCCCTCAGTTAAGAACCAAGTTTATCAATCCACTAGGAGAAAGAGGATCTTTGGAAGGTTGATGCCACTGACGGTGGTGATGGCGCTTCACCGGTGTCCGCAACAACGTGGAACCTGCACACAACACAACCAAAATACTTTGTCCCAACGGTACAGTGGGGTTGTCAATCTCACCGGTCTTGCTGAAAACAAAGATTAGACGTATTGTGTGGAAACAAATGTATGCTTGAAGTAAGTAAAGAAAACAGGAAATTATAGTGGTTTGTTTAACAGTGTAAGAAAATGGACCAGGGTTCATAGGTTCACTAGTGGTGTCTCTCCATAAAAGATAGCATGCTAGATGAACAAATTACAGCTAGGCAATTGACAAATAAAGGTTGCACCGTAGTGCACATCCATGACATGATGACTACTATGATATTTAGTGCGAGCATTACAACAATATACATATACCGTAATCCAAATGCATCTATGACTAATAATCCACCCTCAGGTTAACATCTGAAACCCCTTAGGTATTAAATTGAAAGCAACAAATAATCGCATTAAGAAATGTGTATAATGTAATCAATGATTGTGCACGCGGGCACTCACACCGCTGTTTTCTCCCTAGTGGCAACAACACATCACTCGAGCACAGGCGAAAATGAGGCATGAACCCACTATCAAGCATAAATACTCCCTCTTGGAGTCACTAGCAACTACTTGGCCACAACAACCACTAGCAACGGAAAGCATGCAAGATCACAAATAACAAAATGCAATAAAAGACTATAATCAACTTGGCATAACTTCAATATTCATCGGATCCCAGCAAACACATCACATAGAGTTACATAAGATCAATCTCGATCATGTTAGGCAGCTCACGAGATCTAAACATGGAGGCATAGGAGGAGAAGACAACCATCTAGCTACTGCTATGGACCCGTAGTCCAAGGATGAACTACTCACGCATCACTCCGGAGGCAGGCATGGTGATGAAGAGGCCTCCGGTGATGATCTCCTCTCCGGCAGGGTGCCGGGAGACAGCTTTAGAACCCCCCTGATCTAGGGTTGACGGTGACGGCGGTTGTTGAACTTTTCGGGGATTTTTTATCAGGTATCTAGGGTTTTCCATCCGGGAGAATAAATAGGCAAAAGGGCAGAGGCGATGGATCCTTGGGGCACCCACACGACCCCCTGGCGTGGCCAAGGGGGAGGGGCGCCACCCCATGGCGTGGGCCCCCTGGTGCCCCTCTTCGACTCCTCTTCAGTCTTCTGGATGCTTTCGGGGAAAATAGGACTTCCGGACTTCGAATTTTCCAATTCCGAGAATATGTCCAGAACAACTTTTCTGAAACTAAAAACAACAGAAAACAGGGAACTGGCTCTGTGGCATCTTGTCAATAGGTTAGTATGGAAAATCGATAAAAATAACATAAAGAAGGGAAAAAAGATGTAGCAATTTGCATAATTTTATCATGGAGCATCAAAATTATAGATACGTTGGAGACGTATAAGTATCTTTTGAAATCTAAAGATGAAGCTTTAACTTATTTCAAGAACTATAAGGCCAAAGCTGAGAACCAACTTGATCGTAAAATTAAACGTCTTAGGTCTGATCGTGGTGGAGCGTATTTTGCCATCGAGTTTAATTCGTTCTATGCGGAACATGGAATTATTCATGAGAGGACGCCTCCCTAATCACCTCAATCAAATGGGGTGGCTGAAATAAAGAACTGAACGTTGTCTGATTTGGTTAACGCCATGTTAGATACTTCGGGTCTCTCCAAGGCATGGTGGAGGGAGGCGTTAATGACTGCATGTCATGTCCTAAATCGAGTTCCCACAAAGAATAAAACCATTACTCCATTTGAGGAACGGGAAAGGAAAATTTTGAAACTCTGGTACCTACGTACTTGGGGTTGTTTGGCGAAAGTCAATATACCAATTCCGAAGAAGCGCAAGCTTGGACCTAAAACCATAGATTGTGTTCTTCTGGGCTATGCTTTTAATAGCATTGGTTATAGATTCTTGATAGTAAAATTTGAGGTATCCAACATGCATGTTGGTACGATTATGGAGTCGAACGATGCGACTTTCTTTGAGAACATATTTCCAATGAAGGATATGCCTAGCTCATCAAATCAGGAGAAACTTGTTTCATCTAGTCAGGAATTAGCTGATAGAACACTTTGATAGAACACTTTGAGAATCTCGTGGATGATGATACTGAAGTTCCCGTAAGGAGCAAGAGACATAGGACATCAAAGTCCTTTGGTAATGACTTCATTGTGTACCTCGTGGATGACACACCCAGGACCATTTTAGAAGCCTATGCATCTCTTGATGCTGACTACTGGAAGGAGGTTGTCCGTTGCGAGATGGATTCCATATTGGCTAACGGAACCTGGGAAATCACTGATCGTCCTTATGGGTGTAAACCTATAGGATGTAAGTGGGTGTTGAAGAAAAAGCTTAGGCATGATGGTACAATTGAGAAGTACAAGGCAAGGCTTGTGGCCAAGGGTTATACCCAGAAAGAAGGTGAAGACTTCTTTGCTACTTACTCGCCTGTGGCTAGATTGACCACTATTCGTGTGCTACTTTCACTGGCTGCCTCGCACGGTCTTCTCGTTCATCAAATGGACGTTAAGACGCCTTTCCTTAATGGAGAGTTGGACGAGGAAATTTACATGGAGCAGCCAGATTGTTTCGTACTACCCGGTCAGGAAGGCAAGGTGTGCAAGTTATTGAAGTCATTATACGACCTCAAGGAAGCACCTAAGCAATGGCATGAGAAGTTCGAAATGACTTTGACTGCTGAAGGCTTTGTTGTAAACGAAGCTGACAAGTGTGTACTATCGCCATGGTGGGGGCGAGGGAGTTATTCTATGTCTGTATGTCGATGACATATTGATCTTTGGGAACAATCTTGATTTAATCAAGGAAGTTAAGGATTTCTTGTCTCACTGTTTTGAGATGAAGGATCTAGGAGTAGCTGATGTTATCTTGAACATCAAGCTGTTGAGAGATGATAATGGTGGGATCACACTACTTCAGTCTCACTATGTGGAAAAGGTCTTGAGTCGCTTCGGGTATTGTGACTGCAAGCCTTCTTCAACACCATATGATGCTAGAGTGTTGCTTATGTATTTGGCGAGTGCCACGAGGCCTGACATCTCTTTTTCTGTGAGCAAATTGAGCCAGTTTGTTTCCAATCCGAGGTATGATCATTGCCGTGCGCTTGAGAGAGTTATGCGCTATTTAAAAGGCACTGCGAGCTATCGAATTCACTATACTGGGAACCCAAGGGTTCTGGAAGGATATAGTGATTTTAATTGGATATCTGATGCTGATAAGCTTAAGGCCACTAGTGGTTATGTTTTTACACTTGGTGGTGGGGTTGGTTCTTGGAAGTCTTGCAAGCAGACCATCTTAACGAGGTCAACCACGGAAGCAGAACTCGCAGCATTAGACACAACCACTATTGAAGTAGAGTGGCTTCGTGAGCTCTTGATGGACTTGCTTGTGGTTGAAAAACGAATACTCGCAATCCTAATGAACTGTGATAATCAAACTGTAATCATCAAAGTGAAGAGTTCTAAGGATAATACGAAGTCATCAAGACATGTGAAGAGGAGATTGAAATCTGTCAGGAAATTGAAAAACTCGGGAGTTATTGCGTTGGATTATATCCAAACATCTATGAACTTGGCAGATCCCTTCACAAAGGGTTTATCACAGAATGTGATAGATAATGCATCAAGGGAGATGGGTTTGAGACCCACGATATGAGTTGTCCATAGTGGTAACCCACTCTATGTGATCGGAGATCCCGTGAATTAGAAGTGGGAGACAAAGTGTTGGTCGGCTGAGAGGAGAATGTCCTTATATTTTATCCCACTCCATGAAGATGCAATACTCTCCTAATATGTATGGTAGGTTGATATTTGTCTTAATGTGTTCCAAGTGGCTTATTTATATAAGCAGAGATGTGTCCTGCAGAACATCTCCTGAGGAACTCACCTGTATGAGTCTGACTGTTAAACGTCGCAGTCTATGAGAATCGGGTACTCTCTAATAAACTCATGAAAGGCCTTCGGAGCATGACGCATAAGCTCCACCCGCGGGGAAGCCTTGCGGCAGCCTAGTATCGGTCCAGACGTTGTGTGAAACTGGTATCACAGAAAACTTGTAGTTCAAGGCGTAGTCCACTATTCAAGTTGTGAACTAGTGTAGCATAAGGTTCTAAGTGGAAGTTCAACTTAACAGTCTCCACTAAACACCGGTATATAAACACTATTTTGGAACAGAGATCATGAGATGTGCCAATGACACCTTGTGGGGGATTGTTGGAATTATATTGGGCCTAGCCCCAAATTCTTTATATTGGGCTCAGTCTCAAAGCACAACTAAGCCCAACTAAATTCTGAAATTGTCAAGGCCCACTCATGAATAAATACAAGTGGGGAGAGTGGGACAAGTTTAGTCCCATATTTCTAGTTTGGAGAGGATGGAACCACCTTATAAGGTGAGCCATTCTAGCTCATGTCTGAGTTGGCAAGGCAAGAGGAGGGGTGTGCCACACGCGCGCTCCTCCTCTGCCGCCTGCCTTGCCACGCCTCCCCTCGCCTCGTCACGACCCGACGCGACGCGACGCGGGTTGCGGGAATGAGCCGAGCCGAGAGCGTTTATTTTGTCGCTTGGGAAAACTTAATGAGTCATTAACTTGGTAATTAATAGACGCGTTAATTCCTAAAACGTTTCTGTTTCCTTTTGGATCATGGAATCGAACCGACTCGGACGTGGAGTTACGCCCACGTCTCTCCCAGACCGCACTATAAATACGCGCATACTGTAAACCCTAGCTGCCAGTTTCGCACCGTTCCAAAGCACTGCGCCGCCAATCAAGTCTTCTCCATCCCTCCTTCCGGCGTGCACCGCGAGTAGGGACAGCAGGCCTCTGGAACCCCGCCTCTTGTGATCCTGTACGGGAGAGGGGCGATCAGGTTTTTGGGGAACACACTCGCGCGACTGCTGACGACGATTAATTCCCAACGACGATTTCCTCCCCGACCTCGGCAACCTCTTCATCGACGACAACTTGGAAAACACCGCAGCCGGTGCCGCTGCCGCTGCACCAGACGTATCTCTATTCCATCTGTATGAGATATTACTGGAATTCATATGTCTAGTTCTTGCCATAGATCGGATCTGTTCTTCCATTGTGCTAGATATTTGCATTCTTAGTATAATTGCTACTGTCATGATTTACTTGATGCTATTTCGGATAAATCATATGCTAAATTGCTTATATTTTCAACAACTAACAGGTGAAAAAGCATGTTGTAAATTCAACACGTTTCTTCGTACGGTTGAAAAAAAATGATTCCTCTAGGTGTAAAGAAAAACAAGAAATAGATTGTTCATGTCCTCCAAACACTTTAGAGTAACTCTAACCGATGCCATATTTTTCTGTGGTGCACTAAAAGAGCTTATATGACACGTAAAAAAATACTTATATAAGGCACAAAAAGTAAAAAACGGTCCTCCAACATATGCCCTAAAATAGGTTGCCTAAAATAGGGATGTACTAAAAGTTTCTCCTCTTTGCCCCAAATTTGGGGGTAGGGAGGACCGTGGACGGCACCTGTCCTATCCACCAAATCAGCCGTACGCGAAGCCCAACTGCTGAATTAAAGGTTTATTTGCTCTCAATCCCCTTTTGACTCACGTTGGTCGCCCGTCGATTCCGGCCAAATCCTACGTCTACACGTGTCGCCGCTCACCGAAATGGCTCCCTCTCTACATTTCCTACCAATTTCTTATGTTGTCGTCCGTTTCCACTGTTCCGACGGGATTCTCGAGGTGGCCCATCGGCCGAGGCGGACGACCATAGGTGGGGCCCATGGATGCAGAGCGCCCCGTCAATGCCGGCAAGGGCACGTAGGCACATGTCAAGACTCGTCTCCAATATTAATAAGCATGTTCTGGATTTTATTGGATTCATGGAGACTATGAAAAAAAAGTACACCTCTAATTTCTTTAGGAAAATTGATCCTGTTGATTTATTCTTTTAGAAATGGGTTCCTTCTATTGGGAAGTCAGGTGGCCTCCTTTGTGGAGTGAGGCAAGATACCCTAGTTGTCCTTGGTTACAAATTAGGGGAGTACATCCTCAAAATGGATCTGTGGGATAATGTGACGAAATGTAACCGGTCCTTGCTGGTGGTTTATGGTGCAGCACATGATCAACACAAAGACACCTTCCTGGCAGAAATGGCTTCCTTTTTGACATGAAGTTGACTCTCCTTATATAATTGGCAGTGATTTTAATATTATTCGGCATGTTGGGGAAAAGAAAAAAAAGACCACCTTAGGGAGACATTCTGATATGTTTAATTCAATCATTCATACCCTTGCTCTAAATGAGATTCATATGGCTGGGGAGGGCTACACGTGGTCGAATAAGCAAATAATTCATATTATGGAGAAGTTGGACTAAATCATGTTCTTTATTTTTCCTTGTTTAGTACAAATGATTTTATCTGTTTGAATACCACTTTGAAAGTTACCAATGACTGCAAAGAGACCGTTATAATTGAGCATGATAAACTCTGCAATATAACCTCTAGTATAAAGACTCTGATCGAAAGATAAGTACATTGTTAATTGTTCTCACCAAAAACGAAGTTTGCCTTCACCAATTATGATTTCCTTTTGCACCTTTATTGTGATTTCCTCTACTTGTTTCAAGTTTGATTATATGAGAGGAAGTTGCTGTCTAAAATGACTTGTTCTTTGTTAGATGTGAGGCTTCTTGTCCGTGTTTTATTTATTGACACCTCACTCCATAAACATGTGGTCATGTTTACTGAGTCCAGTTTCGCTTGGGGACAAGCGAGGTCTAACCTTCGGGGGGAGTTGATACGTCCATTTTGTATCCCTATTTTATATTGTTATTTTCTGTTATTCATCGATATATTTCATGTTATGATGTATTACTTATGTTATTTCATCTTATTTTGCATGTTTCATAATTTTTGGAGAATAAACAACGGGACCAGAAATCTGATGGAAAAGGCACCGTCGAGATACCATATTTCAGAAGATTAGAAGAAGAGGGGGGGATACCGGAGAAGTATTAGAAGTCCCGAGGAGGAAGCCAGCCAGAAGGGCACCTGGAGAAGGGCCATCAGGGGCCCACACCACCAGACAGAGCGCCCCCCTTTTGGTCGCGCCTGGGGTGGTCTGGCTCCCTGGCCCACTCATGGGCACCCACTTTCGCGTACTTGATCCCAAGGGAACCCTAAGCCCCATAAGATCGTTAAAGAAATATTCCGCCACCGCCTCGGGGCGAAAAACAACAGAGAGAGAAAAGCTCCGGCAGGGAGAAATTTGCTGGGGAAATTCCTCCCCGGAGAGGGGGAATCATCGCCATCGTCACCGTCATCGCTCCGGGAATCATCAAGATCGTCGTCGTCATCATCATCACCACCAGCACCATCACCCTCATCATCCACCTTCATCCCGATGTAAACAATTAGGGGTCTTTACCGATGTTTTCTACTAGATCTCTCTCCCGGTGTGGATTACTCGTTAGTAGTTGATGCTTGTGAGATTTATCGGTGTTTCAACTATGACCAGATTGTTATTATCCATTATATCACCTCCGATTATGATCCATATGATGTCTTGCAAGTAGTTCGTTTAGTTCTTAAAGACATGGAGAAGTCATGATGTTAGTAGTTTAATTATGTTGAAGTAATATTTAGTGGTTCCGTATTTAAGTTGTGGTGCTATTTTTCTAGTGGTGTCATGTGAACGTCGACTACATGATACTTCACCTTTACGGGCCTAGGAGGATGCATTGTGTATTTATCCACTAATTGTGGGGTTTCTGGAGTGACAGAAACCTAAACCCCCGTTAGGAAACCGATGCACGAGGGATTGTAGGATCCCGGAGTTTTAAGGCGTGGTTAGATTTATCTTAATTACTTTCTTGTATTTGCGGATACTTACGAGGGGTATAATCACAAGTATATATTAGTCATTGTTGGGTGATGCATTAGCATAGGTTCACCCACACAACACTTCATAGATCAATAAATATTAATCAACCATATGAAGCGAAAGCACCTGACGGAATTCTCATGTGTCCTCGAGAATGTTTGGTAATCATAAGTAGAACAACCGGCTTGTCCTTTGCTCTCAAAAGGATTGGGCCACTCGCTACAATTATATTTACTGTCTTTTATTTACTCGCACTTTATTTATCTTCTGTATCAAAAACCACCGAAAACCCGTTTGCTAGTGTTTATAGTGAATTCTCTATCCAACCTGGTTGTCAACACCTTCTGCTCCTCCTTGAGTTCGACACTCTTATTTATCGAAAGTACTATGATACATTCCCTATACTTGTGGGTCATCAACGGGCTGGACAGCATGGGCGGATATGTACATTGTTTCGTGTACATTTCTTTTCTCTTTTCTGATCCATATGCCCTGCTTTCTATAAAGAAATCCCTGCTTTTGATCGGTAGGTTCCAGACATTCGGATTCTTTTTAGCTTTTTTTGAGTTTTCATTCTTTTTAGCTTTGCCCATAGGACTAATCAGACTTTCGCTTTGGTTTTCTTAGAAAGGTGTTGTCTTCATGCCTCTTAAGGGCTTTCAGCAGAGCGAGCGTCAGACGACATCCAACTGTTACTTGGCGTATAGAACGGAATGGTATTGGCGGTTTTCAGGATAAGGCCAGTGATTTAGTATTGACACTATTTTCGTTTGGCTACAGTACTGCCAGGTGCTACTCTATTTAGAAATGTGTTAGACATGCTCTCCCCCACCGCTCTAGCCCCTCCACCCACCTCTCTCCCGACGTTGGCCACTCCGGCCACGGCGGCCACCCCCAACCCTCCCGGCGACCTAGCCATGGCTCCACCCCACTCCCCCTTCCCTACCCCCTCCCCCATGTTCGACGATAACGCGTACCCCCGCGGGCGTGAAGACCGATGGCGCGACGGGCAGGACGGCGACTCGGAGGGCTCTCGCGCTCGGTGGTCACTCGGGAGGAGCCCTCCAACGTAGCTTTTGATGCCCTGGACGTTTCTGACGAATCCCTGGGGGAGCTCGACACCAACCCTTCCCCCTGGGAGCTGCCGAAGAAGAAGCGGGCGCGGGGTCACCAGGGTGGCAAGAAGACGAAGGCCAGGGAGGTGCGACCGGCGCGGGAGCCTGGCGCCTACGACACGTACAGCGGCTTGTGCCTCCTCTGCACCCAGCCGGGGCACAGGGCCAAGGATTGCAAGACGGGACCTGTGTGCATAAGGTGTGGGGAGCCGGGACACATGTCCAGGGCATGCTCCATCCCTCGTCCCCGCACGCCTCCGGCCGCCGGCGACGAGCCCGCTAGCAAGCGCCCCATGGGCACCTCGGTTCGTTCTTCTCCGGACTCTCAACTGCGGCCGGCCCAGAGTCTGGCGCAACAACGGGTGGGCAACACCGGCGCTGCTGCCGCGGCGAGCTGCCAAGGTGGGGGTGCGCGCTCCCGCTGACCGCGGTGGCCCCCGCGACGCATGACGAGTAGGGCCGTCTCTCCAGATGGTGCCTGCGACTGCGGCGCGCACGGTGACGGCGCCTCCTTCGCTATCTGCAGGTGGGGTTCGACCTGAACGGACTTCGCAGGGGACGGCGATGACTGGGCGCCCACGCGACGGCCCCGGTTCCTTCATGGGTGACGCTCGGCGCAGCCAATAGGCGCGCGGGCTCCCTGCGCCGCCGGTTCGCGTCATGGAGGCGGTTGGTGGTCACGCTGGTGGCCCATCCCACCGGCCGGTTCCCTCAAGCCAAGACGAGCGCTCGGTGGTTGCGCCCCTGCCCCTAGCCCACCGCGACGAACGGGAGCCTGGGCGCTATTTAATGCTCGCACTACGGTGCAACCTTTATTTGTCAATTGCCTAGCTGTAATTTGTTCACCCAGCATGCTATCTTTTATGGAGAGACACCACTAGTGAACCTATGAACCCTGGTCCATTTTCTTACACTGTTAAACAAACCACTATAATTTCCTGTTTTCTTTACTTACTTCAAGCATACATTTGTTTCCACACTATACGGCTAATCTTTGTTTTCAGCAAGACCGGTGAGATTGACAACCCCACTGTACCGTTGGGACAAAGTATTTTGGTTGTGTTGTGTGCAGGTTCCACGTTGTTGCGGACACCGGTGAAGCGCCATCACCACCGTCAGTGGCATCAACCTTCCAAAGATCCTCTTTCTCCTAGTGGATTGATAAACTTGGTTCTTAATTGAGGGAAATTCCTACCTCTACACTCATCACACCCTCCTCTTGGGGTTCCCAACACGTAGCATCAAGGAAATTTCTGGCACCGTTGCCGGGGAGGAAGAAGTCTTCTAGCAAGGGAAGTATCTCACTCTCAACCTCTTTATTTTGTTTATTGTCTTGCTTTTATTTTTGTCTTGTTTTGCTTCTTTATATTGAAAATACAAAAAATTAGTTTACTTTATAGCTGTTATTTATTTGCTTGCTTTTATTTTGCTAGAATGAGTATTCCTGAAGTTGAGGTTCGTTCTTTTAGGCAACATGGGGGAGAGAGTTTAAAAGATGCTTGGTATAGAATAAACAATGCTCATAATAGGTGTACAAAAAAATATTCTACCTTGATACTCCTGAGGAATTTTTATGTTGGTACTACTGGCTGGTATAGGCATGTGTTAGATACTCTTACGGGTGGAAATTTTCTAGGAACTCCTGCCTTGGAAGCCTGCAATTTGATTGAAAGTTTGGTAGGAGTGCCCCCCACTATAACTGTTAAAACTGAGACCACTTTGGAGGATGTTATTAATAAACTAAACCCTTTGGAAATAAACTTACCAATTTTCCTTGATAATGCTAGCAAAGTTAATGAATCAATAATAACTATTGATAAATGAATCACTGCTTTAGAAGCTGGCAACACTCATGATGATCAAAATTCTAAGATTGGTAAACTAGAGGATACTATGGGAACTTTAAGCTCAACTTTTTAATCTCTTAAATTCAAAAAAGAGAAAGCCTTTTTGGGAAAAGAGCAAAGATTCATGTATGTTCCCAAGATAACTAAACCCAAATCTCAATATGTGCTGAAAATTGCTAAAACGATTAATGAAACTAAGAGTGACCTTCATGTTGAATCTTCAGAAACACCTAGAGTGCATATTGATGCAAATAATTATCTAGAGGAAGTTACAGATGTTTATGCTTCTTCACTTGAAAATAGTTGAGTTGCTTTCTATGCCTAGCTGAAAGGCGTTAAAGAAAAGCGCTACCGGGAGACATCCCGTTTTATTTTCCGTTTTCAACCTGTTTTCCTTCGTTTTCTTTTGTTTTCTTTGCACCTGGGTGTTGTCTATTTCCTTAGCAACCCTGATGTATCTTTTTTTGTGTTTTTGTTGAGCCAAGTAAAGCCTCTAGTGGAAAGTTGAGGCTATATTTTGGATTTCTGCTCTCCACTGTTTATTCCGTATAAAATCACAGAAAATTCAAAATGACCTGAGTTTGTTTTGCGTAATCCTAGGGTATATACGCAACTTTTCTTAGTTGACCACTTTTTTATTTGAGGAATAGAAGATTTTCGAAAAAAATCATCTTTACCCGCTGTCCTGTTTTGACAGATTTCTGCCATTGATTGCATTTGCATCTTAATCTCTTTCATTTGGTGTTCTTTGGAGAAAAAGAGTTTTAAAAGAAGTTGTGACAGTAGCTAATGTGTTTTTGAGTGTTAGGCTTGTGTTGAAACTGAACCATGTGAATTTATTATTTCTATTGCACTAACATTGCTAATGAAGATTGTGAGAAGTTTGGTGTGAAGGAAGTTTTCTAGGGTCAAGAGAAGAGGATGATATGACGTGATCAACAAGAGTGAAGAGCCTAAGCTTGGGGATGCCTCGGTGGTACATCCCAGAAAATTCCAAGAAGACTCAAGCGTCTAAGCTTGGGGATGCCCAAGGCGTCCCCTTCTTCATCAACAAATTATCACGTCACTTCGAGTGAAACTATATTTTTATTCGGTCACATCTTATGTGCTTTACTTGGAGCTTATTTTATTTTTTGCTTTCAGTTTGTTTTTATTTTTTCAATAAGCTTGGTTGGACCCCAGCATTATTTTATTGGAGAGTGACACGCTCCACTTTTTCATGGGAATACTTTGTATTCTTAATTTTTGTCTGACCGTTGCATTTATTTAGCTCCTATTTTGCATGCATCTCTTATCAGAGCTGTTAGTTTTAGTAGTGTTATGTGAGTACTCTCATGTTTGCTTGACGTATCATTTGGAGAGTTTTTGTTAAAACATATCTTGTATGGTGCTTGTTGGGAGAAGAAACTGCTATTTAAAGTAGAATTTTTAATGGTGCAAGTAGAAGCTTGTATAGACTGTGGCTAGAACTTTTTCATATCATGCTAGATGTTATTTTAGTTTTAAATCGTTGTGGTTATTGAGTAGCATGATTAACTTCAAATATCTGAGAGTGTTTAATGTGCCAGTGAAAGATTCGTGAGTTGTTCTTGTCACAAGGAAGGATAAATTTATGGTATTCTCCTTTGAATGTTTTATTTGGTTGACTTGGCGCATGCTCACACCATGTTTATGACTATGAACCAGTCACTAATAGCCTCTATGATCATTTAGTTTTTGAACTTGTGATACCGCTTATGCTTTAAATAATGATGTTTATGTCGCTATGCATGATTATGGCTCTTATGCTCTCTTCATTTGTCGCTCTCAGTCTTATGCAGGGTCAGCGCAATAAGCATGCGCGGCAGGGCAGGCGACGGATCGCTGGCGAGAATCAAGAAACTGGCCATCGGGATTACCGGCGAATATTTTTTCGAGGTGAACGGAATCGAGGCAGATCGGATGAGGAAGTTTTGTCCGTAACAGGCGGTTGGTGACGTGCAGCATAAGGTCTCGGAGATTGTTTGGTACAGGTCACGGAAAAAAATAAGGATGGAAGATGCTGCGTGCGAGAGTCTAAGGGATTAATTACCATGCATGTGCGTGCGTGGCAAGGTGGATCGATCCAGGGGACAATCACATATGCATGTCCTAGTTAAATATTTGGAAAGTGACCTATGTGCATGTCTGGTCCAAGTTGGACTCGGATACTTTGGAGAATATGTCAAATTGTGACAACCTGGGGTCGGTTTCCGTATCAGACAGGGAAAGGAATTAGGCCGGTGCCAAGCGCACATAAAAAGCTAGGCGATGGAGGCAAGCAAAGCACAGAAAAATCGTTTGCAAGTTCAGAAAAATAAGGTGGAGGAGGACCTGCGGTTACGATCAGATTCCACGGAAATTTTCTGAAGGGCAGGCAAGTGCAGGCGCAAAGGTTTTCTTGATAATCGTGGCAAATCTATCGGCAGAATTAGGATCTGTGTTACAGTGGCAGTTCATCAAAAGGCGTTGACGGTCAAGGCAAAACAAAGGCACAAGAGGTTGAGCAGAAGTTATTTTTCGCCAGTCAGCTATAGATCATGGCGCCATCGGGTACCAAGTTTGAAGTGCAAAAGTTCGATGGGACTGGAAACTTCGCTCTATGGCAGACGAGGGTGAAGGATATGTTGGCGCAACAGGGATGCTTGAAGGTGTTGCGGGATGTCAAGCCGGCTAAGATGGACAATGATGACTGGGAGGAGTTGCAGATGCAAGCAGCCGGGACCATACGGTTGTGTCTGTCGGACCAGGTCATGTATCATGTGATGGATGAGAATTCGCCGAAAATGATTTGGGAGAAGCTGGAGAGTCAGTTTATGTCCAAGACTGCAACGACCAAGGTGTATTTGAAGCAGAAATTCTATAGGCTGAAGATGCAGGAAGGGTCGGATCTTGTGGAGCACATGAATGCTTTTAATCAGGTTGTCACAGATCTAGCACGCCTGAGTGTGAAGATTGACGACGAGGATAGGGCGATTGTCCTTCTTTGTTTGTTGCCACCATCCTATGAGCATTTGATCACTACGCTGACGTACGGCAAGGAGACCGTTCAGCTTGAGGATATCACTGCGGCGTTATTATCCTATGATATGAGGAAGAAAAACAACGCGGAGGAAGTCTCTCATGGTGTTGGTTTGCTGGTCAAGGGTGAGTCAAGCAGGAAAGGACATGAGGTGGGGAAGAACAGGAAAAAGAAGAAGGTGCAATGTTACAAGTGCAAGCAGTGGGGACATATCAAGAAAGACTGTCCAGATCTCGGTGGTGGATCAAGTGCTAATGTAGTAACTCAAAGTGGTGACTCGGACAGCGGCGTTCTCTTAGTGTCAGATAGACGGTCAACCAAAGGTGAAGCGTGGATGTTGGATTCAGCTAGCTCTTTTCATGCGACGCCCAATAGGGAGTGGTTCTCTTCGTACAAGTCTGGTGAGCTTGATACAGCCTACATGGGCGATGACACGGGCCACCGTGTTGCTGGAGTAGGTGACATCAAAATCAAGATGTTTGACGGAGTGGAGCGGGTGCTTCGGGGAGTCAGGCATGTGCCAGGGCTAAAGAGGAATCTAATTTCGCTTGGAGTTCTTCATGATGGTGGTATGATATTCCGTTGTGATCGGAATAAGAAGACCATGCGAATCATGGAAGATAAGTTGACCGTAATGATGGGAGAGAGGACATCTTCGCATACATGGTCGCTCCTCTCACCAGAAGCTCTGCGTGGACGTTTGGATACAGGATGTGCAAGACTCCTGGCAGTCGTGCGGGCTATCTTCAGCCAGGGTGGGTGGCTACACACTAGGAGAATACAATATGTGTAGACTCGTAATTTTACTGTACTTTCGCTGGCTAATCTATGTAGCCACGCTGCAGTTTCGTTAATTTGTAATAAGATGAAATAGTGAATTCGAACACCGTACTTTTAATAAAGTAAGTTGTGTGCATCCACTGGATGCAGATGCTGGATTTTCCGTTTCAAAAAAAAAACAGCTTGCATGATAGTGATTTGTTAGCATGCCAAATCGGCGGTACTCTGTTCCCCGAATTAGACTTCTTTCTTGCAAGCGTGTATGCCGCTCATTGTTTGTCGTTGCCAATCTGAACTTTACATTCTTATGTCTATATAGGCCATTTGATTATCGCGCGTGGCTATGGCGTGTGATATGATCCGCCAACTGGACTTGAATATATATAGTGAAGCCTTGAAAGAATGGAATCAGCCACAGCGGAGCTTGGATTACATATGACTTGCCTGCAAGGGAAAATCCCTTCCGGTTCACATTCTGGAAGGTATGCAGAAACCCTTGCCTGCTTGATGCGATGCCTGGTAAAGCCTTGACAGAAAAATAATAAGGCAGATCATACGAGAAGCCGGGTATGACGTGGAAGATATCAACTATCATGTCTATGATGATATTCGCCAGCATTTTAGAGAGCTGTATCGCATTGCTGGAGGTGCGACATTGATGGATCGTTGTGCTAAAGAAAGGGAACATGCTGCTGTTACCTCACTTGACAAAATGATGCAACATCTTCCATGCATTTTTGTCGACTTTGAATATGTGCTGCCTTTTCTACGGAGAGAAATGATTTGCAGTAGTTCTCCGGCTAACCGGATGAAGAACTTGCCAGAGAATTAGTTAAGCTCAGGCAGGACGGAGAGACTGGTTTGGACGATATTGAATGAAAGGTAGGCTGATATCATAGCTGAATTTTCCTTATTCATGTAGTTGTTTTAGGTACTACTCCATCCGTCCGAAATTAAATGTCACAAAAGTTTGACAAAAGTGGATGTATCTGACACTAAATTATATCTAGATACATCCAGTTTTATCAAACTTGTGACATTTAATTCCGGACGGAGGGAGTATTTTTTAAAGAACGTGTTGTCTCCATGTCGACGAACACGAATCAGCTAGAAATAATGCTTTGTTGATCTGTTCTCTTTTACCAATTTTACGGACCACCTGTCTTGATATGCAGTGTCCTGGAGCATGCTAGACCATCTGCATATCCGGTGCTTTCTTACTGAATCAACATATTTTGTTGCTAGAAGAAAGGTATACGTGCCCTCGGTGCTGGGGAAAGCGGTGCCAACTTCCGTTGTGCCTTAGGGTTTCTGTCTTGGAGTACTGGTGTCTTATGTTAGATGTCGTAATCCTTGTGCCGTACGGTATAGGGTAGTACTCTACCCGTATTGGACTCTCCTTTGTACAGCCACGCCTGGGGTTTTTCCAGGCCTATATCAACACGTAGCCCGAGCCCTAACAGGCATCGGTTCCTCCAATATGGTAATCAGAGCAAGTCCTCTTTCCGTCTAACTTCCGCCGCCGCCGCCGCAACTTTGCCGCCGCCGCCGCACACGATCTCTACACCGACAACGATCACGATCTTGCCGATTGCCTTGACTCGGCTCACGACCTACGATCCCTTGTTGTCGTCGCTGTTTTTCAGCCGCCGTTGCAAGCCACAGGACCAAGACAACCTCTTCACATCAAATCACAAGATCTGCCGCCGCCGCCTCTTTCCGAGAGCCGCCGCCGCCGCACACAACAAGCCTCAGCTCTCGCCTCCCACCCACCCCCACGATCTCATGCGTCTTACGCTTCTGGCCCGGGCTCGCTCAGCACGCAACCGGCCACGAAGCTGACGCGCGAGAATTTTCTGTATTGGAAAGCTCAGGTCCTCCCTGCCCTCCGCGGTGCCAGCGTCATGGGTATTCTTGACGGATCCGATCCGACTCCGGAGGAATTCATCGAGGTGCTTGAAGATGAGAAGAAGAAGACGGTGCCAAATCCGGCCTTCGACGCCTGGATCACTCGGGACCAGCACGTGCTCAACTACCTCATCAACTCGTTATCTGATGATGTCCTTGCTCAAGTGTTTGGTCTTGACCATGCTTCCGAGGTGTGGAAAGCCCTCAATGATCTCTACTCCACACAGTCCAAAGCCCGGGTGTCTACTCTTCGTGGCGCCCTCATCAACACCAAGAAAAACGACATGTCTGCCACCGTCTACGTCTCCAAGATGAAGGCCTTTGCCTCTGAACTCGCAGCTGCTGGCAAGAAGATTGACGATGATGAACTTCGTGACTACATCCTCAATGGTTTAGATGGAAGTTTTAACCCTCTGGTCGCCTCCATAAACGACGTGCCCACCACAACACTTAACGACATGTGCTCTCAGCTCCTTGCTAACGAGTATCGCGAAAACATGCTCGCTGCTTCGGGTCCTCCTTCTGGCACCTTTACGTCCTCTGTCAATGCTGCTGCCCGGTATCATCCTCCGGGTTTTGGGGCTAGCAGTGGCTATGGTGCAGGCCAAGGAGGGGGCAGCTATGGTGGCTACGGTGGAGGCCAAGGAGGATGTGGCTATGGAGGACAAGGAGGAGGTGCTTACGGTGGTGGATACGGGGGGCCTGGTTACGGCCCTCCTTCACAGCCACCAAGTGCGCCTCCGCAACAACATCCACACGCTCGCCCCGACAACAGGCCACCTCGCCGCACCGACACCCGACCAGCACGCCAAGACCAGCAGCAACGCAAAGACCCCCCACGGCGTCAAAAAGGGGGACGTGGTAAGGGAAAGAACAAGCCCGAACGGATAGCTACTCCTTGGCAGGAAGGCGTTTTTTTGCCAAATATGAAAAAAGGAGGGGCACTCGGCCAACGAATGTTGGTGGCGCTATGGTGATGATGACTCTGATGATGAAGATACTCCTCCACCTCCTCATGCTAAAGGTGCCTATGGGGTTGACACAAACTGGTACATGGATACTGGCGCCACAAATCATCTCACGGGACAACTGGACAAACTCACCACTCATGATGCATATCAAGGACGTGATCAAGTCCACAATGCTAGTGGACAAGGTATGCCCATTGCTATATTGGTCATTCTGTTTTGCACACCCCTACTAGTTCATTGCATCTTCGTAATATCCTTCATGTTCCTAGTTCATCCATGAATCTTATTTCTGCTCATAAACTTGCTCTAGACAATAATGCCTTCATTGAAATTCATCCTTTCTTTTTCTTAATTAAGGATTAGGAAACGAAGCAAATCGTGTTTAAGGGTCCGTGTCATGGTGGCCTATATCCTCTAGTTCCTGTCTCTACGGGTTCTCCCAAGCATGCTCTTGTCTCCATCAAGCCTTCATCATCCACGTGGCATCGTCGTCTAGGCCATCCATCCTCTTTTATTGTTCAACAAGTTCTTAGGAAAAATAAACTTTCATATGTTCCAGAAATAAATCCTTACATATGTGATGCTTGCCAAAAAGCCAAGAGCCATCAATTACCCTATCCAGTTTCCACTAGTGTTTCTACTGTTCCTTTGGAACAAATCTTTTCTGGTGTATGGGGTCCTGCTCCCTTGTCTCTTGGCAAACATGCTTATTATGTAAGTTTCATTGATGACTATAGCAAGTTTACTTGGATTTATTTGCTTAAGAAGCGTTCTGATGTGTATCAAGTGTTTCTTAATTTTCAGCAATTTGTTGAACGCAAGTTTGCTAGAAAAATTGTTACCATGCAAACAGATTGGGGTGGTGAATATGAAAAAATCAATGGTTTCTTTCAACAAGTAGGCATCACGCATCATGTCTCATGTCCTCATGCTCACCAACAAAATGGTTCTGCTGAAAGGAAACATCATCATATTGTTGAAGTAGGACTTGCACTCCTTGCTAATTCTTCCATGCCCTTAAAATACTAGGATGATGCATTTCTTACAGCTACCTTTCTTATTAATCTTTTACCTTCTAAAGTCCTACAATTTGCCACTCCTACCGAAAAACTTCTTGGTATCACCCCAAATTATGACTCCTTACGTGTGTTTGGTTGTGCATGATGGCTAAATTTACGTCCATACAACAAACATAAGCTATCTTTTCGATCCAAGCAATGTATTTTTCTTGGTTATAGTCCCTTACACAAAGGAGTAAAATGTCTTGATGTTTCCACTGGCCGCGTGTATATTTCACGTGATGTTGTCTTTGATGAGCAGGTTTTTCCTTTTTCCTCTTTAAATCCTAATGCCGGTCGTCGTCTTAGCGAAGAAGTTCTCCTTCTTCCACCATCCACGCCACAATCCGATATGCATGATAGGGGTGTGCACACTAACGGCCATATGTTGCAAATTGTTCCTGTTGTTACTCCTCCACAGGAACACCCAGCTCAGGTCCAAACAAATTCGGTGGAAGAAATGCGTGAAAATTCCGAAGATTCTGATGCAAATAGCATCTCAAATGATGATTCCGGGGGGGGGGGGGGGCGCTAGAAGACAGAGGAGAAGAACCCGATCCCGAGGCTGATTCTTCGGACAATCAGGCTCAATCAGCCTCGGATCGCTCCCTTTTGCTCTCCCCCGTGCGGTCCCGCGCGCGCTTCCCCGAGCGGATCTCCGTCGACCGCTTCCACGTCGCCACGTCGGCCGCTGTCTCCCCCCGACAGGCCGACCAGCCGACAGCGCAGGATGCGCTCTGCTCACCGCCTTCCACGCCCCCTGCCAGCCCACGGTCTCCCTCTGCTGCCGACGACGCCCTCCAATCTCCACCTGCCACGTCGCCTGCTCCGTCGGACAACCCCCTTTTGTCCTCTTCTGGCGCAGGATCCGAGGCGGGATCTTCCGTTCAGCCGGAAATTGCACCTCCTGCTGTGACTACTCGTCTTCAACGAGGCATTCAACGCCCGAGAAAATTCCAGGATAGCACCGTGACTTATGGTAAGCAACCAAATATTTATAAAGGGAATATTGTTAAATATGGTTTGCTTACTGCTACATGAGAACCCACAAATTTCAAAGATGCCCTTAATGATCCGAATTGGAAAGAATCCATGCATGAAGAATATGATGCTCTCCTTAAAAATAATACTTGGCATCTTGTTCCTCCCACTTCAACAAAAAATGTTATTGACTGCAAGTGGGTTTATCGCATCAAGAAAAATGCTGATGGTACTATTGATCGTTACAAAGCACGTCTTGTTGCAAAAGGATTTAAGCAAAGGTATGGCATTGACTATGAAGATACGTTTAGTCCTGTTGTCAAGGCTGCCACTATTCGTATTGTTCTTTCACTCTCCGTCTCTAATGGCTGGAGTTTGAGGCAGTTAGATGTAAAGAACGCGTTTTTACATGGTGTTATGGAAGAGGAGGTTTATATGAAACAACCACCTGGTTTTGAATCTTCTGCTGCACCATATTACCTTTGCAAATTGGATAAAGCTCTTTATGGATTAAAACAAGCTCCTAGGGCATGGTACTCTCGTTTCAGCACTAAACTTCATGCATTAGGATTTGTACCTTCACAGGCCGACACTTCCGTGTTTCTCTTTCATAAGGATGGTATTACTATGCTCCTTCTGATTTATGTTGATGATATCATTGTTGCAAGTTCCTCAGACACTGCTATTTCTGCTTTGCTTCGAAATCTTGGTGCTGACTTTGCTCTTAAGGACCTTGGTGATCTTTATTAATTTTTGGGCATTGAAGTTCACAAAACAGATCAAGGATTATTGCTGACACAGGAGAAATATGCTATGGATTTACTCAAACGAGTTGGTATGGGTACATGTACACCCTGTCCTACACCCCTTTCCATCAGTGAGCCATTGTCATTGACTACAGGATCTCCTCTTGACTCCGAGGACAGTACACGTTATAGGAGTATTGTGGGTGTTCTTCAATACTTGACACTCACTCGCCCTGATTTATCTTTCTCGGTTAATAAGGTGTGTCAATATCTTCATACTCCCACTACCACTCACTGGACAGCCGTTAAGAGGATTTTACGATATGTTCATGGTACTATTCAGCTGGGACTTACTTTTCAGCGATCTTCTTCTACATTACTTAGTGCTTTTTCAGATGCTGATTGGGCAGGTGATCTTGATGATATACGTTCTACAGGTGGATTTGCTATATTTTTTGGTCCCAATTTGGTTTCTTGGAGTGCTCGCAAACAGGCTACAGTTTCTCGTTCCAGCACTGAGGCTGAATACAAAGCTCTTGCTAATGCTACAGCTGAGATGATTTGGGTTGAGGCTCTTCTACGCGAGCTTGGTGTTTCCCTCTCGCAACGACCTTGTCTCTGGTGTGATAATCTTGGTGCCACATATCTCTCTGCAAATCATGTCTTCCATGCTCGCACTAAGCACATTGAGATTGATTACTACTTTGTTCGTGAACGTGTTACCAACAAACAACTCGATATTAGGTTTATTTCTAGTAAGGACCAGATAGCTGATGGTTTTACTTAGACTCTTTGTACTCGTAAGCTAGATGAATTTAAACGTAATCTCAAGCTTGCCAAGGTTCAGATTAAGGGGGGGGGGGTGTTAGATGTTGTAATCCTTGTCCCGTACGGTATAGGGTAGTACCCTACCCGTATTGGACTCTCCTTTGTACAGCCACGCCTGGGGTTTTTCCAGGCCTATATCAACACGTAGCCCGAGCCCTAACAGGCATCGGTTCCTCCAATATCTTAAAACCTCTATTGTCAGTTCATGGGTTTAGTCTATGTATTCCGAAAGTCTTTAGGCAGTGTATTTAGATGTGAAACATCCATCACTTGTTTCTACTAGACCTTATTAAATAGTTACGTCCTGCTAGAAATATCATGCTTGCAAAGGTAGCAGACTAGAGGCGCTGATGCTTACAATAGAATAGCATGAACAACGAATTAGAGACCATGTCAGCCACGAAGTACAAAGGCGGGCGGCAGCCGGCGCAGCGAAGCGCGCTGCCCCGTCTAGTGATGGTGACAATCGCGCAGGCGCAGCTCATCCAGTCGTCTCGGTGAACCTGTCCTGTCTAAGGTGGTGCACGTGTTACGCCCTGCCTTGCCGTGACGTGGCCAAGGTAGGACTGGGAACCGGCGGGAGGTTGTCGTGCGTGAGTATGGCGCAGTGCGTCGTCACGAGACATGGTGGCGTTCTGACAATTAAAACCGATCCGGTCGAGTACCATCAGGCTGCTATTTGCTACAACAAGCCATGAAAAACATGATAATGTGCACTCAGATATAGACATTTTTTTCATTTTTCTGTAGCTCAAAATACAATGTATTTCATATTGCAAATTTACACACTTTTGGGATACATCATTAAGAACATCTAGGAAATATTTCACATTTTTTTTAGAAATTATAAATATGTTTTTTTTATTTTCGTAATATACAGGGATCACTGGAGCTCGGGACCCCAAAATCTCCACTCCTAAATATTAATACTTAGTAATTTTTATATTCAGTATCTTAGTATTAAAAATTTAGTGGCTATAGGCGGATCTTTTGAACATGAGTCTTGTTTTTTGTTTTTTATGAAAAACCAGAAATGTCAATGAATATCTGTAGAAAACATTGGTGTGAAAATATTTTAATTTCTTTTTGTGTTGGCTAAAATTGGTATTTTTAATGATTAATTTCAAATGTTAGAGCTAACGAGAACGTTCCTGCGAAATGTGGGACTGATTTGTATGGGTCACAATCAAATTCTCCGGCGGATGGGCTCTTGTCCCGGTGGTTGGGAGACGGTGGCTTTAGCCAGCCGGCCCGTTTTCAAATCTTGTGTGCCGCATCTTTGGGATCCCCTACCTATCGCCTTCAGCGAGCTGGGAGATTGGCTCGGCCGCACTGGGACACACCGCACGGGTAGGCCAGGATCGATCAATTAGAGATGGGCTGGCCGATTTATGTGCTCCTGGCTGACGAGGATCAATCGATCATCCTAGCGCGCGTGGGGAGGCTTGTTTCTTTTATTTCCTCCCAACTCCATGTACATGTGCTCTCATGACCTGTCAAATGAATTTATAAAAGTCCATCCTAATGTAGCCATCACTATCGGCGCAGGATTTTCGAAAATCTGAAAATTTTGTGATTCGAATTTTTTTTTAAAAATTTCAACATTTTTCTAAATATAAACGATTTTTAATTTTGAACAATTTTTAAGTTTAAACGATTTTCAAATATAAACGATTTCAAAGATAATTTTTTTTACATATGAAAAATTCTCAAATTTGAACTATTTTTTAATCTGAACGTTTTTTCATTTGAAATTTTTTTATCATTTTTTTTAAAATCTGAATATTTTTTAGTTTGAACTAAAAATAATTCTGAACCAAAAAAAATAGTGAAACCATTTGTGCCCCCAAAAATGCCGATGAATAGACAATAATAGCAAACCGAAATTTTCTCTGAACCATAAATAATAGTGAACAGAAAATATGGATGCACCAAAAATAATGGTGAACCAAAATTGATAGTGAACCAAAAATTCCGATAAAACAGAACTAATAGTAAAGCAAAAAATTTGGTGAACCAAAAATAATAGTGAACCAAAATTTGGTGCACCAAAAATGCCAATTAACCAAGAAAAAATAGCGAACCAAATTTTTCGGTGAACCAAAATGGTCCCGAACTTGAAAATGGTTCTGATTTTGAAAAATGGTTTCAAACTGAAAATGGTTTCAATCTGAAAATGGTTCGATTTTTAAAATAGTTTCACGTAGTAAAACTGAAATGAAAAAATGATTCAGATTTTAAAATATCAAAAACAGATATTTTCAATAAAGGAAAATAAAACTAAAAAATAATAAAACATAAAAAAGAAAAGAAAGAATAAAACGGAAAAGAAAAAGAAACCGAAAAGAAAATAGGAAAAAATAAAAATAGAAAAAAGAAGACAAAAAAAATTAAAAAGCCCTAATGGCTTTGCCCCTACGAGCCGAAGCGGAGATGTGAGGTTTG
This sequence comes from Alopecurus myosuroides, assembly GCA_028641055.1. Lineage (NCBI taxonomy): Eukaryota > Viridiplantae > Streptophyta > Magnoliopsida > Poales > Poaceae > Alopecurus > Alopecurus myosuroides. Next base: position 154,827,360 of record CM054061.1, on the reverse strand, counting down.
AAGGGACCCCTATACATCGCTCTTAGCGAGTATTATCGTCCAACTCGCCCGTACTTTCTTCTTCGTCGGAAGGCCCAATAGACATGAGGCCCATTTATATCGTTTAGCGAAGGAAAACGATTTGTTCGTTTGTTACTTCGTTCTTCCGTCGTCTCGTTCGCTAGGTTCGTCACTACATCAGTTTCTAGTTAAAACCAAATTTCTTTAAGACTCTTGGTTCAGTTTCCTACTATATGAATGATTTTTAAATCTGAACGATTTTCAAACCTGAACAGATTTTTAAAATGAACAATTTTCAAATATGAATGATTTTCAAATCTGAACAATTTTCTAAAATAAACAAATTTTTAAAATGAACAATTTTCAAATATAAACAATTCTTGAATATAGTTTTTTAAATGAACAAATTTCAAAATTGAACGTTGTTTTCATTTGAACAAATTGAAAACTTGAACATTTCTTATCCGAACAAATTTTGAATTTAAACATTTTCAATTTTGAATTTTTTTGTTTGAACAAATTTCAAAACGAATATTTTCGAATAAAAGGAAAAGGAAACAGAAAAGAAAGAAATAAAACGGAAATAAAAACAGAAATGGAAAAAGAAAATGGGAAAACCGAAACTATTAAAAAGCTAAAAAGGCGAACCTAAGGACATCTCCAGTCGCCCCCAGGCGGCCTTTTTAGTGCCGAAAGCGGCGAATAGCGCCATTTTCGCACCAGCCGGCCCCCCAGAAGCCGAAATAGCGCCGAAACGGCGCTAATTCGCGCCGCGGCACCCAGGCGGAACCCAGCCCGCTGGGTTCGGCTTGGGGGGGAGAAAAGGCGATGCAGCCCACGCGGGCCAGCACTTTCAGTGACGCGTGGGAAAATCGCGGGAACAGAAACCCCCGCCCGTGATCTTCTTCTCGGCGCCCGCGTCGGTCAAAGGCTGCCGGAGTAATGGTGTGGCGGCCGGCCAGTGCATGCGCCCCAGTCAAAGGCTGCCGGAGTAATGGCGTTGGCGGCAGTGGCGCAGTAAATGCCCCGCCAGGCTACAAAAAGGCCCCCTCGCCGCTCGCCGATCTCCCCATTCTCGACGGCCACCTCCTCGCCCTCACCGCACTCGCTCTCACCGCCCTCGCCGCACTCCACCTAGACACGATGACTCACCGGTTCCGTGCCTGCCGCAACTCACCGTTGTACTGCCGGCCCGCAGCCGCGACGCGTGGCCACAGCGACGGCGACAGTGACGGTGAATTCCACTACGAGGAGAACGAGCAGCCGGCGCAGGAGGAGACGGCGCCCGAGCAGCAATCAGCGCAGGAGGCGGCGCCCGAGCAGCAGCCGGCCCATGAGGAGGCGGCGCCCGAGCAACAACCGGCGCAGGAGGAGGCACAGGAGGCAGCCAATCTGGCCCGAGCAGCACATGGCGTGCCACTCGTTCGAGACCTGGCGCAACGAGGAGGCATTCCACCGGGTCCGCGCTGGCCTCGAGCAGGCGGCGGCAGCGGCCGAGGCTGCCGCTGTTCAGGCATCCGTAGAGACCCACCAGAGGGAGGAGGCGGAGCGCCAGGCCTACCGGCAGCTCACCGCAAACGCTGCGTCGGATGAGCAGTAGGCGCTCGTCGCGCGGTACGAGAGCGACCGGCGCAAGGTGGCCCTGCAGAGCGAGAGGCGCAACCGCCATCCCTCCGTGCAGGCGCAGCTGCACCGGCTGCGGATGCAGGGCAGGGCGGAGCGACGCTGGCTTGCCACGGTGGCGAACCCGTAGACAAGCGACCCACCGCCCTTCGCCGAGAACGACCACGAGGTTGGCCCCTCCAACAGGCCGGCCTACGACGACTGCGAGGAGGACGACGTCTATGAGGAGGGCGACGTCCAGACCGGGCGATCGCGGCGAGCCGTAGTTTCTAAGTTTTTTTTTAATGTTTTTAGCTAAATTTCTGTCAAAACCTATGAATTTGCGTCGAAACAATAAAATTGCGTCGAATCTATTTGTTCGAATTATTTTGAGCCGAGTGTTGGGCTGGGGGCGACTGGAACCCTGCCCCCTCAGTTTCCAGATTAGCGTCGTTTGGCGCCGCGGCGGCACCAAAACAGCGGCGTTTGGGGCCCTAGGGGGACGACACGGCTGGAGATGCCCTAAGCACGAGCCGTAGCCTAGCCCAGTTGTTGCCCCCTGTCACTCCCGATGGCGTACCTGGTTCGAATCCCCCTTCTCACCCTTTATTGTTTTCTAGCGAAATAAAATTAATGGGCCGGCCAAAATGTACGCGGGCCTATAGTCGACCTATAGTGCTTGCGAGGCTTGAATCCCTCCTTCCCCTCATATTTTCTTACCTTTTCTCTTTAACCTAATGGGTCGGCCCGCTTAGGCGATATATAGTGCATGTGGCATCTTTTTCTAAAATTAATACGATGAGGCTCTTCCCTCAGCGGTTAAAAAGATCGAATTCTCTAGAGTTTGTATACCTTAATAATGCACTAATTTCCAGGTTTAAGCTCTTCACCACGGTTCATCAGTCCCACAATGTTCATCTGACGACCTTCAGAAATAACCGTTTATCTGGACAGTACTGTTAATGAGCTTAACTGAATAGCTGAAATGAATCGCAAAAGGGTAACAGGCAGTACTGGACGACGAATAAATAAGATGCAAACACTGTGCGGGAGCAGCAGTGGCACGAATACACAATAACGGCATTGTTCTTTGATCCATGACATCACACTTCAAATAGCACAGAGAACTGTCCACAAGGAAGAGATTAGCCAAGCAGTTACTCCAATCTATAAATTAAGAAGAATATAGTTAACCAGTTAGCCTACTTAAAATCAGGCGAAAACTGATACAGGCATTTACATTTTTTTCGTTCATGATTCACATGGGACAGTATTCAACCAAGAAGATTCCAATTTTCTAACACATAGACAAGCATGAACACGAATCAAACACTGTACGAAAGTGTACCACACACCTCGACACAACATTCTCTTATACAAAGAGGTCTCAAGGTCAAACCGCCACTTTTTTGTACATGCCAGAAAAAACACACAGTGGTGTTCCAGGCCACCATTATCCGAGAAAATCGCACTCCCGGATTCTACTCAGTATCTAAACGTCTAGTAACTATACTGCATCAGTTCAGAACACAATCCAGGCAATATCTAAGGTACAAGCACCAAGCGGGAACAAGGTCAAACACAGGTTCACGCAAGAGGATCTTTCGTCAAGTCCTTGGGCCTGTCCACCGGAACACCCCGAGCCCCCACAATCTTCCTTCTCAGCTCCTCGGCCTTGCTCAAACCTTTTGCGTACTCCTTGGCGATGGTACTTAAGCGCCGCTTTCCGGCCATAGTTCTCATCCGCTTCTCGAGCATCTGCTTTCCTTTCTTGAAGCTGCACATAGAGCTTCTGGAGTTCATAGTTCATGGCAGTTGTACCATTATCTCGGGAGTGAAACTTCCTTTCAAGCCTTGGAACAATCTTCCCCTTGGCATCCGACCTATTTGCGCCTGGCCCGTAAAGATCAATCACCTGCAGACATCAAGCATTAGCATGCACTTCAAGTATGTAAGGCCAAAAACAACAGCAAAAAATGGTTGGGGCACTCAAGGAATGAATGAGTATAGATAGCTTCATTGGTTAACTATGCATAGTACTCACAAGTCAGAGACAGGTACTTAATTCTCCTTTCTAGATCTGATAGTAAAATAGCACAATTTAGACTCATTCAATACGTCCACGGTCAAACAATAATCATGGACAATAGCAAGCATATTTCTATTTTTTGGAGAGATGGCAGACATAGTTCTTATGCCTGCATTTTTTTGAAACAACAGAGGGTAACCGAACAAGGTAGTTCCTATCCGAAACTGAAATTTCTTGCCTCATGGTATTGTTAACAGTTCAATCAAGGCAACATTCTGAACCATCTAAACTATGAATGTTTCTCGAGTCCAGCCAATTATTATTCCATCCCAGTATGTATTCAGCACCAAAATTGGGCACATTTATGTAACAGGCAGATCACAAAATTTCCCTGCTGAACCCAACAGTACAAACCTAAAACTTTGCATTGCTTTAAACGGCAATATATGCAACTATAATAGGCCTAATCACCAAGTTGGAACTTAGATCCAAGCGGCATTAGCATGGGGCCTAGTTTGTTAGTACGTTCTCATTAGACTGTTCTCTACTCGGTAATAAAAGAAATTGCATGATCAATTCTCCTTTCTAGAGCTGATAATGATAAGCAGTATGTTGGAACATAACCTTCCAAGTCAAATATGAGTATACCAGAGGCGAACCTAAAGCAGGACTAGTCAGATATGATAATTAATGGTATAAATTGTTATCTTATGCAGATTATCTTCAGGACTACAGCTATACTCCGTACTTGGGTACTGCTGTAGCGTGTGGAGCACCGGGACCTTTTTATGGAGGTGTGTACCAGACTGGAGACTACAGTTAGGGACTTTTTATCCCAGCATGGATGACAACATAATTTACGGATCGGTACTCCACCTCCATAGGCGTTGTTACTTGCTTTTGCACTTCGTCTTCGTTTTGTTCCTTTTCTTTCTTTTGCGGCTGTGTGCATCTTGTTATGCAGAGGCTGGATGTATACCATTACTCTAACTAATATAATATCCCTTTATCAAAAAAAAAAATATGATAATTAAGATCTGAAATTCTGAATGAACTGTCTAGGGGAACCTTGTAATGAACTCATGCAACATATGTATGGAAGTATAGATACTATACCAGAGGTCAGGATTATGAACAGAGGGTAACCAACAAGGTATGAAATTGCTTGTTTTTGTCTCGGATTTTCTATGAACAGTTCAACAAAATTATGAGCATATATACCTAGAGACCTAGAAACCTAGAAACCAGCTAGTGCTAGGTGTTAGACAAACATTAAGATTCTACACTATCTCGATAGTATTTATACTTGGCTTAGAGCATCTTCACGGGCACCCCCAAGGCCCAATGGGGGTCCGGACCAAAAAAAGCCGCAGCGGCACCCCCCAAACGTGTCCACCCGCCAATTTTGTGTCCGGGCGCCCCAGCCCACCCGCCAAACTTGGGGGCGTGCCTGGGGGCGCCGGACATTGCCCGGTCACCCCACCCGACAGGTGGCCCACGCCCGTCAGTGAGACAAGCTGCCCCCCCTCCGGCGTGAGTTAAGGCGTCGTGCAGGCGGCTGGTGCGCGTTAGTGCCGCTCGCCAGTTCCCAATGCGATGGGACGCCGGCCTGCAGCACGCCAGCAAGTTACACCGGTGACACGACGCGATGCTTCCGGTGCTGGCGTTGCGCCTTCCCCACGCGAGGCGTTTACGGCGTCGCCGCAAGGATAAAAGGTGTCCCCTCCCCCTCGCTGTGCACATCCTCTAGCCTCCCCTCCCCCTCGCCTCGCCGTGCACATCCTATCGACGTCGACACCGTCTTCTGCGGCAGCACCATGGCCAACAACTGGGAGGCCTCCGACTCCAACCTGACGAGCGGGCGCACCCTCAACACGAAGGGCGCCTGGGAGCTCTACCGGTATGGTCTCCTCGCCCCTCCAGACTGCCGCATCCCGAAGGAGTGGCACATCTCCAATGGCGGCCTCGTCATCCCACCGGTCCCCCGAACGGCGGAGCAAGTTCGGCGCTACATCGCAAGGCGTCGCAGATGGATGACGCCGGCAGAGCGCCGCCTCCCCGAGAACGACGACGGCCAGCCCAATTGGGGTCGATGGATCGATCGCTTCGAGCAGGAGCGGCAGGCCGTCATCGAACTCGTCGACGGCCCTAACGTGCTCCTCTCGCGGTGGAACGCCATCGGCCGCCGCCGCTGGTGGGATCGGATTGGCCACGTTGTGGACAGCGCGATCAAAGCCGCGAGGCAGCACACCGTGATGGGGAACATCCTCCCGCTCCGGCTGTTGCCGCTACCGCCGTCGCGGCGTGCCCCCATCGATCGAGCAGAGGCGAGGATCCCGAGGCATCGTCATCCGTGACGGTTCACCCTGCCGCACCTCTCCCTGTCGGCGCTCTCCACCTCGGGGTCACCTTTTCCTCCGCCAACAGTGACCGGAGCCATAGCCCGGAGCCACAGGTCAAGGAGGAGCCATAGGTCGACGACCCGTACTTGTCGTCGTTATCGCAGCCCCGGTCTTGTCGCTTCCATGGCCATGTCGGTGGCCACGTTGGAGAAGGAGGCGCCGGGTTGGCTGGCGACGATACAGTCCACCGCGGTAGATGCATCCGGGAGCCGCGGCGGTTGCAGCGGTGCAGCCACGACCACCTCCAGCACACGCACCACTCGCGTAGGCCCCTCCTCTAGCGACGTCGGCCCCTCCTCCAGCCACGCCGGCGCCTCCTCCAAGGGGAAAGTCGTCGTGCTTGACGCCAGCGATGAAGACGACTCGTTTGACTGGAGCGATGACGAGTAGGCTAGGGTTAGGGTTAGGTCTGCGGCGGCGCATTTGCAATTTTATTCAAATTATGTAAAATTGTCGGGGGGTTACCCCCGAGTAGGGGTAAGGCAAGTGCTAAAGGCAAGGTCAAGGTGTTGTTTGACCGGGTAGATGGCTACCCGGTACTTGCTACCCGGTAGGTTTCTATCCGGTCGTACCCACCAATGGCCAAGAGGAGAAATCAAGGAAGTTATGTTCGTCCGAGTAGAGGAGTTGGTCCGAGTAGAGGGAGTGCTTTCCTACTCGGGCCAGAAGTCAATGGAGCCGTTCGCCAAGAGATCCCGCATATCCTGCGTCTGTACCGGCGTGCGGTTCAACTTACGGAGCGCGTGATTATCCGTGCTACGGCGTGGCTACAGTGCGGTAGGCGCCTGTCAAGTCCTGTCACTGATAGAGGGGACAGGACAGGTCTAGGGGCCTACCCTATCTCACTGACAAGGTGGACAGGTCCCATCTCCGAACGGCGCGACGACTTATCGCACCCGCGTCAGCGAGAAGCCGGAGGCGTGCTCTGTTCTGCAGTGTGCCTGTCCCATCAGTCGTACCTTATAGTCTTTTTCTATTCGGCTGGGCACCAGTATATAAGGTGCCCTGCCTCCTCCTGCGCGAGGGACGTTACGCAAGAGATCATTCGTTACTCGAGCAAGTGCTGGTAGTAGAGAGAGCAGAGAGTGGCTACTCGGCTGAAGGCCTAATTTGTACTGTGGCTACTCGGTAAACACACATATAGAGAGAAAGGCAGGAGTAGGGGTGTTACCTCCACACGAGGGCCCTGAACCTGGGTAAGATCGTGTTGTTTGCAGTGCTTGAGACATCCTACACGCGGCTACTCGCTGTGTGATGCCTCCCCGATCACCTCCAGCGTCCATCGGCCCCAACCTTTAGCCATCCTATGGCATCTGCCGTGATACCACCACGACAGTTGGCGCCCACCGTGGGGCTACCAGCGGCGCTGGCTGGAGTCCATGTTCGGAGGGGACTCATTTCTGCTACGGGGGACCGTGTGGTCTATGGCCTTGTCCACAGATTCGGCTCCTTCGACTTCGTCGCCGACAACGCCGGAGATTTCGGCAGTAGACCCATCCCGGCAGGCGGCTCGGTGATCTCCTTCGGCATGCACCTGGTCTACGTCGCCACCACCGTCATCCGCGAGTTCCCAGAGGTGGTGCTCGTCGCGGAAGATCCTCCTGCTGTGCTGATGGCTAGGTTGAGACTCCAAGTGCAGAGTGTGTAGCTAGTGGCAAGCCTTCTTCCCTACGAGGGTGACTCGAGGGTTTATATCGAACTCTTGGGGAGCCAGTATTTCAGCAGTTGTCTTCCAAGCTTCCTCCAGGATCCTGCAAACAAGTAGAGAATTTTGTGCCCTCAACCTCACCAAGTGGTTGTCAAGCACAAGGTGTGAGACTTCTAAATTGCAATGCAAAACTGAAAGTAAATGTGCAATAATTAAATCTACTACTAAATGCAAATGAGAAAATAAATATGCAATGGATTGTTTTTGTATTTTTGTGATGCAAGTGGTGATGGAGATAATGTAAATTCGAATTGGAGATGCAAGTAAAGTAAAGTGCAAGTAAAGTAAATTGCACCAAAGTAACTAGAGTGTTTTCTTATAATTAAAATAGGACCAGGGTTCATGGTTTCACACTTGCATTCTCTCAAATAAAGTGGTAGACGGTGGACATAAAGAATTACATGTGAGATTACAATAACATGTTTAACATTGAGTACTTTCATATGGGCATCACGTCCTAGCATAGAGATCTCTACGGTCATATTGATCCCTCTTATACTCCACCAAGATGCGAAATAAATCATAACACCTCGATAATTAAGGAAAAACTAGAGTATAGCTTTAAGCAATGTGACATGAAGTTGAAGTAAGAACTTGCTAGATCTAGTCATGGAGATTGATTAGTGTCACTTCAAATCCCCGGTAACAAGGTACTCCTTTTTATCCCTAGTGAGGTAACTAAGAAAGGTTTAACAAAAACCTAAGTGGATCGCTGAACTTCTATCACTTTCACAACACTAGTCACCCCCCGTTACTCCAACTAATGCACTCATCACCCCACACACGCTCTCAAGAACTAGATTGATCAAAGCTAGCAAATAAGAACGGTGTACATAAGATACATCTACTCAAATAACTCAAGAGAAACAATTGCAATCTCAGATTCAATAACTCATAGAAAAGATCCACCACATAGGAATTACAACGGTGCCCGTAATCATGTGAGGCAGCTCATACGGATCTAATTAGTGAAGCACATAGAGAGAGAGATACACGTGCTACTTTCACAAACCCATAGCCCTGGGGTGGACTACTCCCTCTTCATGGAGATGTCGATGGAGATAACGTTGGAGGGGTAGGAGATCACACCGGCAGCGCCCCGCCAGAGTTTTCCCCCTCCAATCTGGAACTCCAGGTCTCTGTTTTGGTGTTTCGGTGTTTCGGCGGCGCTGCCCTCCGTAAGGGTACGGGGACCCTTTTTATAGTCGGTTTTAGGTCAAGACGGAGTCGGTAAGTCGAAGATGGAAGGAATTGGAGCCACAGGGGCCAAAAGGGGGCCTCTCACGCGGCCAAGGAATCTGGCCGCGTGGAGGGTCCTCTTTTGGGCCTCCTTGCCCAATTCTCGTGGATCCTTCGCCCGCAAGTCTTCTCCTTCCAAAAAATGACCCCCGCAGATTTTCAGGTGATTTCGCGGAAGTTTGCCCCCTGAAACGTCAAAAATATAGAAAACGGGGTTTCTGACAGGCAGGGTTAATTCCATAAAAGTTGGGGGACTTTGTAATTTAACCTCAAAATATTATAAAACATTGAATTATACCCTTATATGATGCAATATGTAATAGAAAACCATGTGAAAATATGCAAAATTCATCTATGCATTTTACATGCATCATGTGCTCGCTGCCCGCGGGAAGCCAACTGGCTGCTCTACGGACAGCGTGGAGGTGATGATGACATGCCCGACTACCGATGCCGGGAAGGGCGCGGCCGCTACCGCGGGAGTCATCGAGGAGCCTGCTGGCCCAAGTGCTGCCCAGAAGGTTCACAAGCCCTACGAGGCGCCCCACAACATTCCGGGTTACATACCTCCTTCCACGACAACGACGATACCGGCATCCGCCGTGCGGATGGGCATGCCGCCTCCCACCAAGCTTGAGCTCATGGCCATGAGGGCGCAACTCGACCAGCAGCGTCAAGCGCTGCTCACGGAGCACCTGGAGCTGGAGAAGGTTAGGCTTGAGCTTAACCTAGACCAAAATGAGTACAACAGGGCCCACGACTTTACTCCTGTGGTTAGGAAGCCTAGCAAGCTAGGCGCTACTCGTCGCAACTTAGGCGCTGAGATGGCAGTAGTTGGTGGAGCCGCTAGCCAGTCTGCTAGTTTAAACACTGCTACAAGGCCCAAGTATAGTACCCCCGCCAAAACACTTAGGGCTGCAGAGGCTGTGACTGCTGAGTTGCCAAATCTCGCCGGCGACGCGCCCGCTAGGCAGCAGGAGAGGCTCAATGAGCTAGTGCTAGAGGCTGCTAGGCAGAATGAGGAGTTCCGGAAAGCCAATCCGAATGCTGGCGCTTCTCAGATTGTGCACTCGCATGTGGTCAGATCTACGGATACGGCCTCATCGCCGCTTCCCGACAATGAAAGGGACTAGAGTGTGCACTCTAGGAAGACTAGATAGATGCAGGTGTACGACCCGGTTGTCGCCGCAAAACAGCACGCTGTGCCGCGGCAGCCCGGTCAGAAACACAACTCTGCAGGAGCGGGCTATCAAGCCAATAAATCTCACATCAAGGGACAAGATGGAAATCATGCAGGACCTTCTCGGCATCCTGCCGCTCAGCCTACTCGGCAGAGGACACAGCAGCCAGCTGCAGCACAGCCGCGTGCGGCTGCGCCAGCAGCCAACCCGGTGGTGCAGCCTGCAGTTGTGCAGGAGAACAGATATGATGATGGCTACTCGGCGATGGGGCTAGCCGGCTATGCTGACCCAAGAGATGTCACTGACCGTCTGGGTGACCGCATGTTGGAGCCCAGTGATGCAAGGGACAAGCTGGACCGTATCAATCGGTCTGCGCAACTCGAGAACAGGGGGCCGCCTGGCCCAGATTGCTTTGGTCGCCGCATCATGGAGGAGCCATCCGTGAGCCATTTCCAGCTGGCTAGGGGGACCAAGTGCTATGATGGCAGCACCAAGCCGGAAGACTGGCTGAGTGACTATGTTACCGCTGTGCATATCGCAGGTGGCAACCGGAGATGGGCTGTGCGGTATGTTCCGCAAATGCTAGAGGGTCCAGCTTGGACTTGGCTCAACAACCTGCCCAAGGACAGTATCAACTGCTGGCTAGACTTCTCGGAAGCCTTCATCAGCAACTTCACCAGCACGTACAAGAGGCCGAATAGGCTGCAACAGCTATCCGCTTGCAAGAAACGGGAAGAGGAGACTGACCGCGAGTATCTTACTCGGTGGAGTACTTTGAGGAACACCTGTGAGGGTGTGAATGAGGCCCAGGCCATCACTTGGTTTGCTCAGGGCTGCAAGCATGGCAGCATGTTATGGCAGAAGCTGCAGCGCGAGATGCCGAGTACTCTCGCAGAGACGATCAAGATTGCAGATATGTATGCACTCGGTGACCCAACTCAGCCTCTGCTTGATTCTCCTGAGCCGAGAAGGAAGAACTATGACAACAACAAGTGCAATGATTTCCTCACCAAGCGCAGAGGTGACCGGATTGATACTCGGTATGATCCCGACGAGGTGAATGCTATGACTACGGCTGCTGGGAGTAGCCAAAGGCAAAAAACTGCTGGAGCCCAGTACGGGCAGAACCAGAACCAGGGCCAAGGCATCAAGAAGCCGTACAACGCTCCCCAGCAGGGTAGCGGCAACCCGGATCCAGCTCCGAGCTTCATCTTTGAGAACATGAAGGTTGGGCCGTGCAGCTTCCATACTCGGCATCCGAGTAGGCCAGCCAACCACACTACCCGGTAGTGCAGCTGGTGGGACCTGATCAAGAATGAGGACCTGCCTCCTCCTCCTCCTCTGCCAGCTGCGAATGCCAATGTGCAGCCTATTCGGGCAGCTGCTCCCAGGCCTGCAGTGTTCCCAAGAAGGGAGAATGTGAACCAAGTGGCTCAAGGAGCCAACCGCAACTTCAACAACTACAGCAATGGCAACCGCAACTTCAACAACAACAACAACGGCAACCGCAACTACAACAACAACAACCGCAACTACAACAACAACAACAACAACAACAACAGGAACTTCAACAACAACGGCAACAATGGTGGGGAAGACCGCAACCAGTACCAGGAACACCATGAGAGCTACATGATATTCGTCACTGAGCCCGCCGACAAGCAGTCACCGCACAGGCGTGCGATGGAGGTCAATGCTGTGATCCCTGCTGTGCCTCACTACCTGCACTGGTGCAACCAAGAGATCACGTGGTCAAGAGCTGATCATCCTAGGGTGATGCCCAATCCGGGTAGCTATGCTTTGGTGGTGGATCCCACCTTCTTGGGTACTCAGAAGAATGTCAGGTTCAGCAAGGTCCTGATAGACAACGGCAGCAGCATCAACATCATGTACAGAGACACACTGGAGAAGCTCGGCCTTGCCGAGAACATGTTGCTACCCATCAGGACCACGTTCCATGGCATTGTGCCGAGAGTATCTTGTGCTCCAATCGGCCGCATCTGGATGGATGTACTATTAGGTACCAGGGAGAACTGCCGCACTGAGAGCCTGCAGTTTGAGGTAGTTGATCTTCAGAGCCCCTACCATGCTCTACTCGGTAGGCCTTCTCTCAGCAAATTCATGGCCTCTACCCACGCTTCCTACCTGAAGATGAAGATCCCTGGTCCCAATGGAGTCATCACCATATCGGGTGATTACAAGAGGTCTTTGGAGTTTGCCTCTGCTAGTTCTCAGCTGGCGGAATCCATGGTCATTGCGGCCGAGAAGAAGAAGATGTATGAGGTGGTGGCTATGGCGCAAGCAGCGCAAGGTGGTGCGCCTGGCATGCCGAGTTCCCAGTACAGGACTGCGTTCCAGGCGTCCCAGGAGACAAAGAAGGTCCAGGTTGATCCTGAGTTCCCAGACCGTGTTGCCATCATTGGCGCCGGGTTGGGAGAGAAATAGGAAAGCGAGCTCATCCACTTCCTCCGTGAGAACCGGGACGTCTTTGCCTGGTCTAATGAGGATTTGTCGGGTGTCCCGAGGGAGTTGGTTGAGCACTCACTACATGTTCGGCATGACGCCAAGCCGGTTAAGAAGGCTATGCGCCACTTTGGAGATGAGAGAAGGAAGGCTATCGGTGATCAGATCACCAAGTTGCTGATAAGCAACTTTATTATGGAAATGTTGCATCCGGACTGGCTAGCTAACCCGGTGATGGTTGAGAAGAAGAAGGAGGACCCCAAGGCCGATACCGCATGGCGCATGTGCGTGGACTACACCGACCTGAACAAGGCCTGCCCCAACGATCCATTTCCGCTACCCCGCATAGATCAGGTGATCGATTCCACTGCTGGTTGTGAGCTTTTGTCTTTCATAGATGCCTACTCTGGTTTTCATCAGATAGCTCTCAACTCTGCTGATCAAATAAAGACTGTGATGGGGGGATGCTAACCCGGTATGCCAAGATCCGAGGAATAACCCGGCCCAGAGACAGTGAGCAGGATACGGCTAGGGATAAAGATGTTTGTGGAGGCCCAAGCTCGTGGGCCTAGTGACCCGGATTGTGGGTGTTGTAAAGGAAAGTTAGGGTTAGCGCGCCGTGTCTGGGTAGGACCCGGGTGTGCCTTGTAAAGTAAGTTAGGGGGTACGAGAGCTATATAAACCGACCCCCGGGTATAGATTGAGAGAGAGATCTAAGAACCTTAGCAATATCGTGTGGTATCGAGTATCCAGTGTAAACCCTAACCGAGTTATTGTATCGAGAATAGAGATCCGGCGACTTCGATTGCCGGCTGTCAGATCAAGTTATACCATGTCTTCCCTTGAGCTAAACCCTCTCCCGAACGCCTGTGTCGACTTGCCCCAAGATCAGTTACCCCTGGTAACATCTGCCGTGATTATCCCACGACAGTTGGCGCCCACCGTGGGGCCTGCGTCCAAAGGTGTTCACATCACGGGAGAAGCTCGGAAGGGCGTGGAGGATCTTGTCATTGGCGAAATCTACATCGACCACGAAGAAGAAAAGTCGGTGGACGATCCCGGCTGGGGGCCAGAATCGGATCACCTCGGGTCCGGATTTATATTGACGATCGGCCGGATCAATATCTTCGTCGACACGGTACGAACGACTAATTTAAAAGGACAATATCATGTGCATACTACAGGAACTTCTAGCAGGAACAAAGAGACATCAAAGCAAGCGGCAAATTCGGTTTCATCAGCCGTGCCGGGATATCTTAGATGGGCAGAACAAGAGATAACGTGGAGTAGAAGAGATCATCCGGAAAAGGTGGAGCGTCCAGGAGTCTTGGCGTTGGTGGTCGCTCCACAGGTTAATGGTTACGAGCTGAAGAAGGTCCTGATGGACGGTGGAAGTAGCATCAACATCCTTTATTGGGAAACCTTCTTACGGATGAGTCTCAAAGAGTCCCAGCTGCAGAAAAGTTCAACAATCTTTCACGGGATCGTACCGGGTCACTCGGCGAGCCCCGAGGGAAGGATCACCTTGGAAGTTGCTTTTGGGGAATCGACGGATAATTATCGAGTGGAGTGGCTCACGTTCGAGGTGGTCAAGTTGCGCAGTCCTTACCACGCGCTGTTGGGGAGGCCGGCTTACGCCCAATTCATGGCTAGGCCGTGCTACGTGTATTTGCAGCTGAAAATCCCGGGTCCTAAACGGACCATCACTATACATGGGAACCGGGATATAGCGGCCGAGTGCGACGAAGGAGATTCAGTTATGGCCGAGCAGGCATGCAGGAAGGAAGAGCTCGAATATTACCGGTCTCAAGTAAACCCGGACGATAGAACAGCCTTGAAAAAGCCGAACACTGAGGATGAGAGAGCAAAATTCAAGGCAGCGCAAGACACCAAGAAGATAGATTTTGTCGAAGGGGATTCTACTAAGCAGTTTACCATAGGGTCTAACCTGGGAAAAGAGCAGGAGGGAGCGCTCGTGGAGTTCATTCGCTCGAATGCAGATGTGTTTGCCTGGACACCCAGCGACATGCCGGGTATCCCTACAGAATTGGCTGAGCACAGTTTGCATGTGGATCCCAAGTCCAGGCCCGTGAAACAAGGTTTGAGGAAAATGAATGAGGAAAGAAGGAAAGCTATAGGCGAAGAGATCGCTCGGCTACTGGCAGCCGGCTTTATTATGGAAGTATTTCACCCGGATTGGTTGGCTAACCCGGTTCTGGTGATGAAAAAGACCAACGAGTGGAGGATGTGCATTGACTTCACTAGTCTTAACAAGCATTGCCCAAAGGATCCGTTCGCGCTCCCAAGGATAGATCAGATTATAGACGCAGTAGCTGGAAGCGATCTGTTATGCTTCCTGGATGCATATTCCGGGTATCATCAGATTAAGCTCAAAATGGAGGATTGGGAGAAAACATCATTCATAACCCCGTTTGGGGCCTTTTGTTATAAAACTATGACATTTGGGTTGAAGAACGCTGGCGCAACTTACCAACGGTGTATTCAAAAGTGCTTTGAGGACCAAATCGGACGTAACGTCCATGCTTATGTGGATGACGTGGTCATCAAGACCAGGAAGGCGGAGACATTTATCGATGATCTAAAGGAGACATTCAAAAACCTGAGGAGGTACCAGATGAAGCTTAATCCAACGAAGTGCGTGTTCGGAGTTCCGGCTGGGAAATTACTCGGCTTCATAGTTTCCGAGAGAGGAATTGAGGCGAATCCAGATAAAATCAAGGCAATCCAGAGTTTGAAAAAGCCGGAGAACTTGAAGCATGTTCAAAAGCTCACGGGCTGTGTAGCAGCCTTGAGCCGGTTCATATCTAGACTCGGAGAAAAAGCAATACCCTTGTATCGGCTCTTGCGAAAATCGGATAAATTCGTATGGGACGAAGAGGCAGATGAAGCGTTTGAAGCACTAAAGAAGCAATTATCTGAAGCACCAGTACTAGCAGCGCCGGGTCCTAAAGAGCCTATGTTGCTATACGTGGCAGCTGGCCCCCGAGCCGTTAGCGCAGGGGTTGTCGTGGAACGCAAAGAGGATGGGAAAGGTTACCCGGTTCAGAGGCCGGTTTATTACGTCAGTGAGGTGTTATCAGAAGCAAAGCAGCGCTATCCGCATTGGCAAAAGCTGGTGTTCGGGGTCTTTATGGCTAGCCGGAAGTTGAAGCCGTATTTCCAAGAGCATCCGATAACAGTGGTTAGTTCAATACCAATGTCGGATATCATCAGAAACTCGGACGCGACGGGAAGAATAGCCAAATGGGCGATAGAGATGGGGGATTATCATATCAACTACGAACCCAGGTCAGCAATCAAGTCTCAAGCTTTAGTTGATTTCGTTAACGATTGGACACATACAGGCATGACTGCAACGGTTCCAAATTCCGAGTCATGGGTCATGCACTTCGACGGATCAAAGCAGTACGAGGGATCAGGAGCTGGAGTAGTGCTGACATCGCCCAAGGGAGACAAATTGAGTTACGTACTGCAAATTCACTTTGATTGATCAAACAACGTGGCCGAGTATGAGGCCCTGTTGCATGGTTTAAAGGTAGCCAAGGAAATGAACATTAAAAGGATACGATGCTTCGGAGATTCGGATCTTGTGGTACAACAGGTATCGGGAACTTGGGACAGAAAGGATGCAACTATGGCAGCATATCGCAGGGAGGTCGACAGGGTTGCCGGGTGCTTTTCCGGGTATGAGGTGGAGCACATAGACAGAAGAAAAAACGAGGCAGCAGACGCACTCGCCAGACTCGGCTCGCGTAGAGAGCCGGTTCCACCTAATGTGTTCCTGGACGAGTTGTGGCGACCATCAGTTAAAACCGAGTCTGAGGAAGAACTGGCAAATCAAGACCCGGATTTGGAGTACGTGGCCACAGTACATGCCATCCCCGAGTGGACAGAGCCATACCTGGCCTACCTATCACGGGGCGAGTTACCAGAACAGGAGGTATTAGCAAGACAAATTCTGAGGCGAGCAAAGGGGTATTCTATCATCAATGGAGAATTATACAAGAGAAGCGCAACAGGAGTCTTCTTGCGCTGCGTAGCGCCAGAAGAAGGCCGACAGATTCTCAAGGAAATACACGAAGGCGACTGTGGGCATCATGCATCTACAAGGTCTCTGGTGGCTAAAGCTTATCGACACGGATTTTTCTGGCTTACGGCTCTAGCGGATGCAGAACGTTTGGTAGCAAGATGTGACGGATGTCAAAGGTACGCTCGCCAAACACACGTACCGGCTATGGAATTACGGACCATCCCATTAACTTGGCCGTTCGCTGTCTGGGGTATGGACATGGTTGGTCCCTTCCATATGTCACCATGCAAGAAGACACATCTTTTGGTGGCTATTGACAAGTTTACCAAGTGGGTTGAGGTTATGCCAGTTACTAATTGCGAAGCGGCTACAGCAGTCAAGTTCCTGAAAAAGGATTATCTACCGGTTTGGGTATCCCCACAGCATAATCACCGACAACGGAACTAACATGTCTCTTGGCGAGATGGAGAAATTCTGTGGCAACAATGGCATCCGGCTTGATGTTGCATCAGTGGCTCACCCGCAGGCCAATGGGCAAGTGGAGAGAGCAAACCAAGAATTGCTTCGTGGGTTAAAACCACGGTTGCGAGTCCCCTGTGTTAGGGCTGCTGGCGCATGGGTCGAAGAACTACCTTCTGTGGTTTGGGGTATCAACACTACACCTAACAGGTCTACCCAGATGACGCCCTTTTTCATGGTATATGGTGCGGAGGCAGTGTTACCGAGCGACATTATCCACGATTCACCACGAGTATCAGCTTACGTCGAAGTGGAGAACGAAAAAACCCGGCAGGACGCCGTCGATATGCTAGAAGAGCAAAGAGAACAAGCCTTGGAGAGGTCAGCTATATATCAGCAAGATCTACGGAGGTATCATAGCCGGCGCGTGAAAACCCGGGTATTCCAGGAAGGAGACTTGGTTCTACGCCTGGTTCAGTCAAATGAGGGAAAGCACAAACTATCACCACCATGGGAAGGACCATTTATCATAAGCCGGAATCTGCACAATGGATCATATTACTTGATAGATGCAAGGGAAGAGTCGGCTACAGTCAATGACACCGCACACACCACTTCATCTATGCAAGAAAGAGATAGACCATGGAACGTGGCTCAGCTGCGTCCGTATTATACTTAGTAAAGACTATATTGGCAAGTGGAATTGCACGATGTAATAGGCAGCAGGTTTTCTGACGTACTCTTTTCCTATCCAGGGCACCTTTGGGGACTGGACGGGTTTTTAATGAGGCGGCTTGCTGACCTACATTTTTCATATCAAGTAAAGAGATGGTTATCAAGAAAAGAGATGGTTGTTATCAGTTTTTCATATCAAGTAAAGAGATGGTTATCAAGAAAAGAGATGGTTGTATCAGGTTATGTATTCTCAGTACGATGCGTATATCTAGGTCTTGGGGGCTGATCGCTTAAATAGCACAGTTACAAACTCAAAGACCCGGCCATGATGCCTATGAGTTATAAGGGCCGATTACTCGCAAACGAGTACGGCTACAATCTTATAACCGGACAAAGAAGTCCAAATTTCTTGGCTACTCTTACTTAAGCTCGACGTGACTCGCATTAAAGTGGCATGATTTGTTCGCTTACGATGGCAGTTAGTCATGAAACCCGACGGGAATTGGCTGGCTACGTCTTCGTATTGATGTAACAACATGGTATCCACGCGAAAGCCGGCTTACAGTACAAGACAGTCAAAAGGGTCATCTAAACCACAAGTTATGCAGAGTACAAGGCTGAATAGCTGGAAACTCAATGACTATTAAGCATAACTTCAAATCCGATGTGAAACAACTCATGGATCCTTGTGAAAATAGCAATAAGCATTTTGTTGCCTTTTCAAGATCAAGTGTCCTAGGCTCGGCAATCCGGGCCCGGTAGCTTGAAATCTTGAAAAGAACTGGCTTACTTGTATAGTTGCAAAAATGCAAATATCCGAGTCTTGGGGACTTGGGGACTTCGAAGCAAAATCCGCTTGTCAATACCCATGAGACCCGGAAATTGAGTTTTCACAAAAGGAGCAATAAATAAAACCAGATATCGAGAACAGATGAGCTTAAACTTATAAAGGTCGGAACAGGCATCGAGTATATCAAGGCCTTAGTGTGCATTACAAAATACTGGTGAAAAAATATCAAAGGTGCACAGGCGCACCGCCTAAAAAATGACTGTTTCAAAAAGTATGTCGACCGACTCACGCTTAAGAAGAGGCATCGGAAACCATATATCACTCGGCGCCCATCTTGGCCTTACCCTTGCCATCATTGGTGGTAGCAGCAACACCCGGATCGGCGGCGCCAGCCCCTGCAGGGGGCGGAACGACTGATGTTGAGGCAGCAGGAGCAGAGCCGGCTTCAGCTTGTTTCTTGGCAGCCTCCGCCCTTATCGCAGCAGGTTCCTCCTTCCACCGGGCCAGCATGTCATATGGTTCGGGAAGATCTGACTTAATTGCCACACCAGCAGCATCATAAGCGGGGACAAGAGTATTGACGTCCAGTTCATCAGTGATCACGCTAGCCGGGTAACGGACCTCTTTCTGCACAGCCTGAAAATCCTCCCGCGAGAATTTTGAACCATCAAGCTTGAATTCGGGGAAGCCGCCCATGAGCTTTGCCAGATCGAGCTTGGGGAAGTAAGCCTTGGCGAGTGATAGCCCCCGGGTCATTCCAACCCGGCAGGACGAGCGCTTCCAGTGCCAAATCCACTCAGGAATCGTGGAAAAGGCGTCCAGCATCCTCTTCAGGTCAACATGTCCTCTACCTGGCCACCGTAACTCTTCCAAGATCCATCTGGTTCCGGCACACAGCTGCCGGATAACATTCTTCATGGTCTTCAGCTTGGCAATATCATCCTCATCCGGCATGGCTTCATCCGGGCCTGGAGTAAAATGAATATATAAGCTAAGCATTTTTTGCTGTTGGTCAAAAGGATAAACCCGGAGAAGGAAGCATACCAAGCAAAGAACGATAGGTATCAGAAATTTCGACAGAAAGGCTTGTCAGGTCGTCTTCGGCTCGGTGAGCCCTTCTTCGATACTTCTTCATTAATTGCCTATTCCTTCTGGCTTCAGTCTCGGCCGCTTCGCGTAAAGATATCTCTTTTTCAACGAGCTTGGCGGCGTCCGCAAGTTTCTCCTCGTATTGAGTCACGTAAGACTGCATGGATGTTAAGAAAGCATTGGTCAAGTAGAAGAGCACAGTTATCAGTCATTGGCATAATAAAAGTACCGAGCAAGTCATGAATGAACTCCCTCGGAACTTGGGGACTGGACAAAGGTACAAGTAACATTAATCAAACTCACCTCGTGTTTGGTTATCAAAGACCCCAAGATATTTTCCTCGCTAGCCCTTAAGGCGCGCAGGGTCTCTAGCATCTGGGCAAAAGTTAACTCCTCGGAGCGAGTCCCGGAAGAGCCGGCAGCTTGATCATCTGGTAGGGGGGTTCCCCTTGCATTTGGAGTGGAGACCCGGACAGTCTGAGTGTCCGGGTTGGGAGGGCTCATCTTTGTATCTAGAATTTCTATCTCTTCGTCTACTGGTTCCGATAAGGAAGGAGATCCGACAGTTTGGGAAAGTGGATTGTTCAGAGGGCCTTGTTCCCGGTTAGTGGCCGCATCACCACCAGTTGCGGCGTTTGCGTCGTCAGTCGGCTTCTCCACCTGGAGGTTATCCGTTTCTGTGTTTTCCGGGTCACTGACGGTGACCTGAGCACTGAAAGAAAAATGAAAAAAGGCAGTTATTAATGATGACGGTGGCTCGGATGAAAGTTCGCTAGAGGCAAAAAGAAATAGTAAGGCAAAAACTTACCCGGCATTTACGGTGTAATCCGATGGGAGCTCGCCACTTGAAGTAGATGAGGTATTTGCAGGAACCACTAATGGAACCCGGAATTGCCCGGCACGTGGGTGGTTAGGAGAAGGATGGCGCTGAGGAGAGTTGGAAGAGCGAGATGGAGGAGCACTGCCACGAGGGACCGAGGGGGCGGAAATGCCCGGGTTAAGTGGATCTTCACCTGGGGAGCTCCGAGTTACCCTGCGCTTGGCTGGGAGGGAATCCTTCAAGCATGATGAATTTGATAACTGATGGTTAAGTCGTCGCATGACGTCAAAGGAGTAAGGTTCAGAGGATAATGAGGAAAAAGGAACCTTGGACACTGTCCCCCTGCCTTTCCTCTTGGCCCCGACTGTTGCCTCTGGGTCAGACTCGGTTCTCTCCGGGTCGTCTTCATTGTTTCCACCCTCGTCTTCTAGCCCTGCGAACCGGATGTGTATTCATTGGGAAAAAGACAGACGAAAGGAAAGTAATACAAGAAAAAGTATGCAGATCCTGGGTGAGTACCTTCGCTGTCGTCAGTCGTCTCGTCCTCCTCTTCTGGGTCTCTGGAGGGGGGGAGTGGGTCCACTCTCCAGAAGGGGTCATCAGCCTAAAGTAAAAAGATAAAGTTAAGGTTTAGAAGCAGTATCGAGTTGAAATGTGGAAACAAGTTATGAGTGCCGGGTATTACCGTTGGAGCTGGATTTTCCCGAGTAAACGGAGGTAACCCGGAGATGCCCTTTATCACCTCCAGCTTCTTTGCCAAGAGGCTCTTGATGGTCTTGATAGTGTCACCGGTCGCAAAGCTTTTGGAGGAATAGCGAAGTGCATCTCTAATGTGACCCGAATACTCGCACATCAATTTGGTGCGGATGGAATTAGGTTGGATTCGGAAGTCGACCCATGTCTTTATCAAATTGAGCCCTAGGAGGCCTTGGGCCGAGAGAATGGCTATTTTGGCTAGTGCAGGAAGGATTGCTTCCCTGTCCGAGTCTGGTGCGAAGGCACTGAAAGACTCGGAGGGTTTGAGGGGGGTCTCTGAGTAACCCGGCAGCTTCTTTTCGCTGTCGGAGGAGGTATCGCGGCAATAAAAAAAGGATAACTGCCAATGTTTGGCACAGGATTGCAGGTTGAGGGTTGGCATTAAAGAATTCCTACGGCGTTGGATGGATACCCCGCCGCAAGTGAGAAGCGCCCCGTCGCCGCTTTCGCGGCACGGTTTGCATTGGAATAACTCAGTGAAAAGAGTCAGGTTTGGTGGCATGCACAAATACGACTCAGATAGAACTATGAAGTGGGTGATGTTCAACATAGAGTTAGGCCCTATGTCTAACACCCGGAGTCCGTAGTGATCTAAGACCTCCCTAAAGAAAGGGTGACCCGGAGGGCGAAATCCTCGAGTCACGTGCTCTACAAAGCAGATTACCTCGTCTTCTGTGGGAGTGGGATGAGTTTCGTTACCCGTCACCCTCCAGTGGATGTCTTTCTGAGAGGGGAGGGTGCCTAACTCGGTTAGTTCGTCCAACTTGGCCTTAGTGGTTGTGGAGCGCCCCCAATTGGCGGATATGGCTTGGGTGGTCCTTGCTTGAGCCGGATGTTTTCCTTGCCGCTTGGGAGCCATGGGGTCAGCCTGCGAAACACAAAAAGAAAAAGATGTATGAAATAAGACCCGGGAATGTTGGAATATCCGAGTATAAGGTACCAAGAAGGTACGAAGTTGAGAGCTGTCCGGGTATTGAGCACACTTATGGAAATTGTTGCTCACTTACGTAGGAAAAGGTATTTGGGGACGACGGATGGTTGCCCATATTTATATCGCAAATGAAATATCTGGAAAAGGAGGGTTTTTCCGGGTGTTAATGCAATAAGCGGAAAACGGCGGAGGAACGGATCTAGATGGAAAAGTTCGCGGATAATTTTTAAGCAAAATTGGTGATCAATAATGATTGGAGGATCATTTGTGACTATCAGGCAGGTGATTAAAGTGTTTGGCAAGCATCGAATCAATCTAATTCGAGGCAATCGGACAAATAGCTTGCGGGTTGACCTAGATCTGATCTTGGATGAACTGAAAATTGCGAAGCTGAATTAATTGGCTGCGAAGAGCTTACCGAGGAGATTGGGGCCAAGTGTGATGGCGACGAGCGGCGTGGCACGAATGGGAGGAATAGAGGTATAAAGGTGGCGCTTGGCGGCGGCACGAAACGATTCGAGGACGAGCGCGGCCGCTGTTGATCCTGCGTTGGTAGCAGGCGCGAGTTCCTCACGGTGGTGCTGTGAAGGTGTTAGGAGCAAGGAAGAAAAGGGGGAGTTGTGGCGTGGTGATGGGCTTAGGGTTGCCCTCTAAGCGCTATTTATAAGGCAAGGGTGAGCTTATCTCAACGGCCCGAAACCGGAAACCGTGGGGTAATGGTTATCTACAAAGATTTCGCAAGATACGTGTAGAACATTGGGCAAAGCATTGGGTTAGAAGAAGGAAGGGGTTCGCCCGTGATGACAGGACTGGTTGTCAAGTGTGAGATCTTGGCATTTCTTATTGCGGTCTGGGCCTGGGGATTTGAACTTAAGTGTTTGGAAGAAAGGTCCGGGTTATTACATGGCCTCCATGGAGTAAGGCCTAGCAGAATATCAAAGCATCTTAACTCGGTTTCCATGTGCCCGCATGATCGATATCTTCTCAGGGAATAGCAAGCGCTTCAAGGAGGTCCGTGAAGCCCAGGCTATTCTGGGGACTACTGATGGGGGGATGCTAACCCGGTATGCCAAGATCCGAGGAATAACCCGGCCCAGAGACAGTGAGCAGGATACGGCTAGGGATAAAGATGTTTGTGGAGGCCCAAGCTCGTGGGCCTAGTGACCCGGATTGTGGGTGTTGTAAAGGAAAGTTAGGGTTAGCGCGCCGTGTCTGGGTAGGACCCGGGTGTGCCTTGTAAAGTAAGTTAGGGGGTACGGGAGCTATATAAACCGACCCCCGGGTATAGATTGAGAGAGAGATCTAAGAACCTTAGCAATATCGTGTGGTATCGAGTATCCAGTGTAAACCCTAACCGAGTTATTGTATCGAGAATAGAGATCCGGCGACTTCGATTGCCGGCTGTCAGATCAAGTTATACCATGTCTTCCCTTGAGCTAAACCCTCTCCCGAACGCCTGTGTCGACTTGCCCCAAGATCAGTTACCCCTGGTAACATCTGCCGTGATTATCCCACGACAGACTGCCTTTATTACCCCGTACGGGGCTTATTGCTATCGTGTCATGTGCTTTAGGTTGCGGAATGCTGGGGCTACCTATCAGAGATGCATGCAGAAATGCTTGCATGATCAAATTGGCAAAAATGTGCAGGTGTACGTAGATGACATTGTCATCAAAACGAATAAAACACATACTCTGCTTAGTAACATTGAGGAAACATTTGCCAACTTGCGCAAGTACAAAATGAAGCTGAATCCGACTAAATGCACCTTTGGCGTCCCGGCTTGCAAGCTACTCGGCTTCTTGGTATCCAGTCGGGGCATTGAGGCCAATCCTTCAAAGATAAAAGCTATAGAGAGCATGTCTTTGCCGAGATCACTGAAGGATGTGTAGAAATTCACTGGTTGCTTGGCTTCTCTGAGCCGTTTCCTGGGCAGAATGGGAGAGAAGGCCTTGCCTCTGTATCAATTAATGAAGAAGAGTGACAAGTTTGTCTGGACACCGCAAGCTGATGTAGCATTCAAGGAGTTGAAAGCCATGTTGGGTAGCGCTCCCATCCTGGCTAGTCCGCTACCCAAAGAGCCAATGCTGTTGTACATTGCTGCAACCAACCGAGTAGTCAGCGTGGTGATTGTGGTGGAAAGAGAAGAAGAAGCGGCCAGTATACTATCTCAGCGAGGTGCTATCCAGCTCCAAGCAGAACTACCCGCATTACCAGAAGATGACTTACGGCATGTACCTGGGCGCCAAGAAGCTGAAGCACTATTTCCAAGAGCATCCCATCACAGTGGTGAGTTCTGCTCCCATCTAGGACATCATGGGAAACAAGGAAGCAAGTGGCAGAGTAGCCAAGTGGGCGATTGAGCTAGCCGCGTACGCTCCTTCGTACGCAAGGCGAGAAGCCATCAAGTCACAGATCTTAGCAGATTTTCTGGTGGATTGGGCTGAGGTGCAGTATGAGCCTCCTTTGCCAGTAGCCAACTACTAGAAGATGCATTTTGATGGCTCCAAAGTGAAGGAAGGCCTTGGTGCTGGCGTGGTGCTCACATGACCCAAGCGAGATCAACTCAAGTATGTGCTGCAGATCCATTTCAAGGCATCCAACAATGTAGCAGAGTACGAGGCAGTGGTACACGGCTTGAAGGTGGCCAAGGAGGTTGGCGTGCAGCGCATCATCTGTTATGGCGACTCGGATTAGGTGGTGCAGCAGGTATCTGGCACCTGGGATGCTCTGGATGCCAACATGGCATCCTATCGGTTTCTGGTGCAAACCATGACTGGTTTCTTTGAAGGATGCGAGTTCCAACACATACACCGAGCAGAGAATGACGCAGCTGATGAGCTGTCCAAGTTGGGGTCTTCTCGGCAATACATCCCGGCTGGGATTGCCTTGGAGCATTTGAGAAAGCCATCTATCAAGCCATCCCCAACTCGGAGTCTATATTCGTTCCTTCTCTGCCAGGCAAGGAAGCTGTTCCCATGGAGATTGACTGGGAGGCTGCAAAAGAGAACCCGGGGACTGCCGTCTCCAACCCGGGGACTGGCCCTTCTTACTCGGGAAATATCGCATTCATTGAGGGGGTCCTTGCCGAGTGCTCGAGGACTCGGGGACTCGTCTCCAACTCAGAAGAGGTATTGGTGGCTGATCCAATGGAAGTGGACGAACTAGTGTTTCCCACGCGAGAGACACCGAGTTGGGCTATGCCCATATTATCCTTTCTAAAGGACGGCACCTTGCCGAGTGATGAGGTTACCGCGAGGAAAATTCAGAGAAGATCCAAGGGCTATACTATCTTCAGAGATGTGCTGCATAGAAGGAGTCCTACTGGCGTGCTGCAACGCTGCGTTGAGCCAGAGGAAGGAGAAGAAATTCTGGTGGAGATACATCAAGGAGAATGCGGACATCATGCCTCTTCTCGGGATCTGGTCAACAAGGCTTTTCGGCATGGTTTCTTTTGGCTCACTGCCTTGAAGCAAGCTGAAGATATAGTGAGAAAGTGCAACGGCTGCCAGAGATTTGCAAGTAAGATTCATATGCCAGCTTCCGAGTTGAAGACCATTCCCATTACTTGGCCATTTGCTGTTTGATGTCTGGATATGGTGGGTCCTTTCAAGCCGGCTAGAGGTAACATGACTCACATCCTGTTCATGGTTGACAAGTTTACCAAGTGGATTGAGGTGAAGCCTATTCGGAAGTGCGATGGAGCCACAACTGTGAGTTTTCTGAAGGATGTAATCCTGAGATATGGCTACCCGCACAACATCATTACTGATAATGGCACAAACTTTGCTGAGGGTGCTTTTGCGAGATTCTGCAAAGAGAAGCGGATCCGGCTAGATGTTGCATATGTTGCGCATCCCGCCTCCAATGGGCAAGTTGAAAGAGCAAATGGCATGGTGCTATCCGGCATAAAGCCAAGGCTGATTGAGCCACTGCTGAAAACACCTGGGTGTTGGCTAGACGAGTTGCCAGCGGTGTTGTGGAGTCTAAGGACTACCCCTAACCGGTCAACCGGCTACACACCATTCTTACTGGTATATGGAGCTGAGGCCGTGTTGCCCACTGACCTAGAGCATGACTCGCCCCGAGTAACCCTCTACACTGAGGCGGAGGCGAGAGAAGCTCGAGAAAATAACGTTGACCTGCTAGAAGAAGCAAGAGAGCTAACTCTGTCACGTTCAGCTGTTTACCAGCAAAACTTGAGGCGTTATCACAGCCGGAAAGTGAACCTAAGGGTTTTCCGAGAAGGAGACATGGTCCTTAGGCTCGTGCAGCGCACAGCCGGGATGCACAAGCTATCCCCTCCGTGGGAAGGGCCTTTCATTGTGAGCAAGGCTTTGCACAATGATGCCTACTATCTAGTTGACGCATAGGCACCTCAGAAGAACAGGCCGGATAGAGCAGGAGAGGAATCTAAGCGCCCCTGGAATGTAGCCCTACTCCGCCGTTTTCATTTGTGAGCAGAAAGTTGTATGTATCTCCTCAACCGAGTTAAAATTCTAGTAGGCACTCCGAATTCAAACTCGGGGACTGCCCTTGTCCAAATCTGTTCTGTGTTGTTCTACTCTGTTTTGCTTTGTCTACTCGGTTGCTCTACTTAGAATTTCATAAGTGTATTTAGTAATGTGTTTAAACCTAAGGGCCAACTCTTCGACTTCGCTGCTGTCCGCAACCCGGCTTCATGGCAAGCAAGAGAACAAGCCAGAGGTCAAGGAGCACACGAAAAATAGCTAAGGAGAAGAGAAGTGCAGTAACCGAGTAGAGTGTTCTTTACTGTTTTTTGTTGTCTTTTTTCGGCTAAGTGGTGGGCATCGTTACTATGAATCTTTCTAAGTGGCTAAGTATTTGAAACTCAATCTTTGAAATCTTGTGACTCGACTACCAAAAAAGCCACAAGTGGCAGGTAAGAGCTGAGACGAAAAGATAGAGTGGATAAAAAATGCAACTCGGGGACTTGCATAATAACGCAACCCGACATTGAGCCAGAGTTGCTAAAATATCAAACTTCAACTGGAATAAAACTGAGTAGCAACAAAGACATAAGTGTTTGGTTACATTTGCACCCGGCATCCCGGGGATCTAATAAAAGTTCAAAGGTAAAAAAATTTAGGCTTCACTCATTGGAGGTAGAGGTGTTGTCCGCGTTGGCGTTGGCAGCATCAAGGTTCGCGGAGGCAACATGATCAGAGGTTGCGGTGGCAACCGAGATGGGATCAGTGGTAGAGGTGAACGCAACAGACTGCGAGCTGGGCATCGGGTAGCCGCTAGTCGCGCCCTACTCGGGAGCCGGCTGCTGGATCACCATCTCGGTGGTGATGGTGGCCTCCTGAGCGCTGGGTTGCGGCTGCTCGGCTTGATGGAGGGATGATAACCCGGTAGGCTAACGCCAAGGAGTAACTCGGCCCAAAGGACGCTGCGCAAGACCCGGCTTATGGAAAGGGAGCTTCTAGAGGGCCCAGTAGTGTAGGCCTCGTAACCCGGATTGTGGGTTCCGATAAGGAAGTTTAGGGTTTGCAAGCAGTGTCCGGGTAGGATTCAGAGTACGCCTTGGATAGTAAGCCAGGGGATCCGGGCACTATATAAGCCGACCCCTAGGGTTAGGTCGGACGAGTTCACGAGATACACAAGCTTACGAGATAGAGATCGCGAGATATCGAGTGTCCATTGTAGCACGAGTATTGAGATAGTATATTCAGATCGTAGACTCGGCGACTTGATTGCCGGTTACCAGATCGCATATCACCATGGTTTCCCTTGAGCTAAACCCTCTCCCAAACACCAGAGTCGATTTGCCCCAAGACAAGTTACCCCCGGTAACGTCTACCGTGATTATCCCACGACAGTTGGCGCCCACCGTGGGGCCTACGTCCAAGGGTGTTTACATCACGGGAGAAGCTCGGGAGAACATGAAGAACCTCGTCGTCGGCGAGATCTACACCAACCCCGATGGAGAGAAGATGGTGGACGATTTTGGCTGGGGCCAGAGTCGGATCTGCTCGAATCCGGATCCGTCATCACGATCGGCCGGGTCAACGTCTTCGTCGGCATGGTACGTGCGTTCGGTTCAATCCCTGAGGATTTTGGATTTGATTCTGTGTCAGGAGAGGCCACCCACGTTCAGTCGGACGGAGAAGAATCAGTCGGGACGGTGGATCCGGCAGAGGAGCCCACCACGAAGAGGGAACAGCCGGAGGAGCCGGCATGGACCCCGCGTGGCCGGGTCATAAGAGAGGAGGATACCGAGTCTATCTTGCACCTGCTGGAGGACCGGTACGAGGAAGATAGCTGCGATGAGGAGGAGTATGAGTCTTCGCCAAGCATTGCGCGCCAGGTCGCGGTCTACACGACCCCTGCAACCAATCTCAATCAGGGGAACGTGACTACGGCCGCGGTCGGAGCGGCGCAAGCATTGGCCCAGCAGCAAAATCCGGCTGAAGGAAATCCGGTTCTGACCCGGGTTGACGGAGAGTCGGCTTCAGTCACCAGCCGAGCAGCGGATAGCGAGATGCAGGCAAATATGTTTGGGTTCCTGGCTCACAGGACGCCGGGGGCAGGTCCTTCGAATCCGCAACACCCGGCCCTGTTCAGTAACAATATTGTCTTGGACCCAACAGTGTTAGCTACTGTGATAACCCCGGAAAACGCCGCGGCACGTGCCAGGGACTTGGAGGTAGCACGCCGCGCGCTAGAGCAACAAAGAACAGATGTAGAAGCAGAAAAGCAAGGGGTAGCCACGCGCCAACGTGAACTGGACGCGCTGGAGAACCGGCTCCGAGCTGAGACAAGCAGGGTGCATCAGAGATACCAGACAAGATTACCGGCGATGGGTGGAGTCATAAACCCTAACGCACTATTCATCACACCCCAGGATCAGCCGATTCCGGCTGTGAATCAGGAAACTGTGCATCAACCGGCAACTGGAGCAGGACAGCCGGCAAACGTGCAGGCCGGGTTACCCACACTGCAGACTGGGGTCCCTGTCGGCAACGCAGCGCCGCCACCACCACCATCACGATTTCGTACACCACCAGGTCACTTCAATAACCCCATGCATAATGTATATGCCGCAACGTTAGCACTGAATCAGATCCCCGTAAGAGAGTCACCCCATGCGGAGCAGACCCGACGGGCGATCGATTTGTTGCACACGGCAGTGGCTCAGCAGGTTAATTACCCGGATAATAGGAGTGGAATGCATGGAACGCCTTATATCAGCCAGCAACATGGCAATGCCGACAATATGCAAACAAGTTCAGCGCGACGGAGGGCAGAGCAGTAGCAAATGCCGCCTCCTCCCCGCATGCAAGCAACACCGGCAGTATCAGCAGCGCAAGCTATTGTGGATAGTTCCAGAGCTAGGAGAGCCGCGGCCGGGTCTGCGGTGCATGGACCAGCAGTAGCGCCGCGTCCAGCCGTACCCCCCGCAGGATCACATGTTTCCCGGGTGAGACCAGTACCGACTAATCTCGCTGGGCCCAAGTGTCTGACGGATAACATAAGGGCTGAGCCTTACCCGGATAAATTCAAGGAACCGGGTAAAGTAGTGAACTATGAGCCGACTATGGATCCTGAAACATGGTTGAGCAGTTATGAGATGGCTATGTCGATTCGCAACGCGTCTGAAAACCTTCAGGCCAAGTTCATGTATTTAACGATGTCGGAAGGAGCAGCAAAGTTGTGGTTCAACAATTTACCGGAAGGATCTATCAATTCATGGGGTGAGTTGAAAACTGCGTTTATCAAGCACTTTAGCGGAACATGCAGGAAGTTGTTTACTATCGACGATCTAGAACGGTGCGTGCAAAAGAAGGGAGAGTCGGCGCGCAACTGAGTGCGCCGGGTTATGGAGATATTGCATTCATCTACAGATATTCAGCCGAAGGATGCGTTGCAAGCTATGGCCAAGACATGCAAGTATACGCCTTTGGTGCAGAAATTAACTCGCATGAAATCCAGTCGGAATGCTTCAGAAGTTACAATGGGAGAACTAATGGATGCGTGCAACAAACACGCTGCAACGGATACCACGGAAGAAGACGTTGATGACAAGAAGGCAAAAGCAAATACAGGCAATAATGGAAGAACCGGCAATGGATCTACGCCGGGTAACCATGGAGGTAACAATGGGAACAACCATAACAAGCGCCCGTTCGAGGGGAATTCCGAGTTTGTCGCCAGCACAGAAGCCGGGTCTTCAAGGCCCAGGGCAGAAGGAAATTT
Organism: Alopecurus myosuroides; assembly: GCA_028641055.1. Lineage (NCBI taxonomy): Eukaryota > Viridiplantae > Streptophyta > Magnoliopsida > Poales > Poaceae > Alopecurus > Alopecurus myosuroides. Next base: position 154,796,945 of record CM054061.1, on the reverse strand, counting down.
CAACGCAGGAAATCATAATGGAGGAAATTATCAAGGGCCACCAAGGCCGGGCAACAACTGGGATATCTTCAGAATGGCGTGCCCGAAACACAGCAGGAACGGAAGACCAGCTAACCACACATTGGAGCAATGTGCGGATTTGCAGAGATGGAAGAACGAGGAAGTGAACAAGGCTATGCGAGGTGCAGGCCGGGGAGGAGGACCGGGTCCGGGTGGAAACCCGGGCAACGGCCCACCCCCAGCAGGCAACCCGGGAGTTGGGAATCCGGGTAATAACCAGGGAGGAGCTGGAGGCTTCCAAGCCAACCCCAAGCAATTGGGCCAATACCACGTTCACACCACAGGAATTTCTAACAAGGATAGAAAGATACTAAAGAAGGCAGTAAACTCGGTTTCCTCGGCTGTCCCGAGATACCTGAGGTGGTCCGAACAGGATGTAACATGGAGTAGAAGAGATCACCCGGAAAGAATAGAACACCCGGGAGTCCTAGCATTGGTGGTCGCACCACAGGTTAATGGTTATGATCTGAAAAAGGTCTTAATGGACGGTGGAAGCAGCATCAACATCCTATATTGGGAAACTTTCTTACGCATGGGTCTCAAGGAGTCTCAGCTACAGAAAAGTTCAACAGTTTTCCACGGAATAGTGCCGGGTCACTCAGCGTGCCCTGAAGGAAAGATTACCTTGGAGGTTGCTTTTGGAGAATCAAAGGATAATTTCCGGGTGGAGTGGCTCACGTTCGAAGTGGTGAAGTTGCGCAGTCCTTATCACGCGCTATTTGGGAGGCCGGCTTACGCCAAGTTCATGGCCAGGCCGTGTTACGTGTACCTACAGCTAAAAATTCCGGGTCCTAAACAGACCATCACTGTAACATCCCAAGTATGAAAACTCCCAACTTAGAATGTTTGTTTCTTGTTTTGTTTCAAATGCATCATGTCATCATATCCACACATGTGTTGAATTTGAATTTTAAATCAAATGACAAATCAATATGTTTCGCACTTGGTCTGTTACAACTTTTTCAAATAAAACATTCAAATCAAACCATTTATTTGTTTCCAATCAACTTGAATTTCCAAATAATTAACTTGCTAAATTTTCAATATTTTCAATTATTGCAAAATTCACCTAAATTCAATTAAAATTGAAACCTCCAAAAATATTTAAATTTTTTGAAAACAAAACATCATGCAACCGGGCATTTACAGTGCTTAATCAATAGAAATTAATTTCATGAATTTTGAAACTCAAAAACTTGTTCAAAACCTTTCCTTTGCTTTCTCTACAAAAAAAACACAGGAAAAAAATAAATAAAAAGGAAACCAGTGGGGGGAGGCATGCCAGCCCAATTGGGCTGAGCCCACCTCAACCCCAAGGCCCAAGCGCCCCACGTGCGGTCATCTTCCTCCTCTGTACGGAGACAGAGGAGGGGAGGGAGCCCCCACGATGCAGAGCTCCACCTGCTCCCCCCTCCTCCTTAAAAACTCCCCTCTCCCCTTCAAACCCTAGCTCTCCCTCTTCCTCCTCCACAGCCGTCGCCGCCCCTTCTCTTCTTCCTCCCTGGATCCCCTTCGTTCCCTGTACTTCTCTGTACCCAAGAACTCCATTTTTTCTGGCCGGAAGTTAGAGGTGATGGTGAGGTGGTTGTGATCGTCGACGGGGGTTCTTCCTCGCGGGAATGGAATCGCCGCGGTTACACCTCCGTTTTTGCTGAAGGAGGCGCGGCCGGAGACGGCCCCAGGCGACCGTGCCGTCCACGTTTTCCGCCGTCGATGTCGCTGCGACCATCTCCATCCGCGTCCGCCTCCCGCTCGCCAGGCCATCGAGGTGAGCGCCCCTGTCCGCTCTCTCTCACTCCCCTCTGCTCCGCGAGCGGCCACCGCCCCCGTGCCCCGCGCGGCACGGCGCGCCCACGCCGGCAGCGCCTTGCCGGGCCGCTCGCCGTTCGTCGATCGCTTCCTCGACGTTCAGTTAACTGAACGTGGTTCAGTTTCCGTCCATCCGCAAACCCCACCTCAAAAACCCGCGCGCCCTCTACCCATCACAAACCGATCAGCAGCCCAATGGCTTGGGCCCTCCCAGCGCGCACCTGAGACCCGAGTTCGAGTCCCCCGAGTAGCAAAAACCACCCCTTTTTCGGCCTTTTTCTTTTTTTGCCCGAAATCCAGAAAAACAGATCTGAGGCTTTATTTGTAAAATCCATAACAAATTGAATATTGCTCCAATTTCAATGATTCAAGTTTCTGTGGATTCAGAATCTTGTGCTCTTTCTATTAGTCACAAAGTTGCAACATGTTTCTGTAATAAATTTTGCACTAAATAATTAAATACAGAAAATGCAATAAAAATGGGAAACTTTGGGAATTCATAACTTGAGTTTGGTTCACCCAAATTGAGCAAATTTGGGCTCTAAAAATTTGTCTTAACAAACTCTACACAGTGGTATGTTATTTGGTCACAATTGAATTAAATTTGAACATGTTTCCTTCCGTTTACTAAAAATGGCATAATAAAAATGGTTATGGAAAAATGCATAATAAATTCAATAATGCTCCAAAAATTATGTTCAATAGCTCAAAATGTTCATTGAAACATTTTATACATGTTTTCAACCTTTTCAATACAATTTGTTCACTGTTTTTCCTAATTAAAATTGGAGTAATAATTCAATACTTTAATTACACCTTTTAAATTGCAAAATTCATAACTTGGGCATAGAATTTCCAAATTCAACAAACCAAACATGTTTTCCATTCCATTTTTCATGAACTTTGCAAATATCAACTTTGTGTTCTGTTTTAAATAAATTAAATTGCTGAAAACAACTGTTTCTTAATTAAGGCATTTAAAATTGTCAAATTAATAACTTGCTCATTTTAAATCCATTTTCAACAAATGAAATATGTATTCCATCTAAAATTTTGTGTTCTTTCCAAATATGAATTTTGTTATCTGTTTTGAACCTTTAAAATGGGTGAAAACAACAAATGCTTGTGTAACTCACTTAATAAGCCAAATTTCATAACTTAATAAATAAAATTCCAAACTTGGTAAACAACATTTCAAATTGAAGATAATGTTGTTTTCTTATTGTTTTCATCATCCATGCATCATTCTAATCAACTTTCACATGATCATTATTTGTAGATCACTTAATTCAACCTTAATTCTTGGGCCCTTCTATATGCAACCCAAATTGCATATGGGCCCAGTTAATATGGTTACCATGTCAACTAGCTTACTTTTGATGCATCAATGAAATTGTCATGCATCATCCCATGTTTATGCATTATGCCATGTTATTGATTGTTTGTCTCTCTTCGTTGTTTGTTTGCTTCTTCTCGAATAGACGACGACGTTGAGACAGACGAGGTTTACGATACTATTTCAGAGGAGTTAGCTCAGTACCAGGCTACTGAGTTTGCAGGCAAGTATTCACTCACATGAACCATTGTGTCCTTTCCACACTTGATACCGATACTTTCCGTTGTCTAATCTGCTAGCCTTATGATTCGTTGCTTGTGTTCCGATCCTATCACATGTCTTCCTGCAGCCATGAATATAGCCTCACCCCCACACCTACAACCCTGTTGTTTGTTAGCCGGTGTCGTAGTATCATGCTTAGGTTTGTTGTGCTCGAGTCTTGTTGTCATTTATCTTATCACCTGTTTAGTTTGATAGATGGGCTTGTTATAATCCATATCATGTTAATGTTTGGGGTAATAATAATTGATGATAAGCGGCACCGGCAGGAGGCCCGGGTTAGGGTTTTGAAGCCTGCTAGTGTCGACCCTAAATAGGAAAAGGGTCTTGTCCTCTGATCCATGATGAGCGTGCTCACCGCATCCGGGTGGTCGTATGGAACCCCCCTCGACTTTGACCTGATCCGCAGTTTGTCCGAAGAGCCACACTTAGTTCGGGTGTTCCATTTGCGCATACGCATGAATGGGTCGCGCCCATGGTTGATGATTATGATAATGATGATGCATATAGGGCGAGACCTATGGTGCCGGGGGGTGTGGTTTTCACCCTTGCGCTTAGGTTAGGTCGGACTGGCCGGGACCTTATAGCTCCGTGGCTCCTAGGACGGGTTGCAGAGATGGTTCGAGTCGTGTTGAGTCCACCTGAGTTTTAGTTGGTGGCTCGAGTGTGTACGGGTACTGGAGCACACCCTGCAGGGATGAATCTTCTCGAGAAGCCGTGTTGTCCGTGGTTATGTGACGACTTGGTGAAAGTGTTGGCTAACAAGTACTCAGACAACTTACACCTAAGTAATAATTTGACTAGTTATAGGTTTATTGACACAATAACCTGAACCTTCATTAATCCAACTGTGTGAGTTATCCTCGGATTGCTTCTTTGGATAAGGGGCGAGGTCCAGGATGGGTTTGTTTGAGGTTAGTGGTAGTTGGCTCCGTTCGCTATCTTATCCCTTTCTTTTAGCCGGATGTTGTAGCGTGTTTCTGTAGTTGGTTAGCGCAGCCCGCCGCCGCTTCTTTGTATCACCTATCTTCCGTTGAACCCAAAGCATCTATACTTGGTGTTGTCGGGTACACTTTGGTATCTTGTGCGTCTCGATTGCCAGTACTCGTCTGTACTGACCCCTTTGGGGCTGCGTGTTCTGTAGACTACGTTTCCGAGGATCCCCATGGTGGCTACTACGTGGAATATGACGAGGCTACTGACGAGTAGATAGCGGACCCGGGCAGGATCCGAGACTTCGTGGATGGGCTCCGTTCTTTTCGTTTCCGGCCTCTTAGGCCTATTTGGATCTTGTCTGTACTCAGACACCTTGTTGCTTCCGCTGTGATGTAATGATGACTTGTTGGGACATGTGTCATGTGCATGACTGTATTTGCTATCTCTGCTCTAGTGAGAGTTTTTGCCACTTATTTCTATTTCTTTGTGTCTTAGAGATTTGTTGTGATATCACTTGTTCAAACGCCGTTGACGTACCCTGTGTGTATGTTATGAAGTACGTCAATGGAAGTATTCGGATTTCTATTGGATGGTTTCACAGACGATGAATAGTAGAGGATGGTTGTCACACGTTTACGTGTTGGCCTACTCATATTGAGATGCGGGTGCAGGTAGGCCCCGTAAGCCATTTATCTACTGTTTAGCGGGCTGTGAGTATCCTCTAAAAGTCCGGGTGCGACAATCACCATACATGGGAGCCGGGATATAGCGGCTGACTGTGACGAAGGAGATGCGGCAATGCCAGAACAAGCCTGTAGAAAGGAGGAGCTTAAGTATTACCGGTCTCAAGTAGACCCGGATGACAGGACACCGCTGAAGAGGCCAAACACTGAGGATGAGAGAGCAAAATTCAAAGCAGCACAAGATACCAAGATGGTAGCCTTCGTCGAAGGTGATCCCTCCAAGCAATTTGCCATAGGATCTAACTTGGACGACGAGCAGGAAAAAGCACTCGTGGAGTTTATACGTTCAAATCAGGATGTGTTCGCTTGGACGCCTAGCGATATGCCGGGTATTCCTACAGAGCTGGCAGAGCAGAGTTTGCACGTTGATCCCAAGTCCAGGCCCGTGAAGCAGGGACTGAGAAAGATTAATGAGGAAAGAAGAAGGGCTATCGGTGAAGAAATTGCTCGGCTGTTGACAGCCGGCTTTATCATGGAAGTATTTCACCCGGAGTGGCTAGCAAATCTGGTTCTCGTGATGAAAAAGACCAATGAGTGGAGGATGTGCATTGATTATACGAGTCTCAACAAGCATTGCCCAAAGGATCCGTTTGCACTCCCAAGGATAGATCAGATCATAGACGCAGTGGCTGGAAGTGACCTACTATGCTTCCTGGATGCATATTCCGGGTATCATCAGATCAAGCTCAAGAAGGAAGACTGGGAGAAAACATCGTTTATAACCCCTTTTGGAGCCTTTTGTTACAAAACCATGACTTTTGGATTGAAGAACGCCGACGCAACCTATCAGCGGTGCATTCAGAAGTGCTTTGAGGACCAAATTGGACGCAACGTCCATGCTTACGTGGATGACGTGGTGATCAAGACCAGAAAGGCAGAGACATTTATTGATGATCTGAAGGAAACATTCAAGAACCTGAGAAGGTACCAGATGAAACTTAACCCGACAAAGTGTGTATTTGGAGACCCAGCAGGGAAATTACTCGGTTTCATTGTTTCATAGAGAGGAATTGAAGCAAACCCGGATAAAATCAAAGCTATCCAGAGTCTGAAAAAGCCGGAAAACCTGAAGCATGTTCAGAAGCTCACGGGGTGCATGGCAGCGCTGAGCCGGTTTATATCAAGACTCGGAGAGAAGGCAATACCCTTGTACCGGCTCTTGAGGAAATCTGATAAATTCGTTTGGGACCAAGAGGCGGATGAGGCATTTGAGGCACTAAAAAAGCAACTATCCGAGGCACCAGTCCTAGCAGCCCCGGGTCCTAAAGAGCCCATGTTAATATACGTTGCAGCGGGCCCCGGGCGGTTAGCGCAGTGGTTGTCGTTGAGCGCAAGGAGGATGGAAAAGATCACCTGGTCCAGAGGCCGGTTTATTACGTCAGTGAGGTATTATCAGAAGCAAAGCAGCGCTACCCACATTGGCAGAAATTGGTTTTCGGGGTCTTCATGGCCAGCCGGAAACTGAAGCCGTATTTCCAGGAGCACCCCATAACAGTGGTTAGCTCTATACCAATGTCGGATATCATCAGAAACTCGGATGCAACAGGAAGAATAGCCAAGTGGGCGATCGAGATGGGAGATTATCACATCAACTACGAGCCAAGGTCAGCAATCAAATCTCAAGCTCTGGTTGATTTCATTAATGATTGGACACACACAGGCATGCCCACAATGACTCCCAGTTCCGAGTCTTGGATAATGCACTTCGATGGTTCCAAGCAGTACGAGGGATCAGGAGCTGGAGTGGTGCTCACATCACCTAAAGGAGACAAGTTGAGCTACGTATTGCAGATTCACTTTGATTGTTCCAACAACGTGGCCGAGTATGAGGCATTATTGCATGGATTGAAGATACCCAAGGAAATGAACATTAAGAGGATACGGTGCTATGGAGATTCGGATCTTGTGGTACAGCAGGTCTCGGGAACTTGGGATAGAAAAGATGCAACTATGGCAGCATACCGCAGAGAGGTGGACCGGGTTGCCGGGTGTTTCTCCGGGTATGAGGTGGAGCATGTAGACAGAAGAAAAAACGAGGCAGCAGATGCACTCGCCAGACTCGGCTCGCGCAGAGAGCCGGTTCCACCCAACGTGTTCCTGGATGAGCTATGGCGCCGTCAGTTAAAACCGAGTCTGAGGAAGAACTGGCTAACAAAGACCCGGATTTGGAGCTCGTGGCCACAATACGCACTGTTCCCGAGTGGACAGAGCTGTTTCTGGCTTACCTATCACGGGGCGAGTTACCACAGCAAGAGGTACTAGCAAGGCAAATTCTGAGGCGAGCAAAAGGTTATTCCATCATCAATGGGGAGTTATATAAAAGGAGCGTTGCAGGAGTATTTTTGCATTGTGTAGCACCAGAAGAAGGCCGGCAAATCCTGAAAGAGATCCACGAAGGCGACTGTGGGCATCACGCATCCACAAGGTCCCTTGTGGCCAAGGCATATAGGAACGGTTTCTTTTGGCTCACAGCTTTAGCAGATGCGGAACGCTTGGTGGCAAGGTGCGACGGATGCCAAAGATACGCCCGCCAAATCCATGTGCCGGCTATGGAGTTGCAAACAATTCCTTTGACCTGGCCTTTCGCCGTTTGGGGTATGGACATGGTTGGCCCCTTTCACAAGTCACCTTGCAAAAAGACACGTCTTCTGGTGGCTATCGATAAATTTACCAAGTGGGTTGAAGTTATGCCAGTTACCAATTGTGAAGCGATTACGGCAGTTAAGTTCCTGAAAAGGATCATCTACCGGTTCGGGTATCCTCACAGTATAATTACCGACAATGGAACCAACATGTCCCTTGGCGAGATGGAGAGATTTTGTGGTAACAACGGAATCCGACTTGATATAGCCTCCGTAGCTCATCCACAAGCAAATGGACAAGTGGAGAGGGAGAATCAGGAGTTACTTCGTGGATTAAAGCCACGATTGCGAGTCCCATGTGTCAGAGCTGCTGGAGCATGGGTTGAAGAGTTACCCTCAGTGGTTTGGGGTATCAGCACTACACCTAACAGATCTACTCAGATGACACCGTTTTACATGGTTTATGGTGCAGAAGCGGTGCTGCCGAGTGATATCATCCATGACTCGCCTCGAGTATCGGCTTACGTTGAGGTGGAGAACGAAAAGACCCGGCAGGACGCCGTGGATATGTTAGAAGAACACAGGGAACAAGATTTGGAGAGATCAGCCATGTACCAGCAGGATCTGAGGAGATATCACAGCCGGAGAGTCAAAACCCGGGTCTTCCAGGAAGGAGACCTGGTTCTGCGCCTGGTCCAATCAAAGGAAGGAAAACACAAGTTATCCCCACCATGGGAGGGACCGTTCATCGTAAGCCGGAATCTGTACAATGGATCATATTACTTGGTAGATGCAAGGGAAGAGTCGGCCACGTTTAACGACACCGCTCATACCACTTCATCTATGCAAGAGAGAGAAAGACCTTGGAACGTAGCTCTGCTGCGTCCCTACTACACCTAGTCTAGACTAGATTTACAAGTGGAATTACACGATGTAACAGGCAGCAGGTTTCAGACGCACTCTTTTCCTATCCAGGGTACCTAAGGGGACTGGAGGGTTTTTAATGAGGCGGCTTGCTGACCTAACTTTTCTCATATCAATAAAGAGATGGTTAAACAATATATTGTTTCCTTTTCATGTGTTTTTTATCAAGTTTTTATCTCTGTTGTATTTTTTTTTCTTCTTCCAGGTAATTATTATTTATTGTTCTTAGTACGTTAGTTCCTTTAGTAAATTGCATATATTTAGGTCTTGGGGGCTGATTGCTTGAATAGCACAGTTACAAACTCAAATACCCGGCCATGATGCCTATGAGTTATAAGGGCCGATTACTTGCAAACAAGTACGGCTGCAAGCTTATAACCGGACAAAGGAGCCAAACTTTCTTGAATTTTCTTACTTAAGCTCGATGTGACTCGCACTAAAGTGGCATGATTCGCTAACGTATGATTACAATCAGTCATGATGCCCAATGGGACTTGCCTGACCCTGTCTTCATACAGCTGTAGCAGCATGATTATCCACGCGAAAGCCGGCTTACAGTACAAGAGAGTCAAAAGGGTCATCTAAACCACAAGTTATGCAGAGTACAAGGTTAATAACCGGAAACTCAAAGTTTATTAAGCATAACTTCAAAACCTATGCGAAACGGCTCTAGGTTTTGGGCTTAGCATGTAACAATTTGTTCCTTTTGAAAGACCCAACACCCCAGACTCGGAATTTCGGGCCTTGGGGACTCGGGAATTTGAAAAAAGAAACAAATAATCCAGCTATTCAGCTCAAAAACCCAAAAATCCGAGTCTTGGGGACTTGGGGACTTAGAGAAAAGTCCACTGGTCAAAACCCACGAGACCCGGAAACCGAGTCTCACAATAGGAACCATAGCAGAAAGTCAGAAAACCAAGGATGAAAAAACCCAAAGTCAAGGAATATCAAATTAGAGCAAAAGGCAAGGAGGGCCACGAAATATATTAAGGTATTAAAGTGCCTTACAAGCCACGATAGCAGTATCACCAAGCGCACAAGAGCGCTATCAAAAGAATAATTATTTTACAGGATCATTGGCCGAATGAGGTATTGAGACGGCATCAGTCAAGAGTTTACTCGGCCTCCTGGGTTGGGTCTACAACCTTGCCCTTGTCTTCCGGGTCTTGGTCTTGGGTTTGCTCCTCGGAGGCCTTCCTAGTATTGTAACCCGGATTGGCAGTATCAGGGCGAACAGGCGGGCGGCCAGCCGGCGTAGAGGAGGAGGGCACTAACCCCAACTCGGCTTCCCTCTTCGCTGCTTCCTCCCTCTTCCTGGCCGAGTCAGCATTCCACTTCTCCAAGATATCGAAGGGCAAAGGCATATCTTCCTTCACAGGTTTATCCGCGGCGTCGTATGGAGTTACATACCTAGTCAGGTCCAGAGAGTCGGCAAGAGTAGTTGCCGAGTGACGCACCTCAGTCTGTACAGCTTTGAAGTCCTTGGCGACGAACCTCGAGCCATCGGCCTTGAACTCTGGAAACCCGGCCACCAGTTTTGCCGGCTCAAGCTTTGGAAAGTAAGATTTAGCCAGCATAAGACCCCGGGTCATCCCAACCCGGCATGCCGAGCGTTTCCAGAGCTCAATCCATGCGGGGATAGTAGAGCACGCATGGATCAGGGTTTCCATACCCGGATATCCCTCAGTCGGCCACTGTATGGTGTCCAGGATCCATTTAGTGCCGGCGCAGAATCTCCGGAGCACAGTCCTTAAATTTTTCACCTTCTGGATATCATCTTCTTCTTCGGGCGCAAGGTTAGCGCCTGCAAAGTAAACAGTAAAAGGTTATGACAAAATATTCCGAGTATCATGGATCAAGAAAAAACCGAGTCACGAACCAGCAAGTAACAGTATCTCACCAAGTAGGACACGATAAGCGTCGGCAACTTGGGCTGATAATTTCTTCAGTGCAGCCTGAACAGTGGTGTACTTCTTCTTGTACTTTGCGACATCCCTGTTAAGCGTTTCCACCTCAGCCTCAAGCGCCTCTCGCAGCCGTACTTCAGTCTCCAGGAGTTGATTGGTCTTGGCCAAAATTTCCTCGGTCCGGGCCATTTGTGCCTATAAGGGACGGAAAGATAAAGTTTAGTCGGATATCATAATAACCCAAGTATCCAAGAGGTAGTACCAAGTACAACTTCGAGAAGTTATACTCGGAACTTGGGGACTAGATGGATACTAGGAAATACCAATCAGTATTACCTGATGTTCAGCAGCCATGCGCTCCAACATATTGTTCTCTGTGGCCTTCAGGGCGAGGAGGGCGCTCATCATCTGGTCGAAGGAATGATTACCCGGGTCGGAAGACCCGGGATCCTGGTTACTAGGAGACCGAGCTCTTGCCTTGGCAGGGGAAGGCACCCGAGTCGCTCGAGTGTCGAAATTCAGCTCGCCTCCCCCTGTGCCCAGGATTGTGACCTCTTCGTCCTCATGCGCGTGCGAGGCTATTGGATACTCGGCTTCTCGATCAGCCGGGTTCTTCGGTGGCACTTGCTCCCCCTCGCCGCCAGCCGCAGCCATCGTGTCATCAATCGGGTTCTCTTTGCCCGGGTCATCAGTCTCCATGTCGTCCTGGTCACTGATAGTGACCTTGGCCCTGAGAATGATACGAGTAAGCGGTTAGTATGTAGCTAGAGAAAATTATGGATGAGTATTAGAACAGCAAGAGAAGAACCTTACCCGGAGTTCACCACGAAGTCTGAGGGGAATTCGCTGCTGGACCCGGAAGAAGCTGACAAAGATTGAGAAAGTGTCGCACCCGGACTTCTAGAGGATACTCGCAGTTCCGTTGAACAGTAGTTGATTGGATTACGGGGCTTACCGGCACCCGCATCTCTTACGAGTAGGCCAACACACGTATGTGTGACAACCAACCCCTACTATTCATCGTCTACGTAAACCATCCCATAGAAATCAGGATACTACCATTGACGTACTTCATACCATACACACATGGTACGTCAACGGCGTTTAACAAAATGATAGCACAACAGATCCCTAAGACACAAATAAATAGAAATAAGTTGCAAATAGCTCTCACTAGAGCAGAGATAGCAAATACACTCATCCAGAGGACACATGTCCCAACATATCATCATTACATCACAGCGGAAGCATCCAGAATGTCTAAGTACAGACAAGATCCAAATAGGCTTAAGAAGCCGGAAACGAAAAGACGGAGCCCATCCACGATGTCTCGGATCCTGCCCGGGTCCGCTATCTACTCGTCAGCAGCCTCGTCAAACTCCACGTAGTAGCCATCACGGGGATCCTCGTAAGCGTAGTCTGCGGAAACCACAGCCCCAAAGGGGTCAGTACATAAACGTACTGGCAAGCAAGACTCACAGTCCACCAAAATGTACCCCACAACATCAAGCACAGATGCTTTGGGTTCAACGGAAGAAAGGGTGATACAAAAGATGCGGCAGCTGGCTGCACTAACCAACTACAGAACATACTACCACTTCCGGCTAACAGAAAGGAGGTAAGATAGCGTATCGTAACCAACTAACAACTAACTCCAAACAAACCCATCCTGGATCTCGCCCCTTATCCAAAGAAGCAATCCGAGGATAACTCACACAGTTGGATTAATGATGGTTCAAGTTATTGTGTCAATAAGACTATTACTAGTCAAGTTACCATCCGTTAGGTGTAAGTTGTTCTGAGTACTTGTTAGCCAGTACTTTCACCAATTCAACCATAACCGCGGAAAACACGGCTTCTCGAGAAGATTTATCCCTGCAGGGGTGCACCAATTTGGCCGTACACGTAAGAATAACCCGCCAGATGGAATGCCTCCCACCAAGCGGGGCACTCAACACAACTTAACTCTTCTTCGCATCAAGCCCAAAGAACCCCGTGCAGTGAGCGCACGGCTAATCAAGCCCCACGAAGAAAAGGGGACCCTCATAGCACTCTAAGAACGTGTCTCCCTAAATGCCGACTACAAAAGTTCCACCATGGTACCAAGGGTTCGCACCTGCATATGCATGCGGCAATTGGAAAACCCGAACTAAATGAGGCGATTTGGACAAGATGCGAATCGAATCAAATTGAGGGGGGCGCCCATACACGCTTCCCACATGCGGATAGTGCGCTCATCATGGATCAGTAGACAAGACCCTTTTCCTAATTAGGGTCGACACTAGCAGGCCTCAAAACCACGCCGGGCCTCCTGCCGGTGCCTTATCATCAATTTAGCATTACCTCAAAATTAACAGGTTGTTGTTTAACACCGAGCCCCAGAACATAATAGAAATATAGTACAGAAAGTAACGGGTAACAGACTCGAGCGGAAACAACCCTAAGCATGCTAGTAAGACACGGGCAACAAGCAATGGGGTTATAGGTGTGGAGGTGAGGCTATATCAGGGTTAAAGGATAACATGTGATAGGATCGAACAGAAGCAACGATTCATAGGGCTAGCAGAATAGACAACGGAAAAGTATCGGTATCCAATGTTGAAAGGAACACAATGGTTCATGTGAGTGAATACTTGCCTGCAAACTCAGCAGCCTGGTACTGAGCTAGATCCTCAGAAGGGGTGTCGTAAGGCTCGTCTGTCTCAACATCGTCGTATATTCGAGAAGAAGCAAACAAACAACGCAAAGAGACAAACAATCAATAACATGGCATAATGCACAATCATGGGATGATGCATGACCATTTAATTGATGCATCCAAAATAAACTAGTTGACATGGTAACAACATGATTAAATGGACCCACATGCAATTTGAGTTGCATATGAAAAGCCCATGATTTAAGGTTGGAATAATTGTTTTACAACTAATCAACAGGTGAAAGTGGATTAGTATGATGCATGGATGAGGAAAACAGAAAAATAACAACCATAGGAACAATTTAAAATAAGGTTTACCAAGTTTGGAATTTTAGTTATTAAGTTATGGAATTTTGTTTCCTTAAAGGTGTTACACAAGCATTTGTTGTTTTCACCAACTTAAATTGTTCAAAACAAGTAACAAAATTCATATTTGGAAAGTACACAAAATTTTAGGTGGATTACATGTTTCAATTATTGAAAAAGGAATTAAGATGAATTATTTATGAATTAAACAAGTTAAACAAGATTTAATTGAATTTAATTCAAGTATGAATATTATTTGAATTTTATTTGTTCAAAACATAAATTCAAATTCATATTTGAAAAGGTTATACTTTTCTGGTTTGAAAACATATTTTATATGTTCAAAAATAATTTAATTTGAGCAAGCTATGAATTTAGTAATTTAAATGATTTAAACAAGGTTTAAATTATTTAAGCAATTTTAATTATTCAAAACATGAAACAAAGTTTATATTTTCAAAGTAAATGAAAAATGGGATGGAAAACATATTTTATTTGTTGAGTTTGGAATTTTTATGCTCAAGTTATGGATTTTGCAAATTTAAATGAATTCAACAAGGATTCAAATATTTCACCAATTTAAAATATTCAAAACAGTAAACAAATTTTATATTTGGGTAGAGAATTTAAAATGGAGTGGTTTACATGTTTAAAGTTTTGCAATCGGAGTTTCCAAACAAAAGTTATTAAATTACCAAGTTTAAGCATTTTTATGGTTTATAGAAATAACCATGGGCCTAGAAAAACTACAGGGACTTCGAAAGAAATTAACAGGGACCTAGATAATGCTAGCAGGGACTTGGGTGCAATTTGGAGTAGATCTGGATCTAGGAAAAACAAATGATAAAAAGATGGGTTTTAGATGTAGGGGTGGGATTCGAACCCCTGATCTCTACTTGCGCGCAGTGGACAGCAACCACTGCGGTGGTGTTCTGTTTGGTGATAGAAAGGGGCATCGGGGGGGGGTTAAGGTTCAGGAATCGTCTACTGAATCAAATCGAATAAAAGGAGCAGAAAAGGTGGGGGGCTGGGATTCGATCCTGTGAGCTGCTGTTGCGCGCGCGGTGAGCGCAGCCAGCAGGCTGCTGCGGCTGTTTTGAAAATATACGGGTCGGGTTGGTTTTGAACCTAGTTAATCGGCGTAACTGAAACTGCAAGCGCACACATCCAGGCGCTCTTCTCTGACGGAAAACGGAGCAGCGACTAGGCAGCGACGGATACATGGCCGGAAGAATTCGCGGTGTAACAGCACGGAAACGAGAGGGGAGTTAGGGGAATGGAAAGAGGGGCTCACCCTCTTCGCAGGGGTGGCCTCAGCGCGGCCGGAGGGTGACGGAGGCGACGGCGACGAGGTCCGGCGAGCGGCGGCCTTGGCAGAAGGAAAACCGGCGGCCGCTCTCCTCTCGGTGGCGGCGGAGATGGGAGAGAGGAGGGAGAGGGGTGCGGCTAGGGTTAGGGTTAGGGTTTTCGCACCGGGGTGAGGTGTAGATATAGGAGGGTGTGGGGTGGAGCAGTGGGGGCAGCGCACGTCGCTGTCTCCATTGCTGACGTACATGTACGGAGGTTGGGGGAGAAGGGTAGCGGGCTGCAGCGACTGGTGGGCTGGGCCTGCCTCTCCCCCTCTCTGCTATGCGTTTTCCTTTATTATTTTGTTTTGTTTCTTTTTTTTACTGAAATGAAATAAGGAATAAAAGAGGGGTTTTTGGTGGTTAGAAAAATTAGGAAAATTGGTTATAGGTTAGGCATTTCAGAAACACCATTGTACCACTTTTGTTTCCCAACAAAATTTAAATTATGTTGGTGTTTGAAATTTGGTTGGATTTGCATGAATTTTGATATCAAGTGGATAATTAAAAGAATCACTTAAATAATTTGAACCACCAAGCTTAAATGAACAAAAGATGGAAGTGATTTGTAATTTTTATAAATTTCAAATAGTTGCTGTTTGGAATTTTTATTTGAATTTGAATGAATTTGGGATATTAAGTGAAAATTACAAAGAACCATTTCAAATAGCTTGAACTCCCCATTTTATTTGAAACAAAATGATTAGAATTGTTTTGTAATTTTCATAATTTAAAATTGGGTTGCTGTTTGTAATTTGGTTGAAATTTGAATGAATTTTGAGATTAAGTGATGTATTGAAAACAAAATTCAAATAGGGTGAACCTTATAGTTTAATGGAAACAATGAATGTTTTGATTGAACTTTTTAGTTGGAAAAAATTGTAACATAACAAGTATGAAACAAAGGCTTGAATATTGTTTGAATTTCAATTGTGAAAACAAAGAAAAACAGATGCAAACAAAAGGAAAACAAATGCAATGATTAAGACGCCATGATGCAAAACAAAAATTAAACAAGAAGCAAACATTCTAGGGGTGGTTTTCATACTTGGGATGTTACAAAACGCCCCCCCTTGAAGGAATCGCGCCCCGAGATTCCTACTGAGAAGAGAAAATGTCCGGATACTTCTTGCGAAGATCTTCTTCGGTCTCCCACGTTGCCTCTTTATCGGAATGATGGGACCACTGCACTTTCAAGAACTTGGTGCTCTTGTTGCGAGTCTTACGCTCGATCTCATCGAGCATACGAATAGGGTGCTCCTCATAAGATAGATCATCTTGCAGTTCAATGGAATCATGATCAACTGCACGATCTGGATCTTTGAAACACCTCTTGAGCTGTGACACGTGAAACACATCATGCACCTTGGATAGTTTTTCTGGAAGTTCAAGACGATAGGCATTTTCCGCACGCCTTGAGAGAATGTTGAAAGGACCAATGTATCTTGGTGCAAGCTTTCCTTTCACACCAAAACGATGAGTGCCTCTGAGGGGAGTTACACGGAGATATGCCTTGTCACCAGGTGCATAGATCATATCCCTGTGCTTGCTGTCATAGTAGCTTTTCTGACGGGACTGAGCAATCTTGAGATTGTCACGGATGATGCGAACTTTCTCTTCGGCTTCCTTAACAATGTCAGGGCCTAATAGTGAACGTTCACCAGCTCCAGACCAATTGATTGGACTCCTGCATCTGCGGCCATAGAGTGCTTCAAATGGTGCCATGCCTAGGCTTGCCTGGAAGCTGTTGTTGTAGGAGAATTCAGCATATGGAAGACATTCCTCCCATTTCATGCCAAAAGAGATACCACATGCTCTGAGCATATCCTCGAGAATCTGATTGACTCTTTCGACTTGCCCTTGAGACTGCGGGTGATAAGCTGTGCTGAACAGAAGTTTGGTGCCCAATGCTTCTTGGAAGCTTTTCCAGAAATGAGAAGTGAAGATACTTCCACGGTCTGAGCTTATTTCCAATGGAACACCATGAAGAGGAACAATCTTTGCTGTGTAGAGCTCTGCTAACTGGCTAGCTGAGATTGTTTCTTTGACAGCAAAGAAGTGAGCTACTTTAGTGAGATGATCAATAACAACGAAGATTGCATCGTTGCCCTTCTTGGACTTTGGAAAACCAGTGACGAAGTCCATTTCAATCATGTCCCACTTCCACTCAGGGATTTTCAGAGGTTGGAGTAGACCGGCTGTTTTCTGATGGACTGCCTTAACACGTTGACAAACGTCGCATTCAGAAACGTATTGAGCAATTTCACGTTTCATGCCAGGCCACCAATACAGTGTCTTAAGATCCTGGTACATCTTTGTACTTCCAGGGTGTATGGAGAGAGGAGTTTCATGAGCCTCCTTGAGAATGACATCTTTGAGACTTTGAACTTGAGGAACTGCCATGCGTCCTTCAAAGAACACAGTTCCCTTGTCGTCAATTGAGAAGGACTTAAATTTCTCCTTGCCTTCTTTGATGTGTTCTACCATCTTCTTGATTTCAGCATCACGAAGTTGTTCAGAACGAATCTTGTCCTCGAGAGTTGGACTGGCTGTCAAGCTTGCAAGATAGCCTTGAGGAACAAGACCAAGGTTGAGCTTCTGAAATTCTTCATGAAGTGTAGGTTGGCTTTCCATGATCATGAGATTATTGCAATATGACTTGCGACTGAGAGCATCGGCCATAACATTAGCCTTGCCTGGAGTGTAAGAAATGGTGAGATCAAAGTCTTTAATCTTTTCAATCCATCTCCTTTGCCTGAGGTTTAGATCTGGTTGAGTGAAGATGTATTTCAGACTCTTATGATCGGAAAAGATTTCAGTGCGATTACCCAACAAGTATTGTCTCCATTTCTTGAGGGCAAACACAACTGCTGCAAGTTCAAGGTCATGAGTGGGATAATTTTGCTCATGTGCGTTCAACTGACGTGAAGCATAAGCCACAACTTGACGTTCTCGCATAAGAACTGCACCTAGACCTTGGAGAGATGCATCACAGAATATCTGGAAAGGTTTGGTAGTATCTGGGCCAACCAGAACTCGTGTAGAAGTGAGTTTAGTCTTCAGGAGATTGAAACTTTCATCACATTGTGGAGACCAAACGAACTTCTTGTCCTTCTTTGTGAGATCAGTGAGAGGTTTGGCAATCTTGGAAAAGTTTTGGACGAAACGACGGCAATAGCTAGCCAAGCCAAGAAAACTTCTTACTTGCTTTACCGTCTTTGGAGGTTTCCAATCAACAATTGCTTTAACCTTTTCTGGATCAATGGCTATGCCCTTGGCTGAGATGACATGACCAAGGTAAGCAACTTCTGGATCCAGAACTCACATTTGGAGAACTTGGCATATAGACGATGCTCGCGAAGTTTCATGAGAGTGAGACGAAGATGTTCTCCATGCTCTTCCTCAGATTTGGAGTATACAAGAATGTCATCAAGATATACCACAACGAACTTGTCGAGGTATTCATGGAAGACAGAATTCATGAGCCGAGAGAATGTCGCCGGTGCATTGGTTAGACCAAAGGACATGACGGTGTATTCATATAGACCGTACCGAGTGGTGAAAGCTGTTTTTGGAATATCTTCCTTTCTGATCTTTATTTGATGGTAGCCCATTCTCAAGTCCAACTTGGAGAATATTGAGGCTCCAGCAAGTTGATCAAAAAGATCATCGATACGAGGAATTGGATACTTGTTTTTGATGGTTTTCTCGTTGAGAGGACGATAGTCAACCACGAGTCTCTTTGTTTGATCCTTCTTCGCAACGAACAGAGTTGGGCAACCCCAAGCGGAGGAACTAGGTTGAATGTAACCTTTTTCCATGTACATATCGATTTGCTCCTTTAACAGTTTCAGTTCAGGAGGAGCTATATTGTATGGATGCTTAGAGATTGGAGCAGTACCTGGTTCAAGCTCGATCACGAACTCAACTGCTCTGTCCGGAGGCATCCCTGGCAACTCTTCTGGAAAGACGTCAGGGAATTCGCAAACCACCGGAACATTTTCAAGTAGAGGTAGAGGTTTTGCATCGAGGGTGTACAGCTGAACAGAACTTGATTCATTTGGAGAATAGACTATCTGGCCAGAAGGGTGGAACAGAGTTATTGACTTTTGAGCACAGTCAATTTTAGCTTTATTGGCCTTCAGCCAATCCATTCCAAGAATGACATCAATGTCAGAACTTCCCAGCAACATGAGTGAAGCAAGGAAAATGTGGCCTCCAATTAGGATTTGATTGTCCTTACTTATCTTGGAAGTCAACATTTGAGATCCCGGTGAGTGAACGGTGATTTGATTGCTTAGTGGAACCACCATTAGGTTGTTTGTTGCAGCAAAAATCTTTGACACAAAAGAATGCGATGCTCCGGTATCAAACAACACTTTAGCTGGAAAAGAGTTTACGGGTAATATACCGAGAACGACGTCAGGAGATTCCTCAGCTTTGTCGATCTTGACATGATTCACCCTTGCGGTCCTCCCGACAGGCCTGTTGTTGGAGTTGAAGGCTTTAGCCGGGGGAGCACGCACCATTGCCTGGTTTGTGTTGGGACGAGGTGGTGGTGGAGGTAGCTGCCTCTGCGTGCACTTGTCAGCGTAGTGCCCCGTCTGCTTGCATTTGTAGCAAGTGACGACACGAGGAGGCCCTGACCTTGGCTGCCCCATCGAAGCCCTCTGATCATGCATCTGAGCAGGGTTGGGTGGGCGGGGAGCGAAGCCTGGAGAAGCTTGGGCGTATGGAGCCCGAGTGACAGCACCATTTGGCACCCAGATGCGGCGCTTCTGCAGAGGGGTGGTCATGTTGGAGGAGGAACCACCCTCACGCGAGTGCTTATGAGACTCCTCGAACGCCTTGCGCCCATTTTCTTCATTGAGCGCGGTGTTAACGAGCTCCTCGAAGTTGTTGGCCTTGATGTTGGTGAGGGCGTACTTGAGTTCCGGGTTAAAACCTCTGCGGAACCTTGCCATCTTCTTAGCCTCAGTGGACACCTCATCACCAGCGTAACGAGCGAGGCAATTGAACTCACTCTGATAGCCAATGATGTCCAGCTTGCCCCGCTTGAGTGAGCAAAACTCTTCACGCATCCTTTCCATGAGACCATCTGGAATGTGGTGCTTCAGGAAAGCTTCCTTGAAACAACCCAGGTGATTGGGTAGCCAGCTCTCACGGTCTGGTAGTTTTCCCACCAAGTAGCTGCCTGACCCTTCAGGAGGTAGGAGGCATACTTGACCTTGTCTTTCTCAGCAACATGAGCAATCTCCAGAGCCCTAGCTATCTCACTGATCCAGTCATCAGCATCCAGAGACTCACGTGTTTCCACGAAAGCTCTTGGGCCCAGACTGAGAAACTCCTTGATACTGACTCGTGGAGCATTCTGGTTGTTGTGCTGGTTAGTCTGGAACTGGGCCATCTGTCCCATGACTTGGGTCATCTGAGTCAACAGCTCCGTGATTGGCGGTGGCTCAGGCGGGGTGTTCCTTGTTGGCGGCATCCTGAATGGAAATGCATTTTAGCACAACAATAGATAACGATAGACTTGGAAACCGAAAGAGAGATTATTCCGACGCATGAATAGATAACCAACAGGTACATCATCACATGTTCAAATACATCAGAATATCCAACACACCACAAATGGTTCGAATGCCAAAGGATAACTAAACATAGCTAAGAATGGATACATCGGTACTCCCATGCTCATCACGCAGGACGGCGGTGAGGAGTACGGCGAGAGGTACGGTGAGGAGCACGCCCACGAAAGTAGGTAGAACGACGATCCACATAGATATGACGTGGTCTGAGAGCGACTCTAGGTGTGGTGAAGTACATAGCGTCGACTCCCTGTGCTCCAAAGCGTGGAATCCCAGTGTAACCAGCACCGAGGTTGAGGAGTGGACCTCTGATCGGCTCGTAACCTCCAGCATCTGGCAGACGACGACCAACTGGCTGATCGAAACGTGCAAAGCGCTCGTCTCCAACAAAGTCTGTGGTGTACGTCGCCAGACGAGTCAAAGCAACGTAGAGCTGCTCTCTGACTGAAGCCAACTCCTGAGATAGTGTGCTGGCAACTGCGTCACTGTGCCTCACAAACTGAGCGGTGGTGTGCAGCCTGGAGTTATCATGCTCGTAGACATCCAGGTTGTCGTAGAGAGTGAAGTGAGCTCCCTCCGAAGTGATGTAACCACGGGGAATGTGGCGATAGATGGAATCGTCAAATCCCCAGTAGTCAGCACGAAGGACGGTGAGACTCACATAAGCTTCCTGCTGCACGGCCATATCCACTGTGGAACCCACTGCCTCGTAGCGGTGGACTACGCTCATGCCATCATCTGACAGAATGTAGACGATAGCCTGGTAGTAGGTCTGGTCAAACTCTCGCTGCTGCTCGTAGACCTGGTACTCTGGTGCCCAACGGAACCCCAGATAAGTGACCATGTCTCTCAGCATCTCCGGATAACCGGCGGTGCTCTCGCAACGAGTCATCCGAACCACCTGCGGGTAGAACCTGAGATCCATCTGCAGATGATCGGGGAAGTTTTGATTAGACGCCGGTAGAGAACTGAAGTGGAAAGCAACAACAAGGTTTCAACGGACGATAAGGATGTTGAGAAGAACAGGATATCGAAGCAACATCGGGAAACACAAGACCAAAAACTCCTGAGGTACTACGGAAAAACCCATCCGGGCTTCTAAAGGATCAATATCTACTGCTTAAGGAATAGAGGATCTGCTTCCGGGGCTTACACGCCTCCGTTCTCAATCATGAGTAGGCAACATGATAAATCATGTCACAACCACCTCCATTCCTATGGACTAGTAGATATAACTATCCTAGAGAAACCAGGATACGAGAAATCCTAACTTGAAAGTTTAGATGAGAAGGGAAAACAATGTTGCACTTCCTTACCATAAAAGGGAGGGTGGGTGGGGAAAGAAATAAAATGGCAGAATTCCTACTCTCACGTTTCATTTTTCCTATATAGCTACAAAATAGTTTCTAGACTCAACTGTGACCAGTAAAAGGGATCCTACAGGCAGACAGGCTCTGATACCATTTGTCACACCCGGACTTCTAGAGGATACTCGCAGTTCCGTTGAACAGTAGTTGATTGGATTACGGGGCTTACCGGCACCCGCATCTCTTACGAGTAGGCCAACACACGTATGTGTGACAACCAACCCCTACTGTTCATCGTCTACGTAAACCATCCCATAGAAATCAGGATACTACCATTGACGTACTTCATACCATACACACATGGTACGTCAACGGCGTTTAACAAAATGATAGCACAACAGATCCCTAAGACACAAATAAATAGAAATAAGTTGCAAATAGCTCTCACTAGAGCAGAGATAGCAAATACACTCATCCAGAGGACACATGTCCCAACATATCATCATTACATCACAGCGGAAGCATCCAGAATGTCTGAGTACAGACAAGATCCAAATAGGCTTAAGAAGCCGGAAACGAAAAGACGGAGCCCATCCACGATGTCTCGGATCCTGCCCGGGTCCGCTATCTACTCGTCAGCAGCCTCGTCAAACTCCACGTAGTAGCCATCACGGGGATCCTCGTAAGCGTAGTCTGCGGAAACCACAGCCCCAAAGGGGTCAGTACATAAACGTAATGGCAAGCAAGACTCACAGTTCACCAAAATGTACCCCACAACATCAAGCACAGATGCTTTGGGTTCAACGGAAGAAAGGGTGATACAAAAGATGCGGCAGCTGGCTGCACTAACCAACTACAGAACATACTACCACTTCCGGCTAACAGAAAGGAGGTAAGATAGCGTATCGTAACCAACTAACAACTAACTCCAAACAAACCCATCCTGGATCTCGCCCCTTATCCAAAGAAGCAATCCGAGGATAACTCACACAGTTGAATTAATGATGGTTCAAGTTATTGTGTCAATAAGACTATTACTAGTCAAGTTACCATCAGTTAGGTGTAAGTTGTTCTGAGTACTTGTTAGCCAGTACTTTCACCAAGTCAACCATAACCGCGGAAAACACGGCTTCTCAAGAAGATTTATCCCTGCAGGGGTGCACCAATTTGGCCGTACACGTAAGAATAACCCGCCAGATGGAATGCCTCCCACCAAGCGGGGCACTCAACACAACTCAACTCTTCTTCGCATCAAGCCCAAAGAACCCCGTGCAATGAGCGCACAGCTAATCAAGCCCCACGAAGAAAAGGGGACCCTCATAGCACTCTAAGAACGTGTCTCCCTAAATGCCGACTACAAAAGTTCCACCCTGGTACCAAGGGTTCGCACCTGCATATGCATGCGGCAAATGGAAAACCCGAACTAAATGAGGCGATTTGGACGAGATGCGAATCGAATCAAATTGAGGGGGGCGCCCATACACGCTTCCCACATGCGGATAGTGCGCTCATCATGGATCAGTAGACAAGACCCTTTTCCTAATTAGGGTCGACACTAGCAGGCCTCAAAACCACGCCGGGCTCCTGCCGGTGCCTTATCATCAATTTAGCATTACCTCAAAATTAACAGGTTGTTGTTTAACATCGAGCCCCAGAACATAATAGAAATATAGTACAGAAAGTAACGGGTAACAGACTCGAGCAGAAACAACCCTAAGCATGCAAGTAAGACACGGGCAACAATCAATGGGGTTATAGGTGTGGAGGTGGGGCTATATCAGGGTTAAAGGATAACATGTGATAGGATCGAACAGAAGCAACGATTCATAGGGCTAGCAGAATAGACAACGGAAAAGTATCGGTATCCAATGTTGAAAGGAACACAATGGTTCATGTGAGTGAATACTTGCCTGCAAACTCAGCAGCCTGGTACTGAGCTAGATCCTCAGAAGGGGTGTCGTAAGGCTCGTCTGTCTCAACGTCGTCGTCTATTCGAGAAGAAGCAAACAAACAACACAAAGAGACAAACAATCAATAACATGGCATAATGCACAATCATGGGATGATGCATGACCATTTAATTGATGCATCCAAAATAAACTAGTTGACATGGTAACAACATGATTAAATGGACCCACATGCAATTTGAGTTGCATATGAAAAGCCCATGATTTAAGGTTGGAATTATTGTTTTACAACTAATCAACAGGTGAAAGTGGATTAGTATGATGCATGGATGAGGAAAACAGAAAAATAACAAACATTGGAACAATTTAAAATAAGGTTTACCAAGTTTGGAATTTTAGTTATTAAGTTATGGAATTTTGTTTCCTTAAAGGTGTTACACAAGCATTTGTTGTTTTCACCAACTTAAATTGTTCTAAACAAGTAACAAAATTCATATTTGGAAAGTACACAAAATTTTAGGTGGATTACATGTTTCAATTATTGAAAAAGGAATTAAGATGAATTATTTATGAATTAAACAAGTTAAACAAGATTTAATTGAATTTAATTCAAGTATGAATATTATTTGAATTTTATTTGTTCAAAAGATAAATTCAAATTCATATTTGAAAAGGTTATACTTTTCTGGTTTGAAAACATATTTTATATGTTCAAAAATAATTTAATTTGAGCAAGTTATGAATTTAGTAATTTAAATGATTTAAACAAGGTTTAAATTATTTAAGCAATTTTAATTATTCAAAACATGAAACAAAGTTTATATTTGCAAAGTACATGAAAAATGGGATGGAAAACATATTTTATTTGTTGAGTTTGGAATTTTTATGCTCAAGTTATGGATTTTGCAAATTTAAATGAATTCAACAAGGATTCAAATATTTCACCAATTTAAAATATTCAAAACAGTAAACAAATTTTATATTTGGGTAGAGAATTTAAAATGGAGTGGTTTACATGTTTAAAGTTTTGCAATTGGAGTTTCCAAACAAAAGTTATTAAATTACCAAGTTTAAGCATTTTTATGGTTTATAGAAATAACCATGGGCCTAGAAAAACTACAGGGACTTGGAAAGAAAATAACAGGGACCTAGATAATGCTAGCAGGGACTTGGGTGCAATTTGGAGTAGATCTGGATCTAGGAAAAACAAATGAAAAAAAGATGGGTTTTAGATGCAGGGGTGGGATTCGAACCCCTGATCTCTACTTGCGCGCAGTGGACAGCAACCACTGCGGTGGTGTTCTGTTTGGTGACAGAAAGGGGCATCGGGGGGGTTAAGGTTCAGGAATCGTCTACTGAATCAAATCGAATAAAAGGAGCAGAAAAGGTGGGGGGCTGGGATTCGATCCTGTGAGCTGCTGTTGCGCGCACGGTGAGCGCAGCCAGCAGGCTGCTGCGGCTGTTTCGAAAATATACGGGTCGGGTTGGTTTTGAACCTAGTTAATCGGCGTAACTGAAACTGCAAGCGCACACATCCAGGCGCTCTTCTCTGACGGAAAACGGAGCAGCGACCAGGCAGCGACGGATACATGGCCAGAAGAATTCGCGGTGTAACAGCACGGAAACGAGAGGGGAGTTAGGGGAATGGAAAGAGGGGCTCACCCTCTTCGCAGGGGTGGCCTCAGCGCGGCCAGAGGGTGACGGAGGCGATGGCGGCGAGGTCCGGCGAGCGGCGGCCGTGGCAGAAGGAAAACCGGTGGCCGCTCTCCTCTCGGTGGCGGTGGAGATGGGAGAGAGGAGGGAGAGGGGTGCGGCTAGGGTTAGGGTTAGGGTTTTCGCACCGGGGTGAGGTGTAGATATAGGAGGGGGGGTGGGGTGGAGCAGTGGGGGCAGCGCACGTCGCTGTCTCCATTGCTGACGTACCTGTACGGAGGTTGGGGGAGAAGGGTAGCGGGCTGCAGCGACTGGTGGGCTGGGCCTGCCTCTCCCCCTCTCTGCTATGCGTTTTCCTTTATTATTTTGTTTTTTTTTTGCTGAAATGAAATAAGGAAGAAAAGAGGGGTTTTTGGTGGTTAGAAAAATTAGGAAAAATTGGTTATAGGTTAGGCATTTCAGAAACACCATTGTACCACTTTTGTTTCCCAACAAAATTTAAATTATGTTGGTGTTTGAAATTTGGTTGGATTTGCATGAATTTTGATATCAAGTGGATAATTAAAAGAATCACTTAAATAATTTGAACCACCAAGCTTAAATGAACAAAAGATGGAAGTGATTTGTAATTTTTATAAATTTCAAATAGTTGCTGTTTGGAATTTTTATTTGAATTTGAATGAATTTGGGATATTAAGTGAAAATCACAAAGAACCATTTCAAATAGCTTGAACTCCCCATTTTACTTGAAACAAAATGATTAGAATTGTTTTGTAATTTTCATAATTTAAAATTGGGTTGCTATTTGTAATTTGGTTGAAATTTGAATGAATTTTGAGATTAAGTGATGTATTGAAAACAAAATTCAAATAGGGTGAACCTTATAGTTTAATGGAAACAATGAATGTTTTGATTGAACTTTTTAGTTGGAAAAAATTGTAACATAACAAGTATGAAACAAAGGTTTGAATATTGTTTGAATTTCAATTGTGAAAACAAAGAAAAACAGATGCAAACAAAAGGAAAACAAATGCAATGATTAAGATGCCATGATGCAAAACAAAAATTAAACAAGAAGCAAACATTCTAGGGGTGGTTTTCATACTTGGGATGTTACAGAAAGTGAGACGCGGAGTCGTCCCGCTAAGGGGTTATTGGGAGAAGGAAATCTCTGATACTCGGGATGAGGTTGAGAAGTACCGGCGCGCTGAGCCGGAGATGGTGGATACCCGGGTTGAGCGTGGCGTCACCCGGAGTGTTCCGGGTCACCCTGCGCTTGATCAGGGGTGGTTCCTTCAAGTATGACCAGTCGGATAGTTTACGGTTTAGCTTGCACATATTAGTGAAGGAGTATGGTTTGGAGGCAAGGGAATGATATGGGACCTTAAAGACAACTCCTCGGGGTTTCCTCTTAGCTCCGACCTCGGTGACCGGTTCAGCTTCGCTCTCGTCACTCTGTGTTTCTACCCCATCTTCTGGGTCTTCTTTCTCTTCCTTATCCTCCAGCCCCGAGTCACCGATGAATACGGTCGGAAAAACAGGAAGTGAGGAGTAACAAGTTAGCAGGAATTGGGTTGGGTAAAAACCCGGAAGGTACCTTCCTCCGAGTCAGCTGCCTCTTCATCTTCTTCTGGGTCTCCGGAGGAAGGGGGAGTCTCGATATTCCAGAAAGCATTATCAGCCTGAGGTAAAGGCATAAAAGTAAGAGTCGGTGATTGTATCAAGCGTAAGTGCAAGGATGAAAGTGAAAGTATAAGTGCCGGATCTTACCGCGGGAGCCGGATTCTCGCGTGTATATGGATCTAACCTGGCAATGTTCCGGATCACGTCCAACTTCTCCGTCAAGAAACTCTTGATGGTCTTGTTAGTATCGCCGGCTGGGTAGTTCTTTGAGGAATATCGGAGCGCGTCCATGACGTGCCCCGAGTAGTCGCACATCAGCTTGGCGCGAATGGAGTTGGGCTGGATCCAGAAGTCCACCCATGTTTTAACCAAGTTAAGCCCAAGGAGGCCTTGGGCAGAAAGAACGGCTATTTTTGATAGAAGGGGCTGGATGGCTTCCCTGTCCGACTCAGGGGGAAAGGCATTAAAAGTATCGGAAAGATCTAAGAGACCCTCCGAGTAACCCGGCAACTTCCTCTCGCCGGGTGGGGAGGTATCCCGACAATAAAAGAAGGACAGCTGCCAATGCTTAACATGTGAATTAAGATTTAGAGTCGGCATGGGTGAATTTTTGCGGCGCTGGATAGAAACCCCACCGCAGGCCAAAAGGGCCCCGTCACCGCTTTCGCGGCACGGTTTGCATTGGAAAAGCTCGATGAATAAAGCCAGATTTGGCGGGATGCACAAGTAAGACTCGCAAAGGACTATGAAATGGGTTATGTTCAACATAGAGTTAGGCCCTATGTCGAACACCCGGAGGCCATAATGGCTGAGGACGTCACGAAAGAAAGAGTGACCCGGGGGGCGAAACCCCCGGATCATGTGCTCGACAAAGCATATTACCTCGTCGGGATTGGGGGTAGGCCGGGTCTCGTCACCCGGAAACCTCCAATGAATCTCCTTCTGAGGAGGGAGGATGCCCGACTCGGCCAATTCTTCCAGTTTGGCCTGGGTCACGGACGACCGCGCCCAATTGGCAGATATGGACTGGGTCGTCCTTGTTTTCGCCGGCTGCTTCCCTTTGTTCCTAGGAGCCATTGGTTCGGTCTGCAAAATACAAAGCAAAATGCACGAAACATTAAGACTCGGGAATCATGAGCTATCCGAGTATTCACAAGCAGTATCAGTAAGAGGCATGGAAACTATGAATTGTCCGAGTATCTCTAGACAGAACGAAAATTACAAACTATCCGGGTATTGACGAGCGGTACAAAAATTATGAGATATCTACGTATCGGCAAGCAGTTATGAAAAAAGGTTGATTGCCTATGTGTCTAGTGCAAGTAAAAGAACCGGAAGTGGTGGATTTTCCGGGTATCAAGAGCAGCCGCGGAAGTTTGGGCGAACTACATCCAGATTGGAAAATTTGTGGATGATTATGTCGAGAAATTAACGATTACAAGCGATAGGGGAGTGATGTGTGGTCATCTGTTAAGCGGTTGGACAGACCGGGATGGAGCTATGCGACCTAATCCGGCGGGAAGCAAGAAATGGCCTGCGGGCGGACCTAGATCCGATCTAGTTCAAACGGAGAAATTAGAAGCCAAATCAATGAAAGCAAGAAAATTACCGGTGTGGATTGGAGAAGGGCGCGACGGCGGCAGATGGCGCAGTCGTGATGTCCCCTTGCGACTCCCGGCGGGCAGGTCGAGGGCGCGGCGGCGGAGATTGGCGGCGGCGCGGGGCGAGCCGTGGAAGAGCGTAGCTGGCGGCGGCTTTGCTCCGGCGGCGTGCACGAGGTCTCCGTGGTGGCGCTCTGTGAGCTCGGACGAGGAAGCACTGGTGAGGAAGAAGGAGGTGGAAGAAATGAGCCGTTAAACTAGGTTACCCCCTAGGGCGTCTATTTATAGATGCGGGTGGGGAAGCCTAGGCCGGCGAGCGGGAACCGAAAATTTCGGGATAAGAGATACCCGTCCTGATTTTCTGGGATACGCGTTAAGTGTTGGACGAGATATCCGGAATGGATAGGAAGCAAATCTCTTCCGCGATATCTGGACCAATTAACGAGTGAAATAAGCCGGATCTTTGGTATTCTCATTAGGGCATTGACCCGGAAAAGTAAAAGATGGATTCAGAGGAAACCGGGTTATTATATGGACCACCGATGGAGTTAGGCCTAGCTGTTTATTAAAGCAAACCCAACCCGGCCTCTATGAATTTGTATGTTTGTTATTTTTGCAGGGAATAGCGTGCGCTTCAAGGAGGATCCCGTGAAGCCCAAGCTATTCTGGGGACTACTGGTGGAGGGATGATAACCCGGTAGGCTAACGCCAAGGAGTAACTCGGCCCAAAGGACGCTGCGCAAGACCCGGCTTATGGAAAGGGAGCTTCTAGAGGGCCCAGTAGTGTAGGCCTCGTAACCCGGATTGTGGGTTCCGATAAGGAAGTTTAGGGTTTGCAAGCAGTGTCCGGGTAGGATTCAGAGTACGCCTTGGATAGTAAGCCAGGGGATCCGGGCACTATATAAGCCGGCCCCTAGGGTTAGGTCGGACGAGTTCACGAGATACACAAGCTTACGAGATAGAGATCGCGAGATATCGAGTGTCCATTGTAGCACGAGTATTGAGATAGTATATTCAGATCGTAGACTCGGCGACTTGATTGCCGGTTACCAGATCGCATATCACCATGGTTTCCCTTGAGCTAAACCCTCTCCCAAACACCAGAGTCGATTTTCCCCAAGACAAGTTACCCCCGGTAACGTCTGCCGTGATTATCCCACGACACGGCTTCTGCGTTGACCTTGGCCTTCCCCTTCTCGGGTGCTCCCTTGGCTGCATCTTCCTCGAACACGCTCAAGTCCTCTGACTCGGTGTCATCTTCATCGTCCTCGTCCTCATCTTCAGGCTCAGTATCTGGCTCGGGGAGGCCGTCGATGTAGGTGGCGGTGTCAGCATAGGAGGCTATCTCATAGGCCACTGCTTTCCGACGAGTAACGCAATCGGAGTTGGTGGTCCACTTGGAGTCTTCGCGCATAATGAGGATCCTGTCGAGATTGAGATTCTCGTACCAGCTGGTGATGAAGTGCATCAGCTGATCAGCTCCTGCCCGAGCTGCAGAGGCACGCCATTTCTTCAACTCGGCCTTCACACCGTTCAGCTTCTCGGCGATCTCGCTGAAGTTGTCTGGCGCAGCTTGATCCGGCCAGAACAGATCATGCAGCTTATATGCAGTGGGCACCATGGTGGTGCCCAAGCCCTTGAGGGAGCGGAGTTGAGACTTGATGCTCAAGAGATAATCATTGATCATGGACTTGGTGTCGATGGGAATTCTAGATTCTGCTCGGAGTTGCCTTGCCTTCGCCAGAGCAGGCGCGCTAGCAGCACGAAGATCAGGGAAAATATCTAAAAAAGAAACCAATAAGAGTTAGAATCAGTGGCAGATAAGAGGTGAAACCAGGTAGAAAAAAGGACGAGAAGAGAAGCAGTCAGGTGCAGAGAAGAGGAAACTTACGTTCTAGATCCACTAGCAAGGCCCCCAGTTTGATCTTCTAGTCGTCCTCTCCAACGATATGCATGTCTTCAATGCTGTGCGCGTTGGAGATCTGGAGGACGAGTTGCTCGTTGTGTTTCTTCAGCAATGAGATCTCCATCTCTTTTCTCTCTGGCCGCGGCAGTCTTCTTGATCTCCTGCTTCTCGGTAACCTGGTCGAGGGCGTCCTAGAGGGCAGATTTCAGCTTGACCTGCATCGTCTCGAACTCCGCCAACTCGGCCGTGCGCTCTTTCTTGAGCTCAGCTTTGCGGGTTTCCAGCTGTTGCCGCACCTCGGCAGGCGTGAGGCAGTCTTGGTGTTGCTCCCGGAATTTCTTGTACTCTTCTACGAGAAGAACAACAGTGTCAAGCAGAGTAACCAAGTAAGAAGAAACATAAGTGATGAGAAGGAAGGCAACTCACCCTCCAGAGTAGCTATCTTGCTCTGGGCTAAGGCAGCAAAAACTTCGCAGTCGCGATGCTTCTCAATCAAGTCATTGAGCTTGCCTGCAGAGAAAAACAACAATGAAGCAAAAAGCAAACACGGGCATAAACACAAAACGCACAAACCGAATTGCTGAAAGCTTACCTTCAACCTCAGAGATCTGGATAGTGCGATCCAGAGCCGCCTGCTCCACCGCAGCAGTGTCCTTCTTCTCGGCTTCAAGAGCCTCCAGACGGTCCTTTGCGATGCGGTGGTTCCAGAGCAGCCGGCGGAACAACTTTGTCCTCTTCAGGAGGATGTTCTGTAGAAGAGAAGAGAAAAAAGTCTAAGTATTTTGGAAGATTTGGCCCGAGTAGACGGCAACTCGGTCGAGTCTTCGCCTACTCGGCCCGAATCTCGGGGACTGAGGGAATGGCTGAGAGGTAAAGAGGAAAAGAGAAGAGAAGAGAAAAAGAGAAACTGCAACTCGAAAAATGCAAAGAAAGGAGAAAACACTTACAGCATAAGTTTGCTCGACGTCCTCGGCAGCTTTGCGCAGGCAGAACAACTTCCCGGCTAGGGTGAAGGTAGGGCTGGCGATAGTCATCGGAACAGAGCCAACATCGGCCTTATTCCAGTCGACGCGATAGTGATCGAGCGGACCCAGCTTAAGGCCATTCCACTTTGGGTTGCCATGTGCGTCGTTGTCCCAAGCTGGATCCATGAACCCTACTCGGTCCAGGATCGCGGTCGGGCCCTCCGGTTCAATCTCATCGTCATCTACCTCGCGTGACGAGAGCGAGGGAACCGGTGCTGGCCCTTTGCCCTTGGACTTGGCGTCAATCACCTTGGCCTGGCCTTCCTTCAGCGCAGATAGTTTCTTCTCTCCTCTGGCCAGAGAGATCTCATGGCGCTTGGACACCTCCAGCATGTATTCTGGACAGCTGGCTTGGGCACGGACAACAGCTCCTTCGGCAGGGCCAGCAGATCCAGCAGCAGCCGGGTTGCTGCTAGAGGTGGGCGCGCCGATTGTCAGTTGCTTGCTCTTCGCCACCTGCTTCACGACTGGCACAGTTGGTGGCTTGGGTGGCGGCATCTGGTCTGCATCTTGCGCAACGTTGCGCTTTGGGTTCTTCCTGGTAGGCGCAGTCTCAGGCTTGATAATTTTCTTGGGGCTAGGAGCAGTGTCTGGCCGAGAAGTGGGTGGAGGCATTTTGCAAGATGAAGTAGGCGGAGGCGATGGTGCTGTTTGTGTTGGTGGAGGAATTGGAGCACTGGGTGGAGTCACCTGCTGGGTAGGCGGCACGAGAGGCTGGCTACCCGATGCAGCGTTGGGCTGCACTTGGCTCTGGCGGACGGGCTCCACCACAGTCTCTTCTACCCGCTGCTCGGCAGCGGGATCAGGTTGCGTGTCTATAACTTCTTCTACCCGTGGCCCGGCCGCGGGATCGTCTTGAGCTGCAGCGTGAGTATCCTGTTGCTCGTTGGTGTCATCTTGCCGCTCCAGGGCGGCACTATCTTGGTGCTCGGCATCTTCTTCAACATGTTCCCCAGCTGATGCAGCTGGGGGAGAGGGAGGCATCTCGTCGTGAGCAGCATCCTGCGCAGTCTGATGCGCGTCGGTCTGCTGCTCAAGGTTCTTGTCATCAACATCTTCACCATTGCTAGTGTTCTCGGTGCCGGTGTCTTCTTCTAAGTCAATAGGAGAGGATGCACGCATCCTGTCCTGCTGTTCTTGCTCTTCCTCGTCGTCCAAGAGGTCAACGAGTTTATCAAGGGGCACAGCGGCTTTTCTCTTGGGGCGGATAGGAGCTGCTGCAGCATCAACGTCGAGAGGGGCGCTGGGAGAGAAGAAAAACAGTTCTGAGAGGCAGAAGGAGGAAGGTGCAACAAGAAACAGCAACATAGTGGTACTCGGATGGAACGCTTACCATTTGGTGGTGGGGGGTTGTCTCCTAGAGGCAACGTCTTTCTTCCCGGTTTTCTTCTTGGATTTCTTCGGGGGAGGTTCTTGGGCACCACTACCTACCCTCTTCCAAGTAGTGGGAGCAGCCACAGAGATAGGCTTAACCTCTAGGGGCTCATCATCGTCGTCATCCCCCTCAAGATCATCTGCAAAGTAGAAGAAGAAAGGAATTCAGAAACGCAGAAGGGAATCAGAGTGCGCTACTCGCGAGCAAAGAGGTGAACTTAGTCACCTTCGTCATCCTCGGACCAGTCCCGAATAGACGCATCAACTCGGGGCTTACCAGGCTGAGTGGCGTGAGGGACGCAGAGGGTGTCCTGGGTGTCGTAGGCGGTTGCATCGTCCTCTTCTCGGTCCTTGGACCAGTTGGCCTCGAAGATCTCAGTATCTTCTTCTCCCTGGCGATCGATGTGTTGTGGAGGCAAACATGAAACACTGTGAGTTGTTTTTTCAGCTAAGGAGTTCTACTCGGAATAGCGTGCAAACACAAAGCATATAAAGCTAAGGAGTTCTACTCGGAATAGCGTGCAAACACAAAGCATATAAAGCTAAGGAGTTCTACTCGGGATATCATGCAAACACAAAGCATATTCAGCTAAGGATTTCTACTCGGCATGGCGTGCAAACACCAAGCATATAGAGCCAAAAAGATACTTATGAGGTCCTACTCGGTGCAGCATGCAGAGACTAAGCATACAAAGTTGAGAGGCCACCTACTCGGTATCAAAGTGCAGAAACAAAGCACAGAATACTAACCTTTCCAATGGGCTTAAGGCGGCTATACGACGTGAAGCCGTACAACCAGGGGTCGGAGAGTGAGGTTTGCATGATGGATCTGGCCCAGATGGCCACCTCGGCTTTGCTAAGCTCAAATGTGGTTGTCCTTGTGCTGTCTCGGCTTCCCCCCATGTGGCACATCTTGTGCGATCGATGCTGGAGAGGGAGTACTCGGCGTGATATCCAACACGCGATGGGATTGTCTGGACGGAATCCCTCCGAGATCAACTCGGTCAGGCGTCGCTCAACCTGGAGGACATCCTCGATGGTATTCTTGGGGTGGTAACCCCAGTTCTGCTGAGTGGGCCTTGCATTCCTGAACTTGGGGAGCCCTATCCGGTTCTCGATTGGCTTTCCTTCTTCTGCAGCGACATTCTTCACATACAGGAAACCGCGCTGCCACTTGCGCACGGTTTCCAGCCCCTTAACCCTCGGGTGATGGCCAGTCGTGCGCTGCAGCATCATGGCGCATCCCGTCTGGGTCATCGCGCGGGCGCTCTCGGTGTTCCCCGGATTGGGAATACTCTGCTTTCTGAAGAAGAAATACCTAGCCCAAGTATGGATGGTTGGGTAGATGCCTAAGAAGGCCTCGCACACCACGGCGTGGATAGAAAGCATTACCATGGCATTGGGTGGAAGGTGGTGCGGCTGGAGGCCGAAGTGGTTGAGAAATTCGGAGAAGAAATCGGAGATGGGAAGGCCGAAGCCGCGCTTGAAATGGGAGAGGAAGACGACATACTCGTCCTCCTCAGGTTGTGGGATGATTTCGGTACCTGGTGGCCTGCAAACGATGCCGGGAGGGACGCGGTGCGTGTTGACAAGCCACTGGCAGTCTTCCGCCGTGACTTCAGATCCCTCCCAGGCAGCGCGGGCTGCCGCATCGTCATCTCCGCGAGGAGCCATGGAGGCGGAAGCACTTGCGGAAGATTGGAGATGGAATCGAGCAGAGGCGCTTCTCTCCGTCTCTCTCGCGGTGCGTGGAGCAGCGGCGCAGCAAGTGTTTGCGGTGGCGGTGTGCTCGACGGCGGCGGAGAGGCGAGGGGGCGCGAGATTGGGAAGAACTGGAAAGAGGAGAAGGGAGCATCGCGGGGGTATTTATCTTGCCCCCTCGAGTTGCCGTTACTGGAAGATTGATCGTGCGCAATGATCGTGCGGCGTGGGTTGCGCAATCGTTAGAAACGCACACAGCGCATATCGCGCGCGTAACGGGCGTAGTTAATCCCACGTCGAGATCGTGGGCACTTGAGTACGGTTGAGGTGACTTAACGGGCTAGTGGGCCCAGGTTGCAGTTATTGCCGCGTGGCCTGCCGTATCCCAGGCACCGAGGCGTCAGGGGCACAGGGGTGTGACACGATCCCCGTAGCGACACGGAGAAGTGGATTCGCTCCGATTCAGCGGGAGTGAGTTCGAAATTTCACTAAGTCATTTTACTCGGCAGCTCAGGAGAGAAATTGCTCTACTCAGCTACCAGAAAGGTGGTCTCGTAAGCACAGTTGAAGAGATTCGAGAAGGAGTTACTGGTTCAAGTTGGAGTGCAACTCGGCGTTACTCATTCAAGAAGACATTTTGGTTTTAAGCTGGCAGGGCCCAGTGAACAAGTTCGCAGGACTCTACCAGCTTCGGGGACTAATGTCGGCGGGTTACCCCCGAGTAGGGGTAAGGCAAGTGCTAAAGGCAAGGTCAAGGTGCTGTTTGACCGGGTAGATGGCTACCCGGTACTTGCTACCCGGTAGGTTTCTATCCGGCTGTACCCACCAATGGCCAAGAGGAGAAATCAAGGAAGTTATGTTCGTCCGCGTAGAGGAGTTGGTCCGAGTAGAGGGAGTGCTTTCCTACTCGGGCCAAAAGTCAATGGAGCCGTTCTGACAAGAGATCCCGCATATCCTGCGTCCGTACCGGCGTGGGGTTCAACTTACGGAGCGCGTGATTATCCGCGCTACGGCGTGGCTACAGTGCGGTAGGCGTCTGTCAAGTCCTGTCACTGACAGAGGGGACAGGAAAGGTCTAGGGGCCTACCCTATCTCACTGACAAGGTGGACAGGTCCCATCTCCAAACGGCGCGACGACTTACCGCACCCGCGTCAGCGAGAAGCCGGAGGCGTGCTCTGTTCTGCAGTATGTTTGTCCCATCAGTCGTACCTTATAGTATTTTTCTATTCGGCTGGGCACCAGTATATAAGGTGCCCTACCTCCTCCTGCGCGAGGGACGTTACGCAAGAGATCATTCGTTACTCGAGCAAGTGCTGGTAGTAGAGAGAGCAGAGAGTGGCTACTCGGCTGAAGGCCTGATTTGTACTGTGGCTACTCGGTAAACACACATATAGAGAGAAAGGCAGTAGTAGGGGTGTTACCTCCACACGAGGGCCCTGAACCTGGGTAAGATCGTGTTGTTTGCAGTGCTTGAGACATCCTACACGCGGCTACTCGCCGTGTGATCCCTCCCCGATCACCTCCAGCGTCCATCGGCCCCAATCTTTAGCCATCCTATGGCATCTGCCGTGATACCACCACGACAAAACTATTTTTAAATTTGAATGAAATTGCAAATTTTAATCGCCGGTTTGGCGTGCACAAGGTGTTTGTGTTTATAACGTATAAAAATTGATCGCCGGTTGGGGCGCCGCTGTGGCACCCGCCCACCAAATTCTCGAGCACAGGTCCGGCGCCACCAAAGGGGGTCCAATTGTGGGGTGCCGGACACGAATTTGAAGGGTGCCGGTGGAGATGCTCTTATAGGCAATATCCTACTCAAGGCAATATCCTAGGACCGGGTAATATAATTATACAGCTGAATTGTCCTATCTGAGTGGACCAAAGTCTGTCCAATATCCTAGGACCGGATATTGTAATCATACAGCTGAACTGTCCTATCTGAGTGGACCAAAGTGTGAGCAGCCAGTTTATGATTCAGAACCAAACTAGACACGGACACCAAGGTTTTCCACCAAATCAAGAACCATTAAAACTTAACCAAGGTCTAACAAGAATCCATTACCACCTATCCCAAAATGGCAAGAACAAAGGGCTTAGAGTGACGGCACGGGGATGCTCCAGGGGGAAGGGGCGCTCGCCCGACGGCAAGGCCCTACAGAAGAGAGAGTTAGATTGGACAAAAGGAGAGGAAGCAAGAAGAGAAGAGATAGGGTGAAAAGGGGTTTACCTCCCCGATACCATCGCCGTCGCGTCCACGGCCGAGAGGAGGAAGGGGCGCTCGCCCGGCGTCAAGTCCCTACACCGAAGAAGAGAGCGTAAGATTGGCCGAGGGGAGAGCCGGAGAGGGGCAAGAAGAGAAGACATGGATGGAAATGGGTTTACCTGTATGATACCACCATAGCCGCCGCGACCGACATGGCGGAGGGCATCGGGTGCGATGCCATCGCCCCCAACTCCAATGTCCTGCAGGTTCTTGCGTTAGTACTTAGTAGTTGCTGGGGGCGCGACACAGGGGACAGCTGAGAAGAACGGCAAACCTCATAGTCCTCCTCTCCTACACGCTCGCGGTCCGCCTGTAGAACCTGGGGCTCCTCCTGGTAGACGCCGTCGCGGAGCGCGTCCTGCTCTGGTAGAACCTGGAGCTCCTCCCGATAGACGTCTGCGCCTCCTGCACCGGGTAGCTGCGCCTCCACCGCGAACCTCGCCGCGTCCTGCTGCATTCCGCAGCCACGTTAGGTCTACTAGACGCAGTGACGCGAGAAAGGGGAGGATGCCAGGAGGAAGAGGAAGGGCGCCGAACCTGTCGGCCAGCGCCGCCGAGGTCGAAGTCGACCTGGCGCTGGGGCACTGGTGGAACCGGGACATCGTCCTGGCCGACACCGTCGATCTCCGCCTCTCCATGGGCACCGTGTGGTGGCGCGTCCTTCGATGTTGGATTCGAGAGCATCATGCTAGAATTCCCGGTGGGGTTGAGAGAGTAGGAGAGGGATTCCACCGAATCAAGGCGGCCGCCGCGACCAGGGCCGGTCCATAGGCCGGGCAAAAGGGGAGACCGCCCTAGGCCCGAAGAGGCAAAGGGCCTCAAATAAAGTACAACATGTTACTATCTTTTTTTATAAAGGGAATATATTAATATCGAAGACACCAATTACACCCGGCCTCTGCAACAACAGGTTGTCAGAAAGACAACCCGGATGCACACAGCCAAGAAAAAAAAAGAGAGAAATATAAAAAAAAAAGACCCCGTCGAAGTGATAAACCACACACAACAGCAACACTCTAACCACCCCCGAAGACAAGACCCAGATCACATATGAGATTTTTCAAAGACGAAGCCTCCAAGAAGAAAACAAAGCACAATCGTTGTCGTCGCCTGATCAAAGATCTTGAGTTTTCACCCTGAAGAAAGTCCGAGTTCACAAAACAATGTCTTCAACAAGACCATTGCCAGGCACAACCAATTAAGGCCAGACCTTGGCCTTTCACTCTTGAACCCGTGACTCGGTACTCGATGAGCATCATACCAAAAGAAGTCCACCTGTGTTGTCGCACCCTCTTGCCAAGGCCGCTGCTGCAAGTGACCAACACTCGACACACAGGAAGAACCCTATGTTGCCATTCTTCATCCCGCCAATACACCTCTCCACCAACACAACCCTTCGATCGAATCCACCATGACTTTTTTCATCCCCGACAATGTCATGAATCTAAATAAGATATGTCACATAACACCATCAAGAAAGCGAAACTTCGCGCCACTCTCACATGACACAGTTGGCCAAAAATAGGGGAGCGCACGACCGGATCAATTCCAATCTAGATATCCAGTGGCTTCATGCACTAAACGACGAAATCACTGAGAGGAAGACTGAAACTCGTCGGCATCTCAATCAAGGAGGCTCATGTGAGGTAGATCGACGACATGGCTTTCGAAGAACTACAGGATCGGCCACCTTTATTCTGCTCCGAGCCTGCAGCCCCCACACTGCGAGGCCGGCTCCCGGCGACCGGTCGATGGTGGGTTGGGAAGGGACTGTAACTCTTATAATATCATGTAGCAGTCATGTGTATGTTATTGGCAATTTATAAACAATAGAAATTCGAACATAGTTATCATGGACAATTATGAAATACAGAAGTGTATAATATACGACATACAAAAATTTGATGTGCACATACTATATGAAAAAAAATCTAAATATATTTCATATGTTTAGTTTCGTGCGTAAATTCATATTTGAGAGACTAAAAGAAGCAAATCTTAACACCATGTGACATAGAGCACATTGTGCCGAACATATATCATAACTGAATTTTATGTTAGTAAAAGTAGTGGAAGCCATAACATTTTATGTTTATCGATGATTACACTAAAAAAATATTTTAATAACAAATATTTATCATCAATATTTTTAACTTATAAGACACACACAAAAATGATTAAGCCAATTTGTCATTATAATCGAGAAGTTTCTATATATTTTGTTTACTTATACACTACAAACCTATATTAAGATTTTTTTTTGGTTCTATTTGTTTAGTCTCTACGAATACATATAATAATATAGTAATATTCGAAATAGAGAAGAACACTCACAAAAGAAATAAACATAAAAATTCATCAAATGTAAAAATAATAATGTGTCATGTGTTTTCCGTTCTTTCTTCACATTTAAACCGGTCTTTTATTTTTTAAAGGAAAATATGTCACAAAGAAAAAAATTGTCCACCTCAAATATATTTGAATGATATTCATGACAACCATGAAATGGGAAATAATTGGAAAATTTTATTATATGGTTAGCAATTCAAGCAAGTTGTATAAATCATATATTGATTAAACGACAATATGATACAAAAAAATACCAAGTTATAAATGTTTAGTATAATTATATTTCTTTTAACTCGCCTCGAGTCTATAATTTAGTTGGAACGACCCTGGCCGCGACCCGCCTGAGCAGGGGCGTCGCCATCGGCGTCCATGGTCCCGTACTGCTCTGAAGGCTGGGAGAGGAGGGCGATTCAGTCCGAGCGGTTCGGTTCTCGCTCGGGATTCGAGAAACTTCTGTTTCGATGACCAACGGGGTTGGGTGGTGATTTTATAGGAGCGAAGGATGGTGTTCCGAGGGAGTCTATCGCGGCGCGTCCATACAATGGATTGTATGCGTCTACTATGGCCGCTTTTGGTCATCGCAAATGCTCGGCAAAAGAAATTACTACTCTCTTGCGAAGTAGTATTAGTAATAGTACTAGTTTTGAAGGATCCTACTTGGAATCGAGATGGGAGAGCGACGAATTTCGAGACCGGCAGAGAAGGAAGTTCCATGAGCAGGTTCATGAGGTGGAAGAACAAGGAAGAGAAAAGATTAGGGGAGGAAGAGGAAACAACTTGTGTACTGGGATGCACCCTTTCCCCGGCCAGTCCTCTCCTCTTTAACAAAAACACTTGGGGAGTGGGGCCTACAAGAGGCCCACATTCTCTTCGGGCCCCTGGCCCTGTTGCACTTTGACAGATCTATGCCTACTTTTCTTTCTCTTGCCATGAGTCTTCACTTAGAGTAGACCCAACAGCCTCTCTAAATCTGATCGATTTTTGTCCGTTTAGCCTGGTCCGCGGATGAAAAATGGGTCAGACCCCAATTTGGAGCCAAACCATCCCAACGGAGCCTCCCAAATAAGAGAGAGAAACTGTGGGCATGTAGTGCATATGGGCTGCATGGCCTAGAAGAGAGAATAAATGAGATATGTGGAAAATGAGAGGTGTGGCTCGCACATGGGTCAGGAGGACCACGGGGAGGACCATGCACATCCGTGGACCATCACAAATCTAGACCAAACTTAAGAAACGTTTGGGGAAAAATGTAGCTGTCCTTCCCTGTGGTCCTTTTAGGGTGGGCCGTTGGGATGTGCTTTTTACCCAAATTTGTCCGCAGGGACCAAAACGAACCGTTTATGGGGCGGGGGCGTTAGGTATGCTCTTAAAGCATCTCCAGCCGTCCCCGCCAGCTCGCCCTGCCTGCACGTTTGGAACCACACCTTTTGCCCTTTTTAGCCGGCTGAGCCAAATTTCGCCCAGCCACACCCCCCCGGACCACGTTTTGCGCTCGCGATCTAAGGCCAAACCCAGGGCTCCTGGGAGACTAGGGTCAGAAATGCCCAATCATGTCCCTCGGCGTGCCTTTTTCTGGCCAACACTAAACGTTTGTAAGATAAATTTTTGCTTGGGTGGGAAACAGTTGGGAAGTTGTACTCGTCGAGACACCAAATAGCGCCCGCAAATACGTTTTTGCCAAGTTCTGAACGTTGAGGGCTTCAACGGCCGGAGATGCTCTTAATTTTATCACTTTAAATCAAGTGAGGACTTTTGGCTCCTTAGTGATCTCGGTATTTTCAAAATAATATTATAAAGTTTTAAAATATTCCAAAGTAAATTTCTATGGATACATAAACATGTTATTTATATAGTTGTTGGGTTTTCATATATAATAGTATGTTATATTGTAGGCCACATGCCTACACAAAAATTAGGAAATCATATACCCAAAAAGGCAAAAAAAAAACCCTGTTTTCAACATTTATATCTTTTTGGAGATCACATATAAAAATATATATCGATGCTAATTTGACCGTACATACTAGAGATGTATAGGGTGGCTTTTTTTAAATTTCTGCTTATGCATAAGCAAACTTCTGAATTTTGGTGGGGGAGAAATTGTTGTGGGCAGAAACTCTTAGAAACTGCCAGGAGAGTTCTTTTGGGTTTCTAAAGATTTGGCGTATTTGCTAAATTGAACTGTGAGATGCCGATAATGCCCTTAAATTTAGCAGAACCATAGCATCAAAATACAAAATTAGCATAACATCTATGAAAATTCAGTGCACTATCACATCCAGTACAACATCTATGAATACTTTCCTCCCTGCCTCGACCGTCCCGCACTTGCAGTGCACGTCAAAACGCACCACGGACCGCAAACACGTGCACCTCGTGGCAGGCCCCGAGCGCTTGGGCGTCGGCGCAGGCAGGCAGCAGGACACGAGCGTGACGGAGTCAGGCTGCTCCCCGTCCTCCTCCTGCATCCTGACTACCATCTCCATGGCCGCCCCGGCGAGGATCCGGTCGAACACCCTGCGTGCGTCCCCTGGCCGGCGGCACTTGGCGTACATGTTGGCAAGCGCCGTCGACGCGAGCGCCTCCGTAGCAATCCCGTGCGCAGCGAGCTGGACGTGGATGGCCCGGCCCGTAGGTCAGCACGCACCGCGCAGAGCTTGAGGAGGGATGTGAACATGCAGAGGGCTGGGCCGGCAGCAGACGACCTCGATGGGGCATCGCGGTTGGAGCCTGGGCCGGAGCAGCGTGGCCGGAGCAGACGGACTGCTCGGTCGGAGCAGCTCGGCCGGATCAGAGAGGAGGCAGGGGCGGGGCTGGCAGCTGGAGGAGGCGCAAGGGAGGGGCCGGCAGCTGGAGGAGGCGCGAGGGAGGGGCCGACGGCTGGATGAGGCGAGGGCGGGGCCGGCGGGTAGGTTTCTTTCAGGTTTTTTTTTAATTCGGTCATTTGACCGCTCCCTCAATTGAGAGGAGAAGGTGAGAACGTGGAGGGGCAATCCAGACGTAATATCATCGAAGGATATGTCCATTTTAGCATGACGATTCGCTAGCTCGCTGAGAAACTCGGGAAGCTGA
Source organism: Alopecurus myosuroides (assembly GCA_028641055.1). Lineage (NCBI taxonomy): Eukaryota > Viridiplantae > Streptophyta > Magnoliopsida > Poales > Poaceae > Alopecurus > Alopecurus myosuroides. Next base: position 154,754,646 of record CM054061.1, on the reverse strand, counting down.
CCCCGACGAGTTTATGGTCCACGTACAATTCCAGTTTCGTGGTGGACAGAATCTCCTCCACCGTAGACACTTCTTTTGCGTTTTGGCTTCCCGGGACCTAGAAGCCAACCAAAAAATTTAAAAGACTAGTTAAATGCCCGTGCGTTGCTACGGCATACAAATATTGTTATTTCATACCTTTAAGTCCACCAGATGATGCACATTTGTGTCATTATAACTTTATTGAGTTTTCAGTCACCGTATATTGCCATGTAAGAAAATTAGCACCAAACCGGGCATTTCTTGAAATATCCTGGGCCAAATTGCTAAGCAAGAGTTTCCGACACACAAAATACAGAAACACATGCTACTTTGCATTAACCTTTGTAATCTTTCCTCCTGCAACATTTTTTGTGCTTCCTTAGGAGCTTTCTTCTTCCGCTACATGTGCAAAGTATTGATTGATGCATACACATAGTTTGTTTAACCGGAACTCTTGGTACATTGTCTTGGCAGTTAGACCTTCAGAAGCATAATTCATGCTAGCGGTGGAAGAACTGGTACATGTTTGTACAAAGACAGCGCTGCTGCTAATCACACCAATGACAAGGGAGCTTTCTTCTTTTGTGGCATTGATTTTAGCTGATTGTGTCGTAGGTAGTGGTGTGCTCGCCTTATGCTATTTGTTACGGGATCTGTGATTTTTCAACTCACGGGGAATTTTTTTTTATGGCAGGTGAACCGTGAAAATCTTATGTCTAATTCTAAGGAAGGTGATCTCTCGTCTTAATTTCTACCTCGCCCAAAAAAATTAGTACTTCATTGTTTATTGGTTTAGCACCTGTAATTCAATGTGACGATTTCAGTGCACCGCTACCTAAAGAATGTAGGTTAATTTTCTTTCATATCTTTGGGTTTTCCTTGATGTGTATGTTTTCGGATCACCTTTGAAAGTTATCGGAGTTTAGTTTAGTGCATGACACAGTAGATTGCATTTCCACTTCTAGTACTCCCTCCGTCCACTTTTATAAGGCTCACTTTTTAGCATTCAATAGTAAGAAATGAGCCTTATAAAAGTGGACGGAGGGAGTATGTTTGATGAAGCAATCATTGCGGTGATCCCCCATGACCTCCTGTGGATGGGCTCTGTTTAAACGTCTTGGAATCTGACATCCCTGCTCCAAATAAAGTAGAATGGGGGTCATGCTTTGAACAAAGTTTCCCAGATCATGCAAGACACTTAGATCAAGATATCCTACATTACAATTAGACCATGCAAAGTTTTTCGGTCAGTTCTAATTTACCTTTTCAATCCTTATTCAAGATCGTCTGAGAGAAACTAAAGTCGGAGGAATGTCTAAGTCCGAGTATCCCACAACAGAGCGGTTACGTGCTGTCGATCGGAGTCCATACGGCGGGAGCTGGGTCTAGTGAAAGTGTCACACCCTCATCGAGCATGGGCGATTGAGATTGCCCCGAGGGAGTATATTTTCTATAATTTCATGTAATTAACTGATGGATCCCAGGATGCACATACTCACTCCGTCCACGAATAAGTGTACATCTTCTACTTTTACACTTAGTCAAACTCTTTAAACTTTGACTAAATTTATAGAAAATTGTAGCAATATATATGATATCTAAATGATATATTTTAAAACTTCATCTCAAGACAAATTTATTGATATTAATTTGATGCCATAAATGCTAGTACTTTTTCCGATAAAGTTATTCAAAGTTTAATAAATTTGATCGACGAAAAAGGAAAACGTACGCTTTATCGTGGACGGAGGGAGTACTCCCTACGAGTAGGATTGGTTTCTGGCCTTGGATTTCGTGTAATTAATTCCGTGATTAATTGATGGATTCGTAGATGCTGCATGTTTGACGTTAGGAACACCACGAATGGGTGTTTGGTTGACGACAGGACGCGGTTGTAGACGGTTGAAGGAACGAACTTTTTCTTTTAGATAGGAAGTCACCTATAAAGCGGTTCCCCTCGTCCCTTTGTTTTTGTTTTCATATCTTTGAACTGTTTTGTAAGAGATTCCCCTCATCACTTTGTACCGGTTCGGACGATGAGATTTTTTTATAAAGCGGGACGAAAAAACGTGATCACTAGTACCCACGTGTCAAAACACTTCTCGATTCAAATCGATACCCGCATCTAGTTATACTAGAAAATACAAGGAGAAGACCGCCCGAGCGACTCATACCGTCAAACCGCTCAGGGTCTTGCATGTTGAGCAGTCCATTTGGTCTGATTAGTTATACAGTTTAATACTCCCTCCATCTCATATTAATTGTCTCAAAGTTGAATGCATCCATTTTATCCAACTTTGACACTATTAATATGAGACGGAGGGAGTAAGTGCATTCGGCTGCTCCCAATGTTTTCGAGTACACATCATCATTGTTGGCTCAACTATGTTATTTGTGTTGTACAATCCCTACCAGCTGGCCGGTCCTCATCGTGTATAGTATAGACGTAGTAGTCAAAGACATGAAAATCATACAAATATACTCCCTCCGTTCCATAATAGATGACTTTAAAATGGGTGTATCTAGACATATTTTAGTACTAGATACATCCATTTCAAAGTCATCTAATACGGAACGGAGGGAGTAAAAGGTAAAATGACACAGGAAGTAAGAAAGAGAACTCTTTATTATCGTGTTTATCCATATAATGATTTCCCTTACTTGTATAGATGGGAAGGGGTTAAAGAATAAGAACACACTTAACGTTAACCGTGGAAGTTGACTAGACCAACACCGTCAAAGCGGGTTGCATCCGTCATGCAACACTCCCCTTGGGTTTTATCCATATACCAATGCTCAAAACTCTGAAAACCCCAATGGGGAAAACCTGTAGAAAATGCACATGGTATACTTTTTCTACGTTGTCCGAGGCTTATTGACTTTTTGTTTTCAGTCTTAGCATGCGCAAGCATGTGCCAAGTCGATTCAAATGAAACCGTCAGAGGAGGCTACCCCATTATCATACCCTTCTATGAATAGACCAATGCGAACAAATATTTATATGACAAGTCATTTACTATTAATAAATTAGAACAAAACATGAGAGAGCATGAACTATTAAGAAGCCATTAAGTCACATATATCTTATACGAACAAACTAAGTATGCTCACATAGATGGATATATGTACAAAAATGAAAGCAAATAGAATTCATACCAGCCTCTCACCATACTTGAATTGTCGTAGATCGACATTATTGCTCTTCACTTGTGGCTCGAATAATATATAATGAAAACCAAACTCCAGTGGATTCACGGACGACTCTTGAACTCTGCAACAAACTTTACAATACCAAAGAAGAACAACAAATATTTTTGGGTTTTTCAATTAAAGCACGAACGAAAAGAGAGCAAAAATCTTTTTGTGTTTTCAAAATGAAACAAGAACAAAATAAAGCAAACAAACAAACCAAACAAAACATTTTTGTGCTTTTGAATATTAAACTGCAACTAGAAGATAAACCAAACCAAATAGAGAAACTAAAGAAGCAAACAAAGAGAAACAACAGAAATATTTTTGGTCCTTTTGTGTTTTGGAAAGCGAAAACAAAACAATAAAAACAAAAGAAGAGAAAGAAACGAAAACAAACGAAAGAAACAAAAAGAAGCGAAAGAAACAAAAAGATGGATTATATAAAGAACCGACCGAACATGATATTTAAATGAGTGTGATTTCGGTATACCTCCCCCAAGATTAGGCTTTTGGCCTAAGTGGTGATCAATCACCAAGGGGACCAAGAGGTGTCGCCCCCGTAATACGCCGAGGAGGAAGCCTCCTCCTGATATGTGCTCGAGGATGCATCAGTGTAATGCGTGTTGTGGTCCTCGGGAGGCGCGTCTCGCCTCTCCTGCTGCCGGTAAAACTCCATGGTACTCAGATGCTCGTCTACTTGCTCCTTGGAGAGCGACCATGGTGACCTGTCAATCTTAAACAAAACAGGTTGCGGCAAAGTAACTTTCCGCTCTTCTCCATCCATACATAAAACTCTATAGATTAAACGTTCAATAGTAGAGTTGGAAGTGACAAACTGATGGGATTTCATAGCAGCAAGGTTAAGCCTATGCGGAGCAATTATTTAATCATTAGGGTCAATGGAAACATGAAAAGCAGCTGCGACACTTGTAGCAATAATGCCACCAAAAATAGGCCCAGCAGCAGCAAGGCAGCATGCAACAAGTGCGCCAAGGTTATACTTTGTGCTACGGTTCAGTGCAACATCAATGAAAGCAAGGTGATAACTAGAAACATTGCTAGTGTTCTCCCTACCAAGAATACTTGTACCAATATAGTAAGTAAAGTATCTAAGAGCAGGAAGTTGAATGTTCCTTATCTTCCCACGCTGGGATGAGCGACCGTCATCGTTGGTGATCTCTCGGTAGATCCCTTGGAGGTCTGCTGGTTTATCTTGAATCCTGCTCGCCGTCCCGGTGGCGTTGATACCTGTAATAGCACAAACTTCCACCAAGGACAAAGACACGGGACTACTATATAACTTGAATGCAACAGTTGGACCATATTGAGTGTTCTGAAATTTAAAGCTCTTAACAAAAGCTTTTGTGAGCGTGGCATACTGAGGGATTTCATCCTCCATAAAGTTGGTGAGACCAACTCTCTCAATAAGCATAAGAAAATCATCTAAAATACCTGCACTTCTTAAAAATGTACGGCAAGGGAAGCTAGATGGGTGAATGATACCGTCATCTTCTGCATCATCAATAGTTGACGCAATAACATCCTCATTATACGATGGCCTCGCTGAAGTGGATGAGCGTGAGGGCCTTGTCCTTCTAGGAGAATCACTCCTAAATATCTCACCAAAGTTGTAACCATCCATCTCTGAAATTTTTCAACAATCATCATAAAAATTAATTTCAAGCAATTATAAGGTGGAAACTACCATAGGGACTTATATGAGAGCTAAACATACATCAAAACTATATTATTTCTACTCAAATCAAGCATGCAAACTCACATAAGCTGTCACATACAGTACCAAAATACTCAAGGAATACTTCACTAAACAAAATTCTACTTGGATCATCAGAGGAGTCACATACCGTAGATCAAACACACCAAAAATCAGCACAAATGATGGGCTGAAGAAGGAGATCGAAAATCCATAGGAAGAACAGCAATAACACGGGTTCCAGGAAATGTTTTCAGCTTTGGGGGTGAGAGAGAAGACTTTGGCAGTGGAGAGAGTAAGTGGAGGGCCAGGGGGCCCACACCATGTGCTGGCGCCACCAGGGGCTAGCCGCGCCACCCCGGGGTGTGCCTGCCTGGTGGGTCCCCCCAGGGTCTCCCAGGTGGCTTTCTGCCTCATTTTTTACGTAAAAATTTATTATAATTTTTCTGGAATTTTTCGAGAAACTTTATTTTTGAGCTATTTCCAGAATTTTAATAATTAATAAAAATCGGGAAAACGAAAGTGAAAACATGGAAAACAAAACCAAAACCAGAACTACAGAGGTTCTATGACACTGTAATGAAGGAATATCCAAGGAAAACAAAGGTGGTAGTGGTGAAAACAAAAGTATGGTTGGTAAAAACATGCATAACTTTAGTAATCAGAGTGAAAACATGAGGAAAACATCATAAGGATGGTGGAAACATGATTGCACTTAAGTAATAATGTGATAATAGAAGTAAACATTGCCCATTTCATTGAAAATCATTTTGTTAACAAGGATGATCAAGTCTTGCTACCAAAATAATTTTATATGAAACAAAACTTTGTTTCTCACTAAATAATTATGTTACCTCAACCTTGATAGGCATAGTCCCAATCATAATAATTTCATATTATTTTGGTGGCTTTGGAATAGGACAATAAAATTCTCCAATCTTGATGGTCTCAACATTTTTAGTGGAATTTAGACCATATTTTCTATCAATCTTCTTGGGAAAATAAACAGTGTGCTCTTTATCATTAACATTAAAAGTAACTTTTCCTTGATTGCAATCAATAACATCCCCTGCGGTATTAAGAAAAGGTCTTCCAAGAATAATAGACAAATTATCATCTTCAGGAATTTCCAACACAGTAAAGTCAGTTAATATCAGAAAATTATTAGCAACTTGAACAGGAACATTCTCACATATACCCACAGGAATAGCAGTAGACTTATCATCCATTTGCAAAGATATATCAGTTGGTATCAATTTTTCTAGAGGAGTCTTTTATAGAGAGTAAAAGGCATGACACTAACTCCAGCTCCCAGGTCACACAAAGGAGTTCTAACATAATTATTTTTAATAGAACGGGGAATAGTTGGTATACCAGGGTCTCCACTTCTCAGGAACCTTGCCATTAAAAGAGTAATTAGCAAGCATAGTGGATATTTCCTCATTAGGAATCTTCCTTTTGTTAGAAACAATATATTTCATATATTTTTCATAAGGAGGCAATTTAATAGCATTAGTTAAAGGAATTTGCAAGAACAAAGGTTTCATCCATTCACAGAACTTGTTATAATGTTCTTCTTCCTTAGATTTGTGTTTCTTACCAGGGAAAAATGATCTTCCTTAGTATACTTTGCAGTTTTAGTTTGCTTTTCAGGTTCAGCTACATGTTCTTGTTTATCAGAAGCATCATTCTTTTCATTGCCACTTTCAGTTTCAGCATCAGAGATAGATATACTATTAGGATCTTAGCAAGTTTAGAGGATTCTACAACAGTTTTATGTTTCTTCTTGTTTTTCTTCTTAGTATGACTAACATCATTATTAGTTTGCCGAGAATCTTGTTTAATTCTTTTAGGATGTCCCTCAGGATATAAAGGATCTTGTGTAGCAATACCACTTCTAGTTCTTATTTCATAAGCATGTTTTTCTTTAGAAGCATTAACTAGCAAATCTTTTTGCACTTTAGCAAGTTGATCTATTTGAGTTTGAACCATTTGAAAATGTTTAACAAGCATTTTAACATCATTAGAGGTTCTTTCTATAATACCATGCAAATCATTAATAGCTTTAGAGTTTTCCATTAGGTGATTTTGCACTCTCATATTAAAATTATCTTGTTTAATGACATAATTATCAAATTCATCTAAACATTGACTAGGAGGTTTTCTATAGGGAATATCTCTACTATCAAAATATTGGAGAGAGTGTACCTCAATGGATGGTGAGTGAGGTATTGGCTTACATAATTCTTCTATAGGTGGTAGATTCTTCACATCTTTAGATTTAGTACTCCTCTCTTTAAGAGATTTCTTGGCTTCTCTCATCACTTCATCATTTAATTCAATCATTCCCCTCTTCTTGGGTGTTGGTGTTGGTTAGGTACCGGAGTAGGGGTCGGCTCGGGCTCAACCATAGTCCAATCATCATGATTTTGGCTTATTTTAGACAGTAATTCCTTAGCTTCTTCTGGAGTTCTTTGCCTGAAAACACAACCAGCACAACTATCCAGGTATGTCCTAGATTCAACAGTTAGTCCATTATAGAATGTATCAAGAAGTTTATTATCTTCTAGCTTATGCCCAGGTGTAGCCCTTACTAAAGAACAAAACCTTGCCCAAGATACATGCAATTTCTCTTCTTCCAGTTGCTTGTAATTAAATATATTTTGTAAAGCAGCATGTTGAGCACTAGCAGGAAAATATTTATGAAAGAAAGCATTAACCAAACCAATAGGACTATCAATAGATCCAGGAGACAATTTTTTTAACCAAGTTTTAGCTTCATCCTTTAATGAGAAAGGGAATATTTTAGCAACAAAGTAGCTATGTTTCTTAAGATCATCAGAGAATAAACTACTCAAAGAGGAGAGCTCATTCATATGTTTCATAACACTTTCATTGTAAGTTCTACAAAAAGGTTCTTTCTCAACAATAGATATATAAGATAAATCGAGAGAGAAATCATAATCATTATCCCTAATATTAATAGGAGAAGTGGCAAACTTACCATCAAGATATAATTTATATTTAACAGCACGACTTTCCATAAGACGTATAGCAGCATCTTTATCCTTCATAGCATGTATTTCATCAATAAGATCATCACTCAGTTCAATATAGGCATCATCTAAATCATCACTAGGATTCTCTCTAAACTCAGGTGAAAAAGCAGGAGTAACATGATTTTTATCAGGAGTTTCAGTGTTTGCAATATTTTTAGCTTTAGCAATAGTAGCATCTAAGAAAGGACCGAGAGAACCACTCTCCTCAAGAACAGTAGAAGCATCATCAAAAGTATCAGAAGCATTTTCAGATTCAGCAGAAGTAGCATGTGTGGCATGTGGTGGTGTAAGCAGCTTACTCATAACAGACGGTGAATCAAGAGCAACAGAGGTGTTCAGAGTTGTACCTCTTCTTGTAGTGGATGGTAATATAGGAACTCTTCCATCACGAGTCTTACCCATGATGAATGATGGTAGTAGATAATAATACTCTCCGGTGAGCTCGCAAATAAAGCTATGCTCCCCGGCAACGGCGCCAGAAAATAGTCTTGATGACCCACAAGTATAGGGGATCACAACAGTCTTCGAGGGAAGTAAAACCCAAATTTATTGATTCGACACAAGGGGAGCCAAAGAATATTTGTCAGCCTTAACAAGTGAGTTGTCAATTCACCTGCACCTGAAAGTACTTTTGCTCGTAGTGATTTATCAGTAGTAACAGTTTTATAGTAACAACAGTAGTGAAATAATAGCAGCAGTGGAATGAAAACAGCAGCAGCAGTAGTGTTTTAAGTAAACATCGAAATTAAATTATGTAGGCATAGGGATGGATGAACGGGCGTTGCATGGATAGGAAAGTTCTAATAATGATCATGTCAGGAGCAGTGCGGATAAATAAGATAAATCATCCAAGCACTAAGTAACCATAGGCATGTGTTCCATAAATAGTCGTACATGCTCGCAATGAGAACTTGCACAACATCGTTTGTCCTACCAGCCCGTGGCAGTGGAGCCTCAAGGGAACTACTGGTAATTAAAGTGTTCCTTTTAATAGAACACCGGAGAAAGGCATTAACACTCCGTGAACACATGTGATCCTCACATCACAGCCATCCCCTCCGGTTGTCCCAATTTCTGTCACTTCGGGGCCTCGGGTTCCGGACAACAATGTGTGTAAACAACTTGCAGGTATGATCAAGAAACAATAATTATCAACGTGATTCAATAACATGTTCAGATATGAGATCATGGCACTCGGGCCCAAAGTGGCAAACATTAAGCATAAAAAGTTGCAACAATGTCAATAGCACTAATAGAGGATACTAGGCACTATGCCCTAACAATCACGACATTATTACATGAACGATCTCATCCAATCCCTACCATCCCCTTCAGCCTACAGCGGGGAATTACTCACACATGGATGGGGGAAACATGGATGGTCGATGGAGAGGCCTTGGTGATGACGATGGCGATGATCTCCTCAACTTCCTTGTCCCGGCAGGGTGCCAGAACAGGAACTTCTGATCCCTGAATCGAGGTTCGGGACGGTGGCGGCGCTCTGTTGTGTTTCTGTGGAATATGACAAACCCCCTCGGGTTTTAGGGTTGGATGCTACTTGTAGTCGAAAGGGGAGTCCGAGGAGGGCTCTGGGGAGCCCACACCCTATGCTGGCGTGGCCAGGGGGCCCGCGCCAGGAGTGTGTGGCCACCCTATGGATCCTCTCCTGGCCCCCTTCTGGCTCCCGGGGTCTTCCGGGGTGAAAACATCAATGGGCTCTTTTCTAGGCATTTTCCCGAAAGTTGATTTTTATGCACAAAAACAAGACACCATGGTAATTCTACTGAAAACATCGTTAGTCCGTGGTAGTTGTATCCAAAACACACAAGTTTAGAGGAAAACAATAAGAAAAGTGTTCGGAAAAGGAAATACGTTCTCGACGTATCAGGGCCCCTGAGCTCCACCGCCTTTTCCCTTTCGCCTATATAATCCCACCAAGACGTAAACCCTAAAGATATCACACTTTAACCCGAGAAACACCCGAGGCCGCCGTCACCGTCATACCGAGATCGGGAGGGTTCTGGAGCTCTCCCCGGCACCCTGCCGGAGGGGGAAATCATCACCGGAGGGGTCTACACCACCATGCCCTCCTCCGAAGTGATGCGTGAGTAGTTCATCCCTGGGCTACGGGTCCATAGCAGTAGCTAGATGGTTGTTCTCTCCACTTTGTACCTCATGTTTAGATCTTGTGAGCTGCCTAACATGATCAAGATCATCTTTATGTAATGCTACATGTTGTCTTTGCTGGGATGTGATGAATGTTGAATGCTATGTCTTCTGATTATCAATCTATCATGTTATCTTCATGCTTATGTTATTTATGATCTTGCATGCTCTCCGTTGTTAGTAGATGCTCTGGCCAAGTAGATGCTAGTAAATCCAAGAGGGAGTATTTATGCTCGATAGTGGGTTCATGCCTCCTTTTCATCTGTGCTCGAGTGACAGAAACGTGACGGATGGAGGATGTGTTGTTGCCATTAGGGAGAAAACAACAATGATTTGTCTAAGGATGATGTTATTGTTTACATTACACACTTTGCTTACTTTGATTATCTGTTGCTTGCAAATTAATACCCAACGTTTGTTCGGAGGATATTCGAAGGGTGGATTTTTAGTCATAGATGCAGTTGGATAACGCTCTATGTATCTTGTTGTAATGCCCACATGAATAACATAGTAATGTTTATGTCTGACATATGCACTACGGTGCAGCCTTTATTTCTGTCAATTGCCCAGCTGTAATTTGTTCACCACACATGTTATTTATCTTTCACGGAGAGACACCACTAGTGAACTGTGGACCCAAGTCCGTTTTCCTCATACTTATAAAACACCTACTGCTTTCATATTGCTCTCATATTGTTCCTACTATTTTCCTACTATTTTCCACACCATACGTTTAACCTCTTTGTGTTCAGCAAAACCGGTGAGATTGACAACCTCATTGCTTCTTTGGGGGCAAAGTTCATTGATTGTGTCGTGTAGGTTCCACATTGCTGCAGAATCGGTAGTTCGCCCTGCCATCTCAGCTGCATCAACCTTCAGAAGTGCTTCTTCCTCCTACTGGTCGATTCAACCTTGGTTTCTTTTCTGAGGGAAAATTTGTTGCTGCACTCTTCACACCTTGCGCTTGGGTTCTCCCAATGAGCGTGTGTCTACACTCCATGAAGCTTTTCTGGCGCCGTTGCCGGGGAGTAAGAGAATTTCTGCAAGGGGAGTCTCTCACTTCCAATCTCTTTACTTTGTTTTTGTTTTGCTTATTTTATTTTATTTTGTCTTGTTTGCTTCTCTTTATCAAAAACACAAAAATATTAGTTCTTATTCTAGTTGTAGTTTTATTCCTGTTTTTATTCTTGTTAAAATGACTACTCCTGAGAACACTAAGTTGTGTGACTTTACTAGCACCAACAATAATGATTTCATTAGCACACCTATTGCTCCACTTGCTCCTACTACTGATTTTTATGAGATTAAACATGCCCTGTTAAATCTTGTTATGAGAGAGAAATTTTCTGGTGTTAGTATTGATGCTGCTACTGCCCATCTTAATAATTTTGTTGAACTATGTGAGATGCAAAAAATATAAAGATGTTGATGGGGATATTATTAAACTGAAATTGTTTCATTTCTCTTTGAGAGGAAGAGCTACAGAATGGTTGTTGTCTTTGCCTAGAAATAGTATTGATTCTTGGACTAAGTGTAAAGATGCTTTCATTGAAAAATATTATCCTCTTGCTAAGATTATTTCTTTAAAAAGTTGCATCATGAATTTTAAGAAACTTGATAATGAGCATGTTGCTAAATCTTGGGAAAGAATGAAATCTTTAGTAAAGAATTGTCCCACTCATGGACTGACTACTTGGATGATCATCCAAACTTTTTATGCAGGTCTGAATTTTTCTTCAAGAAACCTTCTGGATTCAGCTGCTGGAGGAACCTTTATGTCCATGACCTTGGGGTTAGCAACAAAGCTTCTTGATGATATGATGGTAAATTATTCTGAGTGGCATACTGAGAGAGCTACAACTGGTAAGAAGGTAAATTCTATTGAAGAAACCTCATCTTTGAATGAGAGATTTGATGCTATTATGTCTATGCTTGTGAATAGCCTTGCTCCTATTGATCCAAATAATGTTCCTTTAGCCTCTTTCGTTGCTCAAGAAGAGCATGTTGATGTGAACTTCATTAAAAATAATAATTTCAACACCAATGCTTATAGGAATAATTTTGGTAGCAACAATTATAGGCCGTATCCTCCTAATAATAGCAATGCTTATGGTAATTCTTATGGTAACTCCTATAACAGCAATAAAAGTGTACTCTCTGATCTTCAGAACATGCTTAAGAATTTTATTAGTACACAAACTGCTTTTCATAAATCTGTTGAGGAAAAATTTGGCAAAATTGATGTTCTTGCTTCTAAAGTTGATAGCCTTGCTCTTGATGTTGATTTTCTGAAACTAAAGGTTATTCATCATGATGTTAAAGAAAGTAAAACTTTGAATGCTATCCAAATTCGAATTGATGACAATGTTAGAATGTTAGCTGAATTGCATGCTAGATGGGAAAGAGAAGACGAAATAGCTAGAAATAATAATATAGCTAATGTTTGCACCATTACCACCACTAGTAAAACTGAAGCTTCTCATGCTAGAAAACCTTCTACTATCAATGTTAAAGTAATTGGTGTAGGAAACACTCCCACTTTTGCTAGTAAAAATGCAAAACTGCCTTAAACTGCTAAAAATGCTCCTAATAAAAGTGCTAAAAATTTTAGAAACATGGGAGACAATGGTCCCATTATCTTTGATAAAAATGATCTTGACTTTGACGATTGCAACATAACTGAAGTGATTAATTTCTTACAAAATCTTGCTAGTTGTCCTAATTCTATTGCTATGAATATGGCTTTCACAAAACATATTATAAATGCTCTCATGCAAATTAGAGAGGATGAATTAAGATGTGAAGCCGCTATCCCTAGGAAGCTAGATGATGGTTGGGAGCCTATTATTAAAATGAAAGTGAATGATTTTGATTTCAATGCTCTATGTGATCTTGGTGCTAGTATCTCTGTTATGCCCAAGAAACTCTATGATATTCTTGATTTACCACCATTGGAACCTTGTTATTTGGATATTCGTCTTATTGATAATGTTAGAAAGAAACACTTGGGGAGAGTTGATGATGTTATTATCATGGTTAATAATACTCTTGTCCCCATTGATTTTGTTGTCTTGAATATTTAATGCAATGCTTCTTGTCCAATTGTTTTGGGAAGATCTTTTCTTAGAACTGTTGGTTCTGTTATTGATATGAAAGAAGAGAATATTAAATTTCAATTCCCACTCAAGAAAGGTATGGGACACTTTCCTATAAAGAGAATGAAGTTGACTTTTGATTCTGTTATTCCAACAAGCTACAATTTGGATGCTTCTTCACTTGAAAATACTTGATTCCACTTTTTTGGGCCTAGCTAAAAGGCGTTAAAGAAAAGCACTTCTTGGGAGATTACCCATGGTTTTATTTTTGCTTTGTTTTTCTCTGTTTTCTTTGAGTCAAGCGGTGGTATACTTCTGTAAAAAATCCTTTGTATCTTTCTTTTCATGTCTTAGTAGTGTCAAGTAAGGTTTCTGACGAGAGTTGGAGTTGGTTTTTGGCTTTCAGCGCAGGAAACAGATTTCTGCTGTCCACCATAAAAAAATGTATAAAATCCTCGAAGATAAGAATGATCTGAATTTTTTTGTGCTTATGCCTCAACTAATTCCGCAAATTTTTTTGTTTGTTAAGTTTTTCGATCCGAGCAACGTAAGTGCCTCGAAAAAATTTGTCTTTACAGACAATTCTGGTTTTGACAAATTCTTCCATTTTTCTTGCATTTGCTCTTTTGCGATGTCAAGTGGATTTCTTTGCTTCACGAAACATCATTGGTTGTAGCTAATGTTTAGAAGTATCAATAGCACTTGTGCCTTACAAAACCATTGGATTTTTAATTGTTTCACTAACCCTCTAATGTGAACTACTGTTTGAGTGTGGTGTGAAGGAAGTTTTCAAGTGTCAAGAGAAGAGGTGATATATGTGATCAAGAAGAGTGCAAGGTCAAAGCTTGGGGACACCCCCGTGGTTCATCCAAGAATATTTTTAGAAGACTCAAGCATCTAAGCTTGGGGAATCCCAAGGCATCCCATTCTTCATCAACTATCTATCAGGTCGGTTCTCGTGAAACTATATTTTTATTCGGTCACATCATATGAAGTTTACTTGGAGCGTCTGTTTGTTTTTCTTTCATTTTCCTTTGTTTTCTTTTTTTACTTGGTGCAATAATATCATTGGACCTAGCATCCTGTTTGGGAGAGAGACACGCTCCACTTTTTCATTTGAATACTTGCTATGCTAGTATTCTTAGTTTTTTCTTCTAGATGCTGCAAAAATTCCTGTTTAGCTCTCGTCTTCATTGCATGTCTTATTCAGATCTGTTAGTTTTAGTAGTGTTATGTGAGTCCTCTCGTGTTTTCTTTCTGTAGCATTTAGAGAGTTTTTGTTAAAGCATGATTTGTGTGGTGCTTGTTGGGAAAAGAAACTGCTGCTTGAGGTAGAATTTTTAACGGTGCAAGTAGAAGCTTGTATAGACCGTGGCTAGAACTTTTTCATATCATGCTAGATGTTATTTTAGTTTTAAAGCCTTGTGGTTATTGAGTAGCATGATTAGCCTCAAATATATGAGAGTGTTTAATGTGCCACTGAAAGAATCATGAGTTGTTCTTGTCATATTGAAGCATAAATTTGTGGTGTTCTCCTTTGAATGTTTTATTTGGTTGACTTGGCGCATGCTCACACCATGTTTATGACTATGGACTAGTCACGAATAGCCTCCATGATCATTTAGTTTTTTAACTTGTGGTACCACTTATTCTTTGATTAATGATGTTTATGTTGCTATGCATGATTATGTCTCTTATGCTCTCTTGATTTGTCGCTCCCAGTCTTTTGCTAGCCTCCACCTATACTGAGTATGAGCTCTACTCGTGCATCTAATTCCCAAAAACCAAAGTTTTCCCATTGTGTCCACCATACCTACCTACATGTGGTATTTAACCGCCACTCCAAAGTAAATTGCTCATGTGTTACCTTTAAAACTTTCAAAATTACTCCTGTTTTAGCTCATGAGGACGTAAATAGAGAATCTTTATCTCACTTGTTGATTGGATTTTCACACCCTATACTAGTGGCTTCATCCGCCTATCCAATGATAGAAGAGCTGGCAGCAAGGTGCCCAGCCCCAAATTAATAACACAAATTCTCTTCACTATTTCTGCCCCTAATTTATTAGTCAAAGCATAATTGTGTAAACAAAAGAGAAAGAGGGATGACTTTCTACCTAGATGCGTCCTTCTATGGGAGACGCTCTTGTGAAGTCTAGTTGGCTTGTGACGTACTGTATTTTTTGTTTACCATTAGTTGACATAAGCAAACACCTCTCTTAAAATATAGACACTCATCCACGGTATGTGATTGTTGGCAGGCACCCAAGGATTCGGTTAGCCATGGTTTGTGAAAGATGGTTGGGAGGAGTGTCAAGTTTTCAATACCTCTGTTTAATAAAATAAAATCTCTAGCACATGAGTTATCCCTGCATCCACTGCGAAGGGCCTTTCCTTTACTTTTATGTTGAGTCTCCATCTTCTAACTTTATGCACAGTTGAGAGAGCATTTTTTCCATTCTGAACTTTATGTGCATTTGTCCCAGAAACATTATTAACTGATTCATGATGTTTTATTGATAGTTATCTAATTATTTGTTCTAGTCTTCCTCATGAACTTTGAAGGTGTCCTGGCATTTATGTTTTGCCCCACTCTTAAGGACTAGCGAAATATCACTTTGACATGCTTTCTCTATACTTGAAACAAACGTATATCTTTCTTTGCATTGTTATCCATGATCTTTTATTTTAGTTAATTCTCATGATGCAAAGTGATTGCTATGCTTTCTTATTAAAGTTTTATTTATCATGCTTGTGTTGACGTTATATGATCTCAGCTTACTTATGCTTTTACATTATTGATGATCAAGTTTATGTTCGTAGCATGTCACCTCAGAAATTATTTTTTTGTCATTTACCTACTCGAGGACGAGTAGGAACTAAGCTTGGGGATGTTGATACGTCATAAATGTATCCTTAATTTTTGTTGTTCCATGTTGTTTTCTTATTGTTTCACACATTTTTTCTATACACTTTATGCCATTTTTATCGATTTTCCGGACTAACCTATTGACAAGATGCCACAGAGGCAGTTCTCTGTTTTCTGTTGTATTTAGTTTCAGAAAAGTTGTTCTGGAAATATTCTCAGAATTGGAAAATTCGAAGCCCGGAAGTCTTAGAAATCCCGGAGGTTCCGCGGAGTCCCGAAGAGATCCGGAGGGGGGCCTCAGGGGGCCCACACCATAGGGTGGCGCGACCCCCCTTGGCCGCGCCAGGGGGTGGTGTGGGGCCCCTGAGCCTCCACCGCCTTTGCCCTTTCGTCTATATAATCCCCCGAGATGTAAACCCTAAAGATATCCCACTTTTACCCGAGAAACACCCGAGGCCGCCGTCACTGTCATCCCTAGATCGGGAGGGTTCTCGAGCTCTCCCCGGCACCCCGCAGGAGGGGGAAATCATCACTGGAGGGGTCTACACCACCATGCCCTCCTCCGAAGTGATGCGTGAGTAGTTCATCCCTGGACTACGGGTCCATAGCGGTAGCTAGATGGTTGTTCTCTCCACTTTGTACCTCATGTTTAGATCTTGTGAGCTGCCTAACATGATCAAGATCATCTTTATGTAATGCTACATGTTGTGTGTGTTGTGATCTGATGAATGTTGAATGCTATGTCTTCTGATTATCAATCTATCATGTTATCTTCATGCTTATGTTATTTATGATCTTGCATGCGCTCCGTTGTTAGTAGATGCTCTGGCCAAGTAGATGCTAGTAACTCCAAGAGGGAGTATTTATGCTCGATAGTGGGTCATGCCTCCTTTTCATATGTGCTTGAGTGACAGAAATGTGACGGATGGAGGATGTGCTGTTGCCATTAGGGAGAAAACAACAATGCTTTGTCTAAGGATGATGTTATTTTTTACATTACACACTTTGCTTACTGCGATTATCTGTTGCTTGAACTTAATACCCAACGTTTGTTCGGAGGATATTCGAAGCGTGGATTTTTAGTCATAGATGCAGTTGGATAACGATCTATGTATCTTGTTGCAATGCCCACATGAATAACATAGTAATGTTTATGTCTGACATATGCACTATGGTGCAGCCTTTATTTCTGTCAATTGCCCAGCTGTAATTTGTTCACCACACATGTTATTTATCTTCCACGGAGAGACACCACTAGTAAACTGTGGACCCGGGTCCTTTTTCCTCATACTTATAAAACACCTACTGCTTTCATACTACTCTCATACTGTTCCTACTATTTTCTTACTGTTTTCCACACCATACGTTTAACCTCTTTGTGTTCAGCAAAACCGGTAAGATTGACAACCTCATTGCTTCTTTGGGGGCAAAGTGAATTGATTGTGTCGTGTAGGTTCCACGTTGCTGATGAACCGGTAGTGCGCCCTGCCATCTCAGCTGCATCAACCTTTAGAGGTGCTTCTTCCTCCTACTGGTCGATTCAACCTTGGTTTCTTTTCGGAGGGAAAACTTGCTGCTGCACTCTTCACACCTTGCGCTTGGGGTCTCCCAACGAGCGTGTGTCTACATTCATCAATGTGCATCGCAATATGGTGGTGCCTCCATGATCGGTCGGTCACATGTTCATCTCGATGAAGACCTTTGTTTCCTCGATCCAGCGGGGCAGCGGAAGTAGAGGATCCCCCAGAACTCCAGCAGCACGATGGCATGGTGTGGTGAAGAATCCCACGTTCAGGGCTTCGCCAAGCGGAAGTCCATGGAATGGAGCAGCGGATGGAGAGAATGGAGGTGGAACAAGTGTGTGAGGAGGGGGAACACCCACCCTCCTTTTATAGGGGAGGGGGAGGCAGCCCAAGGGGGGTGTGATGACCCACAAGTATATGGGGTGTATCGTAGTACTTTCGATAAATAAGAGTGTCGAACCCAACGAGGAGCAGAAGGTATTGACAAGCAGTTTCGATGAAGGAATAACTGTAAACACTGGAAAATAGTTTTGTAGGGGTTTTTGATATTGCAGATAAATAAAGTGCGAGTAAATAAAATGCAGCAGTAATAATTGCAGCAAGTGGCCCAATCCTTTCTTCAGCAAAGAACAAGCCAGTGAGTTTACTTATGATTAACAAACATTCTTGAGGACACGCGGGAGGTTTCTGTCAAGTGCTTTTGTTCCATGCAGCTGAATAATGTTAGGTGTTTTGATAAGTGTTGTGTGGGTGAACCTATGCTAATGTACCGTCCCATCCAAGACTAATACATACTTGTTATTATACCCCTTGCAAGAATCCGCAACCACAAGAAAGTAATTAAGAAATAAATCTAACCACAACTATAAACTCCGGGATCCTACGCTCCCTCGTGTAATGGTTTCCTAACGGGGGTTTAGGTTTCTGTCACTCCGGCAACCCCACAATTACTAGCCAAATGCAAGATGCATCCCCCTAGGCCCATAAATGGTGAAGTTTCATGTATTCGACGTTCACATGACACCACTAGGAGAATAACACCACAACTTAAATGTCAAAGATTAAAAATTATTCAACATTACTTCACTACTACCAACTTGACTTCTCCCATATCCTCAAGAACAACACGAACTACTCACAAGACATCATATGGATCATAATCAGAGGTGATATAATGGATGATAGCAATCTGGCCATAAAGTGCAAACACCGATAAATCTCACAAGAATCAACTACTAACAAGTAATCCACACCGGGAGAGATCTAATGCAATACAATGATAGAGACCCCTAATTGTTACATAGGGATGACGGTGGATGATGAGGGTGATGGTGTTGGTGGTGGTGATGATGATGATGACGATCTTGATGATGCCCGGAGCGATGACGGTGACGATGGCGATGATTTCCCCTCTCCGGAGAGGAATTTCCCCGGCAGATTTCTCCCTGCCAGAGAGCTTTTCTCTCTCAGGTGTGTTTCGCCCCGCGGCGGCGGAGGAATAGTTCTTTCAAGATGGAATGAGGCTTAGGGTTCCCTAGGGGCCAGGCACGCCAAAGATGACCCCCAGAGGTGGGCCACGGTGGCCACACCCCTAGGTGGCACGGCCAGGGGGCGCGCCACCCCTAGTTGTGGGCCCCTGGTGGCCCCCCTCCGGCTCTCCTTCTGGCTGGGTTCCTCCTCTGAACTTTTAGGGACCTCCGGATGTCCCCCTTCTTCTTCTGATCTTATGAAATATGGTAACTCGACAGTGTTTTTTTCCATCAGATTTCTGGTCCCGGTGTTTATTCTCCAAAAATTATAAAACATGCAAAATAAGATAAAATAACATAAGGGATGCATCATAACATGAAATATATCGATGAATAAAAGAAAATTATGATATAAAATAGTGATGCAAAATGGACGTATCAACTCCCCCAAGCTTAGACCTCGCTTGTCCCCAAGCCAAACTGAACTCAGAAAACATGACCACAGGTTTATGGAGTGAAGAGTCAATAAATAAAATACAGACAAGAAGCATCACATTTACCTATGCACCAATCATTACAGACATCAACTTCCTCTCATATAACTTAACTTGAAACAAGTAAAGGTAGTCACAAACAAAGATGCAAAAGAGAGAATCAAAATTGGTAATGGAAAACTTCGTTCTTGGTCAGAGAACATTTAATGAAATTATACTTATCTTAGGAGAAGTCTTTATAACAAGGTTTATATTGTAGAGCTTAACATGTTTAATTATAACACCTCTTTTACAGTGATTCATAGCTTCCAAAGTAATATTCATTCAGATAATAAAGCATGTGCTAAACAAAGAAGGATAGAAAACATGATTGAATAAATCAACATATAGATGATGAGATCACAACAACTCATATGCTTGCTAGAGAAAGAAGGAACTGGGATTACTGAATCAACATAAATGTAAAAGAAAGGCCCATCGCAGAGGGAAGCATTGACCACTCATGTGCTAGAGCTTTTATTATAATAAACAGAGGTATAAAAGCATGACACTCCTCCCATCCATTCTTACACAAACCATGGCTAATCGAATCCTTGGGTGCCTGCCAACAATCACAAACCGTGGAGGAGTGTCTAAATTTTTTAGAGGTGTATATTTATGTCAACGAATGGAAAACAGAAAATACAGTACGTCACAAGCCAACTAGACTCACAAGAGCGGCTCCCATAGAAGGACGCAACTGGTATAGCAGGTCATCCCTCTTTCTTTTTTGTTTACAAAATTATGCTTTGACTGATAATTCAGGGGCAAAAAGAGTGAAGAGAATTTGTATTATTATTTGGGGCTGGGAACCCCGCTGCCAGCTCTTCTAGCATTCAGATAAGCGGATAAAGCCACTAGTCCAGGTGTGTGAGTCCAATCAACAAGTGAAAAAAAGATTCTCTATTTGTGTCCTCATGAGCTAAAATAGGAACACAAAACAGGAGTAATTTCAAAGTTCTAAAGGTAGCACAGGAGCAATTTACTTGGAGTGGCGGTGAAATACCACATGTAGGTAGGTATGGTGGACACAATGGCAAAGTTTTAGGTTTAAGGCTTGGATGCACGAGAAGCATTCCCTCTCGGTACAGGGTTTTTGGCTAGCAAGGCTGGGTAGCAAGCATAAGAGTTGAAGGAAAACAAACAAATATACACATGATGAAACCAATTATGCAATCTTCATTGAAAGCACAAGCGATATTAACCTGTGAATACTAAGTTTATGAGCTAATAGGCAAATTCCTTTTTCTTATACTAGCAACTCAAATTATTTTTTCTGCTGACCCAAGCTAAGTTTGCCAAAACCAACTAGATTAACTTGATGATTGTCGAGACATCGTAGTAGAATTCGTAGACGGGTGTGCCATGAGACTACTTATAGAGACGTGGGGGAACGTGGTTGTGCGAAGGACAATGACACAGGGTTTTTACCCAGGTTCGGTACGACGCAGTAATGCGGCGTTCCTACTCCTGCAATCTCACTATTCAGGACTAAAGCCTGGAAATACAGAGTACAACGTGAGGTTCTATTAGCTGCTCGTCAAGGATCAACCTCTCGGCGAGTTAGCCTTTAGCTTCTTGTCTATCTATCATATCTCCCGTCCGGCTTTATATAATAGCCGGATTAGGGCATACAGAATAGGAAACCTAGAAGATTACGGTAACTCTTTAACTTGGAAAGTAAGGAATCCGCCTTCTACTCCAAGCCAGATCACGTGGGCCGTGATCCGGGTTCTTCTAGAATCCGGCTCCTGTGCATCAGCTTACTGGGCCGCCTAACGGACCATAGCCCATTACCATTTAGGCCACCCTGGTAATTCGGCACTTTAGACTACCATCTGATATACCCCTAGTTGGTATATATCCGACAGTAGCCCCCAAGAAGGATTGAGACTCGAATTCGCCGTCTTTCGGCAAATGCATATTTTCCGAGAAATACTGACGTGCAGTCTTGATTCTTCTTTTTCTTCTCAAAGAATGTTACAACGCAAAACTCGGAATCCAGAAAATCCGGCTTTTCTTCCACGAATCTTCGGGGAGAAGGAACTTCCTACGTCAGCGCTTTAATCTTGCTGACGTATGGGATGTTTGGGTTACAGGTGGGAAACCCAGAAACATATCTCTGACAGATTCTCGCGGGAAACGAGGCGATAGCAATAATCACCCATCGTTTCATTTCCCGGAATTTCCGGGGAGTGACACGCGTTGATCATCCAACGGTCAAAAGAGCCGTTAGCACGCATCGTGACGGGATTCCGGCTATAAATAGCCGTCTTCGTCCTCCGTGGAAATCTTTCGCTCTCACTTCGCAACGCCATTTCCAGCGCCCAAGTTCCTGCAGAGTACTTCCCGAGCGCACGAACGCACCCAAGACCTCACCAGAGCGACCAAGCGCCGCCCCTCGATGGCATCACCCAGCTCTTCCCCAGCCCGCACCGTTGCAAAAGACATCGATGAGATCATCGACACGGTGGATCCTCAGCTGGATTCACCGGTGCGTGTCTCCGGCGACAAGCCGGCGAAGGCCACAGGCGGCACGGCGGGCGAGGAAACCCTTCTCGCCTCCGCGGATCTTGCGGGGTCCTCTTCCGCGCCTCCCCCGCCGTTCGCGCCCGAGACGGTTGAGGAGAAAATCGCGCTCGTCGGAGACGAGCTCGCGGCCGCGGAGGCCGCAGCGTCCGCCGTCGCTGGAACCGAAGAAGAGGCGGAAACTGCCGGCAACTGGAGTGCCAGTAGTATTCCGCCATCCCTCCTTCCGACAATGGAGAAGGAGGGGCTCGTGTTGAAGGGAAAGTGGCGGCTCCCGGAGGACGAGACCGAGCCCGCGCCAAAGGACGAGGAACGCGTCCTCCTTACCTCTCATATTGCGAGAGGTATGGGTTTTCCGCCTTCCGCCTTTTTCTTGGAAGTTGTCCACCATTACGGTGTCCAGCCTCATAACCTTCCCCCAAATTCCATTCTTTATCTGGCCGGCTTCCAAGCCCTTTTTGAAGGGTACTTAGGAATAGCTCCTAGACTAGATTTCTGGCAATACTGCTTCGGAGTGAAGCGTAACCTCACAGAGGGTGTTCTTCCTATCTGCGGGACCATTTCTTTCACTCTTAGGAGGTTTAGGGAAGATTGGTACCCAAAGATAAAAACGTCAGAATCCGTCAAATTTTGGACGGGTTCTTTCTTTTATCATCCTGACGTCCCGTTTCCCGGGAAAGAAAACGGGGTTCTACCATTTGCCAACTCCGCCGCCATCCCGCAAGAGAGTTGGGCAGTGGAGGCGGTGCAAACCTTGCCGGACGATCTGATGAAGATAAAGCGGCGTATCGCCAAACTTACTTCTTCTAAGCCTCCCTTAACCGGAACTGATACTATTCTGTGCTGGTTTGGCCGCCGTATTCAACCTCTTGCTTTCCGCTCCCGACTCCTTTGTGAATACGAAGGGCCAGAAGACGAAATGAGAGGGACGGACAAAGCCTTCTCCAAAAGGGACTTCAAGAAATGAGTCAACCAATTGGTTGCTACTCGTGATCAATACGAAGAAAGCTTGGAAATGTATCACGAGGAGAACCCAGTCCCTAAGGTATTTTTATTTTCCTTGATTTGGGTTTCTCTCGGATTGCTTCTTGTTCCTGACTTAATCGAATACTTTGCCTTCTCCATAGTTTGATGAACTTAAGGAAGCTGACCTTGCATCCGACGCAGAACTCGATGAATTACACGCCAGTTTTTACGGCGGTCGGAAACGCAAGAGGCAAGTGATTCCCGAGGAATTAATAAATCTTGACGGAATCCCCATCGCCGCATCCGGGTATTTTACTGGAGCTTTTTGCTTATCATTCCCTTCCGGTTCTTCGAGATATTTACTTCTCGGATTTTTCCTTTTCAGCCTTGCTCCAGTTCCTTTGAAATCAAAGAAATTGAAGAAACATAAAGCTGCTACTAGCAAAGGAGAGCCGTTTTCCGCTGCAGCTTCTCATGTTCCTACTACACTTGGTAGGGAGGAGAAGACCACGAACCCGTACATACAATTCCAGCAATCCAGCCAGCCTGTTGCATCTAACACGGATGCGAGGGAAAGGGCGGGACCAGAAATGGGTAGACATCCTCGAACTGGGGAGGATGAACCTATTCCCACTTTCGACAGGAACTTCCAGGTAAAGGAAGAACCATTTGACGATCTCAGATATATTCGTCCGGAAGCTAAGAAGTTCTTCGCTCCTGCTCCTTTGATTCGTCCTTGGCCACAAGGCGGGCTAGTTGTCTGAAATAACTTCGTATTTTCATCTCGTCAGGTCATGCAAGACGGACTGCATCATGCTGGAATTCTCTTTTCTGAATATTTAAGGGAATTCAACGAAAACTTGTCCGGTTTGCAGCAAATGAGCCAGGTAATATCTCTAGCCCCCAAGCAATAAGTCGAATGCATGCTGTGAACTTAATGCTTCTTATTACGCTTCTTCTAACTTAAGCGTCTTGCTTTCATTTCCGTGTTTCAGCAAACCGCTGACACAATAAACTTGGAAGTTTTTAACAAGCTTAACATAAAAAATAAGGAGGTTAAAACTCTCCTATCTATTCTTGATGTTAAAGAAACAGAGCTGGCATCATCTCAGCTTAAGCTGGAAGAAACAACAGGTATACTTTTAGTTCTCTGTAGTCCCTTGTCCATAATTTTTTTCTAAGTACTTTTCCGAGTTTTCTTATCCCGCAATTTTTTCCTTGCTTTCCAGCTGCTTTGGCGAAAGCCAAGAAAATAGCTGACGATGCCGGCAATGCCGAGAATCTCCGCCGGGAGAACTTGGACCTTCATAAGGAACTTATGAAGGTTCAAAAAGATCTGGAGGCCAGCAATATGGCTCTTGGAATTGCGGAATCCAAGGCCTCCCAACAAGCGGACAAGGA
Organism: Alopecurus myosuroides; assembly: GCA_028641055.1. Classification (NCBI taxonomy): domain Eukaryota; kingdom Viridiplantae; phylum Streptophyta; class Magnoliopsida; order Poales; family Poaceae; genus Alopecurus; species Alopecurus myosuroides. Next base: position 154,730,109 of record CM054061.1, on the reverse strand, counting down.
CAAGGGTACTATCCAAGATTTGGAGAACGCCTTAACCCTGCGCCTGGAGGAAGGCTCCGAGATGGACAAGATCCTTGGTAAGTTACCAACTTTTACCGGATTTTCCATGTCTTAACTTCTTTCTCTGCTTTTCCGCTAACCCTTTGGTTGTTCTGTCTTGAAAAAACAGGAGACAACCCAGATCTTACTCGGATTGAGAAAATCCGAGCTTTCGGGAAGGTATTCACTGCGATCCGAGCTGCAGGCATGCAGCTGGTCAACAAGTACCTTCCCGCAAGAACTGGGGAATTCTCGGAAGTTGAAAAACTTCCGGAAGCTATCCTGGAGGTGGCGGACTCGAAGGAATCCACCTTGAGCTCCACAACATGGGGTGGTGCACGCATGGCTTTAGGCCTTATGCGTATGCATTACCCCAGTGCCAAATCTTCGCGCGTGCGTCCGGTATCCCTCTTGGATACTCGGAGACCCAGCGGACCACCATCTTTGATGAAATCAAGGGTCACGCCACCAAGATCGCCTATATGGTGAATATCTCCATCACCTATCCAGAAGAGGAGATTCCAGAAGCCCCCGAGGATGACAGCAGTGAAGAAGACTCGGATGCTTGAAGAATTCTCCCTACCCTGGATAGGAGAAATAGGAAATAGGAGCATTACTGCACTTTACAATGTAATTTATATTGTAATGCTTCTATTCTTTTGTATAAACAAGTACTCCGCCTTTTGCAGTTTAACTTTTATGAAATCCTTTGCAAGTTTTCCGAGTTTTATATTCCTTTATCTTCCAAGTTCTCTGGTTTGTGTGCTTTAACTGTCCTTAGCGTTTGAAATGGCTCAGTAGTACTTTAATCTTCACGCCAAGTTACTGGGTAAAACCGACCAGTTTAAACTTGGAAACATGGATCATACTAAAGGCATTTTTACTTACTAGCTCCAGTGACCCAGCACATAAACAATCAGATAATGCTTAGAGAAAAGTAAGGAACTTTTTGAATGAAGCTCGGGCATGCAGGCACAATCCGAGTTTCCCTTAACCTTTAGTAGGCTGAAAATCATTCAGTTTTTTAAACGCCGAGCACGCAGGCACAATTCGGGTTAAAATTGAGTATTTTGTAAGATCATTGGGAAATAGATAAGACGGAATCATGCTTTGTACTATAATAAACTTGTAAAAACATGGATGTAAGAATTCCGACAACTTTATTTCATGATCTCAAAGATGTTTACATATAAATTGAACTAAGTATAGAAGGGACGTAACTGCTGGATACTCCAGGGCCTCTTTGTCTCTCCTAGTTCATCATCTATCTTTCTCTTTCTTTTGCGATTCGGCTTCTCGGGATCATCTTCCGTATCGCGAATATCTACAAGATAATATGATCCATTCTTCATGGCTTTACTGATGACAAATGGTCCTTCCCATACGGGGCTAGTTTGTGCTTTCTTTGCTGCACCAATCTTAGCACTAGGTCACCTTCTTTAAAAGAACGATGCCCGATTTTCCGACTATGATAACGCCGTAAACGTTGCTGATAGATGGCGGATCTTTGAAGCACAAGTTCTCGTTCTTCTTCTAAGAGATTGACGGCATCCTGTCGTGCATTTTCGGCATCTGATTCATCGAAATCTTGCACTCTTGGGCTGTCATGGATCATGTCCGTTGGGAGAATTGCTTCCGCACCATAAACTAGGAAAAACGGGGTTTTCCCAGTTGACCTTTTTGGTGTTGTTCGAATACTCCAAAGCACGGAAGGTAGCTCTTCTACCCATGCCCCAGCTGCTCTATGAAGAGGAGATTCGAGTCTTGGGCGTATTCCTTGTAAGATTGAGCTATTCATTCTTTCAACCTGACCATTGGATTGCGGGTGTGCCACAGATGCGAGATCTAGGCGAATTCCCGTTTGTCGGCAATATTTTGCCAACTCTCCAATAGAGAAATTTGTCCCGTTGTCGGTTATTATGCTGTGTGGAACGCCGTATCTCATGACTATGTCAATGATGAAATTTCTGGCAGTTACACCGTCAAGTTTTTTGATGGGTTTGGCCTCCACCCACTTGGTATATTTATCCATTGCAACGAGTAGATGCGTAAGTCCGCCTCTGGCAGTTTTGAATGGTCCCATCATATCTAGCCCCCAGACCGCAAACGGTCATGTAATGGGGATAGTTTTGAGTGCTTGGTCTGGCATATTTGTCTGCTTGGCGTAATATTGACACCCTGCACATGTGTTTACTATGTGCTCAACGTCTGTCTTGGCTGTTAGCCAGAAAAACCCTGCTCGGAATGCTTTTTTGACTATGCTTTTTGATTGAGCATGATGTCCGCAATCTCTAGCATGGATTTCTTGCAGGATTTCTCGTCCTTCTTCTGGTGAAATACATCGCAGAAAAATTCCGGTAGTGCTGCGTTTATACAGGAAATTATCAATTACCGTGTATCCTTTGCATCGACGCTGAATCTGTCTTTGCAAGACTTCGTCTACTCCATACGGGTACTTCTGATCAACTAAGAAATTTAAATATGGGATTGTCCAATCCGGGTTAATGAGCATGACTTCAATTGACTCGGAAGCCAGAGGATAATCAACATCTCCACCTTTTATCGATGGTTCGTACAAATGTTGGACGAATACGCCTGGTGGTAGGGTTTTGACCCTTTCTGACCCCATGCGGGCTAATGCATCCGCGTTCCAATTTTCCTCCCTTTTAACATGGAGTACTTCGAATCCAAAGAAACAGATGGCAAACTCGTCCACCGTTCTCCGGTATTCGGCCATTATAGGGCTTTTGGCGTCCCAAGGTTGGTTGAGCTGGTGCTGTACCAAATCTGAGTCGCCGTAGCATAGGATGCGTTTGACACATATTTCCTTTGCAATATGCAAGACGTGAAGCAAAACTTCATATTCTGCCACATTATTACTAGCGTTGAAGTGTATTTGTAATACATACAGGAGATTTTAGAACTACACCAGCTCCAGCGCCCTCCTTCATTTTGGATCCTTCAAAGTGCATGATCCAGTACTCGGACTCCGGCATTGGTGTTTTTTCCATTGCTTCCGTCCAGTCGGCGACAAAATCTACCAGAACCTGAGATTTTATTGCCGTCCTAGGCTGGTACTTAATGTCGAATGCTGCTAGCTCGATGCCCCATTTGGCTACTCGGCCAGTTGCCTCCGCATTGTTTATTATATCCCCTAGTGGCGCTTTGCATACCACTGTTATGGAATGTCCTTGGAAGTAATGGAGAAGTTTTCTAGATGCGAAAAATACGCCATATGCCAGTTTTTGATAGTGTGGATACCTTTGTTTGGACTCGGAGAAAACTTCACTTATGTAATATACCGGATGCTGGTCTGGTATGCTTTGTTCGTCTTTCTTCCTTTCCACAACAATTACTGCACTAATAACCCGATTTGTAGCCGTAAGGTACAATAACATAGGTTCTTCGTCTTTTGGGGATGCCAAAATCGGAGCTTTCATCAAAGTTTCCTTCAACTAGGTTAGCGCTGCATCTGCCTCCTCTGTCCATTCAAATTTGTCGGATTTCTTCAACAAGTTGTATAGTGGCAAGGCTTCATCCCCCAGCCGGCTAATAAACCTGCTGACGGCTGCAGCGGAACCCGTCAATCTATACACATTCTAAGGGCAGTAGTATCTTTCTTCGGGACTAATACTGGATTTGCAGACCATTCAGTATGTATAACTTTCCGGATAAAATCTGCTGCCAAAAGCCGGATAATCTCCTTGCCAATAGCCTTCCGTCTTCTTCCGTCAAATCGACGGAGACCTTGTTTGACGGGTTTCGATCCTGGAATCACCTTGAGTTGATGCTCAGCAAGTTCCCTGGGTACGCCTGGCATGTCCGCTGGACACCAAGCGAAAATATCCCAGTTCTCACGGAGGAACTTGATGAGCTCGCTTTCCTATTTGTCGGTCATCCCAGTTCCCACTACGACAATTTTTGTCGGATCTTTGGGATCTAGGATTACCTGTCTTGTTTTCTCGGAAGCCTTGAAGCTGTCTGCGGGCTTCCGGCTTTCTTTGCCTGCCGGCATTTCTGTTGGCGATTCCTCTTTGGCCAGCTCCTTCAACTCTTCCTTTTCTATGACTTTCTCAGCGCAAAGGGCGTTTTCTTTTTCCAGCTCGTTTGCCAATTTGAAGTCTCCAGATATGGTGATTACTCCTCCTTTGGGTCCTGGCATCTTCAGCTTGTTATAGATATAACATGATCTTGCCATGAATTTGGCGAAAGCTGGACGTCCGAGTATCGCGTGATACACGCTTTCGAACGGCACAACCTCGAAGGATACCTTTTCCTGCCAGAAGTGATCTTTGTCTCCAAAGGTTACATCTAGGGAAATTTCTCCTAGGGATCGTGCTTGTCTGCCAGGGACGATGCCGTGAAAACGTATGTTGTTGTGGTTGAGCTGGGTCTCGGAAATTTTCAGATGCTTCAGTGTATCTAGGTACATTATGTTAATGCTGGATCCTCCGTCCATCAGCACTCTTTTTAGCCTAATGTTTTGAACAATAGGACTTACGATTAGAGCTTGTGTGCCGGGTTCAGGGATATTCCCGGGATGATCAGACTGATCCCAGGTAATTGGTGTATTTGAGTACTTCAAGAATTTCGGGGTTGCAGGGACAACCGCGTTTATTTCTCGGAGCGTTCTCTTTGCCACCTTTGCTGAGGGAGTTGCCACGAAAGTTAGGTTGCATTCTCCATCAACTCTCGGAAACTTAGGCTCTCCTTTTCGCTGCTGTTCCTGGATTTTTTCGTCAGTGTCCGATTCATTGTCTTCTTTTTCAGCTTCTGGCTTTTGCTTGGAAAACTTCCTCTTGGAACTCTTCCCTTTGTTTCCAGATCCTGCACTGCCTTTCATATGCTTGTTCAAGCGGCATTGTGCGTTAGTATGGGTAGGCTTCCCAAATTGCGAATGGTGGACACAGTTTTCCGACTTTATTTTCTCCCGCTCTTCTTTGGTGTAGTTTATCGGCTCGGTACTGCGTCCTTTCCACCTATTGCCATTTTCTCTTCCAAAGGCTATGTTGACCTCTTTGGGCTTCTGTGTTGCATCTGGAGTTCCTTTTTTCTCAGGGCGAGTGTTCTTTTTGGCCTGTATCAGTGTATCGATATTGCCTATTCTTGCCCTGATGTCGTCCTCGGCTGCAGCGTGTTCGTTGGCGGTTGTAAGCATAGATCCGAGATCTTTGTGCTTTTTGCAGCCAATCATGAACGGTACAAGTCCGGGTTTTAGGCCATTGACGAAAGCATGCATTGCTTGAACGTCAGTTACTCTAGAGCAACTATTCTTCATTGCCGTCCATCTTGAGATGAAATCCACGTATGGTTCGTCCTCAAATTGGGTGCAACGGTTTAGCTGGTTGATGCTATTCGGGCGTTTGTAGGTTCCCCGGAAATGCTGAGTAAATACTCGAGCCATATCATCCCAGTTGTCGACAGTTCTGGAGGGTAATCCATTGATCCAATCTCTAGCTCCATCCAATAACATTAGGGGAAGAAACTTTACAGCTTCCAGGTCTGTCCCATTATTGATCTTGACGGCTGTATGATAGTCTGAGAGCCAGGTATCCGGGTTTGTACTACCGGTATATTTTTGGTATGTTGGACCAACTTTGGCAAAGCCAGCATGTAGGGTTATCCTTCGGATCCTATCTGTGAAACACTTAGGTCCAAAGTATAGATCGTCTCTTTCCGCTCTATCCATATGTGCGGAGTACCTGCCGGCTGAATGGACAGAAGGGGATCTACTCCTTTCTTTTCCATTGTGGCACGAACGCGCTTTTCCGGGATTCTCTCCGTTTCTTCCGAGATCTTGCCCCTTTGGATAAGGTGGAGTTCTACTCCTGTTTGTTTCCTTATTTTTGGGGGGTGTCCGGGATCTCTCACGTCTGTGAGGTATATCCTGCCTTCCAGCTTTCTCAGCTGGGCGTCTCGGAGGCGGCATTGCTTTTCCGTCATTCCGGTGTTTTCCTGCCCGATCGCGAGGATTAAGTCCGTCTTTCGGGAGATGGGATCCGGTTCTAGACGCTTCATCCTTGTTGTCGGGATTTTTCTTGTCTTTTCTCGGATCCGCTTTCTTCTCTTTTGAATTGCTTGAATATCCAGGTTCTTCCGGTCCAGGTGCTCCAGCGGCGCATGTAGCTCTTTTACATAGGGCTGAGTCATCATGCAACTTCCCTGATCGCTGCTGCCCTCGCTGTTGTTGTTGCAATGCTTTTCCTAAGAAAGCATACACCCCTTGAAGTTTTTCACCATTGGAGTACATATCATTGTTGAGGATGGCGAACGCTGCTTCCGCATTTTCTGCTGCGGTTTTGTATATTGGTTCGCCTCTGGCATCTTTGCCGTTTACCTGCTTTAGCCAAGATGGGTTGTGAAACCTTTCTTTTGGCGGCAGTACTTCCGGTCTTACGATTCCGGGTAACCTTGTAGGTCTGATTCCAGATCTATTTTTTCTCTCGTATTCCTCGTTTTCTTCCTTCATGAGCTTGATGTCGTCCTGGGTTTTTTCGAGGTGTTCACGAGTTCTGAATAGATGCTGCTGTTGCCTCTGGAGAGCTTGTCTCCTGGCTTCTAGCACTTCAGGGGGTTCATGCAATCCCACTGGTGTTTGCAGTAACTCCTGTTCTTCTTGTTCTGTCATTGGCGGAACAAGGATTTCTTTTGTTTTCTTCTCTGAAGGTTTCACACCGCTTGCGTCTCCAACTTCCGGGCTTTCATTGGCTGGATCAGCCAATTTCTTCTTCCGGAGTTTATATTGGAGCTTTTCAGCAGTTTTGTGTTTCTCCTTGGAAGAGGGAGGTTTCCTGCAGGGTTCTTCCTCTGTCAATTCTTTGACGTCGGGGAATTTTGGAGAGGTTTATCCTTCTTCTCTCTCTTCCTCTGGCGGAGGCGTTCTAGGGCTTTCCTGACTGTCGGCATCCGTGTTTTCAGCCGATTTTGCCATCAGTACTTCATGGAATCCCTCTTGGAAGGATTTGACCTTTCTTTCGAAAGCGTCTTTGTCTTCGTCTTCGGTATCAAAGTGATCCGATCCAGTTTCCGACTCTAATCTCGCCTCAATGGCGGCTAGTACAGAGTCAGCTTCCGAGTGCGTCGTGATGCTGACGGATGTCGGATCTTCCACCTCTATTGTGGGGAAGTTGTTTTCTGCCTCTTGCACGGGATTACTTTCATCTGTGTTTTCGGCGATCTCGGATTGCACCATGCCGATAAAGTGTGATTCACTTGTATGTCGGCGATCTGAGCAAAACCCGGTATCGTAGTCATCTTCGACTGGGTATAGGGCAGGTGGGATAAATTTACTTCCACCGCAAAACCCCATGGCCTCTGCAGTTAATCCGATAAAAATATTTGTAGATCCAATCGGTAACACGCAGGCACTTACCAGATCATTTTGCGCCGGTATGTAAGATCCGTTGTCGAGGAAGCGTCCAACGTCGTTGTCGAACTCCAAGCTTCCGACAGTTATGGAACTGCCGATCCCGCCGAGTATCCTAGATCGAAACTTAACGCCTGACGTCGCTGGCCCCACGGTGCGCGCCAACTGTCGAGACATCATAGTAGAATTCATAGACGGGGGTGCCATGAGACTACTGATAGAGACGTGGGGGAACGTGGTTGTGCGAAGGACAATGACACAGGGTTTTTACCCAGGTTCGGTACGACGCAGTAATGCGGCGTTCCTACTCCTGCAATCTCACTATTCAAGACTAAAGCCTGGAAATACAGAGTACAACGTGAGGTTCTATTAGCTGCTCGTCAAGGATCAACCTCTCGGCGAGTTAGCCTTTAGCTTCTTGTCTATCTATTATATCTCCCGTCTGGCTTTATATAATATCCGGATTAGGGCATACAGAATAGGAAACCTAGAAGACTACGGTAACTCTTTAACTTGGAAAGTAAGGAATCCGCCTTCTACTCCAAGCCAGATCACGTGGGCCGGTGATCCGGGTTCTTCTAGAATCCGGCTCCTGTGCATCAGCTTACTGGGCCGCCTAACGGACCATAACCCATTACCATTTAGGCCACCCTGGTAATTCGGCACTTTAGACTACCATCTGATATACCCCTAGTTGGTATATATCCGACAATGATCCCTAGAGTGATACCAAATACTAATAACAAGCTCAACCATATGATGGAAGTTGAAAACTGAAAGAATGTGCATAGAAAGTAAATGATGAAACTTCTCATTAATATTTCAAACCGGCAACTCACACCAACAGATACAACGATAACCAACTAGGGAGAGACACTTCCATACTACAAACCATCCTATATGATAACTTCTCTACTCATGATATGACTCTACTGAAAAAGTAAAAAAGATGAAAGATAGTGATCTGATACCGCGGCACCCCCCAAGCTTGGGACAAGCCGAGGGGATGCCAAAACCAATGACGAATCAATTCTTCAGAGGTGATGAATCCTTCTCATCCTCGGTATACCAAGGTAAAGGCTCTCCATCCACAAATGACGTCCTGGTCTCCATCATCCTGAAACTAGCAGCAGAACTTATACGTTTAAACCTGTTCTCATACTCACAGTTCTAGTCCTACACGTCGTAGAGTTGTGCTTGCAGATCATTGGTGGCCTTCGTGAGTGAGAGAATCTCCTCCCAAAGCTTCAAATTCTTCCTCTTGTATTCATCGATCTGTTCTGTTTTTATCCTGTCGATGGTCTCAACTTCACGCTCCGCCATCTTCTTGTACGTAAAAACTTCCTGCTCCAGTTCTTCCATCCTAGCTTCCATACTGCCTTCTCCTCTAGGGCCCCGAACATCTTCAATCTGCACCTTCCCGTCCTTGAGCAGCAATTCCTTGGGATGCATCTTCAACTCGTTCATGTACGGGTTGACGACGTTCTCAAAGAAACTGTCTTTGGGAGATCCAGGAGAAGCCATTTTTGCTCTAGATCTAAAGATGTAATCTCGCTGAAACAGCTCGAAACAGAAACACGACGAGAAAACGATATGCGGACCTCGGGGGGTCCGGGGGATTATATAGCAAAAAGTTTCATAACAAAAGGAAAGTCCAGGTCGAAAACGGGTCGGAGAGGGGCTCCGGGGCCCCCACACCATGGGTTGGCGCGGCCAGAGGTGGGCCCGCGCCACCCTATGGTGTGGAGCCTCCGGGCTCCGTCTCCCTCTCGTTTCCGGCTCATAATTTTTCATATTTTCTAAAAAATAGTAAAAATATAAGTTGAAAATGTTTCACGAACATTTTCTTACCAAAACTGTTACCTATTCGAAAACTGACTCTGCAGTTTCTGAAATATGCTTCCTAATGAATTCCTTTGGGATCATGGCTCGAATACAATCAACATTTTCATTATAAGGATCTCTAGAAATATAATGCTTGAGTCTTTGGCCATTCACCACTTGTGAGGAGTTTTCTTCAAGGGAAACAATTTTAATTTCCCCCGAACGATATACCTCTTCGATACCAAAAGGTCCTTCCCATATCGAGAGTAATTTTCCTGCAAAAAATCTGAGACGAGACCTATACAATAGCACTTTCTCACCAACATGAAATTCTCTTTTGATAATTCTCTTGTCATGCCACCTTTTAACTTTCTCTTTAAAGATCTTAGCATTTTCGTATGCTTCACTCCTCCATTCATCTAAAGAACTTAAGTCAAGCAACCTCTTCTCACCGGCAAGTTTAAAATCTCTATTTAGGTCTTTCACTGCCCAATAAGCTTTGTGTTCTAATTCTAGGGGCAAGTGACAATCTTTTCCATAAACCATTTTATAAGGAGACATGCCCATGGGATTCTTATAAGCAGTTCTATAAGCCCACAGAGCATCATTTAATTTCTTAGCCCAATTTTTTATAGATTTGTTAACAGTCTTTTGCAAGATAGATTTGATCTATCTATTTGATAATTCTACTTGCCCACTAGTTTGAGGATGATAGGGTGAGGCAATTCTATGATTAACATCATATTTAGCAAGAGTTTTTCTAAAACCACCATGAATAAAATGAGAACCTCCATCAGTCATAAGATATCTAGGCACACCAAACCTAGGGAAAATAATATCTTTAAGCATTTTTATTAAGGTTTCACCCTCAGCACTTTTAAAAGGTATAACTTCTACCCATTTAGTAACATAATCAACATCAACAAGAATATGAGTGTAGCCTTTTGAAGGAGGGAAATCACCCATAAAGTCAAAACCCCAACAATCAAACGATTCAATAACAAGAGAATAATTCATAGGCATTTCATTATGTCTAGAAATATTTCAAACCCTTTGACATTGATCGCAAGATAAAACAAATTTTCTAGCATCTTTAAAGAGAGTAGGCCAATAAAAACCTGATTGTAGAACTTTATGTGCAGTTCTATCTCCAGCGTGATGTCCTCCATAAGCACTACTATGACATTTTCTCAATATTTCTTGTTGTTCATTTTCAGGAACACATCTTCTCATAATACCATCAACACCTTCTTTATATAAGTGTGGGTCATCCCAAAAATAATGCCTCAAATCATAGAAGAATTTTCTTCTTTGCTGAGCCGTAAAGGTAGGAGGCGAATACTTCGAAACAATAGAGTTAGCATAATCAGCATACCATGGACTTTCTTGAGAGCTCAATTTTATTGCAGCCAACTGTTCATTAGGAAAAACTATCATTAACAGGAATATGGTCATCAGAGATATTTACGAATCTAGACAGATTATCAGCAACAGGGTTTTCAGCACCCTTCCTATCCACAATATGTAAATCAAACGCTTGTAAGAGAAGCACCCATCTAATAAGCCTAGGCTTAACATCTTTCTTTTCCATAAGGTACTTAATAGCAACATGATCAGTATGAATAGTGACTTTAGAATCAACAATATACTGCCTAAATTTATCACAACCAAAAACTACAGCTAGGAACTATTTCTCAGTGGTAGCATATTTCTTTTGAGCGGCATCAAGAGTTTTACTAGCATAATGAATAACATTTAACTTCTTATCTACCCGATGTCCAAGAACATCACCTACAGCATAATCACTAGCATCTCACATAATTTCAAATGGTAAATTCCAATCAGGTGGTTGAACAATAGGGGCAGATATTAAAGCCTTCTTTAAAATTTCAAAAGCTTCTTTACAATCTTCATCAAAAACAAAAGGTACATCTTTTTGAAGAAGATTAGTAAGAGGTTTTGATATTTTAGATAAATCTTTAATAAACCTTCTATAGATTCCAACATGACCAACTACGAATACCTTTAACATCCCTGGGACAGGGCATTTTATCAATAGCTTCAACTTTAGCTCTATCAACTTGAATACCTCTTGCAAAAAATTTATGTCCAAGAACAATTCCTTCATTAACCATAAAATGGCATTTCTCCCAATTAAGAACAAGATTAGTCTCCTCACATCTCTACAAAAATTTATCAAGATTCTGCAAACAATTATCAAAAGAAGTTCCATAGACGGAGAAATCGTCCATGAAGACTTCCACAATTTTTTCACAAAAAACATGAAAGATAGCAGACATGCAACATTGAAAAGTAGCGGGAGCATTGCATAAACCAAAAGGCATACGTCTATAAGAAGAGGCTCCAAATGGACAAGTCAAAGTTGTTTTCTCTTGATCAGGCTTTCTAACAGCAATTTGAGAGAGCCCAGAATAACCATCAGGAAAGCAGAAATGAGTTTTCTTAGACAACCTTTCTAACATTTGGTCAATAAAAGGAAAAGGATAGTGATCTTTCTTAGTAACTTTGTTAACCTTCCTAAAATCAATGCACATCCTATAACCAACCACTACTCTTTGAGGGATAAGTTCATTATTTTCATTTGGCACAACAGTCATCCCTCCTTTCTTAGGGACACAATGCACAGGACTAACCCATCTACTATTAGCAATAGGATAAATAATACCAGCATCAAGGAGTTTTAATACCTCGTTTCTTACCACATCCTTCATCTTAGGATTTAAACGGCCTTGATGCTCAACAACTGGCTTTGCATCAGGTTCAATATTAATAGCATGTTGCCATATAGTAGGATAAATTCCCTTCAAATCATCAAGAGTATAACCAATAGCACCTCTATGTTTCTTCAGTATTCCCAATAATCTCTCCTCTTCTTCACAAGAAAGTTTAGAACTAATAATAACATGATATAATTTCTTATCATCAATATGAGCATATTTAAGATTGTCTGGCAAAGGCTTTAAATCAAAAACAGGATCCTCCTTGGGTGGTAATGTGGTACCCAAGTCTTCCACCGATAAATTATGTTTCAGCATTGTTGGCTGATGTAGGAAAATCTCGTCAATTTCATTCATTTCTTCCATAAAGACATTAGTTTCGTGGTCTTCCATGTATTGTTGCAAAGGACTGTTAGGAGCAAGAGCAATAGCAACCAATTGTTCAACTCTATAATTATGATTAGGTAATTCAGCTTCATAAGGTGCTTTAGCAAATTTGGAGAAATTAAATTCATAAGGCTCTCCATCAAACTTTGTAAGAATTTTCTCCTTTTTACAATCAACTAGGAAACATGCCCGTGCGTTGCAACGGGGTGAAACCATCAACTTTTGGATGAATGTTTTTGGTATGGCACACATTTTCCCCCAAATCAATCCCAGTTTCCATTTTCTCCTCAACACACGATAAGTGGCGGCAATGTCCAATGAAAACATCAATTTTGACGCCCAAAAATAGTCCTATGAGCAAATTTTTTGGAGTTTACATGAACGAAAGATTATCTTTACCTAATAATAAAGCGAGGAAGGCTTCTTCCGGTCCAACCTCCTGATGAGTACATCCCTAGTACATTGCCACTTAAACAAGATGAAGTGAGACTTGGACCTATGACAAGGTCAAGGACCAAGCTACTAGAACAACATGTGAATTCACTCCTTATAGACTATGATGTTTGTGATGACGAGAATTTTATACTACCTAAATCTATGCATTTATGTATGATCAGGTTTACTGATAACACAAACATGGTGGAAAAAACAACCAAGAGGAGCTGGAAAACAACATGGAGATGTTGGAAAACAAGATTACAAGTGGTGAAAACACATGTACCATGGTGAAAACAAACATACAAGATGGTGAAAACAAGACTACCATGGTGAAAATAAATGTACAAGATGGTGAAAACAATCATGCAAGTGTGGAAAACAATTACTAGTTTGTTATTCCACGCTTAGGGAGAAGGAAACCATGAGGAGGGCGCCCCATTGAATATCAATGCGCCATATAGAAATCCTACTCATAGTAGGTATGGTTTGTATACCATATTTGGCCGCACCCCCTAAAGTGGGACGGTTTGTATCCTCTCTTAGAGTCCAATTAGGAGTCCTAGTCCAAGAGGGATTGTTACTTGCGCAAGGAGTACCTTGTGGCCGCACCCCTCCCTCTTATATACTTCCCTCCTGCGAGTTGGGGGACTAGATCCAGTTTAAACCAAAGAAACCCTAGCCTTGAGATTGTATTGCTGCTAAGCATTTATCTTAAAGTTTATCAAGTCAAAGTTGCGTGATATCTTGTTATTCCATTGGGAATAGGGGGATACAGGACCACTTGTGATCATTGATTACTTGTGCAAGGGTGTGTAGCTGAGAATATCCAAAGGGCTTGATTGTTGTTGCATCTGGCAACAGGGGTCAGTCGAGTGAGAGGTCTCAGTGTAGCACTAGTTATCAAAAATCCACAAAAAGAGAGAGAAGCTCGTTGAGAAGATTGGGCCACCCCATATCATCTTGGTATCAGATTTTCAGGTTTACTCGGTGAGCAAAGTTATCCCTAGTTTAGTTGTTTTTATTTCCTATCCAGAAAAACCCATACAAAAATATTAGGTTTAGATTGTGCCAGAGCCTAGATCAACACCAAATTGCTACTCTAATTGTTGTTTCTTGTTGATTTGCATTCCTGTTTTTCTGTTTTTTTTTATTTTTCATCTATTAGGGTTAGGGTTCATCTAGTTCTTATTTTCTGTTTCTATATCGAAAATCTCCACAAAAATATAGCTGCTGTCGTGTGCTTTACCTCTCGGGAATCAAGACCTACAGCTTGCATTGCTCAATTTGATCAAATATGTCCACCTTTTTCTGTTTTCCATTAATTGTTGCTCCTAGTTGATTCACAGGCCATTGAAAAAAAATCAAAAAATAGAGAAAAAGGAAAAAGTATGTAAAAAATAGAAACATAGAAAAATCAAAAAGAGGCCAAGCCATACTATCACTAGTGGAAGCTTTTCATATTGGATATTTGTGTGGACAATTGAGCAATCTTGTGCCTGTTTTCATAGAGTATTTGCTAGTGTCTTTCTAGTGCTTGCAATATCTCTTCCATATAATTGCTAAGCCACATTTGTCTCCAAGTGTGAGTGTGTTCCTTTAGTGTTTTTCATGACATTAGACAATGCATTGGAGTTGTTATTTTGGTGTTGTTAGGATTCCCAACCAAGCCCCACCAAAAACCATGTTTGCATTGTGATACTTGATAGCTCGGTTATTCTCTTCTCACACTTAGCACATTATTCATTGCTCCTTGTTGGTAAGTCAATCCTATTCACCTTGGAACAGTAAGTGAAGCCATCTTTGCTTGGTTTTTAGTGAGTGTGAGAGGCACCACAACCCATTGATTATTTTTGTTACTAACAAATTAATCATGAGTTCTTCTAGTGATGTTGATGTGCAGGCAAAGAAGAAACCCGAGGACTTGGTGCAATAGAATGAATATGAAGCACTAAGAGATACTATGTACAAGAGAATTACTACTGAAATAGAGAAGAATGATGATGCATTTAGGCAAGAAATAACTACTCTTGATTTGAAGATAGAGGCTGCTGCCACACAAGAATCTGTGGATGCTATTCAAGAGACTTTGAGAACATTGACACAACAAATGACAAATTTGTCAACTCTTGTGGAACAACTACAACAAAGACCTCAAGCTATTGCTCCTATTGATGATGGGAGAGGTAATATCAATGGAGGACGTGGAGGTTATGCAAGAAGAGTACCTTTGGAAAATAATAGAGAGGATGATGACTTGGGAAAACCAAAATACTCTATCCCTAGTCTTGCTTGTGATTCTGAGGATGTGGAAGAGTACTTGATGTGGGAGCTAAAAACTGAGAAATTATGGAGACTTCATGAGTATCCCAAGGAGAGGAAGGTTAAGCTTGCATCTTTTGGTTTTGATGGCTATGCTCTCTTGTGGTGGGATGGCATTACAAGATTGAGGGAAGAACAAGAACAACCATAAGTGACTACATGGAGAGAGATGAAACAATTGCTAAGAGAAAGATTTGTTCCAAGGAATTATATTAGAACTCTCTATGACAAGCTACAACAATTGAAGCAAGGTAGTAAATTTGTGGATACTTATTACAAGGAGATGGAATTGATCCTTCAAAGGGCTCGGGTTATAGAAGAGCCAGAGCAAACTATGCAAAGATTCTTGTCGGGATTGCAATTCAAAATTAAGAAAATTGTGAGGCATGTCTAATATAGCAATATGAGTGAATTGTTGCATCAAGCAAGGTAAGCTGAGAAGAGGCTAAATTAGGAGGTACAAGTGAGTTCTAGGAGGAGTTTCTCATCTCAAAAATCTGTTTTCTCACCACCTACACCTCCAATTGCTGCAACCCGTGGGAATATAAGTACCAAACCCGAGAGAAGCACCTCAAATACAAGGAAAACAACACCACCAACTTCGGGTTCTAGTAGTGCTACACCTCCCACAAGAAATAGAGACATGACATGCCATACTTGTGGAGGAAAAGGCCACTTTAAGAGGGATTGCCCAAACAATAAAATCATGATTATTAATGTTGATGATGAGTATGAGACTGGAGATGATGTTGATCCTAATGAGGAGGATACATATGATGATGATGGTCCTACTAATGCTTATGCTACAAATTATCCAACCATTGTTTGCACACAAGCTTTGAGTATTGTTCCTAGTGATGAGAGCTAAAGATGCAATTTATTTTCAACCAAGGCAATTGTTGGTCCCCAAATGGCTTGCAAGGTGATCATTGATGGACAAAGTTGCAGAAATTTAGCAAGAAAGGATTTATGTGCAAAGCTAAGATTGATATATAGTCCACACCCACACCCATATTATATTCAGTGGTTGAATGACAAAGAAGAAATCAGAGTATGCCAAGTTGTGAGAGTGGATTTTCAGATTGGACCATACAAAGATACATTTGAGTGTGATGTGGTTCCCATGTCAGTTTGTCACCCTATTACTTGGAAGACCATGGAAATTCGACAGAAAGGTTACACACAATGGGAGAGCAAACACATATAAATTGAATTGGAATAATAAGGATGTTATCTTGAGGCCTATGACACCACAACAGATTGTGAATGAATCTAGACAAAAAGTTGAAGTGAATCTTGAGAGAGAAAGTGAGAGAGATGAGAAGAGTGAAAACACAAATTCTGTGGGTGAAAACAAACCTAGGCCGAGTGGTAAAAGTAAGGGAGTGAGCCTTTTAACAATGTTAGCCACCAAAGAAGACTTGAGAGAGTTTGGAGAGGACCCTAGTTTAGTACCTATAGTGCTCATGCACAAGGGGGAAATTTTAGTTTCTAATGACATGAATCCTCTTTCTATTGGTGTTTCTAATGTTTTGCAGGAGTTTGATGATGTTTTTCTAGAAGAAGTACCGTCAAGGCTGCCACCATTGAGAGGGATTGAGCACCAAATTGATTTAATTCCTGGATCATCATTACCAAACCGAGCTCCCTATAGGACAAATCCCCAAAAGACAAAGGAAATTCAGAAACAAGTACAAGAGCTTCTTGACAAAGGTTATATTCGAATAAGCCTATCTTCTTGTGCTGTTCCTGTTATTTTAGTTCCTAAGAAAAATGGTACTTGGCGCATGTGTGTAGATTGTAGAGCAATTAACAACATCACTATTCGTTATCGTCATCCTATACCACGTTTGGAAGACATGTTAGATGAATTAAGTGGTGCTGCTGTTTTCTCTAAAATTGATTTGCGTAGTGGTTATCATCAAATTAGGATCAAAGAGGGGGTGAATGGAAAACAACCTCTAAAACAAAATTTGGTTTATATGAGTGGTTAGTAATGCCTTTTGGATTAACTAATGCACCTAGTACTTTCATGAGATTAATGAACCATGTTTTGAGAGATTTTATTGGAAAATTTGTGGTTGTTTACTTTGATGATATTCTCATATATAGCCACAATGAAGATGAACACATTGATCATATTAGACAAGTCTTGCATGTGCTAAGAGAAAATAAATTGTATGGAAATTTAGAGAAGTGCACTTTTTGCAAAGATAAGGTCATATTTCTTAGATATGTTGTTTCTAAACATGGGATCGAAGTAGATGAATCTAAAATTGAAGCAATTAAAAATTTGCCAATTCCCATGAACGTGAGTCAAGTAAGAATTTTTAATGGACTAGCTGGATTTTATAGAAGATTTGTGAAAGATTTTAGTACTCTTGTTGCCCCTTTGAATGATTTGACTAAGAAAGGTGTGAATTTCGAGTGGGGAGTTGCTCAAGATATTGCTTTTGATACTTTGAAAAACAATTTGAGATTGAATGTGATGCTAGTGGCATAGGTACCGGAGGTGTGCTAATGCAAGATAAGAAACCAATTGCTTATTTTTCTGAGAAATTACATGGAGCTCAATTGAATTATTCTGTCTATGATAAAGAATTGTATGCACTTGTTAGAGTTCTTGAAGTTTGGAAACATTATTTGTGGCCAAAAGAATTTATAATACATTCTTATCATGAGGCATTGAAATTTTTCAAGAACCAATCCAATCTTAATAAGATACATGCTAAATGGGTAGAATTTATTGAATCTTTCCCATACATTATTAAACATAAGAAAGGATTAGATAATGTGGTTGCTGATGCTTTGTGTAGAAAAAATATGTTACTCACTAAATTGGATGTTCAAGTTTCGGGTTTAGAAGAATTAAAACCACTATATGCTCAAGATAAAGAATTTTCTACACCTTATGCTAAATTTTCTAATGTGAAGGCTTGGGATAAGTACCATATACATGATTGATTTTTGTTTAGGGCTAACAAATTATGTATTCCCAAGTGTTCTTTGTGTTTGATGTTATTGCAGGAATCTCATGGTGGTGGATTAATGGGACACTTTGGACGTGAGAAAACATTGCTTATGTTGGCTGAAATTTTTTATTGGGCACATATGAGGAGAGATGTTTATAGATTTGTGCAAAGGTGCATCACTTGCAATAAGTCCAAATCCAAATTGAAGCCCCACGGATTGTATACTCCATTTCCTACACCAACTACACCATGGGAAGATATAAGTATGGATTTTGTGCTAGGCTTACCAAGGACAAAAGGGGGCATGATTCTATATTTGTGGTAGTGGACAGATTCTCTAAGATGTCACACTTGATTGCTTGCCACAAGAGTGATGATGCATCCCATATTGCTAATCTATTTTTCAGAGACATAGTGAGATTACATGGTGTACCAAGGACTATTGTGTCTGATAGAGATGTGAAGTTTATGAGCTACTTTTGGAAGACACTATGGGGGAAATTAGGAACAAAGCTTCTATTTTGAACAACATGTCACCCCCAAACAGATGGACAAACCAAGGTGGTTAATAGAACATTGTCAACATTATTGAGAACCATGATCAAGAAAATTTTGAAGGAGTGGGAGGTTTGTTTGCCACATGTGGAATTTTCATATAATAGAGCTGTACATTCAACTACTCAGCTTTGCCCATTTGAGGTGGTTTATGGATTCAAACCCACTACACCACTTGATTTGCTACCACTTCCTATTCAAGAGAGAACAAATATGGAGGCATCAAAGAGAACTGATTTTGTGAAGAAAATACATGAGAAGACAAGGGATGCTACAGAGAAGAAAGGGAAGTACGTTGCTCAAAGAATAAATAAGAAGAGAAAGGAGGTTATTTTTCAAGAAGGAGATTTGGTATGGGTACACTTTTGAAAGGACAGATTTCCTAAGCTCAGAAAGTCCAAGTTATTGCCTCGAGGTGCTGGTCCCTACAAAGTGCTTGCAAAGATAAATGACAATGCTTATAAGATAGATCTTCCAATTGATGAGTTTGGAGTGAGTAATTCCTTCAATGTTGCTGATTTGACACCATATCATGGAGATGACCTTGATGTGGACATCAAGGCTTTTCAAGAGGGGGAGGATGATGAGGACATCCCTAGTACACCGCCACTTAAACAAGATGAAGTGAGACTTGGACCTATGACAAGGTCAAGGACCAAGCTACTAGAACAAAAGGTGAATTCACTCCTTATAGACTATGATGTTTGTGATGATGAGAATTTTATTCTACCTAAATCTATGCATTTATGTATGATCAGGTTTATTGATAACACAAACATGGTGGAAGAAAACAGCCAAGAGGAGCTGGAAAACAACATGGAGATGTTGGAAAACAAGATTACAAGTGGTGAAAACAAATGTACCATGGTGAAACAAACATACAAGATGGTGAAAACAAGACTGGTTGCGCACGCACTCGCGAATTTCTCCCTCCTGCCCGAAGAGCCCAAGGAGATACCTCCAATCTTCGGGACCCCTATCAAGCGGGTAGAATGCAGCGTTTATCACGATCAAGACCTCGTGAAAAGAACTCACGAGAACTTTTATCTGGGAGACACGGAACTTCAAAGTAGCTAACACAAAACCTCGGCTGCGATCAGACCAAAAATTGTTCGCATGAGGCCTTGAGCTGCCAGCTTCTTGAAGAATGTGGTTTTCCACCCACTGTTTTTCCTCCCTATCATCCGGTTTAACAACTGCAGAAAAGAGTACGTAATAAGATAAGGAAGCAAGACAAAGAAGACTTGGGGGCTGTATTACTTACACAACAGTTCCCTAGCAAAGGAAGCCAGCTCGTCCATCACAAACTGTTCGCATTCAGTCGCCAGTTTTTGCTTGGACTTCGCCACATCGGCTACCCCACGCAACACTTTCAGTTTGCGCTCGCCATCAGCTACACGATCACGAAGACCCGCCAAAGACCCAACAGCTGCAACAAGTGGATCAGCTCGGGCAGCAAGTCCACCTGAGGATTCTGCGACAAATCCAGTAGCCTGGAAGAGTACAAGGAAAGAAGTAAGACGCCCTATTCGAAGTATTTCTAGTCGCACATTTGACGAATTCTCGGGGGCTACTCCCATCGGGAGAGAATACACAAACTACCAGAAGCAATTTCCAGGCAAACATTTCGATTAAAGTTAATATGGGAATACATCCCAAGGTTCATTACATTCAAAACGGAAAAGGAATACAAAACTACGAAGCTACAGTGGTACTCCCGCTAGCGGCAGTCGCCCCTCCTGTGAGCCGAGCAAATAGCTCAGACAGCTTCCGAGCAAGGATGGCAGCTTGCTCGCTAAAACGAGAGAGCCGTACCTTTTTGCCCGTGGAGGGGTCGACTGGAAGAGCCGAGTAGACTTCCTCCAAACCGGTGACTCCATGCGCCAGCGCGAACTGGATCGCAGTCTTTGCGCCAGACTCCGACTGGGCGACCGCGTAGGCATCCAAGAGACTGCTCTTCGAAAAGATCTTCAGCAAGTCATCTAGCGCATACGGAGGTGCAGCGTTGGCGAGGAAGCGACCGTGCAGTTGCGTCAACACATGAGTGGCATCACCAATCAAGGAGCAAACTCCTTCGGCGTGCCTCTTGAGTTGAGCAAGAGTGTCGGTTAGCACGTCTACCCGTTGGATCCCAGGGATCTCCAGAGGAACATCCAGAAGACCTGCAAAAGAAAAGAATATCAAGACCTGGCAAGTTCAGCAGGATAAAAGATGAAATCGCGAGAGCTTAAATTGCTTACCCGCGAGACGCTCAGCAAGGGGACGGAGGAACGTGACAAGGTCAGAATCGGCCTTATTGTCAGCATCCTCTTGATCCTTTAGAGCCTTCCGTGCATCCGCAAGTTGCCTTTCAAGATCCTCCGATCGCATGCGGGAGGTCTCCAATTCTTGTCGGATGGCCGCTAGATCAGCCCCCTGAGTGGTTACCCGCTCAGAGAGATTTCCCTTCTCGGATTCCGCGAATTCGAGTCGGGCCGCATAGAAACACTTGTCAGAAATCAAGAAAAAATAGAAAGAAGAAAAGATGATAAGACTTACTCTTAAGGAGCTCGTTCTCAGACGAGAGTCGACTGCGGTCTGATCGAAGCGACTCACATTCTGACTCGGCAAGAATAACTCGGCGACCAATCGCCGCAAGAGAGTCAACAAGCGACTACAAAAATACAGAGATAGAAGAATTAGAAGATATAAACTGGAGCCTGTACCTGATTAAATTCAATCGACTACAGCCTCGGGGGCTACTCCCATCGGGAGCACTGCCGTGCACCCGATAAAATCAAGAAGAAGAAAAAGACAAAGCTTTGAGCCTGTAGCCGACCGCACGCGATCGACTACAGCCTCGGGGGCTACTCCCATCGGGAGCACTGTCGTGCACCCGATAAATTTTTTATGACAAATGACAAAGTTTACCTGGCCCGTGGCGCGGGAGAGGGGATCCACGGAGCTGTCCGTCACTTCTTTCGAAGCTGAAGTCCTGGCGGCAAAGCTGGGCGCCTCACGTTCCACAGTCGCCGCATGGGGGGCTGCGCTGGGAGAATTCTGGACAGTGCCAGCAGTGGGAGTCTCACCCGCAGCTCCTGCTCTATTCCTCTTTTCGGGAGGAACAAAAGAAGCATACCTGCGAGGAATGATGGTTTGCAAACTGCAACAGATAAACATCAACATAGGTGCAAAGGAAAAAGTTCGACTAAAGGACAAGAAGAAGAACTTACTCATCATCTTCATCTTCATCCAGCAAATCCGCGTTCCAAGCGGGCGCGATCACTGGGAATGAAGGGGAAGGGGCGAGTGAGCGAAGTGGAGTCGCGGAGATAGGAGCCTTCCGAGGCGATTCTTCCAAGGAGTTATCCTTGGAAGTAGCCTCGTTATCATCCACTCGACGACGCTTGTGGTGATGAAGGCCGCCATTCGAGACCTCCGCATCATCCGAAGAATCGTCCTCGGAGCTCGAAGAAGCATCGGCTACACTGGTATCGGCTAAGCCGTCCAGGTGACTCGCCAATAACTCCGAAGCGTCCTCTCCCGCAACTGGCGGGTAGCAGTTCGCCACTGCTAAGCTCTACAAAGAAGGCAAGAAAAAATTCAGTCGACTAAAGCTCAAAGCAAAGAAGAAAATAATAGAAGACAGGAAGGGTAAACTAACCGCGGCTGGTGGAGGTTTCGAAGCGTCGAAGGCTTCGACTGTGCAGTCGGGGAACTTCTCCCCCACTTTCAAGCTAGTGATAGCCACGATTTTCTTCTCGAACTCAACGTTCGAAAGCTCCTCGCGGCTCACACGGCTAGGATCCTCGGCGCCTTGGTATTCCCACATGGTGGAAGGCCTTTGCTGCAGCGGTTGGATCCTGCGCTTCAGAAAAATACTCGCCAGGTGCAGCCCGTTGAGTACCACTCCAGCAGTTTGATCCCGGAGAGCGGACACCCTTGCGAGTAGGGGCGTGACAACCTGGGTTTCTTCGGCTGACAGCTTGTGCGCCCAGGACTTCCGCCTCTTCAAAACAGCGAACGGGTGGAATTCTACGATCCCACCCGAGCTGTTGTCGATGACGTAAAACCACTTTTTTCGCCAGCCTTGGGCGGAGTCAACGAAGTGCATGTTGAAGTAGCTGCTCTCCAGTCGCGCCTGGATCCCGAAGCCACCTGTGCGTAGCGGCTCGCCAGGCTCGGAATCCACCCGCGATTTCTCGCGAAAGATGCGAACTTTGAAGAGGGCCTTCCAAAGCGCCCAATGAGGGCGAATGCCAAGGAAGCATTCGCAGAACACGATGAAGCACGATATGTGCTGCACCGCGTTCGGAGGAAGATCGTGAAGCTGTATGCCATAGACATACAGCAACCCGAGGAGGAAAGGATGGAGAGGGAAGGAAAGACCCCGAGACACGTGGTTCGCGAAGACCACGCGCTCGTTCGACTGCGGGTTTGGTACCTCTTCTTTCTTCCCGAGGCGCACCCACTTCTCAGATTCAGCCGGCAGCATCCCCTCCTGCTGCATCTCTTTGATGCTCTTCGCGGTGGTGTTGGGCGAACGCCAGTCGCCAGCTCGAGGCGCAGGTTGCGCGGAAACTTCTCCGGTTTCAGAGGTGGCAGCGCCACGTCTTTTGCCTCCAGCCATGGTTGACAGCACGAGCTTGAGCGCGAGGAAGAAGATGGGCGCGAGGAAGGAGATGGATTGAAGACGAAGGGTGGGAAGTTTTTACCGCAGCGCTAAGTCCCGTATTTATACACGGAGCGAATCAGCCCCAGCCATTCGATGCGCTACGTGGCGCCTATCGCAGCCACCACGTGTGAAGATGAAACGAGGAGACGGTGAAACGCTGTTCCGTGCCACGATCTTAACAGAAGATCGTGCGCATTTACTGCACCGTTCACGTAAAAACCGGGAGCGGCGTCTCGTTTCCCGGTCAAAAAGCTGACTAGGTGGGCCAGCCCATCTGTTACCACTCCGTCACGTCCCATCGGGAGGAGAAAAGTGCGCCATGACGTCATGGCACGCATCATAAAATTCAAGAACCTTCGAATGGAAAATTCAAACACGAAAACAGCTTCGTATGAAATTCCTTCGATTAAAGGCAATTCCTTTGCGAACAAACCATGGAGCAAGACCTCTTTAAAACAAGAGAACTACCCTATACACGAAAACTCTTTCGTACGGGCACAACAGTCCAAACATGAAAACTCTTTCATATGGGCATGACTCTCTTCAGTACGAAAATTCCTTCGATTGAATCTTAAACAATCACTCGGGTAGAAAGAACCTACCTCCATTCACACATGATATTTTTACATCATAAAGACCTGGATTGTTCAGCCGACTAGGCACATCCGGATGCCATATTCTTCGAATATGAAGGTAAGACCCAAAAAGATCTTTCTTAAGGGCCTGGAATCGCACTCGAAAGTTGTGTCCTCCGGTATGATTCCATGCCAACAACACGAAGAAAAATCCTAGCGGACGCGCCGGGTACCCCTATAGGTTAAGTTCGACTCGATAAGTCCACAACGTCTCAGTCGCAACAATCACCTTATCGGGTTCGATTCGGAGGTCTCGAATCTGTGTAGGCCAGGAATGTTTTTGCCCTAGTCGCAATTAATTGGCCCTGATCTCTCGGGAGAGCCAAGCTACTGTGCCGCATCCTTCTGCGATAAAAGCCGCAAAAACAGGCACCTATGCTGCTCGACACTCGAGCATGAAGACTCGTTGCACAGGGAACACACCCTTTAAAACAGAAAACAACCAAGCTGGTTATCCATAAGAAAGGCAGACCAAGAAAGGCTTGACCGTCTACTCGACTGGAAAAATCCCACTCGAGCAAACGCTCGGGGGCTACTGACGAATATATGGATCCTGGACCCTGCGAATAAGGACACCCCCTCTCAGGCCCAAGGTTGAAGGCCCAAGAAGAGGAGCCCTTGGAATACTCCAGAAGGCCCACGTGAAGCCCACCTGCACTAACTTGCGGGTTAAGATAGGAAACATGTAACCGACCTAGTTAGAGTTCGAGTCCTCTCCGGGTAGGATTCGAGACCTGACCACCTATATAAGGCCAGGAGAGCCCCCCGGGAGAGGACCAAGCAACACAACACCATCGAAGCCTTGAACTCGAGATCTTACTCTCGATTCGAGCATCATCATTGTAACCGATCTTTCCGTCAATACAGATCGACAAGAGGCAGGAGTAAGGGTTTTACCTCTACGAGGGCCCCGAACCTGGGTAAATCTCGCCCCCTGTCTAGCCGACGATTCCACCAGCGCTCATGACTTCTCCTAGTCGAAACCCGATAGGGTCACCTAAGGGATTTGTAGAGTCAGAGATTCGACAACCATGGTGAAAACAAATGTACAAGATGGTGAAAACAATCGTGCAAGTGTGGAAAACAATTACTAGTTTGTTATTCCACACTTAGGGAGAAGGAAAACATGAGGAGGGTGCCCCATTGAATATCAATGCGCCATATAGAAATCCTACTCATAGTAGGTATGGTTTGTATACCATATTTGGCCGCACCCCCTAAAGTGGGTCGGTTTGTATCCTCTCTTAGAGTCCAATTAGGAGTCCTAGTCCAAGAGGGATTGTTCCTTGCGCAAGGAGTACCTTGTGTCTGCACCCCTCCCTCTTATATACTTCCCTCCCGCGAGTTGGGGGACTAGATCCAGTTTAAACCAAAGAAACCCTAGCCTTGAGATTGTATTGCTGCTAAGCATTCATCTTAAAGTTTATCAAGTCAAAGTTGCATGATATCTTGTTATTCCATTGGGAATAGGGGGATACAGGACCACTTGTGATCATTGATTACTTGTGCAAAAGTGTGTAGTTGAGAATATCCAAAGGGCTTGATTGTTGTTGCATCTGGCAACAGGGGTCAGTCGAGTGAGAGGTCTCAGTGTTGCACTAGTTATCACAAAATCCAGAAAATACACAAAAAGAGAGAGAAGCTCATTGAGAAGATTGGGCCACCCCATATCACCTCCTTTTTACCGTTTTGTCCTCCCACCAAATAACATATTACGGGTATAATGCCACCCTACCACTTCCTTCTTGTCCGTCGTTTTTGGTTTCGTGCGGGCGTCCAACTTCTCCCCGTTCGTACCATCCAAAACCGCGTCGAATCGAATCTCCTCCTCCTGGCACACGACCCCTCCTCCTCTACTTATCCCTACCCCCGTTCCGCACTGCTGATTAGGAAGGTGGTCATGCAGCACCGATATGCCGAGATGGGATGATGTTGTCATTGAATTTGATGATTCACCATGGACACCGACGAGGATGACTTTCCATAGTCGTGTCCGCCATGGTTTGCACCGGCCAAGACGCTGGTCCCCTCTCCATCCGACTATTGTTCCGTCGACAAAAGGGAGGGGCCCGTTCCTCCGCTCTGTAGTTAGGTTTTGATTTTTTAGGTCGTGGAGCACACGTTGGGGTGGTGGGAGCGGCACCCAGATGATATAAATCTGCCTCAGATCCACTCCCACACCGACAATGTCATTCAAGATGGTGTCTCGAAGTTGATGGCATCATGTGTTGGTCGATCCTTCGGATCAACGACGTCGGGTTTCATGGATGGTGTCGGGGAGGCGGCGACGACCCCATCAGGTGTTCTCTCCTCCTTCTATGTCTCTGTTGCTACGAAGTTGTCTCCGACGTCATGGTGGAGGAGGGAGGATTTGTCGTCCGGGAGTATGCGCATGCGGTTGTCTACACATGTGACAGTCGGAAGATGGTGCATCTTGTGCTGGGTTTGTGATTGGAGGATGACAGTTTTGATTTCCTCCTCCGCCATCTTAGTCATGCGTGAGTGTCAATTCTGGAATTCGGTGGCGTGTCCGGGGACACGTTGTCCCAATCTGATTCTTTCAATAGAAATGATTTTTTTCTCCCCGCAAACTATTTTGGAGATCCGTAAACCTGCAGATCAGCGATGGAGCCACATCAAGCTCGGGTGAAGAGGTCATTTCTATTCTTTCCCATTGGTGATCGCTTTGGTGGTATCGAAGAGGAGAAACAAATGTTGGATTTTTACATAGGATTGTCCTATCTTTTTAGTGTTGTAATATCGGTGTTTACGTGTCTTGTGTCTTGTAAATGGATCTTTATTTTATAAAAGAGACACGTATTGCCATGCCAAAAATTAGTTTCATTCGTGAGAAGACTAACTGCAGACCACTGTAATATGAAGGCATCTAGCTCAGTTTTTCAAAAAAATTGAATCTGTTTTTCTTTTTGGTTTAAAAAATCCAAAAAAAACTCCTAAAGTAGAGATCTACCACTATACAAATTTTTAATGAAAATTTCGTAATATTTTTGCCTGCGAAAAAAAAATACGAATGGGTAGGTCGCTAAACTCTAAAATTTTAAAACCTTATCAAATTTGTTTTTTTATGTATCCATATAATACGAATTTTGACATAATTTTACACGGTGGTAAATCTCAACATTCTCTGCATCTAGATTTTTTTTTTAAAAGTTTTTTTTTAATAAAATCTGCATTTGGACTTTCCGAACATATGCATACCTTTATATAATTATATAAAAAATTAATGTGACTACATGTACATGCCTTTGCAGCAGGCTCCCTGTGCACCTACCAGCTGTCCGTGTAGTAGGTAATCCCTGCCGTCGGTGCCGTCGTGGGTCCAAGGTGGCCACTAGAACCGCGCCTTCCACTGTCTCCCGGGCCCTACCCGTCAGGCCGTCGTCCTTTCCAGCCGTCACAGCTCACAACGCTCGGGCCGTCGAGCGCCCACAAGCCATAAATAACCGAACAGACAGAGGGAGGTGGAACTCCACAGCTCATCTCCCCAACAATCGGCGGGACAGGGGAACGGCGGGAAGAAGTGGGAAAGCAGTTGGATCGTGAAGCCATGTCCGCAGACAAGGCCGCACTGAAGGTAAATGTGTTGTGAGATTTCCTCTGAATTTACTTCTGGGGGCAGATTTCTGCAGTTGGATCAACCGAGAGTTTAGGCAATTTGCGAGGGTCGAATTGGAGCGGAGGGTTCGATTGCTTTGGATCGGTATGGCTAATGTGGAAGATTCGTGCACTCGTGATGCCGGTGGTGGTCATACCGTTCCGGGCTGTGGTGGAAGGGGCCTGAGGCTCAGAGCCGCGGTGGATTTTGGTGTGTATTTCTGTTCAATTTGGGCACTCAACAGAATTTGTTCGGAGGAGTGTTGCTATGAATGATTTGATGTTCCTATAGTCTAAGAATTTCCTGAAGTGGATGATTATACCTCAGTTGTGCAACTTAATTTAGTTCGTCCCATGTAGTTCGCATTTTCCAGGTACTTGGCCAATACTAGTAGCTATTCCATGTGCACCAGGTCTGAAAGCATTAAGTCGTCACAGAGCAAGTATGTGAATATGCAAGTACTTGCAGCATGTTTCATAGTCTTAACTTCTACTGAGTATCTCTTTGAGTTCATTTTTTTTGAAACGATCTCCCCAGACTCTGCATCAAAGTGATGCACATGGCCTTAATTTTTATATTAAAGAGAAGTCTCAAAAAGTATCCAAAAGTAATATTGGAAAATATTGTGCCTCATTTCAGTTGTTTTTTAACTTGCACTTGTTTTCTCAATTGGTCCACCTAGTATGTAATATTGGAAAATATTTCCCTTTTTAATTTCTGTCTTTTTTTTTCTGTGGGTTGACAAAATACATAATTTTGGACACCTGGAAGAAGAATATGCGGTGGAGTCATATTGGCCATTGACTTCTTCGTGGCATAGTGACTCATGCGCTACTGGAAAAATTGGGGATAAAGTATTGTGAGTTTGCATCAAAAAACGTGAATGTTGTGCGTAGGGGCAATACAGTTTGGTGCCTTACCAGCTTGCACAACTATTCCTAGTTGTACAGCTAATATGTCCCCAAAGTGTGCCCTTCTGCTTTTTCTACAATGTCTGATTTCAGTACGATTTTTATAAATGTCCTGATGTGATGAAAACTAAGACTATAAAGCCAATGAAACAACCTGTGCTTGTGGTTTTGTTTAGGATATCACTGCTGCCAATACATGATTATCTTTTTAAAGGCTTATTTCTAGAATTTAAAATGCGTACCAGCAGTATTTGTGCTGTACTATATCTCTTTCTTGTAGTGGCCTGTTTGATGATGGAAAGCTTATTAATTTTGGTATCATCATAAGATTCCATGTTATCTTAATGTGGTTTATTCTGGACTTCTGGTACAGGCCTGTGATGAGAGAATAAACCTTAGTGTGTCGGTCTCGCATCAAGCTGAAAATGGGTTCGTCTCAACTGTTGGTCCTACAGAATCAGAGAAGGCAGCTTATGCATTTCTTCCTCAAACTCCTACTGAGTCAACTGATGCACACCTTGTTGAGTTTGCAGAGGCCATGAGAAGTAATAATACAAATACTTGACATCTTGAAGTCTGTCACTGTACTGTCTAGTACTTATATGTTCATCTTATTGCACTTATGTTTTTAATGTATTTATACGTTGCAACTGGAAGCCGTTGCAAAAGCACTGCGACAAGTTGCGGAAGGAAAAGCTGCTGCTCAAGCAGAGGCAGCTGAGTGGAAGCGTAAGTATGAATTGGAGAAGGCAGTCAACGCACAGAAAAATCACAGTGTAATTAAAGGTACACGCTGGAGCTTGTGTTTTACTAGTTATTCATGCTAGTTATCAAATGCTCCAAAAAATCTTTTTGTCATATTTCCGAACGTGATAATATTATCATTCGATCACTCTGTGACTCATTTTGCGAAGAGTGTTAATGAACTTCCCAAAATAATCCTGTACTCATAGTTTCATGACCCGTGCACATCATTTACCAAATTACACAAATAACATGATTGGAGATGTATTAGGACTGTTGGCCCGCAAGTTAACAAGCTGATCACTGTATCTTGTTACATGCATGTTATTCCAACAAGAAAAATGATACTGAAACTGTAACATGTGCAGGCTGCAGCAACTGCGTCAAGGACAAGCTAGAGCATTTGGCTAGCAAACTGACACTGGAGACTGCCTCGGCTGATCAAACAGGTTGTTGTGGAAACCATGGGATCTGTTCACGTCAAATTCTCCAGGACCAGTCTCCTGGACCTAACCGAAATATTGATGACAAGATTGTTGGAAAAAAGGTACTCTTGGGCATGAATAACCTCATACGTTATGGCAATGCTAAAATCAACCTATACCCAGTTTTTTAATCTGATGCTGATGGACTACTTCTAAATACTTGTTGAGTTGTTGTTACCCAAATTAATGAAAGGTGTGCTAAAAAATGAATTGGGAAAAATGTGATGACTTAGCAAATCATGGTCTAGTCTGAGAAATAAAATCCATTTTAACTTTTTGCACATTAGCTATGCATCATTGAACGTGAAAATTGTGTTTCCTTATCTTCAATTTGCTCAACATTGAAGAAGCTTTCTGATAAGCACAAGCAGTTGTCTATGATTTTTTAATGATACACAGTTTAGAGGAATGCCTTCCATGTTTTGGTACAGATATAAAGTATTGGTGTTAATTTACAGTCAGGTCAACCTACTTTTATAGGAAGAACTGTTTCCTTTTATTTGCAGGCACCATTTAGACTTTCATGGGGATGCAATGAAGATAAGAATGGTCAGCACAAGCATGATTTTGTGTCCTTCGAAAAAGGGGATATAACAACAGCAGAACGCAGCAATAAACAGGTAGCACTCTGTGCTCAGTTGGATTCATTTTGAACAGAATATCCTATTTTTTCGACCTATCAGAAATGATTGTTGAGGCAATCTCATTGCTGCTGCACCTTTTTTCATACCAACAACTACCGTCCTTACAGATTTTGCTAAAATGGGAGTCCCCTCCACAAACAGTTCTTTTTGTGACCAAACCTAATTCCAGCGCTGTGCATGCTCTCTGTTCCGAAATGGTCAGGTATGTTTCTCAGTTTCTCTGCTGCCTATCCTGAGAGATTTTTAATATTATCAGTTATCTGGCATTCTGTATAACACATAGCCTATTTTTCGTTCAAGCGTATTCTCTCCTGTTTACTTATGTTGTCTGGAACTGTATCCGTAAATATCTTTGGTCACATGTGCTAAGTGTTGTGTTTTTTATTTGTTCAGATGGCTTAAAGAACATAATAGCATGAACATCTTTGTAGAGCCACGAGTTAGCAAGGAACTACTGACTGAAGATTCTTACTTCAATTTTATTCAGACATGGGATAATGGTAAGAATTTTTTCAGTGTATATTCAAATGCATTTCTCCACATTGCTTCAGAGTTCAGGCTATACATTTTGCAAATTTTGAATATTAGGATAAGAATGTTATTTTACTGTAATTTGAATTGCTGAATGTGTGTTATTTGTAAAGTCTATATATGGACATAATTGTTATGGTTGTTTCTTATGGGAATGAAAAATACTGTGTGGAGATAATTTAATAATTGCATGAAGGATTATAGACTGGTCTATTTCAGTTGTGTGCCGCAGAGTCACAGAGCATGCATCTTGACTTGCAAGTAATATTCTGAACTTCTGCTCCTTGCCATGATTTGTTTTGGGAGTAGTCTCATTGTAAAACACTGAAGCACCTACATGACTCTGTGCTTTTAACATGTGACGGTGGTATGAGATACCTCAAGCAATTGTTTTTTCCCCATCATTTAACAAGTTTGTTGATGTTGTGCAAGATAACGTGTTTCATTTACCATGACTATGAAGAACAAAGTGATGTAGAGTCTCAGTAATTGTTGTATTGCTATAACTATTACTGGCTTGCTGTTAATGCCCGAGTAGTCATGTCCAGTGAAGTTCTTCTGTACTTAAGATATCATTGATTTACTATTTTCAGTCACATATGTCTACCTTTTATTGCTCAGCTAATCTGAAAAATAAATATTTGGTAGATCAGGAAATGAAGACATTACACACGAAGGTTGATCTCATTGTAACTCTCGGTGGCGATGGAACTGTTTTGTGGGTATGCACTATGCAGCACAAGTATTGTGACAATTTATTGAATCTGCATGTTGTGTGGTTAATTTGATACGTTAAGCCCTTTTGATTAGTTCAAAATTTTAATGAAATATATAAACATTCTTATAACACTAAATGTTTTGGAAGTACACGCTTGGTGTTCCCATGTGAATAGTTACTATGCAAGTGTTAGTTCGCAGCTTGGCCTACAGCGTTGCCGAACTTGGAAGAAATGAGCGTCTCCTGTTCTTTTCTTCAGAGGGCTGGTCTATAACGTTGCAACTTTGTCATTACCAGTCAACTAAGGTTGGCCCTCGCCCCCCTGCGAATCCGAAAATCAGTGAGCATGCCACAGACACAAAAAAAAAGATGGCTTATTATGTATTTTGGTTTGACACTTCTTCACACCCAAAAAGCGAACCTTTTCAGAACAGGTTAGGAATGGGCGCCACTATCCTCAGAATAGATAATTCCTTCAATTCAGTTGCACTAGTCGATTGAAAAACCTTTTCGTTAGTTCTAACAAAGTGCATGTGTTGTTGGTTAATAAAAACATGAGTTCCGATAGGCTGGAGGAATAAATCTGTATTTTTCATGCTCATTAATGTAATATAAAATTAGAATCATTTGCATATGACATGACGGAAACTGAGTAACTATCAGATATACATAATACACACTAGATATCTGGGTGGAAGAGATTTGGAAGATAGATGATTGAATAATTTCAATAAAGGAACTTTGGAGTAAGATATCCATGCGATCTGGCATGTGTTGAAGAAGACAAATGTGTCCACTTGAAAGTTAACAGGACACCATACAGTGATTCTTCAACTCTACTTATATTTAATGAAAGATGTGACGGCTGATTTCTTTGTGGCGACAATAAACATTGCTCAGTCACCTTTGGTCAACCAGACCCATGTGTTGGCTTCCATCATACATGAAGCATCATGGCTAACATAGCTCCTTGGTCACAGATAGCTATAGTTTGAGTGAAAACATCAGGAGGGTTGTTGAAATTGAAGGCCCAACTTCTTGTCATATGTTTTTAGGATAGGCAAAATCAGCTTTTCTTTCCTTAACTTTACTTCTATGCATCTCATAACCTTCTCCAATCAACCTATTACGGTTGGCAGTATAAGTTGAAGAATGTCCTACTATTGAATAATTTCATAACCCAAATGTTTCCTATGTTATACTATTAAACTTGAAACAACTTCTGTTGCTGTATTGGTTTTATCCATCATTTCTTCAGTATTTATGCCTTTTTTTAAGCTAGGGACTGATTTGACATGAAAAAATTTATGAACAGGCTGCATCATTGTTCAGAGGACCAGTTCCCCCAGTTGTTGCATTCTCTCTTGGATCATTGGGCTTCATGACTCCTTTTCGTATCCTTGATCATTAGTGTTGAACAATTGCTAACCATGTCGAGTGTTGCACTTCTGCCTTGTCAACTCTGCATAGCAGATCCATGGTATGCTTGGTTCTGTCTGCAGCTGGCCATTGCAGATCCACTGCGATGCCTGGTGTCAGAGATTCAGACTGTTTCATACTTCGCTTTATGTGTCACAGTTTCATACAATGCATACATATTTTGTACCAGGGTATCAGTGCATCTAATTCGTTAATAATACATCATATATTTTTAGTCAGTGGAGCTTTATGCTCTGTGCTAGTCACCATAATTATAAATTTTCTCCTTAACTTGAGCTAAGCAAGCGAGAAGTATCGTGAATGCTTGGACGATGTACTGAAAAGACCATTTACCATCACGCTAAGGAGCCGTCTGCAGTGTCATGTAATTCGTGATGCGGCCAAGGATGAAGTTCAGACTGAGGAACCGATTATAGTGCTAAATGAAGTTACAATTGATCGTGGAATGTCATCTTACCTTACCTACTTAGAATGCTATTGTGATAGCTCTTTTGTTACATGCGTACAAGGAGATGGGCTAATAATATCAACGACATCTGGAAGCACAGCATATTCATTGGCAGCTGGAGGATCGATGGTTCATCCACAGGTATTCTACCAGATTTTATTTAACATTCAGTTTTGATATTGGTCTTATACTGTTTTCTATATTATGTGTTGTAGTTGGTAGAGGTGGATCTCAGTTTTCAAAAAGCCGACAACTCTGTCCTAATTAGGCAAGTTCATTTTCTAGGGAACACTATTTTACTAAATGCATTCCATGTTATGTTTTTGCCCGGTCAGATCTTCAAATCGTCAAAAAGACCATGGTACCTGGTAGCGTGCAATTGAGAGGAATCAGCCTCTTACGAACTAGAGTTTTAGGGAGAGGTAGAGGAAGGGGTCTTGCCCCAGTGGCAAGATAGAAGAGATTTTTTGTTATCTTGCTTGATTAGTTCATCAGACGGTTCTCTGTGTACAAATACCTAAAAATCCAATCTAACTAACAATTCGTATATGTTATTTCTAATTGGCTTAAGGTCCAACTAAGGGATGTCTTCCTAATTTAAATAAGAAACTACCTAACCAAGAAATTGAGGATCTTACCCCACAACCACAAGTACTATTACTTCCATACCCAACATTAACACAGCCAGCAATTTGATTAAAATTATGTATCAGCAATTTGTATACCGTTGATTTGTTTATTTTATATTTTTGTTGCTCGCTGGCTGGTAATCATGTCATATTTCATGTCCTCCAGTATGTGAGCAATGATTATTTTCTTGGCTTCTCATTTATGCTGTGTATACCTGTATATGCAGGTCCCAGGGATCCTTTTCACACCAATCTGCCCCCATTCGTTGTCGTTCCGGCCTTTGATACTGCCGGAATATGTCACGCTGCGTGTGCAAGTACCATTCAACAGCAGAGGGCAAGCATGGGCGTCCTTTGACGGCAAGGGTAGAATTCAGCTCGGACCAGGCGACGCCCTCATTTGCAGCGTATCTCCATGGCCTGTGCCCACGGCTTGCTTGATGGACTCAACGACAGACTTCCTGCGGAGCATCCATGAGGGTCTCCACTGGAACCTCAGGAAGAGCCAGTCACTCGACGGCCCTGCTTGATTGATCAAGTTTGTGCAGCAGCCTGTGTGGTCGGAACTCGAGAGAGCTGATGAACTGGTAGATGTGGTATTTCAAAGCATCTCATCGCAGCCCATAAAAATGGAGTAGATATGTATCATCTTTGCTTCTGTATTAGTTCGGTTTTTGTGGATCTTTTAATATTTTCTATGTGCTACGCACATAAAAGGTTTATCATTACATTTAGGTGTAGCTAGATTCCTGCGAAATTGTGGAACGCGGACACCATGTGAATATATTTAGTTCTGTACTACTGGCAATGTATAGGTTTTTTTTTTGATAAAAGGCTATGCTTTAAATTAATAAAACCACTCGGCCACATGTTACAAGGTGTTGAGGAAGAACCTCTTACAAAGCAGAGAAAAGACAAGTTAAAACAAGCCCTACACAACGCCGAGCACTAGATCCGTGCGTAAAACGGTCATCCCTAAGAGAGGCAAGATCGGACCACCAGCGGAGGCACCACTACATCTGGCACCAAGCTTGACATCGAAGAGGATCGCAGGAGAGGAAAGACCAGAGCCTCCAGGAGAAGATGCGCACGAAGAAGAGGAGGATGCCAAGCATCAAAATGGCAACGGCGAGGACCGATCCTTGCGTAAAACGGTCAACCACCAAGAGGGGCAGGATCAGACGGCGCCACCTTGGGCGCCTCCACCGAGGCGCGGGAGCTCGACAACAACTCTTCGGAACGCCGGCTTCGGAAAGGCACCATCTTTGCGGCATGCAGCCATATCGGGACAAGTAGGGCCTCTGCTCCAAGACGGTACATCCAAGGAGGTCACGACGCAGTAGCACCACCACCGCTCGGTCTGACAAGCACGCCAGGGTTTTCACCTGGAGCACCAACGTGGGAGGGCGGTGTGCAGCCACGACGTCGCCCACAAGAGGGGGAAAATCGCCCGAGAGCGTCGCCGACACCGGTACCGACACCGCCGGCCAAAGCTTTCGCTCGGTGCAACCCGGACCCACCCCATGTTGTGAGCCACCCACTCCAAGATTGCAGTTGCGCCTCCAGGTCTGAATCTGGGCGAGGCCAACACCCGCGCCAGACCTCGCCAGGAACTCCCTACACCGTCCTCCTCGTCATCCTCACGGCAAAGAGGCACATCCAACACCGCCGCCACGAGGCTCGCCGAAAAGCCTATCGGGCGTCCACCATCCAGGGCCGCCGCCCTGGCCTCCAAACTCCCCCGAACTAGCAAGCCAGAGAGCAACGCCATGTGAACCTGCAGAAGGACGGCGTCGGCCACCGCCCCAACTGTCGGCAGCACCACCAAACATCCATGGCAAGGCCTCCAGATCCCCAGATCTGACCGGCCACGCACATGGGAATCACGGGGACAAGCCAGTGAGGGAACATGCAAAGGGGAACTAGGGAAGAGAGACGGAGGCTGCACCCGCCGGAGCACCGCGCCGGCGGCGGACGCCTTGGGCCCGCATTACGCCCAGATTCGCATGTGCCCGCACCCCTACTTCCCAACTGCGGAGCTTGAAGACAAGGCGGCGTCACCACCAACGAGCATGGAGGTCGAGGGGCGCCGGCACGGCTGCCCACGGCCAGGGCCACGCGCCACCTCCAGCTGCCAAAATTGGGCGCGCCGAACACCGCGAGGAGCCCAACACACGAAGAAATCCTTGTCCCAACCGTCCTCGAGGTTGCGGGCTTGCCCGGCGGCAGTCTCAGGTGTCGGCGGAGGCAGGGATAGGGGGAGGCGGCAGCGGGGGCTAGGGTTGCGCCCGCCCGATTCACCCCAGGAGAGGAGCGACGCAGGGCCGTTTTTAGTCTCCTCTCGGACGGATCGATCCCCTATGACCCGACAATGTATATGTTGCAACCGAGAAACTCTGGGGGTCCCAATAATGAACCGATTTCTAGTGTTTTTCTAACAGAAAAACATCTCTTTATGAACATCCAACAATGGACCAAAAGAGGTATACATACAACTCTAACCGATCATGCAAAAGAGACCGAATTGGAAATTGACGGCGAGTTCACGGTTCGGGCGGAAAATGACACCAGTCAGATTCCGCAAAAGGGTCTCAACCGCAAATTTTTTGTTTGTTCGCAGGAAACAGAAAAACAAACGAGCACAATACAACTCTAACTGATCCCGCAAAAGGGACCAAACTGCAAATTGACGGCCAGTTCACAGTTTGGGCGGAAAATAATACCGGTCAGATTCCGCAAAAGGGACTGAACCGCAATTTTTGGTTTGTTTGCAGGAAACCAAAAAACAAGCATAATCCCACATATACCGGTGTAAGGGGGCATTGTTAGGTTCCGACATATCGATCTCTTGCTTGGCGGGAGAGACATTTTGGGCCTCATTTTCCCACTTTTGCGTCCCCACGCCGTCCGACCTCACCTCGCCACCCAAGCACCACCATGGACACCGCCGTGCTGCCACCCGTCGATTCCACTATCGCACGGATGCAATCGACCCCTCCCACACCGGCGTTAGCGTGGCCTCCTCTCTGCTGCCTAAGCCTCCTTACACCGCTACAAAAAGTGCAAGTGACAGGGCACGCGCACTGTCAAGGTGGTTGGGGACGGCACGACCATGTCCTCTAGCGCTGGGGTAAGGTTCAAGGCTTCTTATGTAGGCGCCAATGCGGCGGAAAAATTCGGCCGCATCCGGTCTGACGAGGAAAAAGAAGGCGCATGATTGCAGAACAACTCCTTCTCAAGCTCCAACAAGAACGGGACCACTACCTCGAGGGTCACCAACTTCAACGCCAGCAATGTGCTTGATGATTCGCTTGAGAGGTATGAGTGACATCCCTATTCTCCGAATGTGTGTTAAATTGGATTACTTTTTCGTTAGATGCTCGAGGATTAGATGTTTAACGAGCTTGTATTTGCACTTGAATGCGGTACCTCATTCTTATGTGAGCATGTTGGACGATGTCGTGTTCCACATTAGTGAAGTGTCACTAGATTCATTTGATCAAGAAATTGGTTTCGATATGGAAGATGTGGAGGAAATTTTTTATGCTTCTAAAAATGAAATAGAACCATTAATTACACGTAAGTTGAGAACCTTGATGCGGTGATCGGAAATGATCAATCTGACAAAAAAAATATTGGCAACATATTGAGAAAAGTTTCATTGATTGATGTCGGAACCATCACCTCGCCCATTGAGATCCTTATAGCCCGACACAAGGTCATCAAATAATTTTTAACTAGTGGAGCGGTTGTTTGGAGTAAGTGAGGAATGCTCCTACCAGCGAGGAATAATTTTTATATGCATCCATTTGAATTATGCTCAATCTTTTATTTTGCAATTTTGTCAATGTAGGACCGTATTGCACACCAAAGATACAAGAAATCATACTGAGAAGTGGAAGTTGAAAGATCAAGAAGCTCATCCACCGAGGAAAGTAACACCTCCCATCGACTTGGATGATGATGACAACGATGATAGTGACGGTGAAGGAATGTCAGCACCGGGGAGAAACATTGAAAGGATGGATGAAAGGAGGAAGTGGAAGGACAATTTGAATAAGAAAGAGGAAGCCGAAAACATGAGTGAGAACATAGATGAGTGGATGAAGGCAAAGAAGGAAATTGTGGCGCAAACTTTTCTAATAAAGGAGTTAACTAAGAATAAACAAGACGATAAGATGACAAGGTTTCAACAGATTATAGAAGCCGGGGAAAGTAAGATGGTCGAGGAGAAGCATAAGGTGCACTTTGAATCACGTCGAGTCCTTCTCGAGGAGCACACGATGAAAGAACAGATGAATCCTGAGGAGAACAAAATCATGATGATATGAACTATACCTTTTGAAAGTAAAAGGATGCTGCCTCGGGGGAGGGAGGTGAATAGGCGCTTCAAATATTACAATTTAGGCTTGAATGAATGCGGAATAAAACTAGAGTTTAATTTATCAAGCACAAAAGTTAGGTTTACCTATGTGCACCAACAACTTATGTGATAGAAAGATAGATTACTTCAAGCATGATGGCTATCACAAATTTACATGCATAAGTAACAAGTTTGGGTTGAGAAATAACCGAAGCACAATGAGATACCGATATGATTACCGAAGTTCCTTCTCAAAGGAAGTACGTCTTCATTGGAGAGGTGTGGAGTTACCAAGGCACTCCAATAGCGCAAAGGTACACACGCTATTCTCCTTGAGCTTCTCCGGTGAGGGAGATGCTCGTTTCCACTATGAGGTCCTCTTGAAGGCGGTGACCAAACCTTACACTAGGTTGAGTCTATCTCCACAACTAAATTGGAGTCTCTCAACGAAGATCAACCGAAGCTTCTTGCAACAATATGGAAGATACAAGCACTAACCATCTAGGGTGCTCAATGCACCCAAGAGGAACAATCTCTCCAGTTTCCAAGCACCCAAGAGTAACAAGCTCACAAACTTATCTTTCACGATGAATCCCAAGACCTAGATTCAATGGATTCCCTCACTAAGAGGAGGGATTGATTGGTGGAATGGTAGATCTATGTTGATGCTTGCAGAGTTGATGAACTTGTTGGAAACCCCAAGAGGAGGGTGTGATGAGCAAGCGGCAAGAATTTCCCTCAATTAAGAAACAAGGTTATCAATCCATTAGGAGGAAGAGGATCTCAGGAAGGTTGATGCCACTGACGGTGGTGCTGGTGCTTCACCGGTGTCAGCAACAACGTGGAACCTGCACACAACACAACCAAAATACTTTGTCCCAACGGTACATTGAGGTTGTCAATCTCACCGGTCTTGCTGAAAACAAAGATTAGACGTATAGTATGGAAAATGATGTATGCTTCCAGTAAGTAAAGAAAGCAGGAAATAGTTGTGGTTTGTTTAACAGTGTGGAAAAATGGACCGGGGTTCATAGGTTCACTAGTGGTGTCTCTCCATAAAAGATAGCATGCTGGGTGAACAAATTACAACTGGCAATTGACAAATAGAGGTTGCACCGTAGTGCACATATATGACATGAAGACTACTATGATATTTAGTGCGGTCCTTACAACAATATACATAGACCGAAATCCATCTGCATCTATGACTAATAATCCACCCTCATGTTATCATACGTACCCCCTTAGGTATTAAGTTGCAAGCAACAGATAACTGCATTAAACAAAGTGTGTAATGTAAGCAATGATTATTCACGTGGGCACTCTCACCGCTGTTTTCTCCCTAATGGCAACATCACATACCCCCTTCACGTTTATGTCACTCGAGCAAGGCGGTGAGGAGGCATGAACCCACTATCGATCATAAATACTCCCTCTTGGAGTCACTAGCAACTACTTGGCCAGAGCAACCACTAGCAACAGAAAGAATGCAAGATCAAAAATAGCATATACAAATGAAGACTATAATCAACTTGGCATAAGTTCAATCATCGGATCCCAGCAAACACAGCATATAGAATTGCACAAGATCAATCTCGATCATGATAGGCAGCTCACGAGATCTAAACATGGAGGCATATGAGGAGAAGATAACCATCTAGCTACAGCTACAAACCCGTAGTCCAAGGGTGAACTACTCACACATCACTCCGGAGGCAGGCATGGTGATGGAGAGGCCTCCGATGATGATCTCCTCTCCGGCAGGGTGCCGGAAACAGCTTCAGAACCCCCTGATCTAGGGTTGACGGTGACAACGACTGCGGAACTTTTCGGGGATTTTTGATTAGGTGTCTAGGGTTTTCCATCCGGGGGGATTAAATAGGCGAAAGGGCAAAGGCGGTGGAGCTCCAGGGGCCACACACCCATAGCTGGCGCGGCCAGGGGGGCCCGTGCCACCCTATGGTGTGTGTAACATCCCAAGTCTGAAAAATAAGCCTTTAGAATGTTTGCTCTCTGTTATTGTATGTTTTGCATCATGGCATCATGTTGATTGCAATTGTTTTGTTTGTTTTCCTTTGTTTTCTATTTGAATTTCAAACCAAAAATTCAAACCCTTTGTTTCATCCTTGTGATGTTACAATTTCCAAAATGTTATTTCAAATAAAAACAACCAAATTGTTTTCTTTTATTCCATAATGCTCACTTATTAAATTGTTGGTTTTAAATCAATCTTTTGTTTCTAAATCACCTCCAAATTCAAATCAATTTCCCAAATCAGCACCCAACTTGAATGAATGAAAATCACCAAACAATTATAATCATTTAATCACATTAAATAATAGGGTTCACCCTATTAAACTTGTTGTTTTCAAATATTCATCAATTAACTTGCAAATTATTCCAATTCAAATTAAATATTTCCAAACATAATCAATTTGAAACTATAAACACAATAACCAAAACCTTCCTTCATTCTTTGTTTCCATTTATTTTCCTTTGGGGTCACCCTATTAACATGTTGTTTACATTAATGTTTAGTTAATATTAAAATTCACCAATTTTTGTTTTATTAACAAACAACAATTAAATTTGAAAAACTTTGGAAAACAAAAAAAATTAGTTTTGAGTGGCTATTTGAAAAACTCAACTAAACCAAAATTTTCCTAAATTTTATTAACTTAAAAACCCCATCCTTTTTCTCCCAATTGGTTTTCAGCAAAAAAAAAAAAAACAACAGAAATAATAAAAAGAATCTTTTAGAGGGGGGAGAAGACTAAGCCAGCCCAAAGCCCACCAGGTTCACGAAGCCAGCCCACCCCCTCCTGCCTTCGTCATCCTCTGTACGGGAGGCGCACATGGGGTGAGCGAAGCTCCTGTGGAGGAGCTTGCTCCACGTCCACCCCCCTCCTCCTCCATAAAATCCTCCCGGGGCCTCCTCTCCAACCCTAGGTCCCATTTTCCCCTCTGTCTCCTTCCCTCCGCCGCCGCTTCCACCTCTACCCCGCTACGCCGACGCCATGGCCACCGAGGGCTCAAGCTCGGGGCCCCGTTGATCCACACCACACCAGCCGTGGTGGTTGCGCCAGGAGGGTTGCACCACCGTGCGCTTGGTTTGGGCGCAGGTGGCATGGCCAAGGACGAGAGGAGCCGCCGCGCCAAGTGCTTCTTCCCCGGCGGTCACCAGCAGCTCCTTTTCTCCTCTACCGGTCGCCCTCGTCGTCGTCCGCGGTTTCTTCTACGCCTACAGCCCCTCGGTGAGGAGACCCACCTCCCAGACATCTTCCCCGCTCGTGTTTTGGCCCTGTGAGCGTGGATCCATGGACGATCGCCTCGGTCCACCTCGTACGCAAGCTGCTCGATCGCTGTTCCGAGCGGCAGCACCATGTCCACCTCGCACGCACCGTGTCTACCGCGCCCGCACGTTGCGCCCCATGCAGCAGTATGTCCCTCCGCCACCGCGCAGCGCGCACGCAGCACCATGTCCACCCCGCCCTATGCAGCACGTCGCTCCAAGGTTCAGTACTGAACCCTCCTGTTCGGTTCAGTTCGAAGTTCAGAAAAACTCTCGTGAACACATGTTAACCTCCGTCGCACCTGTATCCTGTCACGAAACCATCGATAGCCCCACTGGTCCTGTGCCTTGCGAGCGCAGCAGAGGGGGTGGGTTCGAATCCCACCCCCGCGGAATAAACCCTTTTATTCCTCTGTTTTTTTCTAAAGCACTGCACAAACAGCAAATCACAACTAAGTCCCTGTATTTCTTTTCTAGGTCCCTGCAGTTTCTTTCTAAGTCCCTGTTTATTTTTCCTAAGTCCCTAGCTGCAATACAAATGGCAGAATAATAACAAAACTTGTAAAATGCATAAAAAATTCATCCCAACTCCAAAGTCAACATTTTTAATATGTTTTCAATACCAAATTAAATGTTCTATCCAAATATAAAATTTGTTTACTGTTTTGAATATTTTAAATTGGTGCAAAATTTGAAAACTTGTCAAATTCACTTAAACTTGCAAAATTCATAACTTGTTTATAAAAATTCCAAATTTCACAAACCAAATATGTTTTCCAATCAATTTTTCATGTACTTTCCAAATATAAATTTTGTTTGCTGTTTTGAATAATTTAAATTGCTGAAAACAACTGTTTCTTAATTATTGTATTTAAAATTGCCAAAATAATAAATTGCTCATTTTAAATCCAATTTCCACAAATGAAATATGTTTTCCATGCAAAATTAAACCCTCTTTCCAAATATAAAATTTGTTTCATGTTTTGAATAATTAAAAGTGGTTACATAATTTAAATCTTGTTTAATTCATTTAATATTGTTAAATTTATAACTTGATCAAAACAAATTCTTTTGGGACATACAAAATATGTTTTCAAACCATAAAAGTATAAACTTTTCAAATATGAATCTCACTTAATGTTTTGAACAAATAAAAATTCAAATAAGTTCATGTTTGAATTAAATTCATTTAATTCTTGCTTAAACTTGTTTAATTCATAAATAATTTGTTTGAAATCCTTTTTCAACAAGTGAAACATGTATTCCAACCAAAATCTTGTGTTCTTTTCAAATATAAACTTTGTTATCTATTTTGAACAATTTAACTTGATGAAAACAACAAATGCTTGTGTGACACCTTTAACTAACCAAAATTCCAACACTTAATAAATGAATTTCTAAACTTGTTAAGCCTTATTTCCATTTGGTTCTATTGTTGTTATTTTGCTGTTTTCCTCATCCATGCATAATGCTAATTCACTTACACAAGTTGATTAGTTGTAAAACAATTAATTCAACCATAATTCATGGGCTTTCCATATGCAACCCAATTGCATATGGGTCCATTTAATCCTGTTTCTATCTTGTCAACTAGTTTATTTTGATGCACCCATTAACTTGACATGCATCATCTTTGATTGTGCACAATGCCATGATAATGATTGTTTATTTCTGCCTTGTTTGTTTGCTTCTTCTCGGATAAACGACGACGTTGAGACCGACGATACTTACGACACCCCTTCTAAGGTTTTAGCTCAGTACCAGGCTACTGGGTTTTGCAGACAAGTTATCACTCACATGAACCATCGTGTTCCTTTCAACATTGATTACCAATACTTTCCGTTGTCTTTTCTGCTAGCCTTAGTAGTTGTTGTTTCTGTTACGAACCCATCACATGAATCCCTTAACCTTGATATTGCCTCATCTCCCTTCCTACAACCCATTGTTTGAGCCAGTGCCTTACTAGCATGCTTAGGTTGTTTTGCTCGAGTCTGTTATCCGTTACTTTCTGTTACTATATCTATTACGTTGTGGGGGCTCGATGTTTAATCAATCAATCATGCTAATGTTACTATTAATAATAAATTTGATGATAAGGCACCGGCAGGAGGCCCATGAGAGGTTTTGAAGCCTGCTAGTGTCGACCCTAATAGGAAAAGGGTCTTGTCTACTGATCCATGATGAGCGCACTACCCGCATTTGGGAAGCGAGTATGGGCGCCCCCCTCAACTTGACCTGATTCGCATCTCGTCCAAATCGCCTCATTTAGTTCGTGTTTTCCATTTGCCGCATGCATGTTTTTGCGAGCCCAGGCCAGGGTGGAACTTTTGTAGTCGGCATATAGGGGGACACGGTCTTAGAGTGCTATGAGGGTCCCTTTTCTTCGGGGCTTGATTAGCCGTGCGCCCAAGGTTCTTTGGGCTTGATGCGAAGAATGGTTGGTTGTGTTGAGTGCCCCGCTTGGTGGGGTGATCTCCCATCTGGCGGGATATTCATGAGTGTACGGCCAAATTGGTGCAACCCTGCAGGGATAATCTTCTCGAGAAGCCGTGTTTTCCGCGGTTATGGATTACTTGGTGAAAGTACTGGCTAACAAGTACTCAGGACAACTTAAACATAATGATCCAACATGTTACACCCAATGATTAATAACTTGACTAGTAATAGGTTGAGGACACAATAACTTGATTCACCTTTAATACAACTGTGTGAGTTATCCTCGGATTGCTTCTTTGGATAAGGGGCGAGATCCAGGATGGGTTTGTTTGAAGTTATCTTTCAGTTGGTTACAATCCTCGATCTTATCTCCTTTCTGTTAGCCGGAAGTGGTAGAATCTCTGTAGTTGGTTAGCGCAGCCAGTTGCAGCATCTTTTATATCCCCTTTCCTCCGTTGAACCCAAGGCATCTGTGCTTGGTGTTGACGGGTTACACTTTGGTGAACTGTGAGTCTTGCTTGCCAGTACGTTTATGTACTGACCCCTTTGGGGCTGTGGTTTACGCAGACGACGATTCCGAGGATCTACATGGTGGCTACTACGTGAAGTTTGACGA
The DNA here is from genome assembly GCA_028641055.1 of Alopecurus myosuroides. Taxonomy (NCBI): domain Eukaryota; kingdom Viridiplantae; phylum Streptophyta; class Magnoliopsida; order Poales; family Poaceae; genus Alopecurus; species Alopecurus myosuroides. The sequence continues at coordinate 154,685,309 of CM054061.1, read as the reverse complement.
GACTGCTGACGAGTAGATAGCGGACCCGGGCAGGATCCGAGACTTCGTGGATGGGCTCCGTCTTTTCGTTTCCGGCCTCTTAGGCCTATTTGGTTCTTGTCTGTACTCAGACATGTTGAATGCTTCCGCTGTATTGTAACGATGTATTGTTGGGGCATGTGCCCTCTGAATGATTGTATTTGCTATCTCTGCTCTAATGAGAGCCATTTGCAACTTATTTCAATCTTTTGTGTCGTAGAGATCTGTTGTGATATCAGTTGTTCAACGCCGTTGACGTACCATGTGTGTATGGTTTGAAGTACGTCGACGGAAGTGCCTTTGATCTCTAGTGGATAGTTTACATCGACGATGGAATAGCAGGGCTTGTGTTGTCGCGCATAAGCGCAGGCCTACCAGGAAGCTGGGACGTGGGAGCAGTTATGCCCCATAATCCAAGCACCTGCTATCCAGTTCGTACGGTGAGTATCCCCTAGAAATCAGGGTGCGACAGTGTGGCCCCCCTGGTGCCCTTCTTCAACTTTTCTTCGGTGTTCTGTATGCTTCCGGGGAAAATAGGAACTTTGGGCTTTATGGGGTCCAATTCCAATAATGTTTCCAGAACAACTTTTCTGAAACCAAAAACAGCAGAAAACAGTGAACTGGCACTTGGCATCTTGATAATAGGTTAGTCCCGGAAAACGTATAAAAATGCTATAAATAAGGGAGAAAACAAGTAGCAATTGACATAATATGATCATGGGGCATCAGAAATTATAGATACGTTGGAGACGTATCAAGCATCCCCAAGCTTAGTTCCTACTCGTCCTCGAGTAAGTAAACGATAAAACAATAATTTCTGAGGTGACATGCTACTAACATAAACTTGATCAATCTAATGTAAAAGCATATGCACGCTAAGATCATAGAACTTCAAACACAAACATGATAAATAAAACTTTAATAATAAATCATATCAATTACTTTGCATCACGAAGAGTATCTCAAATAAAGGATCATGAATAATAATGCAAAGAAAGGTAGACTTTTGTTTCAGGTATAGAGAAAGCATGGCAAAGTGATATTTCGCTAGTCCTTAAGAGTGGGGCAAAACATAAATGCCAGGACACCTTCAAAGTTCATGAGGAAGACTAGAACAAATACTATCACATTATGAAGTAATTATTGATGTTTCTGGGACAAATGCACATAGAACTCAGAATGACAAAAATGCTCTCTCAGTTGTGCATAAAGTTAGAAGATGGAGACTCAACATAAAAGTAAAAGAAAGGCCCTTCGCAGAGGGAAGCAGGGATCACTCATGTGCTAGAGCTTTTTATTTTATTAAACAGAGGTATTAAAAGTTTGACACTGAGTGTCTATATTTTGGGAGATGTATGCTAATGTCAACGAATGGTAAACAGGAAATACAGTACGTCACTAGCCAACTGGATTCACAAGAGCGGCTCCCATGGTGAAGGACGCAACTGGTGTAGAAGGTCATCCCTCTTTCTCTTTTGTTTACACAATTATGCTTTGACTGATAAATCAGGGGCAAAAATAGTGAAGAGAATTTGTTTGTATTAATTTGGGGCTGGGCACCCCGCTGCCAGCTCTTCTATCATTTGGATAAGCGGATGAAGCCACTAGTCCAAGGTGTGAAATCCAATCAACAAGTGAGATAAATATTGTCTATTTACGTCCTCATGAGCAAAAACAGGAACATAAAGCAGGAGTAATTTTGAAGGTTTTAAAGGTAACGCATGAGCAATTTACTTGGAGTGGCAGTTAAATACCACATGTAGGTAGGTATGGTGGACACAATGGGAAAACTTTGGTTTAAGGGAGTTTGGATGCACGAGTAGAGCTCATACTCAGTACAGGTGGAGGCTAGCAAAAGACTGGGAGCGACAAATCAAGAGAGCATAAGAGCCATAATCATGCATAGCGACATAAGCATCATTAATTAAAACATAAGCAGTATCACAAGTTCAAAAACTAAGTGTTCATGGAGGCTATTCGTGACTGGTTTGTAGTCATAAACATGGTGTGATCATGCGCCAAGTCAACCAAATAAAACATTCGAAAGAGGATACCATATATTGATGCTTTACTATGACAAGAACAATTCATGAATCTTTCAAGACATATTAAACAATCTCAGATATTTGAGGCTAATCATGCTACTCAATAACCACAAGGCTTTAAAACTAAAATAACATTTAGCATGGCATGAAAAAGTTCTAGCCACAGTCTATACAAGCTTCTACTAGTACTGTTATAAATTCTACTTCAAGCAGCAGTTTTCTTTCTCCCAACAAGCACCATACAAAACATGCTTTAACAAAAATACTCTTTATGATACAACAAGCAAAAATGAGAGTACTCACATAACACGACTAAAACTAACAACTCTAATGATATATGCATGCAAAACATGAGCTAAATAAATACAGCAGCTAGACAGAGATTAAGAATATAAAGTATCCTCATGAAAAAGCGGAGCGTGTCACTCTCCAATAAAAGAATGATGGGGTCGTCCAACCAAGCTTATTGAAAAAGGTAAAAACAAACTGAAATAAAAAACAAAAACAAGCTGAAAACAAAAATAAAAGACGCTCCAAGTAAAGCACATAAGATGCGACCGAATAAAAATATAGTTTCAGTAGAAGTGACGTGATAATTTGTTGATGAAGAAGGGGATGCCTTGGGCATCCCCAAGCTTAGAAGCTTGAGTCTTCTTGGAATTTGCTGGGATGTACCACCGGGGCATCCCCAAGATTAGGCTTTTCACTCTTCTTGGTCACATCATATCATCCTCTTCTCTCGACCCTTGAAAACTTCCTTCACGCCAAAATTCTCACAATCTTCATTAGCAACGTTAGTGCAATTGAAATAATAAATTCACATGGTTCAGTTTCAACACAAGTCTAATACTCAAAAACACATTAGCTACTGTCACAACTTATTTTAAAACTTTTTTTCTCAAAAGAACACCAAAAGAAAGAGATTAAGATGCAAATGCGATAAATGGCAGAAATCTGTCAAAACAGAATAGCAGGTAAAGATCGATTTTTTCAAAAATCTTCTGTTGATCAAATCAAAAAGTGGTAAACTAAACAAAGTTGCGTATATAAATCAGGATTAATCACGAAAAAAATCAGGTCATTTTGAATTTTCTGTGATTTTTTTACGGAATTAACAGTGGACAGAAGAAATCTGTTTCCTGCGCAGAAATCCGAAATATAGCCTCAACTTTCCACTAGAGGCTTTACTTGGCTCAACAAAAACACAAAAGAAAAGATACAACGGGGTTGCTAAGGAAATAGAAAACACCCAGGTGAAAAGCACACCAAATAAAACGAAAGAAAATGGGTTGAAAACAGTGAAATAAAACGGGTTGTCTCCCGGCAGCGCTTTTCTTTAACGCGTTCCAGCTAGGCATAAAAGGGCAACTCGAGTATTTTCAAGTGAGGTATTCAAATCAATATTTGGAAATTCTTTAATAATGTATTTTATCTAACTGAGTTTCAGAGGCTCCTCTCTTAGTACTTTTAGTCCTACTATCTTCATCAAATAAATTTTCAGGAACAATCCAATCAAAATTCTTTTCTTGGGCTTCATGCAGTGTCACTAATTTAAAAGGGATTGATATTTTATCATTGTTTTCATTATTAGATTCAGTTTTTTCTAGAGCACCAACAATTTCTACACATGAGCCAAGCATATTAAAACGATCAAAGACTTTTCTAGCTTCTATAGCAACATCTCCAAATTCTTTAAGCATAGTTTCTAAGATGAAGTTTCTTTTCTCAACATCTTCAATGTTATTCAAGTTGAGGAACATATGTTGAATTATGGGATGGAGGTTAACAAACCTAGATTCTAGCATGTGAACTAAAGAAGTTGCAGCAGTCTCGTAATTAGAAGCAAGTTCTACTATGGATTTTTCCTCAAAGTTATCATGCTTACTAACATGATCAAAGAATTCTTTGATAGTGTCCTTTCCAAGTATAGAACCACTTACTACCGGCAAATGTTTCAAGGTAAACTTAGGGAACAACATGATGGGAAATAACAATGTAGAGACAAAAATAACAACTAGAATAAGAACTAATTTTTTTTGTGTTTTTGATAAAGAGAAGTAAAACAAGACAAAAATAAAAACAAGACAATAAAATAAATAAAGAGGTTGAGAGTGAGAGACTCCCCTTGCTAGAAGACTTCTTCCTCCCCGGCAATGGCGCCAGAAATTCCTTGATGCTTGCAGAGTTGATGAAGTTGTTGGAAACCCCAAGAGGAGGGTGTGATGAGACAATGGCAAGAATTTCCCTCAGTTAAGAACCAAGGCTATCAATCCATTAGGAGGAAGAGGATCTCAGGAAGGTTGATTCCACTGACGGTGGTGCTGGCGCTTCACCGATGTCAGCAACAACGTGTAACCTGCACACAACACAACCAAAATAATTTGTCCCAACGGTACAATAAGGTTGTCAATCTCACCGGTCTTGCTGAAAACAAAGATTAGACGTATAGTGTGGAAAATGATGTATGCTTGCAGTAAGTAAAGAAAGCAGGAAATAGTTGTGGTTTGTTTAACAGTGTGGAAAAATGGACCAGGGTTCATAGGTTCACTAGTGGTGTCTCTCCATAAAAGATAGCATGTTGGGTGAACAAATTACAGCTAGGCAATTGACAAATAGAGTTTGCACCGTAGTACACATATATGACATGAAGACTACTATGATATTTAGCGCTGGCATTACAACAATATACATAGACCGAAATCCATCTGCATCTATGACTAATAATCCACCCTCAGGTTATCATCCGAACCCCCTTAGGTATTAAGTTGCAAGAAATAGATAACTTCATTAAACAAAGTGTGTAATGTAAGCAATGATTATGCACGCGGGCACTCTCACCGTTGTTTTCTCCCTAATGGAAATCGCACACCCCCCTTTCACGTTTCTGTCACTCGAGCAAGGCGGTGAGGAGGCAGGAACCCACTATCGAGCATAAATACTCCCTCTTGGAGTCACTAGCAACTACTTGGCCAGAGCAACCACTAGCAATGGAAAGCATGCAAGATCACAAATAGCATATGAAAATAAAGACTATAATCAACTTGGCATAAGTTCAATATTAATCGGATCCCAGCAAACACAGTATATAGAATTACATAAGATCAATCTCGATCATGATAGGCAGCTCACGAGATCTAAACATGGAGGCATGTGAGGAGAAGACAACCATCTAGATACAGCTACGAACCCGTAGTCCAAGGGTGAACTACTCACGCATCACTCCGGAGGCAGGCATGGTGATGGAGAGGCCTTCGATGATGATCTCCTCTCCGGCAGGGTGCCGGAAACAGCTTTAGAACCCCCCTGATCTAGGGTTGACGGTTACTTCGGCTGCGGAATTTTTTGGGGATTTTTGATCAGGTGTCTAGGGTTTTCCATCCGGGGGGATTAAATAGGCAAAATGGCAAAGGCGGTGGAGCTCCAGGGGCCCCCACACCCATAGCTGGCGCGGCCAGGGGGACCCGCGCCACCCTATGGTGTGGCCCCCCTGGTGCCCGTCTTCGACTTTTCTTCGGTGTTCTGGATGCTTCCAATTCCAAGAATGTTTCCAGAACAACTTTTCTGAAACCAAAAACAGCAGAAAACAGGGAACTGTCACTTGGCATATTGTTAATAGGTTAGTCCCGGAAAACGTATAAAAATGCTATAAATAAGGGAGAAAACAATTAGCAATTGACATAATATGATCATGGAGCATCAGAAATTATAGATACGTTGGAGACGTATCATAGGTCTCCTCTCTATTTTCTCAAGAAGGAGGAATAATCATTGGAGGGACTGAAATTTAGGAAAGGTTTGGAAGGCCAGCAATGGAGGGGAAAATCATGCTCAAAAGTTGGATACCTATAGGGAAGAAGACCCCCTTAAATAGGTGCCCCGAAAGGTGAGTGTTATGCGAAAATCGCGCCTAGTAGTGGTACTATAGTTGGGCCCGGCGTTACTACCTCTACGGCTTCCAAAACATGCTTCTCTCAGAGGTCCCAGCGGTACCGGGACGGCACTACCGCTGCACCAAAAACTGGGGGAAAGCTGATACGAAAATGGTCACAACTTTTGCATATGGACTCTATTTTTTTTTTGTTCTTTGGCGCATTAGATTCACAACGACAAGCTCTACAAGATCATGCAGAGAAAAAAAATTGTCCAACAATGGAAGGTAAAACAAAATGGGGAAAGTTTAGACCTCTCTATAAGAGAAGAACCGGAAAAACCTTAAAACATAAAAAACTCAATAATTTTTCCGTACAAAATCTATTTTTATGAACTTGGGCTTGTCATGAAGATCATGATAAGCACCAAAACCTCACAAATATAAATTACAAATAAGAAACAAGAAATATGATCCCAAGGATGCAAAGGTTTGAGCTCTCTACGGATGATGCGATCAAGTTACTCATTCGAGAGCCCCTCTTGATAGTACGATATCTATCCTACAACTCGGTCTTCCAACTAACACCATGAGACCGGTAAAATACAAACCCTATCAAGGTCATACCTTTACCTTGCGAAATCCACTTGAGCTAGATGATGGAGATGTTGATCACCTCAAATGGACCACCTCTCTTGATTACACTTTTCTTGGTGAAGACTTCCAAATTGCTCCTCCATAAAAAATGATGGGAAAACCTCTCTTATACACATCTTCACTTGACCCTTATCTTTGTGATGATCACCACTTGATGTCACCCTCCTTGGGCTATATGATATCTTCAATCTGATGTAAGCCCACGGTAAGATACCTTGTATCTTCTTTGCTTTATTCATAATGTTGATGTATTCAAGGTAATCATGAATGATCACTCCATCTTATTGTTCAATACATGCTAGCAGAAAGCTCAACTGCATAATGGTACTACTGCAACACAAAACGGTACTACCGCCCACTGATATCTCAGCGGTACCCAATGTATTGCACACTGGTGCTCAGCGGTAGCACCGAAGAGGTACCGTGAAGCTCCAGTAGCGGTACTACCGTGATCGGTAGTGGTACTACTGTTGGTCCTTAGCTCAAATTAATTCAAGAAACCCTGGCGGTACTACTATACCGATACCGGCTGTGTACCAGTGGGATATAAGCGGCCTTCTCTACGCCAACGGTACCTCCAGCGATATTACTAGAGGTAGTACTTCTCCCGAAAGGAGTCGATACAAACTGCAATACTACCAATGTCTAAAATGTACCAGGTGTGCTAAAGGAGTACAACTCCCTTGGGAGCGCTGCTACCACTGCACAACCCGGTACTACCGCTAGACAGAGAAAAGGCTTCTTGGCCATATCTTTGGATAATCCCATCATATAATATTATTGAATCTAACACGAGAACTCCAAGCTTTGTCTATGGGAAAGTCATATAAGAATATCTCAATGTAAACATTAGTCCGTAAGGATTATCATTAATTATCACAACCACACATGGGGCACCATGCTCTTTCAATCTGACCCATTTTGGTAATTGACGACAATCCCTTTTACAAGGGTTTAAATAATGAATTAAGCAACCATGCATAGAAACATGCAAGGATGCAAGAGTTTGAAAGGAAAATGTTTAAGAACAAAACCAAAGCATAACACCAAATTCCCTTAAACCCTCTACACTTCTCCCCCATGGTCATCCATTTTCGAAATGGGCTAAAAAAAATAGAAGGCCAATATAGTAAGAGCTCCACATAATGTGTGCATTTCTCTTAATATGAGTGAAATAAAATGCACGTATCCAATGAAGAATAGTTGGAGGAGATCAAACTATATCGAGGATCCAAAAGATTGCAAATAAGATGGTATACCTCAAAACTTCTCCCAAGAGGAGGCAAGCAATAAAAAAGACCCAAAAAATAATTGAACAAAGATTTTATTATTTTAGCAAAATAGTGTTGTAAAGAAAGTGTAGGAGCTCCCAATGTTCATGCACTATTTACACTTATTGCATTTGAATAAAAAGTGCAAACATATTGAATAATTACTCCCACATGGCAAAAGAGCGTAGATGGGAAACAAAGCATAGAACTTGGAATAAATATATGGCTGATCACCCACAAGAAATAACTTTTGAAGAAAGCAACATAAGACAAGGATCAACCAAACATATAGGAATAAATATGCTCACCAAGGTAAGCATGAGAGACAAAAATTCTCAAAAGAAAAATGAGTGTGCAAGATGCAATAAGATTAGACAAGCAACCATAAGGCAAATACTTTCCAGAGTCACCAAAGAATAGAAATGGTACAAAAGAGGTGGACTCCAAAGGAATAGGATACCAATACAAATCTAACTCCTCTTATGTGTATAATTTTATAAGTATACAATATTCATGGAGATATACATCCACAAAGAAGAATGTACACACAAATTAGTTACAAAAGTAAATAACATGATATCCAAGAGAAAATCATAAATACACCAATAAGATCTTTGTATTGAAGGCGTAACACATAGCTCAACTTTATCTTAAAAGGATACAAATGAATTTCCAACACAAATACATCAAAGACATCACAAATATAAATAAGGGAAAAGAGATAGTTTCAATGCTATGGTAGAAGCAACAAGTATCACAAAGGGAGAATAATTTTGCAAATAAAGAATTTTCATGCCAAGATGCAACCTACACAAGGTTGAATTCAAGAAAATTATGCATGAGGTAGATACTTGTTACCGAGATGGAATTGGTGTTGTAGTAGAAAATAATTAATCCATCGTCCTAGCTTGACTGTAGCAAGCACATGGTGACAACATATTCCTTGAGAATGAGGCAAGCATTCAATGCATCTCAAATGTACCTAAAACACATTTCAGTAAAAAAAATGGCCCCCAAACACATTGGGTACAAAGTAGTTAGACAAACTATAATACATAGGATAAGCTCCACATAAATATGTGCATATTGATATGAAATTGAATTTCATGCACATCTTAGCCGATTTAGGATTCGGTGGAGTTTACCATATATATTGGATCAAACAAGGTAAGCATGCCATAGCATATACATTAGTAAATTAGTAAATATGCATGCAAATACTTTGAAGAACCAAAAGAGATACAATTTTGGACAAAACACCAAGTAAACCAAAGAAAGCACACGAGAGTGTGACACGACGAAAGGTTGTCCAAATTATATCAAAGATCCAAATAACCACATGGTTGATAAGACATCAATTTTAAAAGATATCAAGTGAAAACGAGATACACACAAAAAACACTTGACACTTGAAGGAAACCAATTAAAAGTTACATCAAAAAATGAGATACTGAACACCCAAAAGAGATACCAAGAAAGATTAACTAACAAAAAGAAGTCCAATACCCAAAATATATCAATTTGAAAATAAAATAAATAGCAAGATAACCAACTCCCGAAAAGATCAAGGTTACAACAACTGAAGCAAACCCTCTACACCTTTCATGATGGCACAAAGTACCAAGACGAAAGGTTTGTATTCCATATAGACACGTCATCGGAATTTAAATACCAATTTAGAAAGATCTAAAGATAATTGAGCACAACTAGTGTTCTAAATAAATTAGGATAGCTCTCCCAAGATTTGTGCATTATTTATGATTTTGCATTTGAATACAAAATTCACACAATTGGGATCATTTCTCTTCATATATGTATTAAACATAGACATGTTAAAAAAAAGGCAAGAAGATCCAATTGGAAGAGGTTAAGATAACATAGGATAGCTCCCCCAAAAATTGTGCATTATCTAGAAGTTTACAATTGAATGTAAATGCACGAGAATGGGATCCTCGGTTTTCCTATGATGCTTGAAATACCAAACAAATTTGAGAATATATAAATATATCCTCAAGAGGTAAATAAGACAATGCGAGTTAGCACAAAATATTTTTTGGCAACAAATAAGGCAAATAAAAACAAGAGCCAGTGTAAATATGATCAATAATTTGTACCACAAATGTGATCATCACTTGTCAAGGAAAAGGAGTAAGGATTTATTTCTCGGTGGTAGGTTACATAGATGTACAACACCATATTCACAAAACGAAATCATATGAAAATTATAGAAATTATAACAACATGCTTATATAGAGATTCTTGATGGCTTCAATAGTTGAATGATCATGCCAAGCAACGATTAACATATCATGAAGCAAACAGTTTATTAGATAATACATAATAGCGCAAATTTGAAGAAAACAACACCAAGAAACTTTATCACAAGCAAAATACCAAAATATAAGCAAATAAAAGCATTTTAAGCAAATTGTAACTTGTTTGAGAAAACATGTCACATAGGAAAAATATAATTTACCATATCAATTCTAGGTGGAAATGCCTCAAATGTTCAAATTATTTAGGCTTGTAATATTCACAAAGCTTATTACTCCCCCATAATATGATAATACTTTTCTTACTAACAAGAGGCAAACAAATACCAACTAGAGATAATTAATGGACATAATAGAATTTGAATTTCTCATGAGAATGACATGCCACATAGAGACTAGATAAACTTGAATATAAACACTAAGTGGTATTCCTCATGTACACAAATTTAGGATCGTGAAGTGACAGAGGCATATCTCTACCCGAAATGGAATAGTACATTAATCACTCAAAAGAGCTAAATAAAGTACAAACAAGATGCAATAAAGGGTTAGCACAAACTCCCACATACATGGTGTGCAAACCGACATACCCATAGTAGATTACTCAATATAAGTAAGTAGTAAGAACAAACTATACAAAACACAAGCAAGGTATAAAACCAACACATGCAAGGGGGTAAGCAACTTTCAATGTATATATAATTTTAAATACAAGTTACCGCAAGAAGGAGCATGGGATATGAGATAGAGACATGATAATCCAAATGACTTGGTTCGAGTAATATGATTTATTAAGATCCCTTAACTCTTAATTATGTAGCCGAGTCTCCCATGCCTTCCAGTAACACCTACTGATCAAGTTTGAACTTCTTGGTTGGTCCTAAGAGGTTAATCACAGTAGGCTTGGCAAGACACCACTTTGAGTACCAATTGAAGGGTACGTTGCATAAAAACAAAAAAGTTCCTACGCGCGATAAACCCGAATGGCCAAGATCTAATCTATGAGATGAAAGGCAACGGGGATGTTGGGGGGGGGGATGATAACTCGGCAGGCCCATGTCTAGGACGAGACCCGGCCCAGGGGAAGAGAAGGTCTAGAAGACCCGAGAGGCGGTGTAAACCGTGGAGTCCAAGACTTGAGGGTAACAAGAAGACTCCGAGTAGGACTCTAGCCGCATCTTGTAAGGAAAGCCAGGAAACCGGGTGTTATATAAGCCGGTTCTCCTGGCATAGATCGAGAGATTAAGAGATTTCGTGTGGAAACCCTAGATTCGAGGTACACGAGAGCTAGTATTTGTAACCCTAGATTTGGGGTCTCGGCGACATTGCAGTCCGAGCCTCTAGATCGATAGTTAATAAGATCCCAGCTGGAAGTAAGCTATTATCTTCAATGGATAGGCTGAACTAGGATAATCCTTGTGCCCAATTCGAGCTAAACTCTCTCCCAAACACCAGAGTCGATTTGCCCCAAACTAAGTTACCCCCGGTAACGTCTGCCGTGACTATCCCACGACAGTTGGCGCCCACCGTGGGGCCTACGTCCAAAGGTGTTTATATCACGGGAGAAGCTCGGGAAAGCATGAAGAACCTTGTTGTCGGTGAGATCGTCATCAACCCTGAAGGAGAGAAGATCGTCGACGATTCTGGCTGGGGGCCAGAGTCGGATTCGCTGGAAACCGGATCTTTTATCACAATCGGCCGCGTCAACGTCTTCGTGGGTATGGTACGTACGTCGGGTTTAATTGCTGACAATAATGAGTATGATTCTGTGTCAGGGGCCGCCACTCGCGTTCATTCGGATGGTGAAGAGTCGGTAGGCACGGCAGAACCGGAGGAAGCACCCACCACGAAGAGGGAACAGCCGGAGGAGCCGGCATGGACCCCGCGTGGCCGGGTTAATGAAGACGACGATACCGAATCTATCTTGCATCTGCTGGAAGATCGGTATGAGGAGGATAGCTGCGAGGAAGAGGAGTATGAGTCTTCACCAGGCATTGCGCGCCGAGTCGCGGTTTACACAGCCCCTGCGATAAATCTAAACTAGGGTGATGTGACCTTAGCAGCGGCTGGTGCGGCGCAAGCGCTGGCCCAACAACAGATGCCGGTTAATGGAGACCCGGCCGGAGCCCGGGTCGATGGCGAGCAAACGTCTGTCACCAGCGAAACAGGTGAAACTGCTCATCACAGGAACATGTTCGGATTCAGGGCGAACAGAACAGCCGGTGCGGGAACGTCACACCCACGAAATCCGGCTCTTTTCAGCGACAATTTGATCTTGGATCCCACAGTATTAGCAACGGTAATAACCACGGAGAACGCAGCGGCCCGGGCCAGGGACCTGGATGTAGCCCGACGAGCGTTGGAACAGCAAAGGAGAGACGTAGAGGCCGAGAAATTACAGATGGCCGCGCGTCAGCGTCAGTTGGATGAGTTAGAGGACCGTATACAGGCACAAACGACTAGGGTATGTAATCAGAGGCATCAGACGAGATTGCCAGCAACAGGCGGATCCTCACAGCCGGCCGCATTGTTTGTCACACCTCAAGATCAGCCGATCCTGATTGTGAACCCAGGAACCGGGTATGCAGGAGCGACGCTCGGAGGACAACCGGCAAACGTACCGACCGGGTCACCGGTGCTACCCGTTGGGGTGCCCGGAGGCAATACCGCGCAGCCACAACCGTCACGATTCCATACCCCACTGGGTCACTTCAACAACTCTATGGACAACGTGTACGCCGCAACTTTAGCGCTCGACCATATTCCACTGGGAGAATCGCCTCAAGCGATAGAGACCCGGCGGGCTATAGAGACGTTACGCACCGCGGTGGCTCAACAGGCCAATTACCCGGACAACAGGAGCGGGATGCATGGGACGCCATATATCAGTCGGCAGGAAGGCAATACGAGGAACATTCAGTCGGCATCAGCACGACGGAGGGCAGAGCAGCAGCAAATGCCGCCTCCTCCACTTAGGCCAGCAGCTCTGGCAGTTTTAGCGGCACAGGCTATTGTGGATAGTTCCCGGTCAAGGCGTGTGGCCGGGTCTGCGGTACGAGGTTCGGCAATTGGCGCGCCTCCCGCTGCGGTAGCCGAGGTTTCACACGTTTCAAGAGTAAGGCCAGTACTGACAAACTTAGCCGGACCCAAGTGTTTATTAGACGCTATCAGGGCCGAGCCTTATCCGGATAAGTTCAAGGAGCCGGGTAAAGTCGTCAACTACGAGCCCACCATGGACCTTGAGACCTGGCTAAGCAGTTACGAGATGGCTATGTCTATTCGCAACGTTTCAGAAAATCTCCAAGCCAAGTTTATGTATCTCATGATGTCCGAAGGAGCAGCTAAATTATGGTTCAATAACTTGCCTGAGAAATCTATCAGTTCATGGAGCGATCTCAAGTCGGCTTTCGTCAAACACTTTCATGGAACTTGCAGGAAATTATACACGATTGATGACTTAGATCGGTGTGTGCAGAGAAAGGGAGAGTCGGCACGCAGCTAGGTGCGCCGAGTTATGGAAATACTCCACTCTTCCATTGATATCCAGCCCAAGGATGTAATACAAGCTATGGCGAAGACATGCAGATACACGCCCTTGGTGCAAAAATTGGTACGCATGAAATCCAGCACGCACGTTTCAGAAATTACTATGGGAGAGTTGATGGACGCGTGCAACAAGCATGCCTCCACTGACACCACAAAAGAAGATACCGAGGACCAAAAGGGGAAGTCTAGTGCGAACAATAATGCAAGAACCGGAAACGGGACTACACCGAATAATAACGGAGGTAGCAATGGTGGTAATGGGAACAATCAGCACAAACGTCCGTATGAGGGAGGCTCTGAGTTAGTCGCCAGTGCCGAAGCCGGGTTTGCAAGACCTAGAGCGGATGGAAACTTTAACGGAGGAAACAATTATCAAGGACCACCCCGGCCGGCTAATCACATAGAAGCCTTCAAGATGCCTTGCCCGCGTCATAGCAGGAATGGCAGGCCAACTAATCATTCATTGGAACAATGTGTAGATCTGCAGAGGTGGAAAAATGAAGAAATACAGAAGGCTCTGCAGGGTACAGGCCGGGGAGGAGGGCCGGGTCTGGGTGGAAACCCGGGCAACAGACCCCCCCCCCCCGCAGGCAATGCAGGAGCTGGCAATCCGGGTCATAACCAGGGTGGGGCAGGTGGTTTCCAGGCCAACCCAAGAGAGAGAGGAAGATACTCAAAAGAGTTGTAAATTCGGTTTCTGCAGGTGTTCCTAGATACCTGAGATGGTCAGATCAGGAGGTAACATGGAGTAGGAGGGATCACCCGGAAGCAATAGAACATCCGGGTGTGTTAGCGTTGGTGGTGGCGCCGCAGGTCAGAGGCTACGAGCTAAAGAAAGTTCTGATGGATGGCGGGAGTAGTATCAATATTTTATACTGGGAAACCTTTTTACGTATGGGGCTCAAGGAGTCTCAGCTGCAGAAAAGCTCCACAGTTTTTCATGGAATTGTGCCAGGACACTCGGCCTGCCCTGAGGGGAAGATAACGCTAGAGGTTGCTTTTGGAGAATCCAAGGATAATTACAGAGTGGAGTGGCTCACATTTGAGGTGGTGAAGTTGCGTAGTCCTTATCATGCACTGTTTGGAAGGCCGGCTTACGCCAAATTCATGGCAAGTCCGTGTTACGTGTACTTACAGCTGAAGATTCCGGGTCCTAAACGAACCATCACTATACATGGGAACCGGGCTGTGGCGACAATAAACATTGCTCAGTCACCTTTGGTCAACCAGACCCATGTGTTTGCTTCCATCATACATGAAGCATCATGGCTAACATAGCTCCTTGGTCACAGATAGCTATAGTTTGAGTGAAAACATCAGGAGGGTTGTTGAAATTGAAGGCCCAACTTCTTGTCATATGTTTTTAGGATAGGCAAAATCAGCTTTTCTTTCCTTAACTTTACTTCTATGCATCTCATAACCTTCTCCAATCAACCTATTACGGTTGGCAGTATAAGTTGAAGAATGTCCTACTATTGAATAATTTCATAACCCAAATGTTTCCTATGTTATACTATTAAACTTGAAACAACTTCTGTTGCTGTATTGGTTTTATCCATCATTTCTTCAGTATTTATGCCTTTTTTTAAGCTAGGGACTGATTTGACATGAAAAAATTTATGAACAGGCTGCATCATTGTTCAGAGGACCAGTTCCCCCAGTTGTTGCATTCTCTCTTGGATCATTGGGCTTCATGACTCCTTTTCGTATCCTTGATCATTAGTGTTGAACAATTGCTAACCATGTCGAGTGTTGCACTTCTGCCTTGTCAACTCTGCATAGCAGATCCATGGTATGCTTGGTTCTGTCTGCAGCTGGCCATTGCAGATCCACTGCGATGCCTGGTGTCAGAGATTCAGACTGTTTCATACTTCGCTTTATGTGTCACAGTTTCATACAATGCATACATATTTTGTACCAGGGTATCAGTGCATCTAATTCGTTAATAATACATCATATATTTTTAGTCAGTGGAGCTTTATGCTCTGTGCTAGTCACCATAATTATAAATTTTCTCCTTAACTTGAGCTAAGCAAGCGAGAAGTATCGTGAATGCTTGGACGATGTACTGAAAAGACCATTTACCATCACGCTAAGGAGCCGTCTGCAGTGTCATGTAATTCGTGATGCGGCCAAGGATGAAGTTCAGACTGAGGAACCGATTATAGTGCTAAATGAAGTTACAATTGATCGTGGAATGTCATCTTACCTTACCTACTTAGAATGCTATTGTGATAGCTCTTTTGTTACATGCGTACAAGGAGATGGGCTAATAATATCAACGACATCTGGAAGCACAGCATATTCATTGGCAGCTGGAGGATCGATGGTTCATCCACAGGTATTCTACCAGATTTTATTTAACATTCAGTTTTGATATTGGTCTTATACTGTTTTCTATATTATGTGTTGTAGTTGGTAGAGGTGGATCTCAGTTTTCAAAAAGCCGACAACTCTGTCCTAATTAGGCAAGTTCATTTTCTAGGGAACACTATTTTACTAAATGCATTCCATGTTATGTTTTTGCCCGGTCAGATCTTCAAATCGTCAAAAAGACCATGGTACCTGGTAGCGTGCAATTGAGAGGAATCAGCCTCTTACGAACTAGAGTTTTAGGGAGAGGTAGAGGAAGGGGTCTTGCCCCAGTGGCAAGATAGAAGAGATTTTTTGTTATCTTGCTTGATTAGTTCATCAGACGGTTCTCTGTGTACAAATACCTAAAAATCCAATCTAACTAACAATTCGTATATGTTATTTCTAATTGGCTTAAGGTCCAACTAAGGGATGTCTTCCTAATTTAAATAAGAAACTACCTAACCAAGAAATTGAGGATCTTACCCCACAACCACAAGTACTATTACTTCCATACCCAACATTAACACAGCCAGCAATTTGATTAAAATTATGTATCAGCAATTTGTATACCGTTGATTTGTTTATTTTATATTTTTGTTGCTCGCTGGCTGGTAATCATGTCATATTTCATGTCCTCCAGTATGTGAGCAATGATTATTTTCTTGGCTTCTCATTTATGCTGTGTATACCTGTATATGCAGGTCCCAGGGATCCTTTTCACACCAATCTGCCCCCATTCGTTGTCGTTCCGGCCTTTGATACTGCCGGAATATGTCACGCTGCGTGTGCAAGTACCATTCAACAGCAGAGGGCAAGCATGGGCGTCCTTTGACGGCAAGGGTAGAATTCAGCTCGGACCAGGCGACGCCCTCATTTGCAGCGTATCTCCATGGCCTGTGCCCACGGCTTGCTTGATGGACTCAACGACAGACTTCCTGCGGAGCATCCATGAGGGTCTCCACTGGAACCTCAGGAAGAGCCAGTCACTCGACGGCCCTGCTTGATTGATCAAGTTTGTGCAGCAGCCTGTGTGGTCGGAACTCGAGAGAGCTGATGAACTGGTAGATGTGGTATTTCAAAGCATCTCATCGCAGCCCATAAAAATGGAGTAGATATGTATCATCTTTGCTTCTGTATTAGTTCGGTTTTTGTGGATCTTTTAATATTTTCTATGTGCTACGCACATAAAAGGTTTATCATTACATTTAGGTGTAGCTAGATTCCTGCGAAATTGTGGAACGCGGACACCATGTGAATATATTTAGTTCTGTACTACTGGCAATGTATAGGTTTTTTTTTTGATAAAAGGCTATGCTTTAAATTAATAAAACCACTCGGCCACATGTTACAAGGTGTTGAGGAAGAACCTCTTACAAAGCAGAGAAAAGACAAGTTAAAACAAGCCCTACACAACGCCGAGCACTAGATCCGTGCGTAAAACGGTCATCCCTAAGAGAGGCAAGATCGGACCACCAGCGGAGGCACCACTACATCTGGCACCAAGCTTGACATCGAAGAGGATCGCAGGAGAGGAAAGACCAGAGCCTCCAGGAGAAGATGCGCACGAAGAAGAGGAGGATGCCAAGCATCAAAATGGCAACGGCGAGGACCGATCCTTGCGTAAAACGGTCAACCACCAAGAGGGGCAGGATCAGACGGCGCCACCTTGGGCGCCTCCACCGAGGCGCGGGAGCTCGAC
This sequence comes from Alopecurus myosuroides, assembly GCA_028641055.1. Lineage (NCBI taxonomy): Eukaryota > Viridiplantae > Streptophyta > Magnoliopsida > Poales > Poaceae > Alopecurus > Alopecurus myosuroides. Next base: position 154,667,577 of record CM054061.1, on the reverse strand, counting down.
AACAACTCTTCGGAACGCCGGCTTCGGAAAGGCACCATCTTTGCGGCATGCAGCCATATCGGTACAAGTAGGGCCTCTGCTCCAAGACGGTACATCCAAGGAGGTCACGACGCAGTAGCACCACCACCGCTCGGTCTGACAAGCACGCCAGGGTTTTCACCTGGAGCACCAACGTGGGAGGGCGGTGTGCAGCCACGACGTCGCCCACAAGAGGGGGAAAATCGCCCGAGAGCGTCGCCGACACCGGTACCGACACCGCCGGCCAAAGCTTTCGCTCGGTGCAACCCGGACCCACCCCATGTTGTGAGCCACCCACTCCAAGATTGCAGTTGCGCCTCCAGGTCTGAATCTGGGCGAGGCCAACACCCGCGCCAGACCTCGCCAGGAACTCCCTACACCGTCCTCCTCGTCATCCTCACGGCAAAGAGGCACATCCAACACCGCCGCCACGAGGCTCGCCGAAAAGCCTATCGGGCGTCCACCATCCAGGGCCGCCGCCCTGGCCTCCAAACTCCCCCGAACTAGCAAGCCAGAGAGCAACGCCATGTGAACCTGCAGAAGGACGGCGTCGGCCACCGCCCCAACTGTCGGCAGCACCACCAAACATCCATGGCAAGGCCTCCAGATCCCCAGATCTGACCGGCCACGCACATGGGAATCACGGGGACAAGCCAGTGAGGGAACATGCAAAGGGGAACTAGGGAAGAGAGACGGAGGCTGCACCCGCCGGAGCACCGCGCCGGCGGCGGACGCCTTGGGCCCGCATTACGCCCAGATTCGCATGTGCCCGCACCCCTACTTCCCAACTGCGGAGCTTGAAGACAAGGCGGCGTCACCACCAACGAGCATGGAGGTCGAGGGGCGCCGGCACGGCTGCCCACGGCCAGGGCCACGCGCCACCTCCAGCTGCCAAAATTGGGCGCGCCGAACACCGCGAGGAGCCCAACACACGAAGAAATCCTTGTCCCAACCGTCCTCGAGGTTGCGGGCTTGCCCGGCGGCAGTCTCAGGTGTCGGCGGAGGCAGGGATAGGGGGAGGCGGCAGCGGGGGCTAGGGTTGCGCCCGCCCGATTCACCCCAGGAGAGGAGCGACGCAGGGCCGTTTTTAGTCTCCTCTCGGACGGATCGATCCCCTATGACCCGACAATGTATATGTTGCAACCGAGAAACTCTGGGGGTCCCAATAATGAACCGATTTCTAGTGTTTTTCTAACAGAAAAACATCTCTTTATGAACATCCAACAATGGACCAAAAGAGGTATACATACAACTCTAACCGATCATGCAAAAGAGACCGAATTGGAAATTGACGGCGAGTTCACGGTTCGGGCGGAAAATGACACCGGTCAGATTCCGCAAAAGGGTCTCAACCGCAAATTTTTTGTTTGTTCGCAGGAAACAGAAAAACAAACGAGCACAATACAACTCTAACTGATCCCGCAAAAGGGACCAAACTGCAAATTGACGGCCAGTTCACAGTTTGGGCGGAAAATAATACCGGTCAGATTCCGCAAAAGGGACTGAACCGCAATTTTTGGTTTGTTTGCAGGAAACCAAAAAACAAGCATAATCCCACATATACCGGTGTAAGGGGGCATTGTTAGGTTCCGACATATCGATCTCTTGCTTGGCGGGAGAGACATTTTGGGCCTCATTTTCCCACTTTTGCGTCCCCACGCCGTCCGACCTCACCTCGCCACCCAAGCACCACCATGGACACCGCCGTGCTGCCACCCGTCGATTCCACTATCGCACGGATGCAATCGACCCCTCCCACACCGGCGTTAGCGTGGCCTCCTCTCTGCTGCCTAAGCCTCCTTACACCGCTACAAAAAGTGCAAGTGACAGGGCACGCGCACTGTCAAGGTGGTTGGGGACGGCACGACCATGTCCTCTAGCGCTGGGGTAAGGTTCAAGGCTTCTTATGTAGGCGCCAATGCGGCGGAAAAATTCGGCCGCATCCGGTCTGACGAGGAAAAAGAAGGCGCATGATTGCAGAACAACTCCTTCTCAAGCTCCAACAAGAACGGGACCACTACCTCGAGGGTCACCAACTTCAACGCCAGCAATGTGCTTGATGATTCGCTTGAGAGGTATGAGTGACATCCCTATTCTCCGAATGTGTGTTAAATTGGATTACTTTTTCGTTAGATGCTCGAGGATTAGATGTTTAACGAGCTTGTATTTGCACTTGAATGCGGTACCTCATTCTTATGTGAGCATGTTGGACGATGTCGTGTTCCACATTAGTGAAGTGTCACTAGATTCATTTGATCAAGAAATTGGTTTCGATATGGAAGATGTGGAGGAAATTTTTTATGCTTCTAAAAATGAAATAGAACCATTAATTACACGTAAGTTGAGAACCTTGATGCGGTGATCGGAAATGATCAATCTGACAAAAAAAATATTGGCAACATATTGAGAAAAGTTTCATTGATTGATGTCGGAACCATCACCTCGCCCATTGAGATCCTTATAGCCCGACACAAGGTCATCAAATAATTTTTAACTAGTGGAGCGGTTGTTTGGAGTAAGTGAGGAATGCTCCTACCAGCGAGGAATAATTTTTATATGCATCCATTTGAATTATGCTCAATCTTTTATTTTGCAATTTTGTCAATGTAGGACCGTATTGCACACCAAAGATACAAGAAATCATACTGAGAAGTGGAAGTTGAAAGATCAAGAAGCTCATCCACCGAGGAAAGTAACACCTCCCATCGACTTGGATGATGATGACAACGATGATAGTGACGGTGAAGGAATGTCAGCACCGGGGAGAAACATTGAAAGGATGGATGAAAGGAGGAAGTGGAAGGACAATTTGAATAAGAAAGAGGAAGCCGAAAACATGAGTGAGAACATAGATGAGTGGATGAAGGCAAAGAAGGAAATTGTGGCGCAAACTTTTCTAATAAAGGAGTTAACTAAGAATAAACAAGACGATAAGATGACAAGGTTTCAACAGATTATAGAAGCCGGGGAAAGTAAGATGGTCGAGGAGAAGCATAAGGTGCACTTTGAATCACGTCGAGTCCTTCTCGAGGAGCACACGATGAAAGAACAGATGAATCCTGAGGAGAACAAAATCATGATGATATGAACTATACCTTTTGAAAGTAAAAGGATGCTGCCTCGGGGGAGGGAGGTGAATAGGCGCTTCAAATATTACAATTTAGGCTTGAATGAATGCGGAATAAAACTAGAGTTTAATTTATCAAGCACAAAAGTTAGGTTTACCTATGTGCACCAACAACTTATGTGATAGAAAGATAGATTACTTCAAGCACGATGGCTATCACAAATTTACATGCATAAGTAACAAGTTTGGGTTGAGAAATAACCGAAGCACAATGAGATACCGATATGATTACCGAAGTTCCTTCTCAAAGGAAGTACGTCTTCATTGGAGAGGTGTGGAGTTACCAAGGCACTCCAATAGCGCAAAGGTACACACGCTATTCTCCTTGAGCTTCTCCGGTGAGGGAGATGCTCGTTTCCACTATGAGGTCCTCTTGAAGGCGGTGACCAAACCTTACACTAGGTTGAGTCTATCTCCACAACTAAATTGGAGTCTCTCAACGAAGATCAACCGAAGCTTCTTGCAACAATATGGAAGATACAAGCACTAACCATCTAGGGTGCTCAATGCACCCAAGAGGAACAATCTCTCCAGTTTCCAAGCACCCAAGAGTAACAAGCTCACAAACTTATCTTTCACGATGAATCCCAAGACCTAGATTCAATGGATTCCCTCACTAAGAGGAGGGATTGATTGGTGGAATGGTAGATCTATGTTGATGCTTGCAGAGTTGATGAACTTGTTGGAAACCCCAAGAGGAGGGTGTGATGAGCAAGCGGCAAGAATTTCCCTCAATTAAGAAACAAGGTTATCAATCCATTAGGAGGAAGAGGATCTCAGGAAGGTTGATGCCACTGACGGTGGTGCTGGTGCTTCACCGGTGTCAGCAACAACGTGGAACCTGCACACAACACAACCAAAATACTTTGTCCCAACGGTACATTGAGGTTGTCAATCTCACCGGTCTTGCTGAAAACAAAGATTAGACGTATAGTATGGAAAATGATGTATGCTTCCAGTAAGTAAAGAAAGCAGGAAATAGTTGTGGTTTGTTTAACAGTGTGGAAAAATGGACCGGGGTTCATAGGTTCACTAGTGGTGTCTCTCCATAAAAGATAGCATGCTGGGTGAACAAATTACAACTGGCAATTGACAAATAGAGGTTGCACCGTAGTGCACATATATGACATGAAGACTACTATGATATTTAGTGCGGGCCTTACAACAATATACATAGACCGAAATCCATCTGCATCTATGACTAATAATCCACCCTCATGTTATCATACGTACCCCCTTAGGTATTAAGTTGCAAGCAACAGATAACTGCATTAAACAAAGTGTGTAATGTAAGCAATGATTATTCACGTGGGCACTCTCACCGCTGTTTTCTCCCTAATGGCAACATCACATACCCCCTTCACGTTTATGTCACTCGAGCAAGGCGGTGAGGAGGCATGAACCCACTATCGATCATAAATACTCCCTCTTGGAGTCACTAGAAACTACTTGGCCAGAGCAACCACTAGCAACAGAAAGAATGCAAGATCAAAAATAGCATATACAAATGAAGACTATAATCAACTTGGCATAAGTTCAATCATCGGATCCCAGCAAACACAGCATATAGAATTGCATAAGATCAATCTCGATCATGATAGGCAGCTCACGAGATCTAAACATGGAGGCATATGAGGAGAAGATAACCATCTAGCTACAGCTACAAACCCGTAGTCCAAGGGTGAACTACTCACACATCACTCCGGAGGCAGGCATGGTGATGGAGAGGCCTCCGGTGATGATCTCCTCTCCGGCAGGGTGCCGGAAACAGCTTCAGAACCCCCTGATCTAGGGTTGACGGTGACAACGACTGCGGAACTTTTCGGGGATTTTTGATTAGGTGTCTAGGGTTTTCCATCCGGGGGGATTAAATAGGCGAAAGGGCAAAGGCGGTGGAGCTCCAGGGGCCACACACCCATAGCTGGCGCGGCCAGGGGGGCCCGTGCCACCCTATGGTGTGTGTAACATCCCAAGTATGAAAAATAAGCCTTTAGAATGTTTGCTCTCTGTTATTGTATGTTTTGCATCATGGCATCATGTTGATTGCAATTGTTTTGTTTGTTTTCCTTTGTTTTCTATTTGAATTTCAAACCAAAAATTCAAACCCTTTGTTTCATCCTTGTGATGTTACAATTTCCAAAATGTTATTTCAAATAAAAACAACCAAATTGTTTTCTTTTATTCCATAATGCTCACTTATTAAATTGTTGGTTTTAAATCAATCTTTTGTTTCTAAATCACCTCCAAATTCAAATCAAATTCCCAAATCAGCACCCAACTTGAATGAATGAAAATCACCAAACAATTATAATCATTTAATCACATTAAATAATAGGGTTCACCCTATTAAACTTGTTGTTTTCAAATATTCATCAATTAACTTGCAAATTATTCCAATTCAAATTAAATATTTCCAAACATAATCAATTTGAAACTATAAACACAATAACCAAAACCTTCCTTCATTCTTTGTTTCCATTTATTTTCCTTTGGGGTCACCCTATTAACATGTTGTTTACATTAATGTTTAGTTAATATTAAAATTCACCAATTTTTGTTTTATTAACAAACAACAATTAAATTTGAAAAACTTTGGAAAACAAAAAAATTAGTTTTGAGTGGCTATTTGAAAAACTCAACTAAACCAAAATTTTCCTAAATTTTATTAACTTAAAAACCCCATCCTTTTTCTCCCAATTGGTTTTCAGCAAAAAAAAAATAAAACAACAGAAATAATAAAAAGAATCTTTTAGAGGGGGGAGAAGACTAAGCCAGCCCAAAGCCCACCAGGTTCACGAAGCCAGCCCACCCCCTCCTGCCTTCGTCATCCTCTGTACGGGAGGCGCACATGGGGTGAGCGAAGCTCCTGTGGAGGAGCTTGCTCCACGTCCACCCCCCTCCTCCTCCATAAAATCCTCCCGGGGCCTCCTCTCCAACCCTAGGTCCCATTTTCCCCTCTGTCTCCTTCCCTCCGCCGCCGCTTCCACCTCTACCCCGCTACGCCGACGCCATGGCCACCGAGGGCTCAAGCTCGGGGCCCCGTTGATCCACACCACACCAGCCGTGGTGGTTGCGCCAGGAGGGTTGCACCACCGTGCGCTTGGTTTGGGCGCAGGTGGCATGGCCAAGGACGAGAGGAGCCGCCGCGCCAAGTGCTTCTTCCCCGGCGGTCACCAGCAGCTCCTTTTCTCCTCTACCGGTCGCCCTCGTCGTCGTCCGCGGTTTCTTCTACGCCTACAGCCCCTCGGTGAGGAGACCCACCTCCCAGACATCTTCCCCGCTCGTGTTTTGGCCCTGTGAGCGTGGATCCATGGACGATCGCCTCGGTCCACCTCGTACGCAAGCTGCTCGATCGCTGTTCCGAGCGGCAGCACCATGTCCACCTCGCACGCACCGTGTCTACCGCGCCCGCACGTTGCGCCCCATGCAGCAGTATGTCCCTCCGCCACCGCGCAGCGCGCACGCAGCACCATGTCCACCCCGCCCTATGCAGCACGTCGCTCCAAGGTTCAGTACTGAACCCTCCTGTTCGGTTCAGTTCGAAGTTCAGAAAAACTCTCGTGAACACATGTTAACCTCCGTCGCACCTGTATCCTGTCACGAAACCATCGATAGCCCCACTGGTCCTGTGCCTTGCGAGCGCAGCAGAGGGGGTGGGTTCGAATCCCACCCCCGCGGAATAAACCCTTTTATTCCTCTGTTTTTTTCTAAAGCACTGCACAAACAGAAAATCACAACTAAGTCCCTGTATTTCTTTTCTAGGTCCCTGCAGTTTCTTTCTAAGTCCCTGTTTATTTTTCCTAAGTCCCTAGCTGCAATACAAATGGCAGAATAATAACAAAACTTGTAAAATGCATAAAAAATTCATCCCAACTCCAAATTCAACATTTTTAATATGTTTTCAATACCAAATTAAATGTTCTATCCAAATATAAAATTTGTTTACTGTTTTGAATATTTTAAATTGGTGCAAAATTTGAAAACTTGTCAAATTCACTTAAACTTGCAAAATTCATAACTTGTTTATAAAAATTCCAAATTTCACAAACCAAATATGTTTTCCAATCAATTTTTCATGTACTTTCCAAATATAAATTTTGTTTGCTGTTTTGAATAATTTAAATTGCTGAAAACAACTGTTTCTTAATTATTGTATTTAAAATTGCCAAAATAATAAATTGCTCATTTTAAATCCAATTTCCACAAATGAAATATGTTTTCCATGCAAAATTAAACCCTCTTTCCAAATATAAAATTTGTTTCATGTTTTGAATAATTAAAAGTGGTTACATAATTTAAATCTTGTTTAATTCATTTAATATTGTTAAATTTATAACTTGATCAAAACAAATTCTTTTGGGACATACAAAATATGTTTTCAAACCATAAAAGTATAAACTTTTCAAATATGAATCTCACTTAATGTTTTGAACAAATAAAAATTCAAATAAGTTCATGTTTGAATTAAATTCATTTAATTCTTGCTTAAACTTGTTTAATTCATAAATAATTTGTTTGAAATCCTTTTTCAACAAGTGAAACATGTATTCCAACCAAAATCTTGTGTTCTTTTCAAATATAAACTTTGTTATCTATTTTGAACAATTTAACTTGATGAAAACAACAAATGCTTGTGTGACACCTTTAACTAACCAAAATTCCAACACTTAATAAATGAATTTCTAAACTTGTTAAGCCTTATTTCCATTTGGTTCTATTGTTGTTATTTTGCTGTTTTCCTCATCCATGCATAATGCTAATTCACTTACACAAGTTGATTAGTTGTAAAACAATTAATTCAACCATAATTCATGGGCTTTCCATATGCAACCCAATTGCATATGGGTCCATTTAATCCTGTTTCTATCTTGTCAACTAGTTTATTTTGATGCACCCATTAACTTGACATGCATCATCTTTGATTGTGCACAATGCCATGATAATGATTGTTTATTTCTGCCTTGTTTGTTTGCTTCTTCTCGGATAAACGACGACGTTGAGACCGACGATACTTACGACACCCCTTCTAAGGTTTTAGCTCAGTACCAGGCTACTGGGTTTTGCAGACAAGTTATCACTCACATGAACCATCGTGTTCCTTTCAACATTGATTACCAATACTTTCCGTTGTCTTTTCTGCTAGCCTTAGTAGTAGTTGTTTCTGTTACGAACCCATCACATGAATCCCTTAACCTTGATATTGCCTCATCTCCCTTCCTACAACCCATTGTTTGAGCCAGTGCCTTACTAGCATGCTTAGGTTGTTTTGCTCGAGTCTGTTATCCGTTACTTTCTGTTACTATATCTATTACGTTGTGGGGGCTCGATGTTTAATCAATCAATCATGCTAATGTTACTATTAATAATAAATTTGATGATAAGGCACCGGCAGGAGGCCCATGAGAGGTTTTGAAGCCTGCTAGTGTCGACCCTAATAGGAAAAGGGTCTTGTCTACTGATCCATGATGAGCGCACTACCCGCATTTGGGAAGCGAGTATGGGCGCCCCCCTCAACTTGACCTGATTCGCATCTCGTCCAAATCGCCTCATTTAGTTCGTGTTTTCCATTTTCCGCATGCATGTTTTTGCGAGCCCAGGCCAGGGTGGAACTTTTGTAGTCGGCATATAGGGGGACACGGTCTTAGAGTGCTATGAGGGTCCCTTTTCTTCGGGGCTTGATTAGCCGTGCGCCCAAGGTTCTTTGGGCTTGATGCGAAGAATGGTTGGTTGTGTTGAGTGCCCCGCTTGGTGGGGTGATCTCCCATCTGGCGGGATATTCATGAGTGTACGGCCAAATTGGTGCAACCCTGCAGGGATAATCTTCTCGAGAAGCCGTGTTTTCCGCGGTTATGGATTACTTGGTGAAAGTACTGGCTAACAAGTACTCAGGACAACTTAAACATAATGATCCAACATGTTACACCCAATGATTAATAACTTGACTAGTAATAGGTTGAGGACACAATAACTTGATTCACCTTTAATACAACTGTGTGAGTTATCCTCGGATTGCTTCTTTGGATAAGGGGCGAGATCCAGGATGGGTTTGTTTGAAGTTATCTTTCAGTTGGTTACAATCCTCGATCTTATCTCCTTTCTGTTAGCCGGAAGTGGTAGAATCTCTGTAGTTGGTTAGCGCAGCCAGTTGCAGCATCTTTTATATCCCCTTTCCTCCGTTGAACCCAAGGCATCTGTGCTTGGTGTTGACGGGTTACACTTTGGTGAACTGTGAGTCTTGCTTGCCAGTACGTTTATGTACTGACCCCTTTGGGGCTGTGGTTTACGCAGACGACGATTCCGAGGATCTACATGGTGGCTACTACGTGAAGTTTGACGAGACTGCTGACGAGTAGATAGCGGACCCGGGCAGGATCCGAGACTTCGTGGATGGGCTCCGTCTTTTCGTTTCCGGCCTCTTAGGCCTATTTGGTTCTTGTCTGTACTCAGACATGTTGAATGCTTCCGCTGTATTGTAACGATGTATTGTTGGGGCATGTGCCCTCTGAATGATTGTATTTGCTATCTCTGCTCTAATGAGAGCCATTTGCAACTTATTTCAATCTTTTGTGTCGTAGAGATCTGTTGTGATATCAGTTGTTCAACGCCGTTGACGTACCATGTGTGTATGGTTTGAAGTACGTCGACGGAAGTGCCTTTGATCTCTAGTGGATAGTTTACATCGACGATGGAATAGCAGGGCTTGTGTTGTCGCGCATAAGCGCAGGCCTACCAGGAAGCTGGGACATGGGAGCAGTTATGCCCCATAATCCAAGCACCTGCTATCCAGTTCGTACGGTGAGTATCCCCTAGAAATCAGGGTGCGACAAATGGTATCAGAGCCTGTCTGCCTGTAGGATCCCTTTTTACTGGTCGCAGTTGAGTCTAGAAACTATTTTGTAGCTATATAGGAAAAATGAAACGTGAGAGTAGGAATTCTGTTCTTTTTCTTCTTTTCCCCACCCTCCCTCCCTTTTCTGGTAAGGAAGTGCAACGTTGATTTTTCCCTTCTCATCTAAACTTTCAAGTTAGGATTTCACGAATTCTGGTTTCTCTAGGATGGTTATATCTACTAGACCATAGGAATGGAGGTGGTTGTGACATGATTTATCATGTTGCCTACTCATGATTGAGAACGGAGGCGTGTAAGCCCCGGAAGCAGATCCTCTATTCCTTAAGCAGTAGATATTAATCCTTTAGAAGCCCGGATGGGTTTTTCCGTAGTACCTCAGGAGTTTTGTTCTCGTTTTCCCCGATGTTGATATCCTGTTCTTCTCAACTTCCTTTTCGTCCGTTGAAATCTTGTTGTTGTTTCCACTTCAATTCTTCTACCGGCGTCTAATAAAAAGTTTCCTCGTTCATCTGCTAAACTCTATTCCAGCTAAAGTGTTGTTTCATACCGGAGAATCACATCCTTTTGTGTCAAAGATCTTTTCCACAACATACAACCCAATTCTGGTTCCACTAAGCAATCAAAACTCTGTTCACTCCCCGGGATCTCAAATGTTGACTTCCAAGATAAGTAAGAACAATCCAATAATAATGGGAGGCCACATATTCCTCGTTACTCTCATGTTGATGATTCTGAAATTGATGATTATTCTTGGTGTTGCATTGATGTCAATAACTCTGTTCAACCATTCTAGCCAGATAATCTATTCTCCAAATGAATCAAGTTCTATCCAGCTATACACCCTCAATACAAAAACCTCTCCCTTTACTTGAAAATATTCCGGTGGTTTGCAAATTCCCTGACGTCTATCCAATATGCACGATGTGTTTCACGTGTCACAGTTCAAGAGGATCTCCCCAAGAAGTTTCCGGACCTTTTCTTTTCTCAGTAGGAATCTCGGGGCGCGATTCCTTCAAGGGGGGGCGTTTTGTAACATCCCAAGTCTGAAAAATAAGCCTTTAGAATGTTTGCTCTCTGTTATTGTATGTTTTGCATCATGGCATCATGTTGATTGCAATTGTTTTGTTTGTTTTCCTTTGTTTTCTATTTGAATTTCAAACCAAAAATTCAAACCCTTTGTTTCATCCTTGTGATGTTACAATTTCCAAAATGTTATTTCAAATAAAAACAACCAAATTGTTTTCTTTTATTCCATAATGCTCACTTATTAAATTGTTGGTTTTAAATCAATCTTTTGTTTCTAAATCACCTCCAAATTCAAATCAAATTCCCAAATCAGCACCCAACTTGAATGAATGAAAATCACCAAACAATTATAATCATTTAATCACATTAAATAATAGGGTTCACCCTATTAAACTTGTTGTTTTCAAATATTCATCAATTAACTTGCAAATTATTCCAATTCAAATTAAATATTTCCAAACAGAATCAATTTGAAACTATAAACACAATAACCAAAACCTTCCTTCATTCTTTGTTTCCATTTATTTTCCTTTGGGGTCACCCTATTAACATGTTGTTTACATTAATGTTTAGTTAATATTAAAATTCACCAATTTTTGTTTTATTAACAAACAACAATTAAATTTGAAAAACTTTGGAAAACAAAAAAATTAGTTTTGAGTGGCTATTTGAAAAACTCAACTAAACCAAAATTTTCCTAAATTTTATTAACTTAAAAACCCCATCCTTTTTCTCCCAATTGGTTTTCAGCAAAAAAAAAATAAAACAACAGAAATAATAAAAAGAATCTTTTAGAGGGGCGAGAAGACTAAGCCAGCCCAAAGCCCACCAGGTTCACGAAGCCAGCCCACCCCCTCCTGCCTTCGTCATCCTCTGTACGGGAGGCGCACATGGGGTGAGCGAAGCTCCTGTGGAGGAGCTTGCTCCACGTCCACCCCCCTCCTCCTCCATAAAATCCTCCCGGGGCCTCCTCTCCAACCCTAGGTCCCATTTTCCCCTCTGTCTCCTTCCCTCCGCCGCCGCTTCCACCTCTACCCCGCTACGCCGACGCCATGGCCACCGAGGGCTCAAGCTCGGGGCCCCGTTGATCCACACCACACCAGCCGTGGTGGTTGCGCCAGGAGGGTTGCACCACCGTGCGCTTGGTTTGGGCGCAGGGGGCATGGCCAAGGACGAGAGGAGCCGCCGCGCCAAGTGCTTCTTCCCCGGCGGTCACCAGCAGCTCCTTTTCTCCTCTACCGGTCGCCCTCGTCGTCGTCCGCGGTTTCTTCTACGCCTACAGCCCCTCGGTGAGGAGACCCACCTCCCAGACATCTTCCCCGCTCGTGTTTTGGCCCTGTGAGCGTGGATCCATGGACGATCGCCTCGGTCCACCTCGCACGCAAGCTGCTCGATCTCTGTTCCGAGCGGCAGCACCATGTCCACCTCGCACGCACCGTGTCTACCGCGCCCGCACGTTGCGCCCCATGCAGCAGTATGTCCCTCCGCCACCGCGCAGCGCGCACGCAGCACCATGTCCACCCCGCCCTATGCAGCACGTCGCTCCAAGGTTCAGTACTGAACCCTCCTGTTCGGTTCAGTTCGAAGTTCAGAAAAACTCTCGTGAACACATGTTAACCTCCGTCGCACCTGTATCCTGTCACGAAACCATCGATAGCCCCACTGGTCCTGTGCCTTGCGAGCGCAGCAGAGGGGGTGGGTTCGAATCCCACCCCCGCGGAATAAACCCTTTTATTCCTCTGTTTTTTTCTAAAGCACTGCACAAACAGCAAATCACAACTAAGTCCCTGTATTTCTTTTCTAGGTCCCTGCAGTTTCTTTCTAAGTCCCTGTTTATTTTTCCTAAGTCCCTAGCTGCAATACAAATGGCAGAATAATAACAAAACTTGTAAAATGCATAAAAAATTCATCCCAACTCCAAATTCAACATTTTTAATATGTTTTGAATACCAAATTAAATGTTCTATCCAAATATAAAATTTGTTTACTGTTTTGAATATTTTAAATTGGTGCAAAATTTGAAAACTTGTCAAATTCACTTAAACTTGCAAAATTCATAACTTGTTTATAAAAATTCCAAATTTCACAAACCAAATATGTTTTCCAATCAATTTTTCATGTACTTTCCAAATATAAATTTTGTTTGCTGTTTTGAATAATTTAAATTGCTGAAAACAACTGTTTCTTAATTATTGTATTTAAAATTGCCAAAATAATAAATTGCTCATTTTAAATCCAAGTTCCACAAATGAAATATGTTTTCCATGCAAAATTAAACCCTCTTTCCAAATATAAAATTTGTTTCATGTTTTGAATAATTAAAAGTGGTTACATAATTTAAATCTTATTTAATTCATTTAATATTGTTAAATTTATAACTTGATCAAAACAAATTCTTTTGGGACATACAAAATATGTTTTCAAACCATAAAAGTATAAACTTTTCAAATATGAATCTCACTTAATGTTTTGAACAAATAAAAATTCAAATAAGTTCATGTTTGAATTAAATTCATTTAATTCTTGCTTAAACTTGTTTAATTCATAAATAATTTGTTTGAAATCCTTTTTCAACAAGTGAAACATGTATTCCAACCAAAATCTTGTGTTCTTTTCAAATATAAACTTTGTTATCTATTTTGAACAATTTAACTTGATGAAAACAACAAATGCTTGTGTGACACCTTTAAGTAACCAAAATTCCAACACTTAATAAATGAATTTCTAAACTTGTTAAGCCTTATTTCCATTTGGTTCTATTGTTGTTATTTTGCTGTTTTCCTCATCCATGCATCATGCTAATTCACTTACACAAGTTGATTAGTTGTAAAACAATTAATTCAACCATAATTCATGGGCTTTCCATATGCAACCCAATTGCATATGGGTCCATTTAATCCTGTATCTATCTTGTCAACTAGTTTATTTTGATGCACCCATTAACTTGACATGCATCATCTTTGATTGTGCACAATGCCATGATAATGATTGTTTATTTCTGCCTTGTTTGTTTGCTTCTTCTCGGATAAACGACGACGTTGAGACCGACGATACTTACGACACCCCTTCTAAGGTTTTAGCTCAGTACCAGGCTACTGGGTTTTGCAGGCAAGTTATCACTCACATGAACCATCGTGTTCCTTTCAACATTGATTACCGATACTTTCCGTTGTCTTTTCTGCTAGCCTTAGTAGTAGTTGTTTCTGTTACGAACCCATCACATGAATCCCTTAACCTTGATATTGCCTCATCTCCCTTCCTACAACCCATTGTTTGAGCCAGTGCCTTACTAGCATGCTTAGGTTGTTTTGCTCGAGTCTGTTATCCGTTACTTTCTGTTACTATATCTATTACGTTGTGGGGGCTCGATGTTTAATCAATCAATCATGCTAATGTTACTATTAATAATAAATTTGATGATAAGGCACCGGCAGGAGGCCCATGAGAGGTTTTGAAGCTTGCTAGTGTCGACCCTAATAGGAAAAGGGTCTTGTCTACTGATCCATGATGAGCGCACTACCCGCATTTGGGAAGCGAGTATGGGCGCCCCCCTCAACTTGACCTGATTCGCATCTCGTCCAAATCGCCTCATTTAGTTCGTGTTTTCCATTTGCCGCATGCATGTTTTTGCGAGCCCAGGCCAGGGTGGAACTTTTGTAGTCGGCATATAGGGGGACACGGTCTTAGAGTGCTATGAGGGTCCCTTTTCTTCGGGGCTTGATTAGCCGTGCGCCCAAGGTTCTTTGGGCTTGATGCGAAGAATGGTTGGTTGTGTTGAGTGCCCCGCTTGGTGGGGTGATCTCCCATCTGGCGGGATATTCATGAGTGTACGGCCAAATTGGTGCAACCCTGCAGGGATAATCTTCTCGAGAAGCCGTGTTTTCCGCGGTTATGGATTACTTGGTGAAAGTACTGGCTAACAAGTACTCAGGACAACTTAAACATAATGATCCAACATGTTACACCCAATGATTAATAACTTGACTAGTAATAGGTTGAGGACACAATAACTTGATTCACCTTTAATACAACTGTGTGAGTTATCCTCGGATTGCTTCTTTGGATAAGGGGCGAGATCCAGGATGGGTTTGTTTGAAGTTATCTTTCAGTTGGTTACAATCCTCGATCTTATCTCCTTTCTGTTAGCCGGAAGTGGTAGAATCTCTGTAGTTGGTTAGCGCAGCCAGTTGCAGCATCTTTTATATCCCCTTTCCTCCGTTGAACCCAAGGCATCTGTGCTTGGTGTTGACGGGTTACACTTTGGTGAACTGTGAGTCTTGCTTGCCAGTACGTTTATGTACTGACCCCTTTGGGGCTGTGGTTTACGCAGACGACGATTCCGAGGATCTACATGGTGGCTACTACGTGAAGTTTGACGAGACTGCTGACGAGTAGATAGCGGACCCGGGCAGGATCCGAGACTTCGTGGATGGGCTCCGTCTTTTCGTTTCCGGCCTCTTAGGCCTATTTGGTTCTTGTCTGTACTCAGACATGTTGAATGCTTCCGCTGTATTGTAACGATGTATTGTTGGGGCATGTGCCCTCTGAATGATTGTATTTGCTATCTCTGCTCTAATGAGAGCCATTTGCAACTTATTTCAATCTTTTGTGTCGTAGAGATCTGTTGTGATATCAGTTGTTCAACGCCGTTGACGTACCATGTGTGTATGGTTTGAAGTACGTCGACGGAAGTGCCTTTGATCTCTAGTAGATAGTTTACATCGACGATGGAATAGCAGGGCTTGTGTTGTCGCGCATAAGCGCAGGCCTACCAGGAAGCTGGGACGTGGGAGCATTTATGCCCCATAATCCAAGCACCTGCTATCCAGTTCGTACGGTGAGTATCCCCTAGAAATCAGGGTGCGACAGTGTGGCCCCCCTGGTGCCCTTCTTCAACTTTTCTTCGGTGTTCTGTATGCTTCCGGGGAAAATAGGAACTTTGGGCTTTATGGGGTCCAATTCCAATAATGTTTCCAGAACAACTTTTCTGAAACCAAAAACAGCAGAAAACAGTGAACTGGCACTTGGCATCTTGATAATAGGTTAGTCCCGGAAAACGTATAAAAATGCTATAAATAAGGGAGAAAACAAGTAGCAATTGACATAATATGATCATGGGGCATCAGAAATTATAGATACGTTGGAGACGTATCAAGCATCCCCAAGCTTAGTTCCTACTCGTCCTCGAGTAAGTAAACGATAAAACAATAATTTCTGAGGTGACATGCTACTAACATAAACTTGATCAATCTAATGTAAAAGCATATGCACGCTAAGATCATAGAACTTCAAACACAAACATGATAAATAAAACTTTAATAATAAATCATATCAATTACTTTGCATCACGAAGAGTATCTCAAATAAAGGATCATGAATAATAATGCAAAGAAAGGTAGACTTTTGTTTCAGGTATAGAGAAAGCATGGCAAAGTGATATTTCGCTAGTCCTTAAGAGTGGGGCAAAACATAAATGCCAGGACACCTTCAAAGTTCATGAGGAAGACTAGAACAAATACTATCACATTATGAAGTAATTATTGATGTTTCTGGGACAAATGCACATAGAACTCAGAATGACAAAAATGCTCTCTCAGTTGTGCATAAAGTTAGAAGATGGAGACTCAACATAAAAGTAAAAGAAAGGCCCTTCGCAGAGGGAAGCAGGGATCACTCATGTGCTAGAGCTTTTTATTTTATTAAACAGAGGTATTAAAAGTTTGACACTCAGTGTCTATATTTTGGGAGATGTATGCTAATGTCAACGAATGGTAAACAGGAAATACAGTACGTCACTAGCCAACTGGATTCACAAGAGCGGCTCCCATGGTGAAGGACGCAACTGGTGTAGAAGGTCATCCCTCTTTCTCTTTTGTTTACACAATTATGCTTTGACTGATAAATCAGGGGCAAAAATAGTGAAGAGAATTTGTTTGTATTAATTTGGGGCTGGGCACCCCGCTGCCAGCTCTTCTATCATTTGGATAAGCGGATGAAGCCACTAGTCCAGGGTGTGAAATCCAATCAACAAGTGAGATAAATATTGTCTATTTACGTCCTCATGAGCAAAAACAGGAACATAAAGCAGGAGTAATTTTGAAGGTTTTAAAGGTAACGCATGAGCAATTTACTTGGAGTGGCAGTTAAATACCACATGTAGGTAGGTATGGTGGACACAATGGGAAAACTTTGGTTTAAGGGAGTTTGGATGCACGAGTAGAGCTCATACTCAGTACAGGTGGAGGCTAGCAAAAGACTGGGAGCGACAAATCAAGAGAGCATAAGAGCCATAATCATGCATAGCGACATAAGCATCATTAATTAAAACATAAGCAGTATCACAAGTTCAAAAACTAAGTGTTCATGGAGGCTATTCGTGACTGGTTTGTAGTCATAAACATGGTGTGATCATGCGCCAAGTCAACCAAATAAAACATTCGAAAGAGGATACCATATATTGATGCTTTACTATGACAAGAACAATTCATGAATCTTTCAAGACATATTAAACAATCTCAGATATTTGAGGCTAATCATGCTACTCAATAACCACAAGGCTTTAAAACTAAAATAACATTTAGCATGGCATGAAAAAGTTCTAGCCACAGTCTATACAAGCTTCTACTAGTACTGTTATAAATTCTACTTCAAGCAGCAGTTTTCTTTCTCCCAACAAGCACCATACAAAACATGCTTTAACAAAAATACTCTTTATGATACAACAAGCAAAAATGAGAGTACTCACATAACATGACTAAAACTAACAACTCTAATGATATATGCATGCAAAACATGAGCTAAATGAATACAGCAGCTAGACAGAGATTAAGAATATAAAGTATCCTCATGAAAAAGCGGAGCGTGTCACTCTCCAATAAAAGAATGATGGGGTCGTCCAACCAAGCTTATTGAAAAAGTTAAAAACAAACTGAAATAAAAAACAAAAACAAGCTGAAAACAAAAATAAAAGACGCTCCAAGTAAAGCACATAAGATGCGACCGAATAAAAATATAGTTTCAGTAGAAGTGACGTGATAATTTGTTGATGAAGAAGGGGATGCCTTGGGCATCCCCAAGCTTAGAAGCTTGAGTCTTCTTGGAATTTGCTGGGATGTACCACCGGGGCATCCCCAATATTAGGCTTTTCACTCTTCTTGGTCACATCATATCATCCTCTTCTCTCGATCCTTGAAAACTTCCTTCACGCCAAAATTCTCACAATCTTCATTAGCAACGTTAGTGCAATTGAAATAATAAATTCACATGGTTCAGTTTCAACACAAGTCTAATACTCAAAAACACATTAGCTACTGTCACAACTTATTTTAAAACTTTTTTTCTCAAAAGAACACCAAAAGAAAGAGATTAAGATGCAAATGCGATAAATGGCAGAAATCTGTCAAAACAGAATAGCAGGTAAAGATCGATTTTTTCAAAAATCTTCTGTTGATCAAATCAAAAAGTGGTAAACTAAACAAAGTTGCGTATATAAATCAGGATTAATCACGAAAAAAATCAGGTCATTTTGAATTTTCTGTGATTTTTTTACGGAATTAACAGTGGACAGAAGAAATCTGTTTCCTGCGCAGAAATCCGAAATATAGCCTCAACTTTCCACTAGAGGCTTTACTTGGCTCAACAAAAACACAAAAGAAAAGATACAACGGGGTTGCTAAGGAAATAGAAAACACCCAGGTGAAAAGCACACCAAATAAAACGAAAGAAAATGGGTTGAAAACAGTGAAATAAAACGGGTTGTCTCCCGGCAGCGCTTTTCTTTAACGCGTTCCAGCTAGGCATAAAAGGGCAACTCGAGTATTTTCAAGTGAGGTATTCAAATCAATATT
This sequence comes from Alopecurus myosuroides, assembly GCA_028641055.1. NCBI lineage: Eukaryota > Viridiplantae > Streptophyta > Magnoliopsida > Poales > Poaceae > Alopecurus > Alopecurus myosuroides. The sequence continues at coordinate 154,648,709 of CM054061.1, read as the reverse complement.
TGGAAATTCTTTAATAATGTATTTTATCTAACTGAGTTTCAGAGGCTCCTCTCTTAGTACTTTTAGTCCTACTATCTTCATCAAATAAATTTTCAGGAACAATCCAATCAAAATTCTTTTCTTGGGCTTCATGCAGTGTCACTAATTTAAAAGGGATTGATATTTTATCATTGTTTTCATTATTAGATTCAGTTTTTTCTAGAGCACCAACAATTTCTACACATGAGCCAAGCATATTAAAACGATCAAAGACTTTTCTAGCTTCTATAGCAACATCTCCAAATTCTTTAAGCATAGTTTCTAAGATGAAGTTTCTTTTCTCAACATCTTCAATGTTATTCAAGTTGAGGAACATATGTTGAATTATGGGATGGAGGTTAACAAACCTAGATTCTAGCATGTGAACTAAAGAAGTTGCAGCAGTCTCGTAATTAGAAGCAAGTTCTACTATGGATTTTTCCTCAAAGTTATCATGCTTACTAACATGATCAAAGAATTCTTTGATAGTGTCCTTTCCAAGTATAGAACCACTTACTACCGGCAAATGTTTCAAGGTAAACTTAGGGAACAACATGATGGGAAATAACAATGTAGAGACAAAAATAACAACTAGAATAAGAACTAATTTTTTTTGTGTTTTTGATAAAGAGAAGTAAAACAAGACAAAAATAAAAACAAGACAATAAAAAAAATAAAGAGGTTGAGAGTGAGAGACTCCCCTTGCTAGAAGACTTCTTCCTCCCCGGCAATGGCGCCAGAAATTCCTTGATGCTTGCAGAGTTGATGAAGTTGTTGGAAACCCCAAGAGGAGGGTGTGATGAGACAATGGCAAGAATTTCCCTCAGTTAAGAACCAAGGCTATCAATCCATTAGGAGGAAGAGGATCTCAGGAAGGTTGATTCCACTGACGGTGGTGCTGGCGCTTCACCGATGTCAGCAACAACGTGTAACCTGCACACAACACAACCAAAATAATTTGTCCCAACGGTACAATAAGGTTGTCAATCTCACCGGTCTTGCTGAAAACAAAGATTAGACGTATAGTGTGGAAAATGATGTATGCTTGCAGTAAGTAAAGAAAGCAGGAAATAGTTGTGGTTTGTTTAACAGTGTGGAAAAATGGACCAGGGTTCATAGGTTCACTAGTGGTGTCTCTCCATAAAAGATAGCATGTTGGGTGAACAAATTACAGCTAGGCAATTGACAAATAGAGTTTGCACCGTAGTACACATATATGACATGAAGACTACTATGATATTTAGCGCTGGCATTACAACAATATACATAGACCGAAATCCATCTGCATCTATGACTAATAATCCACCCTCAGGTTATCATCCGAACCCCCTTAGGTATTAAGTTGCAAGAAATAGATAACTTCATTAAACAAAGTGTGTAATGTAAGCAATGATTATGCACGCGGGCACTCTCACCGTTGTTTTCTCCCTAATGGAAATCGCACACCCCCCTTTCACGTTTCTGTCACTCGAGCAAGGCGGTGAGGAGGCAGGAACCCACTATCGAGCATAAATACTCCCTCTTGGAGTCACTAGCAACTACTTGGCCAGAGCAACCACTAGCAATGGAAAGCATGCAAGATCACAAATAGCATATGAAAATAAAGACTATAATCAACTTGGCATAAGTTCAATATTAATCGGATCCCAGCAAACACAGTATATAGAATTACATAAGATCAATCTCGATCATGATAGGCAGCTCACGAGATCTAAACATGGAGGCATGTGAGGAGAAGACAACCATCTAGATACAGCTACGAACCCGTAGTCCAAGGGTGAACTACTCACGCATCACTCCGGAGGCAGGCATGGTGATGGAGAGGCCTTCGATGATGATCTCCTCTCCGGCAGGGTGCCGGAAACAGCTTTAGAACCCCCCTGATCTAGGGTTGACGGTTACTTCGGCTGCGGAATTTTTTGGGGATTTTTGATCAGGTGTCTAGGGTTTTCCATCCGGGGGGATTAAATAGGCAAAATGGCAAAGGCGGTGGAGCTCCAGGGGCCCCCACACCCATAGCTGGCGCGGCCAGGGGGACCCGCGCCACCCTATGGTGTGGCCCCCCTGGTGCCCGTCTTCGACTTTTCTTCGGTGTTCTGGATGCTTCCAATTCCAAGAATGTTTCCAGAACAACTTTTCTGAAACCAAAAACAGCAGAAAACAGGGAACTGTCACTTGGCATATTGTTAATAGGTTAGTCCCGGAAAACGTATAAAAATGCTATAAATAAGGGAGAAAACAATTAGCAATTGACATAATATGATCATGGAGCATCAGAAATTATAGATACGTTGGAGACGTATCATAGGTCTCCTCTCTATTTTCTCAAGAAGGAGGAATAATCATTGGAGGGACTGAAATTTAGGAAAGGTTTGGAAGGCCAGCAATGGAGGGGAAAATCATGCTCAAAAGTTGGATACCTATAGGGAAGAAGACCCCCTTAAATAGGTGCCCCGAAAGGTGAGTGTTATGCGAAAATCGCGCCTAGTAGTGGTACTATAGTTGGGCCCGGCGTTACTACCTCTACGGCTTCCAAAACATGCTTCTCTCAGAGGTCCCAGCGGTACCGGGACGGCACTACCGCTGCACCAAAAAATGGGGGAAAGCTGATACGAAAATGGTCACAACTTTTGCATATGGACTCTATTTTTTTTTTGTTCTTTGGCGCATTAGATTCACAACGACAAGCTCTACAAGATCATGCAGAGAAAAAAAATTGTCCAACAATGGAAGGTAAAACAAAATGGGGAAAGTTTAGACCTCTCTATAAGAGAAGAACCGGAAAAACCTTAAAACATAAAAAACTCAATAATTTTTCCGTACAAAATCTATTTTTATGAACTTGGGCTTGTCATGAAGATCATGATAAGCACCAAAACCTCACAAATATAAATTACAAATAAGAAACAAGAAATATGATCCCAAGGATGCAAAGGTTTGAGCTCTCTACGGATGATGCGATCAAGTTACTCATTCGAGAGCCCCTCTTGATAGTACGATATCTATCCTACAACTCGGTCTTCCAACTAACACCATGAGACCGGTAAAATACAAACCCTATCAAGGTCATACCTTTACCTTGCGAAATCCACTTGAGCTAGATGATGGAGATGTTGATCACCTCAAATGGACCACCTCTCTTGATTACACTTTTCTTGGTGAAGACTTCCAAATTGCTCCTCCATAAAAAATGATGGGAAAACCTCTCTTATACACATCTTCACTTGACCCTTATCTTTGTGATGATCACCACTTGATGTCACCCTCCTTGGGCTATATGATATCTTCAATCTGATGTAAGCCCACGGTAAGATACCTTGTATCTTCTTTGCTTTATTCATAATGTTGATGTATTCAAGGTAATCATGAATGATCACTCCATCTTATTGTTCAATACATGCTAGCAGAAAGCTCAACTGCATAATGGTACTACTGCAACACAAAACGGTACTACCGCCCACTGATATCTCAGCGGTACCCAATGTATTGCACACTGGTGCTCAGCGGTAGCACCGAAGAGGTACCGTGAAGCTCCAGTAGCGGTACTACCGTGATCGGTAGTGGTACTACTGTTGGTCCTTAGCTCAAATTAATTCAAGAAACCCTGGCGGTAGTACTATGCCGATACCGGCTGTGTACCAGTGGGATATCACTGGCCTTCTCTACGCCAACGGTACCTCCAGCGATATTACCAGAGGTAGTACTTCTCCCGAAAGGAGTCGGTACAAACTGCAATACTACCAATGTCTAAAATGTACCAGGTGTGCTAAAGGAGTACAACTCCCTTGGGAGCGTTGCTACCACTGCACAACCCGGTACTACCGCTAGACAGAGAAAAGGCTTCTTGGCCATATCTTTGGATAATCCCATAATATAATATTATTGAATCTAACACGAGAACTCCAAGCTTTGTCTATGGGAAAGTCATATAAGAATATCTCAATATAAACATTAGTCCGTAAGGATTATCATTAATTATCACAACCACACATGGGGCACATGCTCTTTCAATCTCACCCATTTTTGTAATTGACGACAATCCCTTTTACAAGGGTTTATATAATGAATTAAGCAACCATGCATAGAAACATGCAAGGATGCAAGAGTTTGAAAGGAAAATGTTTAAGAACAAAACCAAAGCATAACACCAAATTCCCTTAAACCCTTTACACTTCTCCCCCATGGGCATCCATTTTTGAAATGGGATAAAAAATTTAGAAGGCCAATATAGTAAGAGCTCCACATAATGTGTGCATTTCTCTTAATATGAGTGAAATAAAATGCACGTATCCAATGAAGAATAGTTGGAGGAGATGAAACTATATCAACGATCCAAAAGATTGCAAATAAGATGGTATACCTCTAAACTTCTCCCAAGAGGAGGCAAGCAATAAAAAAGACCCAAAAAATAATTGAACAAAGATTTTATTATTTTAGCAAAATAGTGTTCTAAAGAAAGTGTAGAAGCTCCCAATGTTCATGCACTATTTACACTTATTGCATTTGAATAAAAAGTGCACAAATATTGAAAAATAACTCCCACAAGGCAAAAGAGCGTAGATGGGAAACAAAGCATATCACTTGGAATAAATATACGGCTGATCACCCACAAGAAATAACATTTGAAGAAAGCAACATAAGACAAGGCTCAACCAAACATATAGGAATAAACATGCTCACCAAGGCAAGCATGAGAGAAAAAAATTCTCAAAAGAAAAATGAGTGCGCAAGATGCAATAAGATAAGGCAAGAATCATAAGGCAAATACTTTCCAGAGTCACCAAAGAATAGAAATGGTACAAAAGAGGTGGACTCCAAAGGAATAGGGTACCAATAGAAATCTAACCCCTCTTATGTGTATAAGTTTATAAGTAGACAACAATCATGGATATATACATCCACAAAGAAGAATGTACACACAAATTAGTTACAAAAGTAAATAACATGATATCCAAGAGAAAATCATAAATACACCAATAAGATCTTTGTATTGAAGGCGTAACACATAGCTCAACTTTATCTTAAAAGGATACAAATGAATTTCCAACACAAATACATCAAATACATCACACATATAAATAAGGGAAAAGAGATAGTTGCAATGCTATGGTAGAAGCAACTAGTATCACAAAGGGAGAATAATTTTGCAAATAAAGAATTTTCATGCCAAGATGCAACCTACACAAGTTTGAATTCAAGAAAATTATGCATGAGGTAGATACTTGTTACCGAGATGGAATTGGTGTTGTAGTAGAAAATAATTAATCCATCGTCCTAGCTTGACTGCAGCAAGCACATTGTGACAACATATTCCTTGAGAATGAGGCAAGCATTCAATGCATCTCAAATGTACCTAAAACACATTTCAGTAAAAAATGGTCCCCAAACACATTGGGTACAAAGTAGTTAGACAAACTACAATACATAGGATAAGCTCCACATAAATATGTGCATATTGATATGAAATTGAATTTCATGCACATCTTAGCCGATTTAGGATTCGGTGGAGTTTACCCTATATATTGGATCAAAGAAAGTAAGCATGTCATAGCATATACATTAGTAAATATGCATGCAAAGACTTTGAAGAACCAAAAGAGATACAATTTTGGACAAAACACCAAGTAAACGAAATAAAGCACACGAGAGTGTGACACGACAAAAGGTTGTCCAAATTATATCAAAGATCCAAAACCACATGGTTGATAAGACATCAATTTGAAAAGATATCAAGTGAAAACGAGATACACAAAAAACACTTGACACTTGAAGGAAACCAATTAAAAGTTACATCAAAAAATGAGATACTGAACACCCAAAAGAGATACCAAAAGAAAGATTAACTAACAAAAAGAAGTCCAATACCCAAAATATATCAATTTGAAAATAAAATAAATAGCAAGATAACCAACTCCCGAAAAGATCAAGGTTACAACAACTGAAGCAAACCCTCTACACCTTTCATGATGGCACAAAGTACCAAGACGAAAGGTTTGTATTCCATATAGACACGGCATCGGAATTTAAATACCAATTTAGAAAGATCTAAAGATAATTGAGCACAACTAGTGTTCTAAATAAATTAGGATAGCTCTCCCAAGATTTGTGCATTATTTATGATTTTGCATTTGAATACAAAATGCACACAATTGGGATCATTTCTCTTCATATATGTATTAAACATAGACATGTTAAAAAAAAAGGCAAGAAGATCCAATTGGAAGAGGTTAAGATAACATAGGATAGCTCCCCCAAAAATTGTGCATTATCTAGAAGTTTACAATTGAATGTAAATGCACGAGAATGGGATCCTCGGTTTTCCTATGATGCTTGAAATACCAAACAAATTTGAGAATATATAAATATATCCTCAAGAGGTAAATAAGACAATGCGAGTTAGCACAAAATATTTTTTGGCAACAAATAAGGCAAATAAAAACAAGAGCCAGTGTAAATATGATCAATAATTTGTACCACAAATGTGATCATCACTTGTCAAGGAAAAGGAGTAAGGATTTATTTCTCGGTGGTAGGTTACATAGATGTACAACACCATATTCACAAAACGAAATCATATGAAAATTATAGAAATTATAACAACATGCTTATATAGAGATTCTTGATGGCTTCAATAGTTGAATGATCATGCCAAGCAACGATTAACATATCATGAAGCAAACAGTTTATTAGATAATACATAATAGCGCAAATTTGAAGAAAACAACACCAAGAAACTTTATCACAAGCAAAATACCAAAATATAAGCAAATAAAAGCATTTTAAGCAAATTGTAACTTGTTTGAGAAAACATGTCACATAGGAAAAATATAATTTACCATATCAATTCTAGGTGGAAATGCCTCAAATGTTCAAATTATTTAGGCTTGTAATATTCACAAAGCTTATTACTCCCCCATAATATGATAATACTTTTCTTACTAACAAGAGGCAAACAAATACCAACTAGAGATAATTAATGGACATAATAGAATTTGAATTTCTCATGAGAATGACATGCCACATAGAGACTAGATAAACTTGAATATAAACACTAAGTGGTATTCCTCATGTACACAAATTTAGGATCGTGAAGTGACAGAGGCATATCTCTACCCGAAATGGAATAGTACATTAATCACTCAAAAGAGCTAAATAAAGTACAAACAAGATGCAATAAAGGGTTAGCACAAACTCCCACATACATGGTGTGCAAACCGACATACCCATAGTAGATTACTCAATATAAGTAAGTAGTAAGAACAAACTATACAAAACACAAGCAAGGTATAAAACCAACACATGCAAGGGGGTAAGCAACTTTCAATGTATATATAATTTTAAATACAAGTTACCGCAAGAAGGAGCATGGGATATGAGATAGAGACATGATAATCCAAATGACTTGGTTCGAGTAATATGATTTATTAAGATCCCTTAACTCTTAATTATGTAGCCGAGTCTCCCATGCCTTCCAGTAACACCTACTGATCAAGTTTGAACTTCTTGGTTGGTCCTAAGAGGTTAATCACAGTAGGCTTGGAAAGACACCACTTTGAGTACCAATTGAAGGGTACGTTGCATAAAAACAAAAAAGTTCCTACGCGCGATAAACCCGAATGGCCAAGATCTAATCTATGAGATGAAAGGCAACGGGGATGTTGGGGGGGGGATGATAACCCGGCAGGCCCATGTCTAGGACGAGACCCGGCCCAGGGGAAGAGAAGGTCTAGAAGACCCGAGAGGCGGTGTAAACCGTGGAGTCCAAGACTTGAGGGTAACAAGAAGACTCCGAGTAGGACTCTAGCCGCATCTTGTAAGGAAAGCCAGGAAACCGGGTGTTATATAAGCCGGTTCTCCTGGCATAGATCGAGAGATTAAGAGATTTCGTGTGGAAACCCTAGATTCGAGGTACACGAGAGCTAGTATTTGTAACCCTAGATTTGGGGTCTCGGCGACATTGCAGTCCGAGCCTCTAGATCGATAGTTAATAAGATCCCAGCTGGAAGTAAGCTATTATCTTCAATGGATAGGCTGAACTAGGATAATCCTTGTGCCCAATTCGAGCTAAACTCTCTCCCAAACACCAGAGTCGATTTGCCCCAAACTAAGTTACCCCCGGTAACGTCTGCCGTGACTATCCCACGACAGTTGGCGCCCACCGTGGGGCCTACGTCCAAAGGTGTTTATATCACGGGAGAAGCTCGGGAAAGCATGAAGAACCTTGTTGTCGGTGAGATCGTCATCAACCCTGAAGGAGAGAAGATCGTCGACGATTCTGGCTGGGGGCCAGAGTCGGATTCGCTGGAAACCGGATCTTTTATCACAATCGGCCGCGTCAACGTCTTCGTGGGTATGGTACGTACGTCGGGTTTAATTGCTGACAATAATGAGTATGATTCTGTGTCAGGGGCCGCCACTCGCGTTCATTCGGATGGTGAAGAGTCGGTAGGCACGGCAGAACCGGAGGAAGCACCCACCACGAAGAGGGAACAGCCGGAGGAGCCGGCATGGACCCCGCGTGGCCGGGTTAATGAAGACGACGATACCGAATCTATCTTGCATCTGCTGGAAGATCGGTATGAGGAGGATAGCTGCGAGGAAGAGGAGTATGAGTCTTCACCAGGCATTGCGCGCCGAGTCGCGGTTTACACAGCCCCTGCGATAAATCTAAACTAGGGTGATGTGACCTTAGCAGCGGCTGGTGCGGCGCAAGCGCTGGCCCAACAACAGATGCCGGTTAATGGAGACCCGGCCGGAGCCCGGGTCGATGGCGAGCAAACGTCTGTCACCAGCGAAACAGGTGAAACTGCTCATCACAGGAACATGTTCGGATTCAGGGCGAACAGAACAGCCGGTGCGGGAACGTCACACCCACGAAATCCGGCTCTTTTCAGCGACAATTTGATCTTGGATCCCACAGTATTAGCAACGGTAATAACCACGGAGAACGCAGCGGCCCGGGCCAGGGACCTGGATGTAGCCCGACGAGCGTTGGAACAGCAAAGGAGAGACGTAGAGGCCGAGAAATTACAGATGGCCGCGCGTCAGCGTCAGTTGGATGAGTTAGAGGACCGTATACAGGCACAAACGACTAGGGTATGTAATCAGAGGCATCAGACGAGATTGCCAGCAACAGGCGGATCCTCACAGCCGGCCGCATTGTTTGTCACACCTCAAGATCAGCCGATCCTGATTGTGAACCCAGGAACCGGGTATGCAGGAGCGACGCTCGGAGGACAACCGGCAAACGTACCGACCGGGTCACCGGTGCTACCCGTTGGGGTGCCCGGAGGCAATACCGCGCAGCCACAACCGTCACGATTCCATACCCCACTGGGTCACTTCAACAACCCTATGGACAACGTGTACGCCGCAACTTTAGCGCTCGACCATATTCCACTGGGAGAATCGCCTCAAGCGATAGAGACCCGGCGGGCTATAGAGACGTTACGCACCGCGGTGGCTCAACAGGCCAATTACCCGGACAACAGGAGCGGGATGCATGGGACGCCATATATCAGTCGGCAGGAAGGCAATACGAGGAACATTCAGTCGGCATCAGCACGACGGAGGGCAGAGCAGCAGCAAATGCCGCCTCCTCCACTTAGGCCAGCAGCTCTGGCAGTTTTAGCGGCACAGGCTATTGTGGATAGTTCCCGGTCAAGGCGTGTGGCCGGGTCTGCGGTACGAGGTTCGGCAATTGGCGCGCCTCCCGCTGCGGTAGCCGAGGTTTCACACGTTTCAAGAGTAAGGCCAGTACTGACAAACTTAGCCGGACCCAAGTGTTTATTAGACGCTATCAGGGCCGAGCCTTATCCGGATAAGTTCAAGGAGCCGGGTAAAGTCGTCAACTACGAGCCCACCATGGACCTTGAGACCTGGCTAAGCAGTTACGAGATGGCTATGTCTATTCGCAACGTTTCAGAAAATCTCCAAGCCAAGTTTATGTATCTCATGATGTCCGAAGGAGCAGCTAAATTATGGTTCAATAACTTGCCTGAGAAATCTATCAGTTCATGGAGCGATCTCAAGTCGGCTTTCGTCAAACACTTTCATGGAACTTGCAGGAAATTATACACGATTGATGACTTAGATCGGTGTGTGCAGAGAAAGGGAGAGTCGGCACGCAGCTAGGTGCGCCGAGTTATGGAAATACTCCACTCTTCCATTGATATCCAGCCCAAGGATGTAATACAAGCTATGGCGAAGACATGCAGATACACGCCCTTGGTGCAAAAATTGGTACGCATGAAATCCAGCACGCACGTTTCAGAAATTACTATGGGAGAGTTGATGGACGCGTGCAACAAGCATGCCTCCACTGACACCACAAAAGAAGATACCGAGGACCAAAAGGGGAAGTCTAGTGCGAACAATAATGCAAGAACCGGAAACGGGACTACACCGAATAATAACGGAGGTAGCAATGGTGGTAATGGGAACAATCAGCACAAACGTCCGTATGAGGGAGGCTCTGAGTTAGTCGCCAGTGCCGAAGCCGGGTTTGCAAGACCTAGAGCGGATGGAAACTTTAACGGAGGAAACAATTATCAAGGACCACCCCGGCCGGCTAATCACATAGAAGCCTTCAAGATGCCTTGCCCGCGTCATAGCAGGAATGGCAGGCCAACTAATCATTCATTGGAACAATGTGTAGATCTGCAGAGGTGGAAAAATGAAGAAATACAGAAGGCTCTGCAGGGTACAGGCCGGGGAGAAGGGCCGGGTCTGGGTGGAAACCCGGGCAACAGACCCCCCCCCCCCCCGCAGGCAATGCAGGAGCTGGCAATCCGGGTCATAACCAGGGTGGGGCAGGTGGTTTCCAGGCCAACCCAAGAGAGAGAGGAAGATACTCAAAAGAGTTGTAAATTCGGTTTCTGCAGGTGTTCCTAGATACCTGAGATGGTCAGATCAGGAGGTAACATGGAGTAGGAGGGATCACCCGGAAGCAATAGAACATCCGGGTGTGTTAGCGTTGGTGGTGGCGCCGCAGGTCAGAGGCTACGAGCTAAAGAAAGTTCTGATGGATGGCGGGAGTAGTATCAATATTTTATACTGGGAAACCTTTTTACGTATGGGGCTCAAGGAGTCTCAGCTGCAGAAAAGCTCCACAGTTTTTCATGGAATTGTGCCAGGACACTCGGCCTGCCCTGAGGGGAAGATAACGCTAGAGGTTGCTTTTGGAGAATCCAAGGATAATTACAGAGTGGAGTGGCTCACATTTGAGGTGGTGAAGTTGCGTAGTCCTTATCATGCACTGTTTGGAAGGCCGGCTTACGCCAAATTCATGGCAAGTCCGTGTTACGTGTACTTACAGCTGAAGATTCCGGGTCCTAAACGAACCATCACTATACATGGGAACCGGGCTGTGGCAGCAGAGTGCGATGAGGGAGATGCGGCACTTGCAGAACAAGCTTATGCAAAGGAGGAACTCAGGTATTATAGGTCTCAGGTAGACCCGGAAGATCGAACCGCTCTGAAGAAACCAAATACTGATGATGAGAGAGCTAAGTTCAAAGCAGCCCAAGACACAAAGATGGTGGCCTTCATTGAGGGCGACTCTTCCAAGCAATTTGCCATAGGTTCAAACCTAGATAGCAAGGAGGAAGGCGCGCTTATCGAGTTTATTCGCGAGAATCAGGATGTTTTTGCTTGGACACCTAGCGATATGCCGGGTATCCCGACTGAACTTCCTGAGCACAGCTTACACGTTGATCCCAAGTCCCGGCCAGTGAAGCAGGGTTTGAGGAAAATGAACGAGGAAAGAAGAAAAGCTATAGGAGCAGAGGTAGCCCGGCTCTTGGCGGACGACTTTATCATGGAGGTGTTTCACCCTTAGTGGTTGGCAAACCCGGTTTTAGCGCTGAAAAAGAATAACGAGTGGAGAATGTGCATAGATTACACGAGCCTTAACAAGCATTGTCCAAAGGATCCGTTCGCCCTTCCAAGGATAGACCAGATAGACGCAGTGGCAGGAAGTGACATGCTATGTTTTCTGGATGCCTATTCCGGGTATCATCAGATAAAGCTCAAAGAGGAGGATTGGGAGAAGACGTCATTCATAACCCCTTTTGGAGCCTTTTTTTACAAAACCATGACCTTTGGATTGAAAAACGCTAGTGCAACATATCAGCGGTGCATTCAGAAGTGCTTCGAGGATCAAATTGGGCGCAATGTCCATGCTTACGTTGATGACATGGTGATCAAAACAAAGAACGCAGAAACATTCATTGACGACCCGAAAGAGACATTCAAAAACCTGAGGAGATATCAAATGAAGCTCAACCCAACAAAATGTGTATTCAGAGTTCCTGCGGGGAAATTACTCGGTTTCATCGTTTCTGAGCGGGGAATCGAGGCTAACCCGGAGAAGATCAAAGCTATTCAGAACCTGAAAAAGCCGGAAGAGTTGAAACACGTCCAGAAGCTTACAGGATGCATGGCAGCACTAAGCCGATTTATATCTCGGCTTGGAGAAAAAGCAATACCCTTATACCGACTCTTGAAGAAAACAGACAAATTCGTATGGGATCAAGAGGCGGATGAGGCGTTCGAAGCTCTGAAGTAGCAGTTGTCTGAAGCACCGGTTCTGGCAGCACCGGGTCCCAAAGAGCCCATGTTGTTATATGTTGCGGCCGGGCCTCGGGCAGTTAGTGAAGTAGTCGTGGTTGAGCGCAAAGAGGATGGGAAGGATTACCCGGTGCAACGGCCGGTTTACTATGTAAGCGAGGTCTTATCAGAAGCAAAGCAGCGGTACCCGCATTGGCAGAAATTGGTTTTGGGGGTATTCATGGCCAGCCAGAAATTGAAGCCGTATTTTCAAGAACACCCCATTACGGTGGTAAGTTCCATACCCATGGCAGATATCATAAGAAACTCGTATGCTATAGGAAGGGTAGCCAAGTGGACTATCGAGATGGGTGATTATCATATCAATTACGAGCCCCGATCTGCAATCAAGTCTCAGGCGCTGGTCGATTTTGTTAATGATTGGACTCAAACAGGCGTACCCTTGTTGGTGCCAAGTTCAGAATCCTGGGTTATGCATTTCGACGGCTCCAAGCAATATGAAGGATCAGGAGCTGGTGTTGTGCTCACATCGCCAAAAGGAGATAAGTTACGTTACGTCTTGCAAATTCACTTTGACTGTTCTAACAACGTAGCTGAGTACGAGGCCTTGTTACATGGATTGCGTGTAGCAAAGGAGATGAACATTAAACGTATAATGTGCTACGGAGACTCGGATCTTGTTGTACAACATGTCTCAGGAACATGGGACAGGAAGGATGCAACAATGGCAGCTTACCATAGAGAGGTGGACAAAGTTGCCGGGTCTTTCTCAGGATACCAGGTGGACCACATCGACCGACGAAAGAATGAAGCCGCAGATGCCCTGTCGAGACTCGGCTCCCGTCGAGAGCCGGTTCCGCCTAACGTTTTCTTGGATGAGTTATGGCGGCCTTGCGTCAAAACCGAGTCAGAAGAAGAAATAGCTCGCCAAGACCCGGGTTTGGAATTTGTGGCTGTTGTACGTACTACAGAGTGGACTGAGCCGTTCTTCGCGTTTCTATTGCGGGGCGAGTTACCACAGCAGGAAGTCGTAGCCCGGAAAATCCAGAGACGGGCAAAAGGTTATTCTATCATTGGTGGTGAGCTTTACAAGAGAAGTGCTACAGGCGTCTTTCTACGCTGCGTAGATCCAGAGGAAGGCCGGCAAATATTGAAGGAAATTCATGAAGGCGATTGTGGACATCATGCCTCCACAAGATCCCTTGTGGCCAAGGCGTATCGGCACGGTTTCTTTTGGCTTACAGCTTTGGCAGATGCAGAGCGTTTGGTTGCAAGGTGTGATGGATGCCAGAGGTATGCTCGGCAAACCCATATACCGGCTATGGAGCTGCGGACAATCCCATTGACCTGGCCATTTGTGGTTTGGGGGTATGGATATGGTAGGCCCCTTCCATATGTCCCCGTGCAAAAAGACTCATTTATTGGTAGCCGTGGATAAGTTCACAAGGTGGGTTGAGGTTATGCCAGTGACAAACTGTCAGGCCACAGCTGTGAAATTATTGAAGAAGATCATATATCGGTTTGGGTACCCCCACAACATAATTACAGACAATGGAACCAACATGTCCTTGGGAGAGATGGAAAAGTTTTGTGGAAACAATGGTATTAGACTTGACGTAGCCTCGGTAGCCCACCCGCAAGCCAATGGTCAGGTGGAGAGAGCAAACCAAGAGCTACTACGTGGGTTAAAACCACGACAGCGAGTCCCGTGTCTCAGAGCTGCTGGGGCATGGGTGGAGGAATTACCATCTGTTGTTTGGGGAATTAATACTACACCTAACAGGTCTACTCAGATGACCCAATTTTTTATGGTTTATGGTGCAGAGGCGGTCCTTCCAAGCGATATTATCCATGATTCGCCACGAGTGTCGGCTTACGTCGAGGTAGAGAATGAGAAGACACAGCAAGACGCCGTGGATATGTTAGAAGAGCACAGGGAGCAAGCCTTGGAGCGGTCCGCAATATATCAGCATGATTTAAGGCGATACCATAGCCACCGGGTCAAGACGCGTGTTTTTCAAGAAGGAGACCTGGTGCTACGTTTGGCGCGGTCCAAGGAAGAAGAACACAAGCTGCCCCCTCCATGGGAGGGTCCGTTCATTATAACCCGGAATCTACACAACGGATCGTATTATCTGGTGGATGCAAGAGAAGAGTCGAATTATGTCAATGATACTGCTCATACCACCTCTGCCATGCAAGAGCGTGAACGACCATGGAACGTGGCCCAGCTACGTCCTTACTATACTTAGCATAGACTCGGTTTTACAAATTGTATTCCACGATGTAACAGGCAGCAGGTTTCAGACGCACTCTTTTCCTATCCAGGGTACCTAAGGGGACTGGAGGGGTTTTAATGAGGCGGCCTGCTGACCTAACCTTTTCATATCAATAAAGAAATGGTTAAATCATGATAGTCATTTTGTTCTTTGAATTTTGTCAATTTCTTGCATATTTTTCTGTAGATAAATCATGCCTTGTATTTGCTGATGAATTATTTCAGTTAAATATGATCTAGTGAGTGTAATTTGCATATTCTTTCCTTTCTAGTACCCAAGTTATCTGTAAGCCGGTAGAGCAGAAGTCCTACTGTTGCATAGTACATATATTTAGGTCTTGGGGGCTGATTGCGTGAATAGCACAGTTGTACACTAAGACCCGGCCATGATGCCAATCGGTTGTGGGGACTGATTACTTGTAATAAGTACAGTTACAATCTCATAACCCGGACAATAGAGCCAAAAATTTTCTTGACCTCTTTCGTTTAAGCTTGATGTAACTCACACCAAAATGGCGTGTTTGCTAGCCTATAAATTCAATCAGTCATGATGCCCATGGGGACTTGCCTGACCCTGTTTTTACTAGAGTTATAGCAACATTGAAAATCCATGCGAAAACCGGCTTATAACCGAAAGGGTCAAAAGGCTCATCTAAACCATAAGTTGCGCAGGGCAAAGGCGGCAGCCGGAAGTTCATTTCATATTGCGCGCAACTTCAAAAAGTATATAACAGCAGAAATTCGGGACTTGGGGACTTGAGAAACAAAAATTCTCAAGTTAAGATTCCCAAAACCTAAGATCCGGGTCTTGGGGACTTGTGAGAAATTCTTCACAATCTTAAAGTCAAGACTCGGCTTTGTTTCACAAAAGCATATAATAGACAAAGATGTGCCAAAATGAGATTTTAACGCGCATATTAAAGCGACAACCAGAAGGGTCATCGAAACCACAGGAGTTTAAATACATTACAAACAAGAGGAATAGTATCAAAAGTGCACAGGCGCACTATCAAATAACAAGTGTAAAAGGCATATTACAATGCCTATTGGACGAATGATTGTTTGCTGGTAAAAACGAGAACATTACTCGGCTGCTGTAGCCGAGTCATCACGAGTGGTCTTGGCGGCCGGGTCTTCGGTATTCTCCTCCGTCGCCTTCTCTGTCTCCATGTCCGGGTCAACCGCGGAATCAGCGCGAGCTGGAGGAGGAACAACCGGAGTCGACGACGTTGGCAAAGAACCGGCCTCGGCTTTCTTCCTGGTGGCCTCTCCTTGTATCGATTTAATATATCAAAAGGAGCAGGGAATTCGGAGGGTACCGGCTTATCTTCAGCATTACATGGGGGGGGGTAAGCTTGTTCACATCAAGATTTTATGCAATTAAGCTAGCCGAGTGATGGATCTGGGCATTGATGGCCTTCGGGTCTTTTCCCGTGAACTTCGAACCATCAGTATTAAACTCGGGAAATCCATTCACAAGCTTTGCCGGCTCAATCTTTGGATAATAGGCTTTGGCCAGTGCAAGACCGTGTATCACTCCAACTCGGCACGCTGAGCGCTTCCAGATATCAATCCAGGCAGGGATTGTCGAGTATGCTTCAGGCATTTGTGATATGCCGGTGTAAGTGCCGGTCCACTTCACAGCTTCAAGGGTCCACTTTGTCCCTGCCGAGAATTGTCGGATGACAGTCTTGAGTATCTTCAGCTTTTTGAGATCATCGTGTTCCCCAGCAACTTCATCCGGACCTGCAGTACAAAAAGAGAAGTAAGATAGTGAGACCCGGGTCAAAAACCCTCTAAAACGGGAAATCCGAGTGATACAAGGCGATAATCGGAAATTTAGATGTGCTTTACCTATGATGGAACTATAAGTCTCGGCAATGAAAGTTGAGAGTTTCTTCAAAACCTCCTCAGCGGTATGGAGTCTCTTCTTGTACTTCTTGCACTGCTTGGAAAGCTCCTTGACGTTGGCCTCCAGGTCTTCACGGAGTTTTGTTTCAGCTTGCAGGAGTTCATTGGTCTTTGCCAACAGTTCATCAGTACGGGTAATGTAAGCCTGAAAAAGACAAAGAAACATCAGTCGGCAATGAGATGAAGTTGCACCAGAAAGACTATATAGTTGCAAAGTACCGAATAACTGTTGACAGTTCATTTGGAACTTGGGGACTAGGACGAGTATATAAATAGTACTAGTTAAACTAACCTGACGCTCAGCTGCCAGAGACTCAATAATCTCCTCTTCAGTTGCTTTCAGGGAGCGATACTCCTTCAGCAGTTTTTCAAACTCATGGCCGCTGAGAGTCGGCCTGGAAGAGCCGGCGTTCTGATCGCCCGGTGGTGCGGTTGCCTCCTGTTTTCCTGTGTCGACTCTGGTCGCCGCGGTATTGGGAGCAGGAGCCGCCCTTTGCGTCCCAAGATATTCAACGTCGGGATCAGCCGACTGATGCGCGGGTGGAGGAGACTCGATCCTTGGAATGGCCGTGTTCTCCGGCTCTTGCTCTTCAACAGGTGGTGGCTTAGCGGCGCTCTCCGGGTATTCCGCCGTTGGATCGTCGACAGGGGTCTCAACTGGGTCGCTGAGTGTGACCTTAGCCCTGAAGGAAAGAAAAGGAAAGTGTTAGTGGGTTATAAAAGTAACACCCACAAAATATAGAAGTATTGACAAGCAAGGTATGAAAATTACCCGGTATTCACGACAAAGTCGCTGGGGAGATCATTGCTAGACCCGGAGGACACTGATAAAGAATCGGAAAGTGAGAGTCGGAGTTGTCCGGCTAATGGATGATTCGGAGATGGATATTTTCGAGGAGTGCAAGTTGAAGGAGTGCCGGCGCGGCGAGCAGGCGACAGAGAGATCCCGGGGTTGAGGGGCTCGTCACCCGGAGAAGTCCAGGTTGCCCGTCGCTTGGCTTCAGGAGGACATGTGGCCTTCATAGACGATACAATGGTTAGATATTCATTAAGTTTGTGCATTCTGGCATATGTGTACGGCTCTGTGGTCATGGAGGAGTAGGGCACCTTGAATGTGACCCCCCTGGGTTTCCTTTTCTTGCCTAACCCGGCTTCAGCTTGCTCGGGCTCGCTCTCTTCCGTTTCAGAATCGGCCTTGTCTGCCAGAGCTGGTGATGGTGGTGTATTGTCAGGAATAAAGGCGGGACGAGAATCTTGATGTAGTAAGTTGACAAAGTACTTGTTCAGTAATTCGGAATCACCTTCTTCGCTGTCACTCGGCTCTTCCTCTTCCGAGTTTTCAGAGGGGGAGGGGTGACAATCTTCCACCATTCGTTAGATTCCTGGGTAAAAAGCAGCATAGATAAAAGTTAGTATATATGAGTTAGAAAAATCAATTGGTACAACAGGGATTAGCCGGTTCTTACTGGTGGAGCCGGGTTTGAGAGAGAGAAGGGGGAGAGCCCAGAGACGCTCCTGATGGCATCCATCTTCTCAGCCAAGAATTTTTTCATAACCTTGTTGACGTCTGCGGCCGGGTATAACTTCTCCGAGTATCGGAGAGAGTCGGCCAGATGGCCCGAGTATTCACAGAGGAGTTTGGGGCGGATACTATTTGGCTGGATCCTACAACTGATCCAGGTCTTGATCAAGTTTAGCCCGCAAAGACCGTGGGCTGCTAGGACGACTAACTTGTGGAGGAGCAGTTGAATAGACTGTCTGTCGGTTTCTGGAGCGAAAGCGATCAGGTTATCGCTAAGAGAAAGGGTGTCTGTGGAAAAACCCGGCAAAGGCTTTTCGCCGGGTCTAGATGTGTCCTTGCAATAGAAGAACGTTTTCTGCCAGTGCTTCACGTGGGAGTGAAGACTGAGAGTCGACATTAACGACTTCTTGCGCCTCTAGATGGACACGCCCCCACAGACAAGGAGGGGTCCGTCCGTGTTTTCGCGGCAAGCCTTGCATTGAAAAAGCTCAAGGAATAAAGCAAGATTGGGGGCGGTGCAAAGATAAGCCTCACAGAGAACAATGAAATGGCAGATATTCAAAATCGAGTTAAGGCCTATATCGAAAACCCGAAGCTTATAGTGGTGGAGGACCTCGTGAAAGAAAGGATGACCCGGGGGGCGAAAACCCCGGGTCACGTGCTCAAGAAAAACGACAACTTCACCTGATTGGGGTGAAGGCCGACTCTCCTCCTCGTGCGCTCTCCAGGAGATCTCCGACTGGGGGGGAGGACCCCAGACTCGGCAAGTTCTTCCAAATTCGCGAGCGTGACGGTCGACTTATCCCAGTTAGCCGAAATGGATTGACCCGGCTTTTGCTTCAAAGCCGGCGTCTTTCCCTTGGACTTGGAGGCGGCTTTGGGTGCCATTGAAATGGATCTAGATGGAACCAAGAATTAGGAACAAAGCAAAGCGAAATTGAAGGTGAAAGGCATGATGAACACGAACTTTAGATCTAAGGGTGAAAACCTAGATCTACTAGTGCTTACCGGAAGACGGTGGCGGAGTGAGGTCCGGTGTGCGCGGCGTGCAGCGGTGGCCCGGTTCTTGAAGGTGACGGCGGCGCGCGTGCGTGTTGGCATTCCGGATTCGAGCTTGAGGCTTGGGCTTCAATGGCGCGGCGAGATCTCCAAGGTGAAGCCCGGCGAGCGCAGCAGTGCGGATAGGCGGCCAGCTGTCGGGGTCAACAGCGTGCGCGCGGGATCCGGTGGCTCACGTTTTGAGCTCGGGTCCTTGGGCGCTAATGGTGAGCGGGAGAAAGAAGAAGAAGCAGTGCAGTGGCGTTTGGGTTTAGGGTTTTCCCCGGGCTCTATTTATAGGCGCAGTGAAACCCTAGAATGCCAAACGGTAAAATTGAGGGATTTATGGAAAAATATGAACCGGCCCGTTGATTACGGGATAAGATCTTGGGAGTTATCGCCAAGCAGCCGAGTTACTGATGACCGCCAAAAGAGCCGGACTCGAAACTGTTACTCGTACCAGCTTGTGGAGAAAATGAAAGCCGGGTTATGGAGTGTACGTCTGGAGAATTGAGCCAAGGAATGATATTCGGCTAGAGTGATAACGGGGTTATTATATGGACCGCCGAAAGAGCCGGCCTGGCTATAGTTAAAGCAATCTAGCCCGTCATATTATGAATGTAAATGTTTATTATTTTGCAGGGAATAGCATGCGCTTCATGGTTGGCTCAAGGGTTTGAAGCTATAAGGAAAGCGCGCCAACCAAGATGCCCAAGCTATTCTGGAGACTACTGTTGGGGGGATGATAACCCGGCAGGCCCATGTCTGGGACGAGACCCGGCCCAGGGGAAGATAAGGCCTAGAAGACCCGAGAGGTGGTGTAAACCGTGGAGTCCAAGACTTGGGGGTAACAAGAAGACTCCGAGTAGGACTCTAGCCGCATCTTGTAAGGAAAGCCAGGAAACCGGGTGTTATATAAGCCGGTTCTCCTGGCATAGATCGAGAGATTAAGAGATTTCGAGTGGAAACCCTAGATTCGAGGTACACAAGAGCTAGTATTTGTAACCCTAGATTTGGGGTCTCGGCGACATTGAAGTCCGAGCCTCTAGATCGATAGTTAATAAGATCTCAGCTGGAAGTAAGCTATTATCTCCAATGGAGAGGCTGAACCAGGATAATCCTTGTGCCCAATTCGAGCTAAACCCTCTCCCAAACACCAGAGTCGATTTGCCCCAAACTAAGTTACCCCCGGTAACGTCTGCCGTGACTATCCCACGACAGGGGAGAAAGAGAGTCTTGAGATAACATACCCTCGAAGACTCAAAGTGGTACGAGATAAAATCTCGTTGTTGGCGTAGTCGTACTCACGCCGATCCCGAGCGAGAAGAAGTGCATCGCAATCCGGCGGTGCCTCCGTAATCGGTCACACGTTCAGCTCGATGAAGACTTCCGTTCCCTTGATCCAACTAGTAGCGGAAGTAGAGGATCCCCACGGAACTCCAGCAGCACGACAGCGTGGTGGTGGTGAAGAATCCCACGGTCAGGGCTTCGCCAAGCCGGAGACCATGGAATGGAGCAGCGGGTGGAGGGAAAAGGGAGTGGGCAAGTGTGTGGAGAAGAGGGAGCTCTCACTCTCCTTTTATAGGGGAGGGGGAGGCAGCCCAAGGGGGGGTGTGGCCAGCCATGGGTGCCCCCACCCCTTCCTCTCTTCATGTGAGTGGAAGCCCCACTCACACCCACTCATACTCCCTTAATTTTCCACTTAGAAAATCCAAAGGTTTTTCTTTAATAAACAAATAAAAAAATTATTTCTTTATTTATATTTGTTAATTTCGTTAACAAACATTTGCATGCCGCACCTCGAATCATTTTTTAATTCTATTAACAACCATTCGATGAAAAACCCCTTGAACTATTTCAATTTTCCCCCGAAACAATTTTTCGGAGTTGCCCAAAATATTCTTCGGTATTCCGTATCCTCTCTAACGCTTCATCGAACCTTAAGTGTGTCACCCTATGGTTCGCGAATAATATAGACATGATCGAGACTCCTCTCCGATCAATAATCAACATCGGGATCTGGAGATCCGTGATGACTCCTATATATTCAACAATGATTCTCGTGATCGTGTGAACCTTTCAACATCGTAACTATTTCCCTTTGTCTCGCGATATTTTACTTGCCCGAGATCCGATCATCGGTATCCACCATACCTTGTTTGATCTCATTATCCGACAAGTACTCTTTTCTCGTTCCCGTGATATAACGTGCTTGCAAGCGGTGTCGGTGTGATATCACCGAGAGGGCCCTGAGTATATCTCTCCGTCATATTGGATGGACAAATACCATTCTTGATCCATGAGCTTCAACTAACACTTTCCGAATACCTAATGCCACCTTTATAGTCACCCTGTTACGGTGTGAAGTTTGATGTTATCAAAGCATTCTTTCGGTATTAGTGATTAACATGATCTCATGGTCTAAGGAACAATGTTACTCCGAATGTAAGACATAACAACAAAACTAAATGACTTGATCGTATTGTTATACTTAGTTAGGGTCTAAGTTCATCATGTCATTCTCCTAATGACATGATCCCGTTATTAACAACATCCAATGTCTATGATCAGGAAACCTTGATCATTTGTTAATCAACGAGCTAGTTAAAAGAGAGGCTTCACTAGGAACGTTGGTTTGTTTATTAATCACACATGTATCAACGTTTCCGGTTAATACAATTCTAGCATGAGAAATAAACATCTATCATAAAAAAGGAATAACATAATAAACGTTTTATTATTGGCTCTCGGGCATATTCCCTTCAGTCTCCCACTTGCACTAGGGGCAATAATCTATATTACATAGTGATGAATCTAACACCCATTGAGTTCTGGTGTTGATCATGTTTTGCCCTTGAGAGAGTTTTAGTCAACGGATCTGCCACATTCAGATCCGTATGTACTTTGCAAATCTTCACATCCCCATCTGCGACATGCTCACTGATGGAGTGAAAACGGCGCTTGATATGCTTGGAATTCTTGTGAGGCCTTGGTTCCTTAGCATTGGCTATGGCACCATTGTTGAATAGATAAACATTGGATCCAACGCACTCGGAACCACACCTAGTTCGGATATGAACTCCTTCATCCAAACTGCTTCTTGTGTTGCCTCCGAGGCAGCAACATATTCCGCTTCTGTTGATGATCTCGCCACCACGGATTGCTTGGAACTCCTCCAGCTTACAGCTCCTCCATACATAACAAATACGTACCCGGACTGAGACTTAGAGTCATCCGGATCAGTGTCAAAGCTAGCATCGACGTAACATCTTCCGACGAGCTCTTCTTCACCGCCATATATGAGAAACATATCCTTAGTTCTTATCAAGTACTTAAAGATATTCTTGACCGCCGTCCAGTGTTCCAAACCTGAATCGGATTGGTACCTACTAGTCAAACTAATAGCATGTGCCACATCCGGTCTTGTACATAGCATAGCATACATGATAGAACCTATGACTGAAGCATAGGGAATCATATTCGTTCTCTCTCTATCTTTTGCTGTAGCTGGACACTGATTCTTACTCAACGTTTTTCCTTGCAACATAGGTAAGAAAACATTCCTACTCTCTTCCATTCTGAAATTCTTCAGAATCTTGTCAAGGTATGTACTTTGCGAAAGTCCAATTAAGCGCCTTGATCTATCCCTGTAGATTTTGATGCCTAATATATAAGCTGCTTCACCAAGGTCTTTCATCGAAAAACTTCTGTTCAAATAACCTTTTACGCTTTTTAAAAGTTCTATATCATTTCCAATCAACAATATGTCCCACATATAGTACTAGAAATGCTACAGAGCTCCCACTCACTTTCTTGTAAATACAAGATTCTCCGTATGTTTGGACAAATCCAAACCCTTTGATCACCTTATCAAAACGGAGGTTCCAACTCCGGGATGCTTGCTTCAGTCCATAAATGGAACGTCGAAGCTTGCACACCTTGTCAGCATCCTCAGGATCAACAAAACCTTTGGGTTGCATCATATACAAATCTTCCTCAATGTCACCATTAAGGAACGCCGTTTTGACATCCATCTGCCATATTTCATAATCGAAAAATGCAGCAACTGCTAACATAATCCTAACTGACGTAAGCATCGCTACTGGTGAGAAAGTCTCATCATAGTCAACTCCTTGAATTTGTCGGAAACCCTTTGCGACAAGTCGAGATTTATAGACGGTCACATTACCATCAGCGTCAGTTTTCCTTTTAAAGATCCATTTGTTCTCAACGGCCTTGCGGCCATCGGGTAAGTCCACCAAAGTCCAAACTTGGTTTTCGTACATGGATCCTATTTCGGATTTCATGGCTTCAAGCCATTTGTTGGAATCTGGGCTCATCATCGCTTCATCATATGTTGCAGGGTCATCACCTCTGTCTACCATGAATTTTAATACGGGATCTCCATACAGTTCAGGAGCTGTACGTTCCCTAGTTGACCTGCGAGGTGCGGTAGTTTCCTCTACTGGAGTTTCATGATCTTGATCATTAGCTCTCTCTTCAACTGACGGGGTCGGCACCGGAACAACTTCCGGCGCTCGCTACTCGCCATTCCAAGAAGAGAAGGTTCAATAACCTCGTCGAGTTCTACCTTCCTACTATTCACACCTTTCGAGAGAAACTCCTTCTCCAAAAAGGATCCATTCTTGGCAATGAAAATCTTGCCTTCGGATATGTGATATAAGGTGTACCCTATTGTTTCTTTAGGGTATCCTATGAAGACACATTTTTTCGCTTTGGGTTCGAGTTTATCAGGTTGAAGCTTCTTCACATAATAATCGCATCCCCAAACTTTTAGAAATCACAGCTTAGGTTTGTTTCCAAACCATAATTCATACGGTGTCGTTTCAACGGATTTTGATGGTGCCCTATTTAAAGTGAATGCAGCGGTCTCTAGTGCATAACCCCAAAATGATAGTGGAAAATCTGTAAGAGACATCATAGATCAAACCATATCCAATAAAGTACGATTACGACGTTCGGAAACACCATTTCGCTGTGGTGTTCCGGCAGGTGTGAGTTGTGAAACTATTCCACATTGTTTCATATGCATGCCAAACTCGTAACTTAGATATTCACCTCCACGATCAGATCATAGAAATTTAATCTTTCTGTTACGATGATTTTCAACTTCACTCTGAAATTATTTGAACTTTTCAAATGTCTCAGATTTGTGTTTCATTAAGTAAATATACCCATATCTACTCAAATCATCTGTGAAACTGGCAAATTAACGATATCCACCGCGCGCCGACACGCTCATTGGGCCACACACATCAGTATGTATGATTTCCAGTAAGTCTGTCGCTCATTCCATGGTTCTAGAAAACGGGGTTCTAGTCATCTTTCCCATAAGGCATGGTTCACATGTTTCAAATGGTTCATAATAAAGTGATTCTAAGAGTCCATCAGAATGGAGCTTTTTCATGCGTTTAACACCAATATGACCTAAGCGGCAATGCCACATGTAAGTAGCAATATTATCATTTAATTTAATTCTTTTGGCATTCACATTATGAATATGTGTATCAATTCTATCAAGATTCAAAAGAAATAAACCATTCTTCTCAGGTGCATGACCATAAAAGATATTATTCATACAAATCGAACAACTATTGTTCTCAGACTTAAAGGAATAACCATTCTGAATTAAGCAAGATCCAGAAACGATATTCATGCTTAATGCAGGCACCAAATAACAATTATTGAGGTTTATAACTAATCCCGATGGTAGACGTAGAGGCAGCCTCCCGACGGCGATCACATCAACTCTTGATCCATTGCCGACGCGCATCGTCACCTCATCCTTTGCTAGTGGACGCTTATTCTGCAGCTCCTGTTTCGAGTTACATATGTGAGCAACTGAACCAGTATCAAATACCCAGGTGCTACTGCGAGTACTAGTAAGGTACACATCAATAACAAATATATCATATATACCTTTATTCAGTTTGCCGGCCTTCTTATCGGCCAGATATTTGGGGCAATTGCGCTTCCAGTGGACAGTACCCTTGCAATAATGACACTCAGTCTCAGGCTTAGGGCCATACTTGGTTTTCTTCTCAGGAGCAGCAACAGATTTGCCACCCTTCTTGAAGTTAACCCTTGGCTTTCCATTCTTGACTTTCTTGAAACTAGTGGTCTTATTGATCATCAACACTTGATGTTCTTTCTTGATCTCCACTTCAGCAGTTTTAAGCATCGACAGAAGCTCAGGAAGAGACTTCTTCATGCCTTGCATATTATAGTTCATCACGAAGTTCCTGTAACTAGGTGGCAGAGATTGGAGAACACGATATATCCCTAGCTCATTGGGAATCGTTATTCCAAAGGCTATGAGCTTATCAGCGTACGCAGACATCTTGAGTACGTGCTCACTAACGGAGCTGCTCTCTTCCATCATGCAGCTAAAGAACTTTTCAGAAGCGTCATAACTCTCAACTGCGGCATGGGTATCTAAAATCATTTTCAATTCTCCCATTGTAGCAAAAGCAGTGTTGTTCTCGAAACGTTTTCGCAGGTCTGGCTCTAATCCATACAGTATGCCGCAATGAACTATACTGTGGTCTTCTTGTCGAGTCAGATAAACATTTATATCTTCATCAGAAGCATCATCAGCGGGTTGGTCACCTAGCGGTGCATCAAGCACATATAGCTTCTTGCGAGCGGTGAGGAGAATCCTCATGTTAAGTGCCCAGTTGGTAAAGTTGCTCCCATTGTTCGCTAATTTCTCTCTCTCCATGAACATATTGAAATTGAAGGTAGGTGGGGCCATGATCTACAACATATTTGCAAAGATTATTTAGACTATGTTTATGATAAATTAAGTTCAAGTTAATTCTAAAATTATCCCATGAACTCTCACTCAAAAACAACATCCCTCTTAGTCGTCTTTAGTGATTACACGAACCAAATTCACTACACCGAAACCGATCATCACGTGAGACGGTGTAGTTGCAAAGGCGAACATCAACATGTTCATCATATCATCCATATGACTCATGCTTTACCTTTCGGTTACGTGTACCGAGGCCATGTCTGTACATGCTAGGCTCGCCAAGTAGAACCATAGTGTTGCGTGTGTTTCAAGGCCATGTCTGTACATGCTAGGCTTGAAAACACCCGTTGTATGCGAACGTTGAGTCTATCACACCCAATCATCACGTGGTGTCTCGAAACGACGAACTTTCTTAACGGTGCATACTTAAGGAAGAACACATTATTATCTTGATATTAAGTGAGAGGGATCATCTTATAATGCTACCGTCGCGATCTAAGCAAAATAAGATGCATAAAAGGATAAACATCACATGCATGGATAATGCGATATGATATGGTCCTTCTTGCACTTGATCTCCATCTTGTGCATCATGGCATGATCTCCATCATTCCACCGGCATGGCACCAAGGTCTGTGGCACCTCCATCTTGATTTCCCATTACAACATATCACATGGATATGATATACATCACGCAGGACATAAAATAAGACAACCATATGGCTCCAGCCGGTATGTCAATAATTTACAAAAGATATCATCTCATACATAAAGTTTGTAACATTGACCATATGACATCACATGCCCTGCAAAAACAAGTTAGACGCCTCTAATTTATTTTTGCATATTTTACGTGGCTTTGGGCTTACGAGGATAGAACAGTTCATACCTACGTACAAGAACCACAACGTTGACAAAATATATTTTTAACAAC
This sequence comes from Alopecurus myosuroides, assembly GCA_028641055.1. Taxonomy (NCBI): domain Eukaryota; kingdom Viridiplantae; phylum Streptophyta; class Magnoliopsida; order Poales; family Poaceae; genus Alopecurus; species Alopecurus myosuroides. The sequence goes on along the minus strand of CM054061.1, from coordinate 154,621,660 downwards.
CCTTCGTAGATTAGATCTTAACTATAGTAGGAGAAACCGACACCCGCAAGCAACTTATGCAATACAAGTTGCATGTCAGTTGTGGAACAAGTCTCATGTACGTGGACATGTAAAGTTAGTCCGGGCCGCTTCATCCCACTATGCCACTAAGATCATAAAATACTCAAAGAGGCAAAACATGATCATCAACGCCCACATAATCTTATGTGTTCTACCCGTACAATTCATCTACGCATAGATCCGGCTCTGATACCACTGAAGGGTACGTTGCATAGAAAACAAAAAATTTCCTACGCGCGATAAACCCGAATGGCAAAGATCTAATATATGAGATGAAAGGCAACAGGGAGAAAGAGAGTCTTGAGATAACATACCCCACAAGACTCAAAGTGGTACAATATAAAATCTCGTTGTTGGCGTATTCGTACTCACGCCGATCCCGAGCAAGAAGAAGTGCACCGCAATCCGGCGGTGCCTCCGTAATCGGTCACACGTTCAGCTCGATGAAGACTTTCGTTCCCTCGATCCAGCGGGTAGCGGAAGTAGAGGATCCCCGTGGAACTCCAGCAACACGACGGCGTGGTGGTGGTGAATAATTCCACGGTCAGCGCTTCGCCAAGCCGGAGACCATGGAATGGAGCAGCGGGTGGAGGGAAAAGGGAGTGGGCAAGTGTGTGTGGAGAAGAGGGAGCTCTCACCCTCCTTTTATAGGGGAGGCGGAGGCAGCCCAAGGGGGGGTGCGGCCAGCCATGGGTGCCCCCACCCCTTCCTCTCTTCATGTGAGTGGAAGCCCCACTCACACCCACTCATACTCCCTTAATTTTCCACTTAGAAAATCCAATGGTTTTTCTTTAATAAATAAATAAAACATTTTTATTTCTTTATTTATATTTGTTAATTCCATTAACAAACATTTGCATGCAGCACCTCGAATCATTTGTTAATTCTATTAACAACCATTCGATGAAAAACCCCTTGAACTATTTCAATTTTCCCCCGAAACAATTTTTCGGAGCTGCCCAAAATATTCTTCAGTATTCCGTATCCTCTCTAATGCTTCATCGAACCTTAAGTGTGTCACCCTACGGTTCGCGAATAATATAGACAGGATCGAGACTCCTCTCCGATCAATAATCAACAGCGGGATCTGGAGATCCATGATGACTCCTATATATTCAACGATGACTCTCGTGATCGTGTGAACCTTTCAACGTCGTAACTATTTCCCTTTGTCTCGTGATATTTTACTTGCCCGAGATCTAATCATCGGTATCCACCATACCTTGTTTGATCTCGTTATCCGACAAGTACTCTTTTCTTGTCCCCGTGATATAACATCCTTGTGATCATACCACGTGCTTGCAAGCGTTGTCGATGTGATATCATCGAGATGGCCCTGAGTATATCTCTCCGTCATATTGGATGGACAAATCCCATTCTTGATCCATGAGCTTCAACTAACACTTTCCGAATACCTAATGCCACCTTTATAGTCACCCTGTTACGGTGTGACGTTTGATGTTATCAAAGCATTCTTTCGGTATTAGTGATTAACATGATCTCATGGTCTAAGGAACAATGTTAGTCCGAATGTAAGACATAACAACAAAACTAAATGACTTGATCGTATTGTTATACTTAGTTAGGGTCTAAGTTCATCATGTCATTCTCCTAATGACATGATCCCGTTATTAACAACATCCAATGTCTATGATCAGGAAACCTTGATCATCTATTAATCAACGAGCTAGTTAAAAGAGAGGCTTCACTTGGAACGTTGGTTTTTTTATTAATCACACATGTATCAACGTTTCCGGTTAATAAAATTCTAGCATGAGAAATAACCATCTATCATAAACAAGGAATAACATAATAAACACTTTATTATTGCCTCTCGGGCATATTCCCTTCACCAATATACTTAGCAAACACATTTCCCACCTTAACCTTACGAATGTAATACACATCATCAATTATGATAGGGTTAGATAAGTTACGAGTGCATGAAGAAAGAAAGATGGCCCTTTTCACGACATAAATAGCAACAACGACTCATTCCGCTCTTCTTAATTGATTTCTCAACTTGAGGAGCATTATCTTGAGTCTTCTTTGGAAGAGTCCTTTCTTAAAATTGAAGTTAAGATTTAAGTTGGTTATGGCCCATTCCCTCAACCTTGCACTTGAAGCAAACCATCTTGGCCAAATTCTTGACTTGTTCATGGCCCTTATTCTTGTCGATCTTGCACTTGTTCTTGTGACTAGAGATGAATCCAATTCCTCTCTTGTCATTGGGGGATTTTTGAACACTCAACATATTTTTAAGTGTGGACTTCCCTTTATAACACTTCTCCAAGTCTTTCTTCAAAGAAGTGACTTGGGCCTTCATATCTATGATTCCTTGTACATGGGTAGTATCAACACAAGAGCTAGAGGAAGTACATGCATAATTATTAGAGCAAAAAGGGATGTAAAGAAATTCATCACAAGATGTGAAATATTATGAGTGTATGAACTATTAGGACTAGCACAAGGCAATATAGAATTTAGAGTATATGTTGTTCCTTTGTCCACATGAGGATCGCAACATATTATAGTTTGCCAGAAGCAAAACCATTGTCGTTGAATGAATCAGACCGGGGCAACGTGTCCCCGGACACGCCATCGAACTCCAGAACTGACATCCCCGCACGACTACAACGTCGAAGGAAGAAACCAGAACTGCCAGCTTCCATCCACAAACCCAGCACAAGATGCACCATCTTCCAGCTATTAACTGCGCAGGCAGCCGTCTACGCGTACTCCCGGATGACAAATCCTCCCTGCTCCACTATGACGCCGGAGACAACGCCGCAGCAACGGGGACAGAACAGAAGGAGAGACACACCCGATGGGATCGCCGCCACCGCCTCGCCGATACCATCCATGAACCCTAACGCCACCGATCTGAAAGATCGGCGAACACACGATGCCATCAACTCCGAGACGCCGTCTTGAAGGACGCCGCCGGTGTGGGAGTGGAGTTGAGACAGATTTATTCGTCGAAGCGCCGCTCCCACCACCCCAACGACGCTCCACAACCTACAAAACCAAACCCTAACTACAAAACGGAGGAACGAGGTCCCCCCTCGCTCCTGCCGCCGGAGCGGCAATCGGAGAAAGAGGGGACCAACGCCGTGGCCGGTGGAGATCGGGGGTAGAAGGTCCTCCCCCTAGTCGCCAAACTTCTGAGGGCAGCTAGGTTAGGAAAAGAAGCCCTTACGCGCCGATGACGACACATCCTACACGATGGCATTCCAGTCAGCGCGTCAGACGCGCGTATATGTACGTTCGTCGGCAGATCGGCCTACTGCGCTGTTGCAGTTTCCACCGCGCGCCGCTAGTAAACAAAAGCTTTCGCGAGTATCGCACCATCTAGCATGTACACCTCATCACCGATTACCATCCCTAGAGTCGTTCTCTTGAAAGCTACCAAGGCAGTAAGAAACGCTCGGCGTCACACGAAATGACGGGCGATAGCGAATAGCGTTACAGACTCCAAACGATCTCGCATACGGTCGAGCCTCTCTCAATTTACTCGATGCAAGATTGCAAAGCACAGGATATCCAAACGATCAACGCCAGTGGGGAATCACGGTTTTGCTCTCACACGGAACCATTCTGCCAGAACTCAAAGGAGCATAGCCTGCCCTCGACCTGCCTGGTGCAGTGAGAGAAGCGCAGCCACACACACCGCGAACCCCCCGCCGCGGCCACCGCACAGCTGTCCCGCTGCCTCCCTCGCGCGCCCCTCGGCCTCGGCACGGCTCTCGGCCGACCCAAATCAGGTGCGCGCGAGTTCCTGCCTTCCCACGCCGGTGCCCCGCCATCCGGTCCGAGCGAGAGCCCTATCCGGCGCGAGTCCACCTCACCCGAGACGGCCCAGACCCCATCGGTTCGGTCCTCGTTCTTATATCACTCCAACGCTTCCCACTCCGGCTATAATCCACCCGCTCTTATCTCCTCTTCCCCTCCCTCCCTTCCCCGCACCACCCCCGCCATGGCCACAGCCGCGGCCTGCGCCTCCTCCCTCCTCGCGCCGCCTTCCTCCGCGCCATGCGCCGGGCCGGCCACGTCCAGCGCGCTCTTCCCCACCTCCATCCCGTCCCTGCGCGCGTACCCGCGCCTCCTCCTCGCCTTCCGCCGCCCCGCCGCGGCCGCCACCGCGGACCCGCAGGGCGCCGCCGTGCTCGACGAAGAGGAGGAGTACCAGGCGCCCGTCCAGTTCGATGACATCAACGAGGATTACGAGGACGGGTACGGCGGGCGCGGCCCCGCCTTCACGCCCCCGACCCGCCCGCGCACCGGCAAGGCCGCCCTCCCGCTCAAGCGCGACCGCGTATGCCACCACAAATCCTCCGCGCCTTTTCTCCTTTTCACCGTACGCGCGCGCGCAGCTATGGATGCCTAGGCTGACGCTAGTGTCGTTGTGCAGACGAGGTCCAAGAGGTACCTGGAGATACAGAAGCTGAGGGAGAGCAAGAAGGAGTACGACGTGCCCGCGGCCCTCTCGCTCATGAAGCAGGTTGCCAACACCCGCTTCGTCGAGTCAGCCGAGGCGCATTTCCGGATGAACCTCGACCCCAAGTACAATGACCAGCAGCTCCGCGCCACGGTACCATTTCCTCCATCTTATCGCTCTCTGCTCGCTTGCTTGCTTGCTTGCTTGCTCTCTCTTCCGTTGTTTCATTTCGATTTCTGTAATCCTGAGCGCAGGTCAATTTGCCCAAGGGGACAGGACAGACCGTCAAAATTGCAGTTCTCACCCAAGGTGAGTGCCCGCCATGGCTCGCCCGTTACTGTGGAGTCCATGCATATTGCACTCTATGAACTAGCTAGCATCTGTGGAGTTAAGGACAAGGCTTATCAGATTGTATCAACTGTATTGTTCAGTATGTTATTTCTTCCTAAAGCACCAATCGATGTTTCATTGAAAAATGTGGTGGATATGATAGAAACGAGTGTGCCAAAGCCCAACCCTGTGGGTGTTAGTTTCAACTTTCAAGTAGTGACAACTTGCATTCCACTTAGGCTTCTTCATCTGCAGTTCTTGTCTGATTCAATGGATGACTATTATGCTTACAGTTAACATACTCTTTTGGAGGATAAAAGAAAAAACTCGGAGTTGAAATATTATCAGGAGTAACGCAATTCAGATTGGGTAGGCGATAACTTGTCTTAGGAGGGACCTTACCAGAAGCTCTTGATCAGTACAATATGTTCATGATGTTCATGTTTCTACTTCTGTTTCACATGCATAAGGTGTCAGTTGGGCATTATTGTTCCAATTGTCCATGGTGCATTGATTTGTTGAGTAGTCGAAACTTCTGTTCTTCTATTACTTTGGTATTCTTACCTTAGTATGCTTGGTAAGTTGTCTGCCCATCTATATTACTGATATTCTGATGTCCTTGCAGGTGAGAAGATAGATGAAGCGAGAGCAGCAGGAGCTGATATTGTTGGCTCAGATGACTTGATTGAACAAATAAAAGGAGGGTTCATGGAGTTTGACAAATTGATTGCATCCCCTGATATGATGCCTAAGGTATGGCGGTGAAACTAGCTTTACTTGGGTCATCTTTGAAGTATTTCTTAGCTTCCTTATCCTCACGCAAATGTTGCTGGGCATATTTAGCTAAGCAACCCGGTGAACACTTCAGCTTATGCATTGCACCGATACAAAAACTTTAGATAATGGTTTTTACTAGGGTTGGAAGCTTCTTCTGCAACTGCAATGAGCTTGTGCCTAATTATTTTCTGGTTCGTTTAGCGTGAATGTTGGCTTATATTTTCTTGGGTGTATTAGGCCGGTTGGCGAGTTATAATATTTAAATTTTACAGCTCATACTGTTAGTAGGTGTATTTTCGGGTTTGGAGTATATTGATTACTTAATTAGCATTGACGCAATGAACTTGTATTCTTGAAAGAGGTAAGTAATAATAGATAATACATTTTTCCATTTTCACCCAAGCAGATAATTCTTGTGTTTAAGGGTTGTCTGATACAGTTCTCAGGCCTTCTTTTAATGTGATTTATTTTCAGGCTTGTGATAATCAGCGAAAATCAATTATTTACTACCATTTGCAGTATTACGTATTTTCCTACCTGTTTTATATCCTCTTGCGAAATATAAACAGGCAAAAGATAGAAAAGAAATAACATGCTAACAACAACATTAAAGAAACAGGCAACAGATAGAAAACAGGAAAAAGAAAATCAAAATCAGTTAACAAAAAACACGCGCCAGGTAGGGGTCGAACCTACGACCTTCCGCTTAGGAAACGGACGCTCTATCCACTGAGCTACAGGCGCCATGATGTACAAATTTGTACATCATGCTTATTGGTACTAGCATTTCCAGGAATTATGAAGTAAAAAGCTCAACAAGTTTCTTCCTCCTGTATGTTCTTTTGTTATGGCTGTATTGGACTACTTTCTTCTTGAAAGGGTCACGCTCCTATAATTTTACATTCACATGTACAGTTTTGTCACATCAGTTTGAGACGGAATATTGGACTTGCTTCTTATTCTACCATTAGATCTTGTGTTGATGTTAACAGAATCAAAGCATGGTTCATTCGCATAAGATTAGTCATTTACAACACTGAAGAAAAGTTGTTGCAAATGGACCCCAGTGATCCCCTTTTTTAAAAAAATCGAAAATCGCACTTTTTGTTCCAAAAAATTCTGACAAAAAGTACATGGATACATATACATATTTTCTAAATACACACCAAATTTCGTTGAATGATACATTGTATTTATGCTTTACAAAAAGACAATTTGGGACAAAATAGGGGATTTTTTACTACTTTATACAGCCACAATTTTTTTATTCTTCTGTAGCCTGAAATAAAACATTTTTTCTACCAAAACTCTGCATAAATGTATGTACCATGTATATGTATTCACGTTCAAAAAATTGGATTTTTTTGAAACTCAGAAGTACTAATTTCAAAAAGAAAATTCAAAATTGGGATCACTGGTGCCCAGGTGCACCAAATACGCACTCGTTACAACACACTTTTGGATACAAGAATTCAGGCACTTCATTTTGTTAAGCGTAGCGCTCTGGTAAAGTTACGGGCTCTGGAGAGCTGCATTTATTTGTTAGAACTTACAGTGTGCTCCTTCTTCAGTTGATTGTTGATCTCAGATTCTCAGCTATTCATTTACTTTTCAGGTTGCCAGCTTGGGTAAGATTCTTGGACCAAGAGGATTGATGCCTAACCCCAAAGCTGGTACTGTTTCTCCAAACATTACTCAGGTACTGTACAGACTTTATTTTGTTCCCCATAAATATTGCTTGTGTATCCTCAGTCATGTATATGTAGCTTGGGTTTGGCATTGCGATAGCCATAGCGTGTATAAAATAGGTGCAGGTCATCCACCTTACTTCAGTACTCATATATTCATATCTTGCTTCCTTGGCTCATTGCCTGTATTTCCATAGCTGAAGGGCTTGCACATTGTGATAGCCTATATGTACCCTGCAACTTCAATGCATAGTTTAGTTGTGCTAGGGAAAGTCCAGGAAGTGGGGAAGTTGATATGAGATGTAGAGAGGGAAATAGATGTTGATGTGGATTTCGAGGGCTGTCAGTTCGTAGGAGTGAGCTGGTCATAATGTTAAATCCAGAGGCTGTCTTTGTGCTATCCTATTTGCAGTTGGTTTTAAAGTGCGGTGGTAGCCTGCTTGCAAGCTTTCCTATGCAAATATAAGTCATTCTAGAATCCGTGCCGGTACAGAAAATAGATTTGACTATCAATATACTCCGTACAAAGAAGTACGTAAATCGGTCACATGAATCTGGTCTCACTAGATTCATCATTACATATATTTCCGTACTGTGTACTTATGAGTTGTAAGCAGCATTGTATGGTATAATTTACCTGTTCAAGTGGATACCTTGAAGGCCGTTTTAGTATTGAGAACGACCTAATAATCGAGAGTATTATTTAAACTGTATATGCTGTACCAGCATAGAAGTGAGCCAGTCAACCTCAATCTTGTAGCAATTGAACTTTCAACGAAGAATGATGAGGTTGATTATTCTAATTGTGCAAATTATTCCAGGCTATTGATGAGTTCAAGAAAGGTAAAGTTGAATTCAGAGTTGACAAGACAGGAATTGCTCACATTCCTTTCGGCAAGGTTAACTTCCCTGAAGAAGACCTTATTGCAAACTTCATGGCTGTTGTTGTAAGATGTCTGCTCCTATAAACATCTTTTTTGATGGCACAGAGAGTTTATATTTACTTACCTTTTGTTGTCTCTTCCCAGCGCTCTATTGAGAGGAACAAGCCATCTGGTGCAAAGGGGATATACTGGAAAACAGCATATGTATGCTCATCAATGGGACCTTCAATCAAGCTAAACATAAAAGAAATGCTCGACTATGGCGCAGATTCATCTAACTAGTTGTTGCCACGAGCACCGGCATTTGCTACCAACTTCACAGACTTGACCATTCATCCCTTGTGATAAAAACACTGAGAAACACGGTTGTGGGGCAGACTGGGAGGTGCTTAGGTACAGTTTTATAGTTTCACGGGCATCCAACATCAGCAGTTACAGTACCCTGATCAACAAACGGGCGGTGCTGTTGGTCGGTTGTATTTATGAGCGAATTATGCATGCACTTATAGTTTTCTTTGTCTCGGAGGTGTTTGTGGTAATGTTCATTATTTTGTCAATAGTCACCTTGAGCTGAAGCCGATGTTAATGATTCCATCTGCCATTCTTCTTAAGTCCTTGTGGTTCGTGAATTATATTTTCTTATGAATGATTGTAGGGATACAACTTGAGCATAAAAACAGTTAAAATAAGTTGTCTTCGCCATGTGAATTTTATTTTGGTAGCAGAATCAGGATCACTCTTTGTCTGTTGTGTGCTGCGCTATGTTTGTCCTCCAGCAAACTGAACGACATCATGTACTGGGACTGGAGGAAAATGCATCCGAATGTTTCTAAGTGACCAAGTGGTAAGATGCTTCTTATGGGGTTATTTAGTCTGTTAGTGAGTAGTCTACAACTACGAACGAACGAGGGCCTCTTTTCAAAAGATCGTTGTAAGTTTTTTGGACGATAGAATTCTTAGGTAGGGGTTAAAAACTTAAATGCACAGAATATTTGTCTTCTTCTTAAAATCTGTTTCAAATTTTTGCATTCACCGGACATCCCGTGGAAACATTGGATCACCACCCACTCTCCTCTAGCCACTGCCTCCACCAATAAATCCTTCTTACAAAAAAAAAAATCTACAAATACATGCCTCTTCTATCACTCGCCACCTCTTGCGCTCTTGGCAACGGCTGCTCCATCCTCTTCTGGCAGGACCGTTGGCTTCTACCAGAGCCTTTGCAGGACGTGTTTCCTGCACTTTATTCCCACCACCTAAAACAGCATGACCGCGTTGTGGATATTTTGCAGTTTGGAATCCAGCATGACCTCCGTTATCTTCCAGCCAACTCGTTACTCTCTCCTCTTTGTTGCATGGAATTTCGCTCTCGGACTCTCCAGACAGACGCACGCAGGGATGCACACTGCCACCCATACATGCAACCTCACCAATAGACTCTGGGCGTCCCGTGTGCCCGGAAAGGTGAAGATGTTCGCATGGCTCCTTGGCATGGTCAGGCTTAATACCAGGGCCAACCTTCGATACAAGAACATCCTCGACCACCCCACCTGCCCTCGATGCGACGCAGATGTGGAAGACGCACAACATCTCTTCTTCGATTGCAAACATGCAGATCGTGTTTGGGCCAGGATTGGCATCCTCAGACCGTATCTCAGCTGGACCGCTGTCTGGGATGCGCCCATGCCCCCCGGTACTACCAATATGGTGTGGGACTCTGTCCTTCTCATTATCCTCTGGAAAATTTGGGATGCTAGGAATGCGAGGATTTTCAGACACATTGACTGTCCCGTACATGTAACCATCTTCTTCTTTAGCTGTAAGCTCCGTAGGCTGCGAGCCTTCTCAGCCCTCCTGCGGTCTTTCCTGTCTCTGAGTGTGGCCCTTCCCGCTTGTCGTTGTCGTCGTGCATGCGGGGCCGTTCTCTCTCTCTCTGCGGCGTCACGCGCGGGCTGTGGCTACGTGGAGGGTTCCTGGGTGCCCGGGGAGGTGGGCAGCGTTTCAGCAGAGTGCGTTTGGGTGGGCCTTTGTATGTGGGGCCGGTGTGGGCGGGCAGGGATATCTTTCCGGGTCTCTCCGTCTGGCCGGTCAGAGCAGCCACAGCGCGGCGCTAATCTGCCGACGCCAGGGTGAAAATCCCAGCCCATCAGCAGTTACACTAACAAATCCTGGGCGCCGGACGCATAAACTTTCGCCGGACGCTTAGCTCTTTTTTGCTCGCGCATGAAAAACGGATCCATCTGGACGGCTCAGAGCCACTGCATGCAAGAAGTTTGTTTGCATGCACAACAATATAGCGCCTGATTTAGCGCTCAGCGTTGCAGAACATAGCGCTAAGCACGTAATAAGATTTAGCAGTATTTATTTTTTCCATTTAAGCGTCAGCTTAAGCGTTCCCCGCTGTGGATGCTCTCAGAGAGCCATTTGGATCCGCCCTTTTCGTCCTTGGGTCCGGCGGTGGTTCGCCGGAGTTGCGTTCATGCTCTCTCTCCCTGCTCGGTTTTCCGGTGTGGATTCGCCGCCCGCTGCTGTTGCCTTCTCTCTCGGCGGGCCTTCTCTTGCTGGTGGAGCGGCGGGGAGGGAAGGATTTGCGGCTCGTGGGGTGTTGCTCGCGCCGCCCTGCTGCTTGTGCGATTGAAGGTTTGTTCTCTTTCTCCTCATTTCAGGCATGCTGCTGTCGTTTCGTGTACCCGCGGTTGTCTGGGCTTCCTTTATTTAGCTTCGCTTTGCAACGCTATTTTGTTCATGCCCAGGGGCTGCCTCCGTTGATTTAGCTACCCTTGGGTTTCGTTTCGAAGCGCTCACGGAGCGCTGACGATGGAGCCGGTCCTTCGCCGGGGGTGGGAAGGCAATGTGCTGGTACGTTCTTGCTGGAGCTGGCTCCTCTGTTCTGCTGTTGCGGTGCTCTGATTTAGGCGTCCTGTTTGTAGTGGCTTCGGGCAGTGCTTAACGGCGGCGTGTGGCGCTGCGCCTGTCGGCGTCTTCGGTGCGAGTTCCTGCTTTTTTTCCTGTTCCGGGGGCGGCGCTCCTCTGTTTCCGTTCTGGCCGCAGTTCCCTGGCGCTCTTCCTGCTGCGCGCCGGCGTCCTGGTATGCCGCCTTCCTTTCCGTTTCTTGGATTCCCTCTTGCCGCGTCGCTGCTATTTGATCATTTGTCCTCTGTTGTAGATGACTGTTTTTCCCTCGATTGGGTGCTGCTATGTCGCGCGAGAATCGTCGGAGGCGTCGTCTTCGTAGGAGGCTTCATCTTTTCGGTGTTGTTTCTGAGTGTCTTTGGCCTTTTTTTTTGGGATTCCTATATGTGCCGCTGCCTGTTTGTTGATCGATTTTTTTGTGCGTTTTGTTTTAGGTGTTCGTCCTCCGCTTTTGGTCGATGGACGTCCTGGTAGGATGACTCGGGCTTATGTTTCCTATTTGAAAGGTGTGTTTGTGCTTTGCTTGCTCTCGCTCTAATTCTGGCTCCTTTTGCTGGGCGTTTGGTTTTTCTTTCATCTGCGCTCTGTTTCTTTCTGCGCAGCTTCTTTCAGAGACAGAGTGTACCTTGGCGGTCCTGAGTATACCTGCACTCATTGCGGAGCTTTCTTTTGGTACGACGAGCGCGTTATTGGTCCGAGTGCTATAACTTTGAGGAGAATGTGTTATATGCAGTGCTGCAAGGGTGGCAGGGTTCATCTGGATCCGTATAAGCAGTGGCCGGCTCCTCTTGATTGTTTGATGAGGTTTGGTGGAGGCGGCCAGTCCAGCGGATTTATGTGGTTGATTAGGTCCTATAACAGCATGTTGCATTTTCTTCGATGGGGGTTCATGTCGATGACAGTGTCAATCTGGGACGGGGCCCTTATGTTTTTTTGGATTAATGGGCTTCCTTGTCATCGCATTGGCTCCCTGGTGCCTCCGCCTTTTAAGATGCCAAAGTTTGCTCACCTTTATGTTTTTGATACCGTGAATGAGCTTGAGAATCGGATGGCTGTGCTTGACGACGGGGATGCTGAGGGTGGTGTGGATCGGGGGATTGTTGCCTCTCTTATGGCAATGCTCAACGAATGTAATGCTTTGGTCTTTGGTGAAGCAGTTTAGGATGATCCGAGTTTCTAGGGAACGTGTTGAGATGTCTTATGCTCCTTTTAGCATTCGGATTGTCGGCTCTAAGTCAGACGATCTGAGGGTATATATCCCTCCGTCTGCACCTGAGTTAGCGGCTTTGATAGTGGGTGATCTTGATTCCGATAGTTGTAAGTTTGACATTATTGTCGAGCCGGCTGATGGGCCGCTGAAGCGGATTTCTCCTTTGCATCCTGCTCTCATGTCTCTACAGTATCCTTTGCTTTTTCCGTATGGTGATAAGGGTTTTTATGTGGGTATGAAGTATGTTGGCCCTTATGCTGTTTTAGCTGGGGGCAGGTCTCAGGTTAGCATGTTGGAGTACTATGCATACCGTTGTCATTATAGGAGTGGGCAGGTGAACCCAATCCTGTGCTGCGGGCGCTTTCTCAGCAGGTGGTGGTTGATGCTTATGCCTGTGTTGAGGCGAATAGGCTCGCTTTCATTATCGATAATCAAGACAAGTTGCGGAGCGAGACATATCAAGGTATAGCTAACGCCGTGGGGCAGGGGTCGGTCACTGGGAGGAGTGTTGGTGTTAGGGTTTTCTGGCCTTCTGGTTTTGTTGGGTCTCGGCGCTACATGGTGCAGAACTATCAGGATGCTATGGCAATCTGTCGGTCCTATGGTGCTCCTGATTTGTTTGTCACTTTTACCTGCAACCCAAAATGGGACATAATCGCAGACTCTCTTAGGTTCGAGCCCGGCCAGAGACCTGCTGATAGGCCTGATATCGTTTCGCGTGTCTTCAAGATGAAGCTTGATCAGCTTTATGCTGATGTGAAGGATGGAACGACGTTTGGCCCGACCTGTGCAGGTGCTTTTTTTTCTCTTTTCGATGTGTCTTTCTTCCTGTGTGTGTGCTGACTGTTTACTGCTTCGTTCTACAGCTCTGTACACTACTGAGTTCCAGAAAAGGGGCTTGCCTCATGCTCATATGCTGGTGTGGCTTGATCAGCGGCGATCGCAGGAGGATGAGATCCCGAGAGAAGCTTCGTCACAGTTTATTGATAGCATTGTGTCGGTCGAGGTGGCTGATGTGCTGCTGGATCCGTTGGCTTATATTTTGGTTGACGAGTTCATGGTGCATGGCCCCTGTGTCGGATGAATGAAAGATGCTTGTGCATGAAGGACGGTGTGTGCTCGAAGAGGTACCCAAAGTCTTTCTATGACGAGACTTCGGTTGACTAGTCAGGCTATCTGATGTATAGAAGGCGGGCTGACGGACGTGTTTTTGTTAAGGATGGCCATGCTATGGATAATAGGTGGGTCGTTCCGCATAATGTTGGGCTGCTAAAGAGGTACCAGGCTCATATGGACGTGGAATGGTACAATAAGACCAATCTGGTTAAGTACTTATTTAAGTACATCACAAAGGGGCCTCATCGTGCTAATATTGCTGTTAGTCATGTTCGGGCACCTCAGCCAGATCAACAGACCGAATAGGGGGTCGATGAGGTGGCCGAGTATAAGAGCTGTCGTTATCTTTCGGCGTGCGAGTCTTTTTGGAGGTTGTACTCTTTTGATATTCATGTTGGGTCTCCTTCTGTGGAATGCTTGGAGATCCATCTGCCTGGGATGAACAGAGTCACCTATTCGGAGGACACCGATCTGGGAGATATTGTTGAGAATGATAACTACAGGAAGAGCACACATACAGAATGGTTTTCCATGAACTGCCTTCATCCTGAGTGCAGGCAGCTGACTTACTGTCAGTTTTTTGAGAAATACACGTGGTATCCAGGCAGCTAGTGTTGGGTCGAGAGAACTCGAGGCTACATGCTAGGAAGGGTTCGCCATGTTGATCCATCAACTGGAGAGCTGTTCTACCTGAGGATGCTTTTGACGTCGGCCCGGGGTGCACAGAGCTTTGAACATCTTAGGTCTCATGCCGGTGTCGTCCATGCGACCAATCGTGAAGCCTGCTTGGCTAAAGGATTGCTTGGTGATGATGCCGAGTGGGCAAGGGTGTTTGACGAGACAGTTGTTTGGGCGACTACGCCCCAGCTCAGGAACCTCTTTGTCACTGTTCTCATGCACTGTCAGGTGGGGGATGCAGGCAGGCTTTTTTATAGGTACTGGAAGTACTTTGTTGATGATATCGTCTATATTCGGAGGCAAGCCCTAAGGAATCAGCAGTATGTTATGCCAGAAAGCTTGAAGAAAAATTTCCTTCTTAAGGAGCTTGCCCGCTTGTTTGCGAGCAATGGCGGTTCTCTTTCTGCTTACAATCTGCCCGATGCTGTTTCAGCCGGGGATGTGTCTGAAGGTAATAGGCTGATTTTTGAGGAAACATGCTACGACTGCCAGGAGCTCGCTCTGGAGTGGCAGTCGCTGCATAGCCGGTTAAATGAAGGCCAGCTTGGGGTGTATAATGAAGTCCTGCAGGTTGTTGAGCGCGTGAAGCATGAAGTTCTGTTTGTGTCTGGCCATGGTGGTACTGGGAAGACCTTTCTATGGAGACAATGCTCTGTTTTCATGAATACATGGTTATTTGAGTTAAGAAATTTGTTCTCCAGTTTATCAGTGAGGGCCTATCTCTTTGTACATTTTACATGTCTTCTTTACCATAAGGCTTCTTGAACCTACGGATGTGCGCTGATCCATGCCCTTTTGTACGATCATGCCCATGCTCAGTTGCTCATTGCAGTGCGTACTCCTTTTAGAGGTCGGATGGAAGTACTTAATCTAAACCATAGGATCATCACCTTGGTAATAACTTCCCTCCATCTCTTGCTATGTTTGTGCAATTCTCTCTCCTTCCTCTGATATGTGTGGAGTAGATCAGGCCTAGATCCATAATTTTGTAGAAAAGAACCCATGTCTGTTTGTTGGTTTACACGTGCACCGGGTGGCACTCAGTCAGGACCCTAAGTTCACTAGATTCATGGATGTATTCCCACTTCTGTTTTGGATTTGATCTTGAGCTATATTTCCTTTGGTGAAAAATGTTTAGTTTGGCGTACAGTCCTGGAAAAGAATCTTATACGACCCAGCTCTCAACGACCCACCCGTGGACCAAATCAGCCACCGTACACGTCTCAACCATCCAGCTTTCAAGTAGTTCGGCATCAGGATTTGATTAGCAGTTAACATGTGATTTGCCACGTGTCTGATGCGGGATGAGGTCCACCGATGGGTCGCACAAGATTAGGTCGTATAGGATTTATTTCCCATGTCTGAGACTAGGTATCAGCCTAAGGATTCTCCTATATTCTGCAGTTTGGCTGGGTGTTCATATCCGTTGACGTGAGTGTGAGCAGACTTTCTTGAGCTGTTCGATGAGATTGTGGCAGAAATGACTGGTTATTTTTTTGTTGTCGAATATATTTTGTTCTAGAATACATTTGTCCGAATGAATGATGTTTAGAAAAAAAATGAGCTTTCCATGATTTCTAAATTTTATACTGCAAGAATAGATACCAACTACCATGTTGCACTATTGTCATTTTAGCTACCAGGGTTTGATCCCCCTCTTCCTAATTTTTCAATTGCAAAAAACCGTAGTATAGTTGCGGCAACGTTTAACTAAGCAGTTAAGTATATGGCTTACGAGGTAAAGATCACTGGAATGGTGGATGTTGATAGCTAAGTATTGCCGCATGGTCACGCATATATACAATTTTTCAAGCAGAAATGGTGTTTTTTTTTTTTTTTTTTAGTCCTGATCGTTTCAAATTGCAAGAATATTTTTTACTACCTTTCCAATCTAATTTGAATTTTTCATATGTCCATTTTTAAATCCTTACCGTTTCAGTCTATAAGGATACATTTACTAGCCATATCCCGTGTGTGCTTTATTCCCTGATGCCCACCTTCAAATCTGCAGCAGCTTTCTAGAATGATACCTAGATGTTGTGTTCATCTACTTAAAAAAGAATACCTAGATGTTGTGTATTTTTTAAAATTAAAATTTGTATATAATATGATGGAAATCCCAATTTTGTTAAGAAGGTTGTACACAGGCTCAAGATGAGATAAATGATGAAAAATCTTTGGTAGCTGCTGATATTGGCATAGCCCTGCAAACTAGCTCAAAAGAGAACACTCCCTCTGATGTTTTTTCAGCTGATCTTTTAGGGAACAATTTTTCTCAGATTTTGGTTACTTTGATTACTTATGATGGTAGTTTAAGCTACATCTGCATTGATAGTTGATGCCGACCTCTTGCACCCTTATCAATGTTAAAGCAAATATGGAAAACGTTCAGCAGAATTTGGTCTGGGCAATGCCATATAACATAGTATAATATCAACTAATCCCCCTGTTTCACAATATAGGCCTTTTTAACAAGCTAAACTACTGTACAGAGGGAGTAATATCGGTGTTCATCTTGCAAAAATGTCGGAGTGTGAGTGTCAGCTTTCATCCCAAATATACTGGGATATATGTGTAATGTTTCTGAGAGAAGATTGATATATGTGCGAGTTATGGGTGAAAGCAATTGCAATTCTACATTTCTACCATGCCGGCAACGCTGTGTCATGGAGGAATGTAGGCGGTGCGGCAAAGCGCGCTTGCAATCGGTGGCCTTGTGTTCGTGGTGGGGTGCTGGCTGTGTAGGTCCACTGCTACTAAATGCAATCCAGTGCATGGCCCTCCTCTGTGGCTCTGTGTGCAATCGGTGGCCTTGTGTTCGTGGTGGGGTGCTGTTGTCGTGGCCTCGTGGTGGAGGGCGTGGAATTGACGCTTAGGTGGACAAGCCTGCTTCTCCATTTGATGAGCCTCGCCATTGCCTTTCCTAGATGTGCACATCCGCCTATAAGATATGATGTCTGCTGGCGCACGTCGTCGCTCGGGGAATTGCCGGAGGTCCATCAACAGTTGCTTGTCCGCGAGGAAACGGAAGCAGCAGGTGGACGACAACCGATTGTCACCTCAGGTAGCCCTGTTGTTGCTCAAGATCTGGGGTTGTGTCTGTCTGTCCAAGATAGTGGTTTGAGTTCGCACTTGCCGCTACTACTCCGCTGCACAACCTGACATTGCAAAACCGTGTGCTTTCCAAGTCATAACAAGATTGAAGACAGAGGTTGTTAAATTTGTATTTTCTTTCAAGTTGGTTAGTTGATTTTCTTCAATGGAGTAACGAAATATGTTCGTACACGGTCATTAATGGAAGAGTTAATGGTTTATTTAAAAGGGAACTTCCAAAACTTGAAAATGATATTTCTTTGTTTGTCCACAAGGTGGGGAATGAAGATATGTTGGAGATTTTTTTTTCTATTCACATTTTTGTTTGTTAACTTCTGGCTCGATATCAGGAATATCAAGGTACAAGAGTATGTGATGTTTTAGGATATAGAATGTGAAAATTGTGATTTTACGATAATTTCTTTGTTATATGAGTGTTTTCAAATAAGATATGAATGCGAGAAATCTTTTGTTAGAGAATACATTGATCTGTGCCCAAGTTTATATGAAGCCATTTATGTACCCAAGTTTCTAGGAAGATTCTTGCTTTAGGCTCTAAGGTGTACAAATCTATAGCAAAATATTTGTTTCTTGTGTTGCTTGGCCGTGATTAACTTCTAATTTACAGTTTTTATATGTGATCCAGCATTACACTATTTATTTTTAATGCCCGCTACATTTATATCCTACTCAGGATTCGACGGAGGTTATCAGGGCATGCTACTGATACATGTGTGAGGCCTATTATTTCCCAGAATAACATGTATTTTCTTATTCAGTTCTTCATCTGGTATTCAGATAAGTGTATTTTCTTCTACCAGGTCAACATCTCTGCTACAAGATCATGACATACATGGAGGTGCAAGATTGTATCTGATTAGCTATGTTGTTCCGTTGGTCATCTGAAACTAAAGAAAGAATTAGAAATACTGTATGTCCCTAGCTATGAAAAATATAGAATATGGTATTGTTTTACAGCTTGGGTCATGCTCATTAGACATTAGAAGCCTCGCGATATCTATCAAGAGCAGAGTTTTGTTTCCTGTCAGATATATGCAGAACCTATCAATAGTTCATGAATTTATCCCTGCAGCACACTGTAAACAGATTTAGACCATAGTTAACTTCCCCATGCAAAGTCCAGTCTCTCCATTTTTTTGTTTAGTGCAAATGACACTCTGGGTAGCACTCCGGCTTGTGTATATGACATACTGGACTCAAATCATCAATTACCGCCAAATGCGCAGTTGCCAGTATGCTAAACTCTTAAATTCCTGGAAGAACACGAGTTTACCGCACTGGCCACGCCATGCAGTCGGCGCGGCGAAGCACGCTATTCGTCTAGTACAGAACATTATCCAGGACCTCGCTACTTGGTCACATCGCTTCCGTTCGACATCTCAACGAGAGGCCGCCGACCTGTGGCGGAATTACCTCTCCCTCTGTAACTCACAATCCTCTGTTGGGGATCCTCCCCCCCCCCCCCCCCCGATGACAGCCTCAAAAAGAAAATTCTTAGGTATTCTTTGCTATGATGTATGTTTATTGTGTAGGATTGTATTATCTTCAAACGCCAAGTTCCTATGGAGTCTTCAAGTGTTTAAATAATGCTAACTTCTGTTTTGGTCCCTCAGCTATTACCCGAGATAAGAAGTGAGTCTAGTCATCTAGCAACTCAGGCTCGAGTCCTTGTAAAACCCAAATTTGGTCCTCGATGTTTCAAAACAATTTTTTTTATCCAGAGCCTCCCCTACATTTGACCCCGCAACTAATTTTTTCCCTACACTCCAAAATACTTAACCGCCACCATTAAAATGCAAATTTGGCATTCCTTTAAAAAAGAACTATCATCTGAGATATGATTGGATCCCTCTACTATTTTGGTACCTAGACCCCAAACAAGACAAGTTTGACCCTTAACCAATGGTATACCACAACTCTGGATAACATGGTTGTGGACCTTGTGGTTATGCATAAGTGTTAGTAATAAAATAAAATATGATGAATTATTAAAATTCCGTAGTTATGCGATAGGAAGAAGGCAAAATATTTTTTTTTTAATAAAATACGAGATTTAAGGGAATAGGGGATTATAAATGTATCAAGGAGATATGAATAATATAAGTATTATACTCTCTCCAATCCATGAAAGGTGTCAGAACTTTAGTTCAATTTCGATCAAAATTAAACTAAAGCCCCGACACTTTTTATGGACCGGAGGGAGTGCAATTTTTAAAACATATGTGAATGTAAAATGGGAAAAAAGCATACATATTTTTTAGAAATATTTAATTTACATTTATGAAGACTTTGTCAAAATGACTAAATATTGTTAAAGATGATTAATAGTCTACAAGGTCCCCAAGGGAGAAAAGGAGTTACGTGTTGTTGTATGGTAGGTGTCCAAGCTACCTTTGAGTGAGAACGTGATGGTAAAAGTGTAAGAATGGTCTACATGTCTGTTATGGAGTAGGGATGAATGTATTCATGGTACATGCTAATATTTCTTGGACGTTCATATTTTCTTGAATTTCATGATTTACTAGAATACTTCTTCCTTTTATTTTCTTAGAGATTTCAATTTTTCAATTATTCTTAGGTCTTGTAGTCGATTTCTACACATTTAAGTTTTGATTAAGGTCTATTGCTACTTGTTTCCCTTATTATTATTTTTATATGTTTTATTTTTCTTCAGTTTCCCTCATTTGACTTATTGTGTCTAGTCTACGAAAAGGTGTTGTTTTGGATATTAGCACGATTTTAAAAATACAACTTTGACCATCAATTTCTACAATGATACCCATAAAATCCATGAGATAATGTTTTGAGATAATTGTCACACATGATTTTTAATTGTCCAATATGAACATTTGTAAAGATATTAATACATGGGTTGTATTCATTCCTGCAGTCTGACTACCTACTCTGGCCCATATGCCCATTAACCCTAGTGACCCAAGAGTGTACATAGATATATCATCTCATACGATAGTTCGTGAGTGATGATGACACCAAGATGTGCAAAATTCATATGTACCTGGATGTGTCAGATCCGTTGACAAAGCCTATTCGCTTGGAAAGCACGAGCAACACCGGAATGCCATAGGTGGTAGTCTGCTAAATGTAAACTAGATTATTGACTCTAGTGCAAGTGGGAGACCGATGGAAATATACCCTAGAGGCAAAAATACAAGTAATATTATTCATATTTTTGTTTCATGATTAAGTTTATGTTATGTGCTATAATTGTGTTAGTCCTGGATAGTGCGTATTAGGACAAAAACCCTAATACATGTGTGGAATATAAACACCATTGATATCCCCGTTCATGCCTCTATGACTGATTCATCTATTATTGATAGTCTTGGTTTCTTAATTTGCGGAAAAAGTGTTGTGGTGTTTCCAGTAATGCATGAGGTCAGATTTTTTTTTTGGGGGGGGGGGGGGGGAGGGAGGGACAACGATGATGGACGAGACACATTTGATATACCGATGAAACACATCTCCAATATTGTTACCGGTAGTTTCAGTATTACCGACACTATAATTGTTTGACCGTAAGACACATGTAGAACTAGTTACGATATGGATATAACGGGGACCTCCAAACGTTACACTGTAACATGGTAATTGTAAAGTGTAGGGTTACGATGCAGAAAAACAAAAAAATTCTAACAACGATAACCAATATGGCCAAGGTCTACTACTATGCATATATAAAGTAACAGATGGAATCAATATTCATACCCTTAGAGACCGAAACGCGGGGATTACGCTCTCACATAAGCGTTGTTGAGAAAGACGACGTAGCCGAACTCAAGATCGTGTAGTCATATCGGCGACAAGTTCCACAAACGATGGAGCCTCACAGATCTACACACGTACGGTGGTATTTTTTGTCAAATATGGCCCCTAAACGAAACTAATTTCAAATATGGCCCCTTCTCAAAACTATTTTCAAATCTGGCCACCGACGTCGGCTCCATAGAGGATGGAGCCAAACTTGTACAAGCCGGCTCCATAGAGCATGGAGCCAACCTCCCTAGAAAAAATTACGGGACCGAAACAGGATTCAGACGCAAAATATGATGGCGCCAAACTGCACAAGTTCGGCTTTATTCTCTTTGGGGCCGATCTCAAGAGGTTAGATTTAAAAACAGTTCTGAGAAGAGGCCAGATTTGAAACTAGTTTCGCTTAGGGTCAGATTTGGCAAAAAAAAACGTACGACATAGACAACGACTGCCGAAGGTCTAGTGAAAGAGCGGAAGTTGGAGATTTTGATTGAAGATCCGACGACACGACGATGTGTGTATGGTGGAGAAAAACCTCTACTCGTGCGTAGCTCCACTAGCGGAACCACGGTTGAGATGAGAGAGAGAAAATATGGGTCCCATTCAAGGCTGGCTGCCTTTAAAAGTTGAATAATATTATATTTAATTATCTTAGTTAATATTAAATACACATTCTTTAATTTATGTTATTCCAAACACCTTTCGCAGCCATCTGATCTAACTCGGATAAATTCCGGAATGTTTCTGGCTCTCTTCTCTACTTTCTTTTTTGTGCCAAATCAAACGTAAACGTCGTCTACCCTTAACTGTGTCACCCTATGGTTCGGGATCACTCTAGACATGTTCGAAACTCTTTCTGATCAATGACCAAAAACAGGATCTGGAAACCCATGATGGCCCCTGTGCGTTCCATGATTATCTTTGTCGCTTGAACCTTAAACATCGAGTCCCAACTCCTCTTTCCATGAGATACTTAGTCTGTCCGAGATATAATCTCTGGTATCTCCATACCTGATTCGATCTCCTTACTGACAAGCACATTTACTCGTTCCCGTGACATTACATCCTTGTGAGCTAGTCATTTGTTTGCAAGCTTAATTGATGCAATCTCGCTGGGTGAGCCCAGCATATATATATATCTGTCACTCGGATTGGAAAATCCCGCTCTCGATGCATACATGATGCAGGCCTTGACTGGAGGCTGACGTTGGTAAACCCAAAGAGTAAGGTTGTGAAGAGTGCATCGATAAGTTTTCCCTCACAAAAGATACCAAGGTTGAATCGACCAGTAGGAGGACAAGCAATCTACGAAGGTTGATGCAACTGAGGTGGCAGGACGCACTACCGGTTCAGCAGCAACGTGGAACCTACACAACACAATCAAATCACTTTGTCCCAACGTAGCAGTGATGTTGTCAATCTCACTGGTTTTTCTAAACACAAAGATATTAAACGTATGGCGTGGAAAATAGTAGGAATAATATGAGAGCAGTATGAAAACAGTATGAAAGCAGTAGGTGTTTTATCAGTATGAGGAAAATGGACCGGGGTCCACAGTTCACTAGTGGTGTCTCTCCATGAAAGATAAATAACATGTGTGGTGAACAAATTACAGCTGGGCAATTGACAGAAATGAAGGTTGCACCGTAGTGCATATGCGAGACATAAATATTACTATGTGATTCATGCGGGCATTACAACAAAATACATAGACCGTCGTCCAACTGCATCTATGTCTAATAATCCACCCTCCGAATATCATCCAAACAAACGTCGGGTATTAAGTTGCTAGCAACAGATTATCGCCATAAGCAAAGTGTGTAATGTAAACAATGTAAACTAGGTAAACACCGTTGTTTTCTCCCTAATGACAACAACACATCCTCCATCCGTCACGTTTCTGTCACTCGAGCATAGATGAAAAGGAGGCATGAACCCCATATCGAGCATAAATACTCCCTCTTGGAGTTACTAGAATCTACTTGGCCAGCGCATCTACTAATAACAAAGAGCATGCAAGATCATAAATAACATATGCATGAAGATAACATGATAGATTGATAATCAGAAGACAAAGCATTCAACATTCATCAGATCCAGCAAATACAACATGTAGCATTACATCAAGATGATCTTGATCATGTTAGGCGGCTCACAAGATCTAAACATGAGGTACAAAGTGGAGAGAACAACCATCTAGCTACTGCTATGGAACCGTAGTCCAGAGATGAACTACTCACAAATCACTTTGGAGGAGGGCATGGTGGTGTAGACCCCTCCGGTGATGAATTCCCCTCCCGGCAGGGTGCCGGGGAGAGCTCCAGAACCCTCCCGATCTCGGGATGATGATGACGGGGGCCTCAGGTGTTTTTCGGGACGAAGTGGAATATATCTAGGGTTTACGTCTCGGGGGGATTAAATAGACGAAAGGGAAAAGGCGGTGGAGGCCTGGGGTCCTTGATGACCCACAAGTATAGGGGGTGTATCGTAGTACTTTCGATAAATAAGAGTGTCGAACCCAACGAGGAGCAGAAGGTGTTGACAAGCAGGTTGGATAGATGATTCACTGTAAACACTAGCAAACGGGTTTTTGGTTGTTTTGGATATAGCAGGTAAATAAAGTGCGAGTAAATAAAGTGTAGTAAATAATATTGCAGCGAGTGGCCCAATCCTTTTGAGAGCAAAGGACAAGCCGGTTGTGTTACTTATGACTACCAAACGATCATGCTCAATTATAACTGTCTCTTTGCAAACATTGGTAACTCTCAAAGTGGTATTCAAACAGATAAAAGCATTTGCAGAAACAAAGAAGAATAAAGAACATGATTGAGTAAATCAACATATAGCTGGAAGAATAACAACAACTCAAATGCTTTCTTAGACATAAACAAATAGGTTTACCGACTCAACATAAATGTAAAAGATAGGACCTTCGCAGAGGGAAGCATTGATCACTCATGTGCTAGAGCTTTTATTTTGTAAAACAGAGGTATAAAATGGTTGACACTCCTCCCAACCTTTCTTACACAAACCATGGCTAACCGAATCCTCGGGTGCCTGCCAACAATCACAAACCGTGGGGGAGTGTCTAATTTTGAGAGGTGTATGTTTATGTCAACGAATGGCAAACAGAAAATACAGTACGTCACAAGCCAACTAGACTTCACAAGAGCGGCTCCCATAGAAGGATGCAACCGGTATAGAAGGTCATCCCTCTTTCTATTTTGTTTACACAATTATGATTTGACTGATAAATCAAGGGAAAAATAGTGAAGAGAATTTGTATTATTATTTGGGGCTGGGAACCCTGCTGCCAGCTCTTCTAGCATTTGGATAAGCGGATGAAGCCACTAGTCCAGCGTGTGAAATCCAATCAACAAGTGAGATAAAGATTCTCTATTTGCGTTCTCATGAGCTAAAAAAGGAGCACAAAACAGGTATAATTTTGAAGGTCTAAAGGTAGCACACAAGCAATTTACTTGGAGTGGCGGTGAAATACCACATATGGGTAGGTATGGTGGACACAAATGGCAAGGTTTTGGGGCTCAAGGTTTGGATGCACGAGAAGCATTCCCTCTCAGTATAGGTTTTTGGCTAGCAAGGTTGGGTAGCAAGCATAAGAATCAAAGTAAAACAAACAAAAACATATATGATAAAGCCAATCATGCAATCTTTCTTGAAGGTGCAAACAAACTTATTTGAGATTACTAAGATTATGAGCTAACAAGAAACAAAGATCATGGAATAATATATCTACATGCAACTCCCTCTTTACTACTTAAGTCTCAACAAATTATTGCTACTCACCAATGCTAAGTTTGCCAAAACCAACTAGATTATCTAGAAACTCCAGAATTGATACCAATACTAATAACAAGATCAATCACATGACACAAATTGCAAACTAAAATAAAGTGAAACAAGTAGATGATGAAACTTCTCATTACTATTTCATTACGGCAACTCAAACCAAGAGATACAAATATAACCAACTAAGGAGCAACACTTCCATACTGCAAACCATCCTATATGATATTTTCTCTACTCACGATATGACTCTAGTAAAAGGTAAAAGGGTGAAAGATAAAGGTGATACCGTGGCACTCCCCCCAAGCTTGGAACAAGCCAAGGGGATGCCAATACCAATGACGAATCAATTATTCGGTGGTGGTGGTGAATCCTTCTCGACGAGCTTATCAATTGATTCCTTCAGATCTTCAATTGCGAACATAAGCATACGCATCACCTCCGTATTGCGCTCAATATGGTCTGCGTGCTTGTCAGATGGTGAATTCAAGCCATCAAGATTCTTACCCCACACTTCCTTAGGTTTAGAGCTTTCTTTATCTGCACGGTTAGAACGATCCATATCCCAGCAAGAAGGCACATCTGCCTCGGGCACCCTCCAAGATTGATACTCATGAATTAAAGTACGAAAAGGTTTCTTCATGCCTGAAAGGGGTGTCCTTGAAGCTAAACAGTGACGTGGGGCCTTCCCTCCTGTGCTCATCCTTGTCGTTTTCTTGCGAGGTTTTGCAACCACTCCAATGCTTGCGATGGTGGCGCGTGGATGCAGAGTTTTCTTCTACATCTCCTTCAGCCCCACTCTCGATCTCCTCCTCCGGCTTTCGATCTTGGAGATCATCTTCCTTCGCCCCCTTCCCCTTATTGTTGGCGGATACCATGATGCTTCTAAAAAATGAAAACAGATCCTGGCAGAAACAACTCGAAATAGAATCACGACGTGAAAACGATATACGGACCTCAGGGGTTCCGAGGGGTTATATAGCAAAAATATATGTAACGAAAGGAAAGTACAGGTCAAAAACGAGTCGGAGAGAGGCTCCGGGACGCCCACACCATAGGGTGGCACGACCAAGGGTGGTCCCATGCCCCCTCATGATGTGGTGCCTCCGGGCACCTTCTCCAACTCTTCTTCGGCTTGGTATTTTTTATATTTTCCAAAAACTAGTAATTTATAACTGAAAAGGTATTTTGCAAACTTTTTCTTAACAGAACTGTTACCGATTTCAAAACAGACTCTGCAGATTACGGAACCTTCCCTCTAATGAACTTCCCCGGAGTCATTACTTGAATAACATCAACATCTTCATCATAGGAATCCCTAGAAATATAATGTTTGATTCTTTGCCCATTTACCACTTGCGTAGTGTTATCTTTGAGGGAAGAAATTTTGATTGCACCCGAACGATACACTTCTTCAGTAACATAAGGTCCTTCCCATCGGGAGAGTAATTTGCGTGCAGAAAATCTGAGACGAGACCGATACAATAGAACTTTCTCACCAACATGAAACTCTCTTTTAAGGATTCCTTTATCATGTCATTGTTTAACTTTCTCTTTAAAGAGCTTGGCATTTTCATAAGCTTCACATCTCCATTCATCTAAATGATTCAAATCAAGCATTCTTTTCTTACCAGCAAGTTTAAAATCTTTGTTTAATTCTTTCACTGCCCAATAAGCTTTGTGTTCTAATTCTAAAGGCAAGTGACAAGCTTTTCCATAAACCATTTTATAGGGAGACATACCCATAGGATTTTTATAAGCAGTTCTATAAGCACATAAAGCATCATTCAACTTATCTGACCAATTCTTCCTAGATTTATTAACAGTCTTTTGCAAGATAGATTTAATCTCTCTATTTGATAATTCTACTTTCCCACCGGTTTGAGGATGATAGTCTTAGTCAATACTATGATTAACATTATATTTAGCAAGGGTCTTTCTAAAACCACCATGGATAAAATGAGAACCTCCATTAGTCATAAGATATCTAGGCACACCAAACCTAGGGAAAATAACATCTTTAAGCATTTTTATAGAGGTCTCACCATCAGCACTTTTAGTAGGTATAGCTTCTACCCACTTGGTAACATAATCAACAGCAACAAGAATATGAGTATAACCATTCGAAGGAGGAAAAGGACCCATAAAGTCAAATCTCCAACAATCAAAAGGTTCAATAACAAGAGAATAACTCATAGGCATTTCATTACGTCTAGAAATATTTCATACTATTTGACATTCATCACAAGATAAAACAAATTTACGTGCATCTTTAAAGAGGGTAGGCCAATAAAAACCTGATTGTAGAACCTTTTGTGCGGTTCTATCTCCAGCGTGATGTCCTCCATAAGCCCTACTATGGCACTTTTTCAATATTTTCACGTTGTTCGTGATCTGGTACATATCTTCTCATAATACCATCTACTCCTTCTTTATATAAATGTGGGTCATCCCAAAAATAATGCCTCAAATCATAGAAGATTTTTCTTCTTTGTTGAGCTGTAAATGTTGGAGGCAAATACTTTGAAACAATAAAGTTAGCATAATCAGCATACCATGGAATATCCTAGGATTTTACCTTTATTGCAGCCAACTGTTCATTTGGAAAACTATCATTAACATGAATAGGATCAAAAGCAATGTTTTCCAATCTAGACAAGTTATCAGCAAGAGGATTTTCAGCACCCTTTCTATCCACAATATGCAAATCAAACTCTTGTAAAAGCAATACCCATCTAATGAGCCTAGGCTTAGCATCTTTCTTTTCCATAAGGTATATAATAGCAGCATGATAAGTATGGATAGTAACCTTTGAGTCAACAATATAAGGCCCAAACTTATCACATGCAAAAACTACAAATAAGAACTCTTTTTCAGTAGTAGCATAATTCTTTTGAGCAGCATCAAGAGTCTTACTAGCATAATGAATAACATTCAACTTCTTATCTATGCACTGTCCAAGAACAACACCTACAACAAATCACTAGCATCACACATAATTTCAAAAGGTAAATTCCAATCAGGTGGTTGAACAATAGGAGCAGTAGTTAAAGCCTTCTTTAAAGTTTCAAAAGCTTCCTTACAATCACCATAAAAAACAAATGGTACATCTTTTTGAAGAAGATTAGTAAGAGGCTTTGATATTTTAGAGAAATCTTTAATAAACCTCCTATAAAAACCAGCATGACCAAGAACACTACGAATACCTTTAACATCCCTAGGACATGGCATTTTATCTATGGCTTCCACTTTAGCTCTGTCGACTTCAATACCTCTTTCAGAAATTTTATGCCCAAGAACAATTCCTTCATTAACCATAAAGTGGCATTTCTCCCAATTAAGAACAACACTAGTTTCCTCACATCTCTGTAAAACTTTATCAAGGTTGTGCAAACAATTATCAAAAGAAGTTCCATAGACGAAAAAATCGTCCATGAATACTTCCACAATTTCTTCACAAAAACCATGAAAAATAGCAGACATGCATCTTTGAAAAGTAGAAGGATCATTACACAAACCAAAAGGCATACGCGTATAAGCATAAGTACCATAAGGACAAGTAAAGGTTGTTTTCTCTTGATCTTGCTTCCTAACAGCAATTTGAGAAAACCCAGAATAACCATCAAGAAAGCAAAAATGAGTTTTCTTTGACAACCTCTCTAACATTTGATCAATAAAGGGAAAAGGACAGTGATCTTTCCTAGTAACTTTATTAACCTTTCTAAAATCAATGCACATTCTATAACCAACTACTACCCTTTGTGGAATGAGCTCATTGTTTTCATTAGGAACAACAGTCATTCCTTCCTTCTTAGGGACACAATGCACAGGGCTCACCCATCTACTATCAGTAATAGGAAAAATAATACCATCATCAAGAAGTTTTAATACCTCATTTCTTACCACTTCCTTCATCTTAGGAATTAACCGGCGTTGATGTTCAACTACTGGCTTTGCATCAGGTTCAATATTAATAGCTTGCTGACATATAGTAGGAGAAATTCCCTTCAAATCATTAAGAGTATATCCAATAGTGCCACGGTGTTTCTTCAGAATTCCCAATAATCTTTCCTCTTCTTCACCTGAAAGTTTAGCACTAATAATAACAAGATATATTTTCTTATCATCAAGATAAGCATATTTAAGATCATCGGGCAGAGGTTTTAAATCAAAGACAGGATCCTCCTTGGGTGGTAATGTTGTACCCAAGTCTTCCACAGGTAAATTATGTTTCAGTATCACCGGTTGACAAAGAAGAATATCGTCAATCTCATTTCTCTCCTCCATAAATACATCACTCTCGTGGTCCTCCATATATTGCTGCAAAGCATCGTTAGGATCAAGAGCAATAGAAGCAAGTTGTTCAACTTTAAAATTCTAATCAGGCAATTTAGATTCATAAGGTGCTCTAGCAAATTTGGAGAAATTGAACTCATAAGATTTTCCATAAAATTTAGTCAAAATCTTCTCTCTTTTACAATCTATAATAGCACCACAAGTGTTTAAGAAAGGTCTACCAAAAATAATAGGACAAGCCTTACTAGCAGCCTTACCAAGCACTAGAAAATCAGTGGGATATTTATTTTTACCACATAAAACTTCCACATCTCTAACAATACCAATCGGAAAAACAGTTTCTCTATTAGCAAGCTGAATAACCACATCAATATCTTCAAGCTCACAAGAACCAATTTCATGCATAATTTCTCTATAAATCTCATAAGGTATAGCACTAGAACTAGCACCAATATCACACAAACCATAATAGCAATGATCACAAATCTTAACATAAAGCACATGAACACTAGTTTTCTTTGGTCTATGAGGATGGGAAACAATATTAGAATCATCCTGACAGAAGACAATGTGTTCATCCTCCACATTTCCACAAACAAGATCTTTCACTATTGCTACAGCAGGTTCAACAGTTATTTGTTCATCAGGTTCAATAGATTTCTTCTTACTCTTATTAACCACACAAGCCACCATAGAGTATTCTTTCACCTTAGCAGGGAAAGGCATTTTTTCAACATATGGCTCAGGAACAGCAGGATTAACAACATGCACTTCTATATTATTACCAGGAACAATATCTTTATAAGGTGCATGGTAATTGTGATAATTCCTTTTAGGGATATCAAGATAGGAGGCAAAGGCTTTAAGACAATTTGCAAAGATTTGAGAATCAAGACCACAAACAGCACTAACATCATAGAAATCATTGGTTCCTATAAAAGATTTAATGCATTCATAATCATACTTTATACCTGACTTTCTACCTTTGTCGTTCTCCCATCCTTCAGCATCCAACAAATCCTTATCATGAAGAGAAAGCCTCGCATAAAAGTTATTGATAACAATATTTCTTGGGAGTTCATGAATGGGACATTTAAGCATTAGTAACTTCATTCTCCCCCACGCTTGGGCAATACTCTCTCCATCATGAGGCCAGAAATTATAGATTTGTTTCCGGTCTTTATGAATCTCACTAGGAGGATAAAATTTAGAATAAAAGAGAGGAACAATTTCCTCCCATCTAATAGATTCACCATTCTTCAGTAATTTGAACCATTCAGCGGCTCTTCCTTTCAGCGATAAAGAGAATAATTTTGTTTTAACTTGATCCATTGTAATACCTGTACACCTAAATAACTCGCATAATTCATGTATAAAGAGAAAATGATCACCGGGATGGACAGTTCCATCATCGTAATAGTAGTTATCCATAACACGTCCAACAATTTTTATAGGTATTTTATAAGGATCTAATTCAGCAGATGACGGGTTACCTACTACCCTAGTAGCAACGGTAGAAGTACCCCTAAACAGAGAACCAAAAGTGTTCTCCATATTGAAATAAAACAACAGACAGAAATAAAAACAACACTCATAGTAAAAGTTTCTCTTACCAATTCCACTTACCAATAGCGCTTCACTCCCCGGCAACGACGCCAGAAAATAGTCTTGATGACCCACATGTATAGGGGGTGTATCGTAGTACTTTCGATAAATAAGAGTGTCGAACCCAGCGAGGAGCAGAAGGTGTTGACAAGCAGGTTGGATAGAGGATTCACTGTAAACACTAGCAAACGGGTTTTTGGTTGTTTTGGATATAGCAGATAAATAAAGTGCGAGTAAATAATGTGCAGTAAATAATATTGCAGCGAGTGGCCCAATCCTTTTGAGAGCAAAGGACAAGCCGATTGTGTTACTTTTGACTATGAAATGTTCTCGAGGAAACATGGGAATTTCGTCAAGTGCTTTCGCTTTGTTACGGTTGATTAATATCCATTGGTTCGTGAAGTGTTGTGTGGGTGAACCTATGCTAATGCACCGCCCAACTAGGACTAATACATACTTGTGATTATACCCCTCGTAAGCATCCGCAAATACAAGAAAGTAATTAAGATAAAACTAACCACAACCTTAAAACTGCGGGATTCTACGCTCCCTCGTGCATTGGTTTCCTAACAGGGGTTTAGGTTTCTGTCACTCCGGCAACCCCATAATTAGTAGACAAATACACAATGCATCCTCCTTGGCCCATAAAGGTGAAGTATTATGTATTCGACGTTCACATGACACCACTAGAAGAATACCACCACAACTTAAATACCGAACCACGAGATATTACCTCAATATAATTTCACTACTAACATCATGACTTCTCCCATGTCCTAAAAAACTAAACGAACTACTCACAAGAAATCATATGGATCATAATCAGAGGTGATATAATGGATGATAACAATCTGGTCATAAAGTCCTAACACCGATAAATCTCACAAGGGGAGAGAGATCTAATGTAAAACAACGATAGATGCCCCTAATTGTTACAACGGGATGACGATGGATGATGAGGGTGATGGTGCTGGTGGTGAGGACGATGACAATCTTGATGATGCCCGGAGCGATGACGGTGACGATGGTGATGATTTCCCCTCTCTGGAGAGGAATTTCCCCGGCAGATTTCTCCCCGCCAGAGATATTTTCTCACTCGGGTGTTTCCCGCACCGAGGCAGCGGTGGAATAATTCTTCAATGATGGTATGGGGCATAGGGTTCCCTCGAGGTCAAGTACGCGAAAAATATCGACCAGAGGTGGGCCAGGGTGGCCACACCACGTGGCGGTGCGGCCAACGATGGGGGCTCCACCCCATGGTGTGGGACCCTGGTGGCCCCCCTCCGGCTCTCCTCGTGGAGGGCTCCCTCTTCTGGACTTCTAAGATACCTCCGGTGTCCCTTCTCTTCTTATGATCTTCTGAAATAGGGTATCCTGACGGTGCTTTTTCCATCAGATTTCTGGTCCCGGTGTTTATTCTCAAAAAATTATAAAACATGCAAAATAAGATAAAATAACATAAGGGATGCATCATAACATGAAATATATCGATGAATAATATAAAATAAAAATATAAAACGGTGATGCAAAATGGACGTATCAATACACCACAACCTATCCCTTCGGAAACCTGAGATACGCCTTTATGATCACGTTGTTAAGGTGTGGCAGTTGATATAGTCAAGGAAACCTACCGAGATAGTGATTAAATATTATCTCACGGTCGAAAGTTTGTGTACTATGTTTTCATATTATCATAATGTTGAATTTTGTTACTAGATCTCATTGTGATACATATATATTGATATATATATATATATATATATATATATATATATATATATATATATATATATATATTAGGTGTGTGTCCACCACATCATTCATCCAATGATATGACTCCATTGTCAATTGATAGAAATGTCCATGATGAGGAAACCTTTATCATATGTTGATCTCAATGGACTAGTCAAGTAGAGACTACTAGGCACCTGGCTTGTTTACATACCACACGTGTATCAATATTTCCGGTTAATACAATTATAGCATGGTATAAAACATATTATGAACATTTGAGATATAATAATAATAAAAATCTTTATTAAATTGCCTCTAGAGCATATCTCATTGAGTCTCCCACTTGCACTAGAGTACAGTTTAATCTAGTTTACATCCGATAAAAATCTAATACCTACAGTATCTTGGTGTTTATCATTCTTCTCTCGTGGAAGAGTTTTTGTAAGTTGATCTGCTACATTCAGATATGTATGTATTTTAAAAAATGTTTATGCCGCCTTCCTTGATGTACTGTCTTATCACATGGAAGCGCCGGACTATATGTTTGGCAGTAGATTGATACCTTGGTTCCTTCGCGTTAGCAATGGCGCATGTGATTTTTTTACTGTTCAAATATTCTTTCACACTATTCAGAAGATTCACATCACCCCCAATTATTAACATGTCATCCACATGTATTACTAGGAATGCAACTGAGCTCCCACTCATTTTCTTATAATGCAGGTATCTTCCTTATTTTGGATAAATCCAAAAACTTTGATCACTTCATCATAGCGAAGTATCTGGCTCCGAGATACTTGCTTTAGTCCAGAAATGAAACGCTGAAGCTTGCATATTTTACCACTATCCTTTGGATCAACCAAACCCTTTGGTTGTATCATATACAACTGTTTCTCAATGTTCCCATTTGGGAACGCGGTTTTGACATCCATCTGCCATATCTCATAATCGAAATTTGCATCAATTGCTAGAATTTTTTTAATACACTTGAGCATCGCCACGAGTGAAAAAGTTTCATCGTAGTTAACTCATTAAATTTGTCGAAAACCTTTTGCGAAAATTCGAGCTTTATAGGGACACATTTCTGTCAGCATGTGTCTTTTTTTTGAAAGATC
The DNA here is from genome assembly GCA_028641055.1 of Alopecurus myosuroides. Classification (NCBI taxonomy): domain Eukaryota; kingdom Viridiplantae; phylum Streptophyta; class Magnoliopsida; order Poales; family Poaceae; genus Alopecurus; species Alopecurus myosuroides. The sequence continues at coordinate 154,588,121 of CM054061.1, read as the reverse complement.
CATTTATTCTCGACAGCCTTGTGACCTTCGGGAATCTCCACTAAAGTCCATACTTTCTTGTCATACATGGATCATATTTTGGATTTCATGGCTTGAAGCCATTTCTCGGACTCGGGTCCTTCCATTGCCTCTTTGTAGTTTGTAGATTTGTCTAGTTCAACCAACATGACTATGCTAACAACATCACCATACCATTCAGGAGTGGTGCATGTTCTTGTGGACCTGCGAGGTAAAATAGATGGTTCAACATTTGCTCCTACTCCATCTGTTGAGGGTGTTTTCTGAACATCTTCCGTCGCGCCACTCAGTATTTCGAGTTCGGGATCGACTATCTCATCGAGCTCTATTTTTCTTCCACTAACACCTTTGGCAAGAAAGCCTTTCTCAAGAAAGGTACCATTCTTAGGAACAAACATTTTCCCCTCAGCTTTGTTGTAGAAGGTGTATCCAATAGTCTCCTTTGGATATCCTATAAAAGTGCATTTCTCCGCTTTCGGCTCGATTTTGTCAGGCTGTAGTTTCTTAACGTAAGGCTCATAACCCCAAACTTTTAGAAACGACAACTTGGGTTACTTGCCATGCCATATCTCATATGGTGTCATATCCACGGATTTGGATGGTGCCCTATTTAAAACGAATGTGTCTGTTTCTAATGCATACCCCTAACGATACATGCAAGTCAGTAAGAGACATCATAGACTGCAAATGATCCAATAAAGTGTGGTTACGTTGCTCTGACACACCACTATGTTGTGGTGTCCCAACCGGCGTTAATTCTGGTGCGATGCCACAAGACTTTAAATATGTGCCAAACTCAAAACTCAAATACTTGCCACCTTGATCAGCTCGAAGGTGCATGATTTTTTTGTTAAGTTGATTTTGCACTTCAAAATGAAACTTCCTGAACTTTTCAAATGTTTTAGACTTGTGTTTCATTAAGTAAATATACCCATATCTACTTAAATCATCAATGAATATTACAAAGTAACAATATCCATTGCGTGTCGAGACACTCATTGGTCCGCATACATCATCATGTATGATTCCCAATAAGTCTGACGCCCGCTCCATCACTTCGGAAAACGGGGTCCTGGTCAGTTTGCCCATCAGACATGGTTCGCATGTGTCAAGAGATTCAAAATCTAGTGACTCCAAAGGTCCATCAGAATGGATCTTCTTCATGCGTTTAACGCCAATATGCCCTAGTTGGCAATGTTACATATACATGGTATTATCATCTCCAAGCTTAAATTGTTTGGCATCTATGCTATGGATGTGAGTACTCCTATCGAGATTTAAAAAGAATAAACCATTGCGCTCTGTTGCATGACCATAAAAGATATCATTCATAGAAATAGTACAACGGTTTCATGCTGACTTAATTGGATAATTGTCTTATAGCAAGCAAGACCCACTTATCATGTTCATACTCACTCTAGGCAAAAATAACAATTATTCAGAGTCAATACTAGTCCCGATGGTAGATGAAGAGGGAGGGTGCCGACAACCACCAATTGAACCCTGCAGTCGTTGCCAACACGCATTTTCACCTCGTCCTTCGCCAGGCGCCGTTCATTATGCAACTCCGTTTGCGAGTTAGGAATGTGAGCAACAGAAGAAGCGGTATCAAATAGCCAGGTGTTACTCCAGGCACTTGTAAGAAACATCTATAACATGTATATCACATATACCTTTATCTTTTCCGGCAATCTTGTCGGCCTTCTGGTCCTCTAAGTATTTGGTGTAGTTGAGCTTCCAGTGATAGTCGCCCTTGTAGTATAAGCATACAACACCTGGTTTGGGGCCAGATTTGGCGCCTCGGAGTTCGCAACATTCTTGCCATTCTTCGTTGGCTTACCATTCTTTCCCTTTCCCTTGGTACCATATTTCTTGAAATCCACTGATTTGTTGACCATCAATACTGTATGCTCCTTCTTGATCTCCATCTCAGCAGTTTTGAGCATCACAAACACTTCAGACAGAGATTTTGACATCTGTTTCTTGTTGTAGTTCATGAAAAAATCTTTGTGGCTAAGGGGGCAGAAAATGCATTACCCTATCAAACTCGTCTGGAATTTTGTAATCCAGAGCGTTCAGGCGTTGAACGTAGCCACACATCTTGACCACGTGCTCGCTCACATAGCTATGTTCTTCCATCTTGGCCGAGAATAATAATTATGAGGCTTCATACCTCTCGGACTTGTCTTGTGGTGCAAAAATAGTCTTGATATCAATGATTATCTGATAAACTCTCATCTTCTCAAAGTGTTTATGCGGGTCAACCTCAATGGTATAGAGAATGGCAGTTTGGACAAAAGAGGAATCGTCCACTTTGGACAGATAGACATTCTGTTCGTCCCGAGAGGCGGTACCTGTGGGATTATCACCTATTGCGGCTTCAAGAACATAGGCCATCTTGTGGAAGCGAGGAGAATCCTCCGGGTGCGGAACCAGGACATGAAGCTCGACCCATTGGTCTTAAGCTTTTCTTTCTCAAGGAACGTTCCTAGGTTGAAGGTGGGGCAAGACATCTACAAATGGTATTTACAAAAACATTAATACTATGCTAATAATTTGGGTTCATGTTTTACATGAACTCCCACTTAAACGAATATCCCTCACTTAGTTTTAGCGATTACGCGATTCTAATCCACTATACTCGCCCCGATTGTCACGACCGATAGCATAGCTTCAAATGTAGGCATCACCATGTCAATCACATAATCCATGTGAGTCATGCTTAACCTTCCGGCCACTTGTGTTCCAAGGCTACGTATGTACATGCTAGTCTCGCCAAATTAACCTTTAGCGTGATTGAAGTGCAACGTGGCTTACGCCCATTGTATGTGAACGCCAAAATGAGTAGGACCCAATAATCACGACCTTCTTCATTACAGAATTTTTTTTGGTGGTGCATGCTAAAGGGAGAACACTAGTACTACAATTGATTTGAGGATCATCTTATATAGCTACCACCGTATATCTAATTCAAACAATATAAGATGCACACACAACATCAAAAAATGTAATGCGATGTGATATGGTCCTCCCGCCTCCATGTCGATAATTTGAACAACTCATAAAACTTACCACGACCATATGACATGCCCCTCAATATTTAGATGTATCTACTTTATCATTTGCATGTTTTACGTAGCTTATCGGGCTTCCGCGAAATAACAATTTCTTATTTACGAACCTGCAACTGTAACACCGATCAAGTAATTGTCTGTTATATATCCCTTTCGGGCCGTCATTGAAAATTCCAAGCCATCTATTGAGAGAGAGACAGACACCCGTCAGAGGCATATATGGTACAAGCCATATGTCAAGTGCAAAACCAGTCTCATGTAAGGTCGGTTCGGGCCGCTTCATCAACACAATGCCGACGACATAAGAAAGTGCATGCGGGTGGGTAAGAATTACAAGATCGATGCCCTCATTCAACATGGGTTCTAACCGTATTTCTATATCTATGGATAGACCGGCTCTGATACCACTGCAGGGTTACGATGCAGAAAAACAAAAACAATTCTAACAACGAAAACCAATATAGCCAAGATATACTACTATGCAGATATAAAGTAACGGATGAAATCAGTATTCATACCGTTGAAGACCGAAACGTGGTGATTACGGTCCCGCACAGGCGTTGTAGAGGATGACGACATAGCCGACCTCAACTCCTCAAGATCGTGTAGTTGTACCGGCGACAAGTGCCACAAAGGGCAGCACCTCGTAGCTCTACACATGTACCGTGTAGACGGCGACTCCCCAACTCCCATCCAGCAAAGCAGCGGAAGTTGGATATTTGGACTGAAGCTCCGACGGCACGGTGGCGTGCGTATGGTGGAGAAAAACCTCTACTCATGCGCAACTCCAATAGAGGAACCACGGTTGAGATGTTTGTGTGTGTGAGAGAGAGAGATAAATTGGGTCCCTTTGGGAGAAGGGGGACGTCCCCTTATAAAGGCTGAGGAGGGATGCCAACCCTCTTGGCTTAGCCATGTGGGGATCTCACATGGTTCGGCCGACCAAGGGGCATCCGCCGGCCTCTAGTGGGCCCCATGCGGACAATGCACTAGGGCGGATGGCTCCTCTCTCCTTTCCCCTCTTGGGCCTCCCTTTCGGGTGAGGCTCATTTAAGATGCGATGCCTTTAAAAATTAAATAAATAATACATTTAGTTATTAATTACCTTAATTAATATTAAATACACATTATTTAATTTCTCTTGTTCTGTAATATCTTTTGTAGCCCTCTGATCTCCATCGGATAAATCCCGGGATGATTCCAGTTCTCTTCTCTATTTTCTTTTCGGTGTCAAATCAAACCTAAACGTCGTCTACCCTTAAGTGTGTCAGCCTACGGTTCGGGCTCACTTCAGATATGACCGAGACTCTTCTCCGATCAATGACCAACATTGGGATCTGAATACCCATGATGGCCCCTATGCGTTCCACGATTATATTTGCCACTTGAACCTTAAAGGTCGATTCCCCACTCCTCTTGCCATGCTATACTTAGTCTGTCGGAGATTTTATCTCCGACATCTCCTACCTAGTTCAATTTCTTCACTGACAAACACATTTACTCGTTCCCATGACATTGTATCCTTGTGACCTAGTCACATGCTTGCAAACTTAATTGATGCAATCTCACTGAGGCGCCCTAGAGTATCTATCCGTCGCTAGGATTGAAAAATCCCTCTCTCTATGCAAAACCTGAGAGAAAACTTTATGATCATCCTGTTACGGTGTGACGGTTGATGTAGTCAAGGAAACCGGAGATAGTGATTAAATATGATCTCACAGTCGAAGGTTTGGGTAGTACGTTTTCATGTTATCATAATGTTGAACTTTGTGACTTGATCTTATTTTGATACATATATATTGCGTGTGTTCCCATCACATCATTCATGCAATGATATGACTCCATTAACAATTGCCATGAATGTCCATGATGAGGAAACCTTGATCATATGTTGATCTTAATGGACTAGTCAAGCAGAGGCTACTAGGGACCTGGTTTGTTTACATACCATGCGTGTATCAATGTTTACACTTAATACAGTTATAGCATGGTATAAAACATATTATGAACATTTGAGATATGATAATAAAAACATCTTTATTAAATTGTCTCTAGGGCACATCTCCTTCATAAAGTTGATCTTTCATTCTTATCGGATATTATGTCAGGTTTCTATATGGTGTATGTAGAGGCCCTAGACTAGCAAGTCCAAGACCCCTCATATGCATACATTCACGATCCTAGAACAATCAGTCATCAACAACATATGAAGTTGGTACACAGATAACATCATCCATTACACGAATAATAAGGTCTTACATAACTGGTCCATGACCAAGTCTTAAACAACTGCCACGCAGGGCAGGCACATAACCCACACACAACGGAAGATAGCAAAACACAACGTGGTGGCACCCGAGTCACGCCTTAACCTACAGGCTGCTGACCCGGAGACGAGCCTAGTTCGCGTGGTCGTCGACGTAGTACTCCTCCTGAGGTTGCTCCTCGTGTTCTGGCCAAGTAAATAGCCAGGGACGAAACCAATATGAGTACATTTGAATGTACTCGCAAGACATCCTTTATGAAGCTTAATAGAATGCAAGTATGCTTAGATGGTGGAGTGGGTAGGCTATACATAGGGTTCACTACCCATGATGGATGAAAGATACATCATGGTTGATTTTTACATTTCCATATCTTTCTTGAAGAAGATACTTCAAAATAAAATAATATGGTTTCTCTTGTAGATATCGCATATCCAAGAGTTTTTATAAAACTTTGTTTAAAGAAGGTTTTTTATTTGCAAAACTTCTTGTAAAACAATTTCCAACTTTTTTTCATAAGTACCTCCCAGGTACACAGTTCCTCTTCTAGTACCTCACAGGTACAAGTCCTTTTTTCAAAACATCCTTTTTGAAAACATTGACACAATAATAGCTACATGGCCATTCAACTGTCCAAATCTGAGAACGCGGCTATTCTGAATAGATTTACTCTGCAGAGGTGTACACAATCCACAAGATTCAAATCATCTGCCATGAATCACCCATGGACTGTCCACAACAGTATGCGAACATCAGATAACTGATCCTAACTTTCCATTATGGTCAAGCTAGTATATGGCTATCCCTTCAACTGGGTTTATTCTCACCGGCACCGTGTCGCACACTGCCATGACAGGAGACCCAACCGTTGCAGCCGGAGGGAAAATTAATCCCACACTTTGCATGTCCCGTATCTCCCACGTGGCGACATTTCGGTTCCGAGAATCACATTCTCTATAGCACCTGGGATAGAACACACACTAACAAGAACAAGTTTCTAGATAGGCCTCTTTCCCATGTTGAGGTAGAGTGGTAGTACTTCTTGGTTGTCCAGCAAAGATTAGGTTATGTGTCTTTTGTAAAACATTTCAAAAACATTCCTCTTTGCCACCTCTAGTGAACAAGGTCCCACCTTTTCATCGAGGGTTTTTCTTGAAGCATTTGTTTACAAAAACACATTTTAGGGTGTCCACTTAGGGACTTCAATATTAATAAATTTTGTGGTATTTATATACCATATGGTGGCTAAGGGCTTGGTAACACCAAGTTTGACTATTGTCAAAGTGATAATTACTTGTAATATTAATAGTAGTAATAGCCACAACAAAAATAGTTTTGTTAACCATATTTTTTGTAAAACTTCAGAAGTAAAACATGCATGATAGATAATGATAAGTGTAATAACAACAAGCATTAGGATGGCTTGCCTTGGTACTGGTTCAAGTCTTGCTCTTGGAAATAGCAAGTGTGAATAAGCTTCTTCTTCTCCAATACTTCCTTCTTCGTTTTCTAACATCGTAAAAAGAAATAAATGACACAGAATCAGAACCAACTAAGGTACACAATATTACCTAGCAATACATAGAGCAAGCATCACATAAAATAATCCATCACTCCATCTTTCAAAGGCAAAAATTAATAAACACACATAAACAAAACTAGACCACTAGAAACATGACTATGATGGAGAAATTGTATTTCTCACCAAAATGCAATGGGACCAGTGGGTGTTCCACTAGGCTACCAAGGCATTAAGAGGTCACAATGCCTCTGTCACACTTGGAAAATTACTATAACACCAAACAAGCATGCAAAGCAATAATCATACTAGTGAAAACAATAAGATGCAATTAATCACTTCACAACTACTCATGCTTTTCTATGAAATAAGTTGCAAGCTAAAAGAGGTGATACACCCCTAAAATCAGTACCAAAGTGTGTACTGGACCTAACATAACAACATAAAAAACCTAGCTACTAAACCTCTAAGCAATATGCCACTATTTCCTAAACAATAGGAAAATCTAGGAAATGACTACGCTAGCAAAACAAGTTCTAATCAACACACAACAATGTTAAACTTTTCCTAAGATGATAGTTCTGTAAGAAAACAACATAATAACAGAGAGTAACACTTCTACACATGCTAGAAAACAAGAATCTAATACACAAGTATTTATTTGAATATATTTACACAAGAATAAATAAAAACAGAAAAGTGCTAAAACTAGTTATGCACACCATAATTATTCTACAGCTCTAAAAATTATTCCAATCTAGGATTAGGTAGATCTAAACGTACATAAACTCATACAGTTGGATTCACATCAAAAAACTTCACCAATAGTTCTACAAAAATCCTAGAAGTGCTCACTGGACATTTACCAAAATTCATGGAATTTTCTCCAGGAAGATTTTCTTCAAGCAAGGCCAAGTGCTACTAATAGGTATCACTAATATCTATCCAAAATAATTTAGTTTGCAATATTTGGATTCATATTTTGAAAGTTATGCCAATAATGGCTTAACAGATACGTTCTGCCAAATTAAATGTTGTTCCAAAAATAATTCACAAAATGTAGATATATCACTTGGATGTGGTTAAGAAAATGCTAAGGTACAAGTGTGATTTTTGGTTTGGAAAGAAAACCTTTATTTTGTTTTTCCTAGGCCAAAAGCTAGGGTTCATATTTCTGGTATTTCTAAAAAGAATAAAAACCACACGGGCACAGGCCAGATCTAACGGGCGCAGCCCAACTAGCACGGAAATCAGCACGGGCCATATCTAACGGGTGCGGCCCAACTAGGACGACAACGACGCGGTTCAAATGGATCCGTCGATCTCGCGATCCAGGGCCCTGGTTCGTCTCCTTCCTCTCTCCCTCTCTTCGCGCGTACGGCAAAGATCGGCGTAGGCGGTGTGGTCGAGGAAGTCGCAGGTGCTCGATGCGGTGCAGGCGAGCAATCGGTGGAGCCCGGGATGGATCCAAACAACAGCGCGTTGTAGTGCGGCCGCGGAGGTTCCGAGGACGGCAGCCAAGAAAACGGCCATGGGGAGTGATTAGGAGGTGCTAGAGGACACGGGGAACGTGGCTAGGGTGCAATGCAGGGCTAGGAATGCTCGAGGCGAGCTCCACCTTATCGGGGTGTTCACGGTGGCCGGCGATGAGTTTTTTCCCGTGTCGCTCACTCGGAGCAATCGGGGTCGAGTGAGTGGGCTGGGGTGAGTGCGGTGGAGATGTGAAGACGTGCGGCGAGGCAGTGAGGCGTGTGGTGCCTTATAAGCGCGGGCACGGGGTTGTGGGCGCGTGCGTGCTCTCGGCACCTCGCGGATGGCACGGGAGCGTGCTCCCGGGGCGTTGCAACGGGCGGCTATGGCGTCTAAGGTCTAGGGGTGGACGGGCACTGTAAGTAGGCAGCGAGGTGAGGCGCGGTGGCGCGGCGTTGAGGCCACAATGCACGCGGCGCGACGCGCACTTTGTGTCGCTGATGACTCCCAAGTGCAGGAGATCAATTGTAGTACCTTTCGATAAGTATTTGAGTGTCGAACCCACGAGGAGTTGAAGGTAAGCTATCTATTCTCTAAAGCCCTATAACCCTCTTATATGGCTGTTTATGCAAAGCAATAAGTTTGACTAAAAGGAACTAACTAATTAAAAGCAAGTGACGTGGCGTGTGGTTTGTCTAGTAACTAGTGAAGCAAGTTTAAAATGCAAGTAATCCTAAAGCAAGTTTCTAAGAAATTTTCACAAGTAGCAAACAAAAAATATCTCAAGTATCTCAAGGGAGCAAGTGTTCTAGCAATAGGTGTTTCGTTCGTGTGGTTGTCACAATTAGTGAAGCACATGTTTTAGTCTTAGTTGTTTCTTCTAGGAAGGAGCCATGAATAGGTATAGTCAAGTAAATGATCTACAACACCTTATGATGGATCATGTGGCCAAGTAAATGACTGCACAAGATTGATTAAGACATAAAGTCCCACCATAGCCTTACGTTCTAAGGTCCCCTATATATATCCCCCAATAACTTAACTTTGTGGCTCAGTCTCAGGTTACTGTCACTCCCAAGTCACCACCACTCCATTATGCTACCGGTGATAGCCTTACATGCATTCCCCAACATATGCGTGCACTCATATATTGTACATAAATACAATCATAGAAGATAACAAACTTGTATGCAACCAATCAACGAACTATTTGACCATTGCCAAGAACAATTCACTACTCAAACATAGACGGGGAGACACAATACATCAAGGGAATATAGTATTGCATCATACATCGTGTTTGCCAAGAGATTACAGTGGAGAGATGGAGCTGATCTTGCTGTAGATGTTGATGATGAACACGCCGGAGGGGGGTGGAGCCCTCCGGGGGTGATCCCGGCGGCGTTTCCCCCCTCCGATCTTCTCCGGCGGCAGCCTTCTGTCTCTCTGTTTCGTGGTTTCGTCTCTCAGCGCCGCCTCCTTCTCGAAAAGGCCAGGGGACCCTTTATATAGTCGTTTTTAGGTCACGAGACACTCGGGAGAAGAAAGATCGACGACATCGGAGCCACGGGGGCAAAAAGGGGGCCCCACACGCGGCCAAGGAATCTGGCCGCGTGGAGGGTCCTCTTTTCCACCTGGTTGGCCTTTTGGCCCTCTACTTTGGCCCATGGTCTTCGTCTCGAATATTCTGAACCGTGCTCTTTGGCCTTGCCCTTTTTGGTGTCTCGAAGCTCCCGGAAAGTCTGAAACACTAAAAAGTACGTTTTCTGGAAAAACAGGGTTAGAACCAAAAGAAGGGGGATTGTTCAGAAAATCCCCCAAATCATTATAAAACATGAATATAAGTTGCTAATATGTAGGAAAAAACAAGTAATAACATGCAAAGTTCATGTATGCATTTTACATGCATCAACATCCCCAAACTTAACCCATACTCGTCCTCGAGTATGAAGGTGATAAAACTAACATGGACTTTGCATTTTAAAACAATCATGGAATATCAAAGAAGATTATTCATGCTACATATAATCAAATGATTCATAATGTAGATGAGTAGCAACATACAATTCATGTTATAAGAAATATCAAATATGCAAGCAAAGATGCTTCATGAAAGTTCACAAAGTGTATAATGAAATTAAAGCACTATGGACCAAATGCATACACAAAATGAAAAATAAAATCCTATATTGGTCAAAGAATAGCATAATGGAAAATAGAAAATATGGTGGACACTTTGGAGAAAATTGAGTAGAGGTAAAACATGATCAAGTCTTATTTAGCCTCTAAATTATTCAACTAAAATTACTAATTGAAATATGGTATCCATTGATCTAGGACTCTCATTGCCCCTTTATCACTAGCATCTTAAATGGTGAATGTTGAAGTAATGTGAATGGCAAGGTGGTTGAAAGCCTCATGCCCCGTGAGTGTGAAAACCTACTCCATGATTACTCAACTTAAGATTCCTAATAAGCTTTGTACAATCATAATAAGTATTAATGACATCATAGAGAACCGCAAATAGGTACCTCTTGCCCCATGACATGGAAACAATCCCATGTCACAATGACAAGACAAACAAACGGAGTAAACTCATCATCCTTTTTATTTTCATTCACTATTATGCATAGCTTCTTATTTTATTGTAGGATGTGTTGTAGAGTCACTCAAGCTGTAAGTAAATTTCCACCATGATAAAGCATGGCATGGGTTAGCGTCCCAATGCGTTTCTCTAGTCTATAGATACTTACTCATCAAAACTTATGTAGCGTTCCCACATTTAAATAATGTAAGGACACCTGTGTTATTGTGCTAGTCCCTGGATCAATTGCTAGCACCACGGTACAAAATAAAATATCATGCAAATGCATCAAATTCTATTACATCGCATGATCCAGTCTTTACAAAATAGTATTACAACTTGCATAGTCTTAGAAGACTAGCAGAAAACAAACATATGCAGCGGAAGACATAGTACAACATTGAGCCCATCTTCTTCATGTGCCACAGGAAAAACATGTTGGCGATAGTCTCGAGATCCTAAACTAAATCCTCACTCGTCTTCAGAAACATCTGCAATATGGAATATGCAGCCACAAGGGAGTCAATACAATTTAATGTATTGGCAAGTAACACTATGGTGGATATAAATGGCAAGACTAATACTACATGCTTATTTGGCTGAGTGGAGTTTAGGCTAAGTTTGCATAAAGCCAGTTTTCTCCTATCACTTTTGTAAAACAAACTTTTCTTTTCAAACGGGTGGCAACATTGGATTAAGATCCAAGCACCACAATACTGTTCACTTGGTCAAAATTTTACTTATTAAAATTGGTGATGAGATTCTTCCGTCAATCCTTGTCCAGCTGCTCATGGTTGTCCATAACCGGGGACACGGCTAAGATCTTAGTTTGTTGACTCTGCAGAGGTTGTGCACTTTCACCTTTTGTCTTCAATTAGCCCAAAACATCCTATACACCCGGAGTGCATCATGGAAAGGAGAGAATTGAGACGAGATCTTTCAGAAGAAGAAGTCCAAACCCACCGGCAAGACCATTCCACCTATAATTTTGCTACATCTGCTAGTCAAGCCTGGGCTGAACTCTCACAACTTAGTTGATCAAGACAGAGCCCATATGTCAAAAGGCTGCACAGTAAGCTACTAGACTTAGAGGGACATAGGAATCTCTTTGTTCCTGGGTGGCCATCCGCAAGTGACAACCTCAAGTGGAATAACCCTTAGATAAGGGCCCTGAGGAAACACTCAACATAAACCAGTCTTACCACTTCCACCCAGGTGGTTCATTCATTAGTTATACTTAGAATGTTTCCACAACATCTAGTAAAACAAATTTTGTAGCATGGCTAAGCATCTAAATAAGTACCAATGCATCAAAATAACAAGGTATAAGGATGGCTACACACAACTAGGATATAGCATAGCATAATATAACTTATTAAAATTTCCTATCATGCATACTACTCAAAATCAACTAATGCATATAGAAAATAATGGGTAGTTGATGATGTGTTACTTGCCTTGTTGAAGTTGGTGAAGAATTCACACTCTTCACAGAAGATCGTTGCTCTCCGTACAATCTATTTATTGAAAACACAATAACAAAATAAACAAACATTCTACCAAACAATCATACAAGTGTAGAAAACATACAGATCAACTAACATATCCAAAGGGGTTTAACCAAGGTGATCTCACTATTTCAACTAAAGTAACACATAACCATGTGTAACACTTAGTTGTTTTTCATCAAAACATTTGAGTACTCTAAGTTAGTCTTTCCATTTTGGTTTAGGGTAGGTCTTGTTCAACTAACTTACTAACAATAGAGAAAACCAGATAAAGTCTTGGGATTTTCTATTTGGGTCAATGGTTGGGCAAAAACAACTTGTTATTCTTCAACTTGTATGAATTGCTTCTAGTCCTCATGTGATTGCCTTCTTGAATATCATCATCATGCCATCTAAGTTGTTTCCTTCCTTGGTGTGGTGCTTCTCTTGGTCTTCATAGTCTTCATGGTTTTCTCACTAGTTGTTTCCCAAGTGGTGTGGTCACAACTAAGTGTTTTATTTAACAAATGTGAAAATATCACTAAGTCAAAATATAGGAGAAATGAGACAAGAGGATAGAATGGGAGGTGTAGTATTCTTCTTCATTTCTTCATGTACTTGCACTTGATGGAGTATGTTTCAGATTGTTGTGGAGCCTAAGTCATTTCTTCAATGATCTTCCTTGTTTCTCTTCATGTTGCCATCAAGTTGAAAGGAGAAGAATAGAAAAGGGAAGGAAAAAGACTTAGAGAGAAAGGGGGTTAGTCTTCTGGAAGTTTCTCTGGTTTTCTTCTAAGTGCTTCCACTTATTGGAGATGCTTCTGAAGTTTTTTTATTTTCTAAGTCCTTCATTGGTCTTCTATCTTCATGTTGAAAAATCTCTAGATGGTTAAGTCCTCCATTGCACTTCATGGTTCTCACAAATCCCAACTTGGTGAAATCTTGAAGCAAGCATGGGGAGACAAGAAGTTGATGGAAACATTTGTACTAGTGTTTTTAGGTTCATTTGTTGGCTAAGTATAAGTTTAAACTTCACTAAGGACTTAGCCTTGGTTTCATATAGCCATACACACATAGAACCACTTAAGCAAAAATATTTCCTAAGTCATTTTTAACATGGTGTGAAACATGTGTGTGATAACTTGGCCTAAAATACATGGATATGGTTCATATGTGTCCAAAATTCTATGGCACTGGTTTATATGGACTAAGGTTGCCATATGGAGCAACATTGCTTAAGAAAACATATTAAAATTATTTATGGAATTTAAACTAAGTCAAAAATTTGCTCAAATGGCCATATAATTCTAAATCCATTCTAAAACTGTTCAAATAATATTTTGGGCTTATGGATCTATTAGTACACATTCTAAGGAACCCAAAACAATTTAGTTTGCAAAAATTGGATTTACAGAATTTAAATTATGCCAAAATTCATCAAACAAGCACAATTGAATTTGAACAAATTTAAGTTTCTCAAATTTGAATTTTGCCAGTGCCAAAAGTTTCTAATTGTCAATGGATTTTCAAAAAGTCTAAGATTGCTAAATTTGGGCTTATGGATCAAAAGATATGATAGATCTAAGGTGCAGGGACTAAACTGTAAAACTGCCAATTAATTCTAGCGGGAGAAAATACAAATAAAGCCTAGGCCACGTGGGAGCTCCTGATTGGTTAGTTGTGCTGACTGGGATGCTGACCGTGCACTCTGACTGGGCGCTGACGTGGATAAGTGGTTGGATCTGGGGCGTTAGATCCAGATCCAACGGTGGCGTACCCCTTCGGGGTGGATCTAATCTAGCGCGTTAAAACTAGATCCAACGGTGAGGGAAGGTTGAGGTTACCTCCGCCGGAGTTGGTCGCCGGAAATGGCCCCGCGGTGGCCGGAGGCGCAGGGAGTCGACGTAGACGGCGATCCGGTGACCTCCGCGCTCGATGAAGACCACGATGAGCTTCGCCTCGACGCGGTGAAGCCTATGGTGTGCACGGTTTGCACGGTGGCGGCCTCGAGTGGTGGCACGGTGATGTCCCGAGGCGGCACAACTCTGGTGGTCGTCGGGAAGTGGTTCCTCTGCGGGAGAAATCGAAATAAAAGGATGAGGAGGTGCAGGGAGTTGAGGGGAAGAGGAGGAGAGTGAAATGGGCTGCGGGGACCTGCTGCTGTGGCCGGAAGTGAGGACGGACGGCGGCAGTAGTGGTAAACTCCGGCGAGCAATACCTACGGCATACGGCCATGTATTGAGGGGGAAAGGGAGGGGAAAAGGAGAGGGTCTCGGGGGCTATTTAAAGGGCCAGAGAGGGGTATCAATTGGAGGTTTAAATCGTGCGAAATCAATGGGATTGAAATCGGGAAGAAACGGTGGAGGGAGTTACGAGCAGAGCTTGATGACGATGACGTCATCATGATGTCATCTTTCCTTTTTGTTTTCTTTTTATTTCTGTTTTTAATAACTCTTGTTTTATGATTCCAATTAACCACAAATTAATTTCTAAAAATTTGTAAAAATAATATCTTTCTGTTTGGAACATTGTTATAAACATTTGAACACATTTCACTTTTTATATTTTTGAAAAGTGGCTTAATTGCTAATAGTACTTAATGTATATTTTTAAATTAAAAAAATATAAAATGAGGTTTTTGATTAAATAAAATTTCAGAGTAATTAAAATGTCACATACTATTTTTGGAACTCATTTTACCTTACTTTCATATTTTATAAATTTAACATTTCAGTGTTTTACTAATAGTAACTTAATTCCATTTTAAAATAGAACATTAAATAAATACAAAGTGGCTTAATAAAATTTAGAATAAAACCAAAATTCATAATATTGTTTTCAATGCCCTCTTTTATGTTATTTTCAAATCAACGCATTTTATTTTCACACCTTTATGTTTAAAACTTGGAATAACATTTGCATATCAATATAAATAGTTGTTATTCTCATAAAATAATTTTGAGGCTTAAAAATTATTAGAGATAATAATTCTATGGTTTCAAAATCTATAAAACATTTTCAAAGTAATAGTTGATTTGAAAACATGTTATAAAATAAGGTTTTCTAAGAGAAAACAATTTCTTTGATTAATGAATATTTATTTTGAATGGGATTTTAGGGTTTATGGACGAGGTATAATGGATTCTTAATTTCAATTTCCATTTAGTTATGTATTCTTTCCTTTTATTTCTTTCCTCTCATTGGTTTTTGGTGACTTGCATAATATGAAAACAAAAAGTTTCAATTTTTAGTGATTTTTGGACTTTCCAAAAATCAGGGATGTTACAGACTACCACCCTTAAAAGAAATCTCGTCCCGAGATTTGGGAAGGTTAGAAATAAAGATAGGTCTGGGTGATTGGTTTCCAGAACAACTGGGGGCTACCACCCTTAAAAGAAACTTTTCTGGATAGTCTATTTTCATTAGATTGGAGCGTAGATGGATTCCACATTGGCTTGAGTAGAACTTTCTTTCGCGGTAGAGCTGTAGACCAACATAGGCATGTTGAACTACCTTTGACACTGAGGGGTCACTCTTTGGGTTAAACAAAGGACCAAGTTGAGAGTATTTCACAATAACATATCATTATAATGGGAACTCATTTCTCACACATTTATTGTGGTTTATTACACTGGAAGAACTTCTAAGGAAAATAAATTTATTTTCAACATAAAACTTTGCCTAAGATTCCTTCTTGGTGATATACTTCTTCATGCCTTATCTTCCTTTAGAGAGTCGTATTTCCTTCCTTCTCCTTTTGAGGGCAATTATTTGCATAGTGTCCTTTATCTCCGCATTTGAAGCATGTCACTTGGCTGATGTAGTTGGGGTTTTGAAGTCCCTTTTCAGGGCAGTCATTGGCATAATGTCCTATATCTCTGCACTGAAAACAAGTGACTTTGCTTAGGTCCTTCTTCCTTTTTATTGGTGTAATATTGGCCATCATGTCTTCATACTGCTGTCCAGTATACTCAACTATGTTGGTTGAAGGTCTGGGTTTCTTGTTGGGACAATTTCTAGATAAATGTCCATCTTCTTCACAAGAATAGCAATTCTTGGTGGAGTGTTTGGATGAATATGGATGTGGTGTAGTCTTGGTTCTAGTATCCATCCTGACATGGTCCATCTGAATAGTATCTAATTTGCGTTTTCCCTTCACTTCTGGTTTTCCTAAGTTCACTTGGAGTGCACTAAGCATTACCACTTTGGCATGTTGTCCAATTTTTTGTACCATGGGGTAAAGTGGACATTGTGTTGGGACATGTGTTGTTCCTTCATACAGAAAACAACTAACTTGAGTGAAGTATCCTTCAGTTGAGTTGTTTACATCACCATGGGGCCACTCATCTGGACAATCTTTGGAATAGTGTCCTATCTCTCCACAAGCTTTGCAGGCTTTGAGTGTTGACAACATTTCTTCTTCTATCTCCTGGTTATCTCTAGCTATTAGAGGCTGATTGTTTTCACTATTGGCCAAGTTTTGGGACATCATCTTCACTATCTGTGATTGAGTATCCAACACTTGTTGCATTCCTGGTGTTAACTCCATATTGGGGTTGCTTGCTTGGTTGTGGGTCATCAGTTGTATCAGCTGAGTTTGAGCTTCTAGTAGCATCTGCATTGCTATTGAGTTCTCCGGGTTGTTGGCATTATGGCTAGGCATCTGTTTTGGGGTTTTAGGAAAGATGAGTATATGTTAGAAATATATCTAAGGAAGGTTCCTATCCAAACATTTCAGATCAAGGAAACTCATCTTACAACCAACACATAGCAAACATAAAGCATTGCATTCACACCAAACAACAAGGTTTTTCAAAAACATCTAGTATTGTCATACCACACTCATTGGTATGATCAATATACTAACACGTTAACGTTGTTCTAACAAAGAAACTAGATTGGTGGTCTCATCTATATCTTCTTGAGTTTTCTTCAAGTTCTTCTCTCCATGTCTTGAGGTGTTCTTGATTGTTGTGAAGTGTATGTTTTTCTTTAAGTTCTTCAATAATCTTGAGTGTAGGTCTTCATGTGGTGAAAATACTTCTTGCACTTCTTGGTATGGTCATCAACATTCTTCTTGATGGTATTGAAGAGGCAGGTCATCTAGAAAATTTTGAAGGTGAATATTAGATGAGATGATATGAGAAGAATCAAGATGATTGTTTTGTTTCTAGACAGTTTGAACATAGAAAGTCTTCAATCCTAGGGTGATCAATGGGTTATTAACAACTTGTTGCAAATTGGATATTCACTATAGTGAGAGATACTGGCACCCGCTAGCCAATCAGGGAACGGTCTCGTGTCCGTGGACACGTAAAGTTGTCCGAGCCGCTTCATCTCACTATGCCGCTAGGATCCAAAAGTACTCAAAGGAGTTAATAAATTTGATCAAAAAGGGGTTTTCCAAACCTAAGGGCTCGAACCTACAGGCAACACTTTGCTCTGATACCATTTTGTAGCGTTCCCACATTTAAATAATGTAAGGACACCTGTGTTATTGTGATAGTCCCTGGATCAATTGCTAGCACCCCAGTACAAAATAAAATATCATGCAAATGCATCAAATTCTATTACATCGCATGATCCAGTCTTTACAAAATAGTATTACAACTTGCATAGTCTTAGAAGACTAGCAGAAAATAAAGATATACAGCGGAAGACATAGTACAACATTGAGCCCATCTTCTTCATGTGCCACAGGCAAAACATGTTGGCGATAGTCTCGAGATCCTAAACGAAATCCTCACTCGTCTTCAGAAACATCTGCAATATGGAATATGCAGCCACAAGGGAGTCAATACAATTTAATGTATTGGCAAGTAACACTATGGTGGATATAAATGGCAAGACTAATACTACATGCTTATTTGGCTGAGTGGAGTTTAGGCTAAGTTTGCATAAAGCCAGTTTTCTCCTATCACTTTTGTAAAACAAACTTTTCTTTTCAAAAGGGTGGCAACATTGGATTAAGATCCAAGCACCACAATACTGTTCACTTGGTCAAAATTTTACTTATTGAAATTGGTGATGAGATTCTTCCGTCAATCCTTGTCCAGCTGCTCATGGTTGTCCATAACCGGGGACACGGCTAAGATCTTAGTTTGTTGACTCTGAAGAGGTTGTGCACTTTCACCCTTTGTCTTCAATTAGACCAAACATCCCATACACCCGGAGTGCATCATGGAAAGGAGAGAATTGAGACGAGATCTTTCAGAAGAAGAAGTCCAAACCCACCGGCAAGACCGTTCCACCTATAATTTTGCTACATCTGCTAGTCAAGCCTGGGCTGAACTCTCACAACTTAGTTGATCAAGACATAGCCCATATGTCAAAAGGCTGCACGGTAAGCTACTAGACTTAGAGGGACATAGTAATCTCTTAGTTCCTGGGTGGCCATCCGCAAGTGACAACCTCAAGTGGAATAACCCTTAGATAAGGGCCCTAAGGCAACACTCAACATAAACCAGTCTTACCACTTCCACCCAGGTGGTTCATTCATTAGTTATACTTAGAATTTTTCCTCAACATCTAGTAAAACAAATTTTGTAGCATGGCTAAGCATCTAAATAAGTACCAATGCATCAAAATAACAAGGTATAAGGATGGCTACACACTACTAGGATATATTATAGCATAATATAACTTATTAAAATTTCCTATCATGCATACTACTCAAAATCAACTAATGCATATAGAAAATAATGGGTAGTTGATGATGTGTTACTTGCCTTGTTGAAGTTGGTGAAGAATTCACACTCTTCACAAAAGATCGTTGCTCTCCGTACAATCTATTTATTGAAAACACAATAACAAAATAAACAAACATTCTACCAAACAATCATACAAGTGTAGAAAACATACAGATCAACTAACATATCCAAAGGGGTTTAACCAAGGTGATCTCACTATTTCAACTAAAGTAACACATAACCATGTGTAACACTTAGTTGTTTTTCATCAAAACACTTGAGTACTCTAAGTTAGTCTTTCCATTTTGGTTTAGGGTAGGTCTTGTTCAACTAACTTACTAACAATAGAGAAAACCAGATAAAGTCTTTGGGATTTTCTATTTGGGTCAATGGTTAAGCAAAAACAACTTGTTATTCTTCAACTTGTATGAATTGCTTCTAGTCCTCATGTGATTGCCTTCTTGAATATCATCATCATGCCATCTAAGTTGTTTCCTTCCTTGGTGTGGTGCTTCTCTTGGTCTTGATAGTCTTCATGGTTTTCTCACTAGTTGTTTCCCAAGTGGTGTGGTCACAACTAAGTGTTTTATTTAACAAATGTGAAAATATCACTAAGTCAAAATATAGGAGAAATGAGACAAGAGGATAGAATGGGAGGTGTAGTCTTCTTCTTCATTTCTTCATGTACTTGCACTTGGTGGAGTATGTTTCAGATTGTTGTGGAGCCTAAGTCAGTTCTTCAATGATCTTCCTTGTTTCTCTTCATGTTTCCATCAAGTTGAAAGGAGAAGAATAGAAAAGGGAAGGAAAAAGACTTAGAGAGAAAGGGGGTTAGTCTTCTGGAAGTTTCTCTGGTTTTCTTCTAAGTGCTTCCACTTATTGGAGATGCTTCTGAAGTTTGTTTTATTTTCTATGTCCTTCATTGGTATTCTATCTACATGTTGAAAAATCTCTAGATGGTTAAGTCCTCCATTGCACTTCATGGTTCTCAAAAATCCCAACTTGGTGAAATCTTGAAGCAAGCATGGGGAGACAAGAAGTTGATGGAAACATTTGTACTAGTGTTTTTAGGTTCATTTGTTGGCTAAGTATAAGTTGAAACTTCACTAAGGACTTAGCCTTGGTTTCATATAGCCATACACACATAGAACCACTTAAGCAAAAATATTTCCTAAGTCATTTTTAACATGGTGTGAAACATGTGTGTGATAACTTGGCATAAAATACATGGATATGGTTCATATGTGTCCACAATTCTATGGCACTGGTTTATATGGACTAAGGTTGCCATATGGAGCAACATTGCTTAAGAAAACATATTAAAATTATTTATGGAATTTAAACTAAGTCAAAAATTTGCTCAAATGGCCATATAATTCTAAATCCATTCTAAAATTGTTCAAATAATATTTTGGGCTTATGGATCTGTTAGTACACATTCTAAGGAACCCAAAACAATTTAGTTTGCAAAAGTTGGATTTACAGAATTTAAATTATGCCAAAATTCATCAAACAAGCACAATTGAATTTGAACAAATTTAAGTTTCTCAAATTTGAATTTTGCCAGTGCCAAAAGTTTCTAATTGTCAAGGTATTTTCAAAAAGTCCAAGATTGCTAAATTTGGGTTTATGGATCAAAAGATATGATAGATCTAAGGTGCAGGGACTAAACTGTAAAACTGCCAATTAATTCTAGCGGGAGAAAAATACAAATAAAGCCTAGGCCACGTGGGAGCTCCTGATTGGTTAGTTGTGCTGACTGGGATGCTGACCGTGCACTCTGACTGGGCGCTGACGTGGATAAGTGGTTGGATCTGGGGCGTTAGATCCAGATCCAACGGTGGCGTACCCCTTCGGGGTGGATCTAATCTAGCGCGTTAAAACTAGATCCAACGGTGAGGGAAGGTTGAGGTTACCTCCGCCGGAGTTGGTCACTGGAAATGGCCCCGCGGTGGCCGGAGGCGCAGGGAGTCGACGTAGACGGCGATCCGGTGACCTCCGCGCTCGATGAAGACCACGATGAGCTTCGCCTCGACGCGGTGAAGCCTATGGTGTGCACGGTTTGCACGATGGCGGCCTCGTGTGGTGGCGCGGTGATGTCCCGAGGCGGCGCAACTCTGGTGGTCGTCGGGAAGTGGTTCCGCTGCGGGAGAAATCGAAATAAAAGGACGAGTAGGTGCAGGGAGTTGAGGGGAAGAGGAGGAGAGTGAAATGGGCGGCGGGGACCTGCTGCTGTGGCCGGAAGTGAGGACGGACGGCGGCGGTAGTGGTAAACTCCGGCGAGCAATACCTACGGCATACGGCCATGTATTGAGGGGGAAAGGGAGGGGAAAAGGAGAGGGTCTCGGGGGCTATTTAAAGGGCCAGAGAGGGGTATCAATTGGAGGTTTAAATCGTGCGAAATCAATGGGATTGAAATCGGGAAGAAACGGTGGAGGGAGTTACGAGCAGAGCTTGATGACGATGACGTCATCATGACGCCATCTTTCCTTTTTCTTTTCTTTTTATTTCTGTTTTTAATAACTCTTGTTTTATGATTCCAATTAACCACAAATTAATTTCTAAAAGTTTGTAAAAATAATATCTTTCTGTTTGGAACATTGTTATAAACATTTGAACACATTTCACTTTTTATATTTTTGAAAAGTGGCTTAATTACTAATAGTACTTAATGTATATTTTTAAATTAAAAAAATAATAAAATGAGGTTTTTGATTAAATAAAATTTCAGAGTAATTAAAATGTCACATACTATTTTTGAAACTCATTTTACCTTACTTTCATATTTTATAAATTTAACATTTCAGTGTTTTACTAATAGTAACTTAATTCCATTTTAAAATAGAACATTAAATAAATACAAAGTGGCTTAATAAAATTTAGAATAAAACCACAATTCATAATATTGTTTTCAATGCCCTCTTTTATGTTATTTTCAAATCAATGCATTTTATTTTCACACCTTTATGTTTAAAACTTGGAATAACATTTGCATATCAATATAAATAGTTGTTATTCTCATAAAATAATTTTAAGGCTTAAAAATTATTAGAGATAATAATTCTATGGTTTCAAAATCTATAAAACATTTTCAAAGTAATAGTTGATTTGAAAACATGTTATAAAATAAGGTTTTCTAAGAGAAAACAATTTCGTTGATTAATGAATATTTATTTTTAATGGGATTTTAGGGTTTATGGAATAGAGGTATAATGGATTCTTAATTTCAATTTCCATTTAGTTATGTATTCTTTCCTTTTATTTCTTTCCTCTCATTGGTTTTTGGTGACTTGCATAATATGAAAACAAAAAGTTTCAATTTTTAGTGATTTTTGGACTTTCCAAAAATCAGGGATGTTACAACTTACTATTCCTCTATTTCATTTCGGCATGGCAGGAGTCCAAAAACAAAAGTACATGATATCAACCAAATGTAAATTTTTGTGCAATGTTGAAAGCTTTCCGGTGATACACGTTTATAGCTAGGTCCCAACCACACACTTGTCAAACGCAAAACTTGTGGCTCCCATTATTGGGTCATGTTTATTAGATGCATAAAAAGTAAAGTGTGCCTTCAAAAGTTCGTGAGAGTCCTATCCCAAGTTCAACCCATGACAATTAATAAAGTGAATATCTTAATTTAGAACATAAATAACACAAGTAACATGGTGAACATACTCAGAATAGCAATGAATCTAATGGGAAGATATGGTGGACTCACTGGAAATACTTGGCTAAGGAGTGTTGGAAACAAGTTTTTACTTGTTGGAATTTTTAAATTTTTGGCTAGCAAGAGGGAGATAGTTGACCAGATACTATGCATGCATATGTCCATAGAACTACTCATTTCATGAAAAACTAAATAAACCAACAATTAACATCAAGGACATGAATAAGAGATAGCTCAAGACAACATTATTGCAAATTCCTACACATAAAAAGCCTATAAATCATGCAAACATATGTAGCTCTTCAAATCAACCATGGCATCCCTATTCCAAGTCATAATACTAGCATCCAATACATTCCAACCCCAAACTCCAGTATCTCAATCTCATATAAAATGATGGGTGTGGTCTTATCAAAACAAAAATAAAAACAAAAACTAGACGCTTGAAGTCTCTACCATAAATGCTTTGCTTAGAAAAACAGAAAGTAGACGTGTGCTAACCAAAAGAGTGTAGCTCCAGTGGGGTGTTCATCACATCCCCAAGCTTATGGATTTCACAATTCTTGGATGTCTTGAGGCGCAGCTCCTCTACTCCCTGTGAAAAAAAAACTTCACAAAACATGTTTCTCCCATTCTTTTTCTGTGGGGTGAGATTAGCAAGGACAAACAAATCACATGCTTTCTGTGCAAAATTCCAAATCAAATGCTCCAGTAGATAGAGAATAAGGTTCATTATGTTGTATGTTCACTCTCTTGCTTGAAAGAATCATGGAAATTTGATTCCCAAGCCCAAAGAGTGCATAAAACAAAAGAAGGCAGAATCTGTCCAGAAAAGCAACAGCAGCAAAACGAACGTTTTTTCCTAAGCTAGACTCGTAAAAAAATTAAGCCAATTTTTGTTCTTACAGAGGACGAAAAGCTGCAGAACATACTAAAAAAATTAGCTCAATAAGACATACCAATAAAAAACGTAAAATCATACGGTGAGCAGACTCGTGCTGAAACAGAAATTTCATGCACTAGGATAGCAACTTATAAGTCAAAATGGGTTTGACTTGACTATTTATTGAAAACTCCAGAATTAAAACAAAAAAAACTAATCTCTTGAGATATCAAGAGTACACTAGGAAAATCCAAACAAAAACAACCGGGTTGCCTCCCGTAAAGCGCTTTCTTTATAGCCATATAGCTAGGCTTTACTTACTTATCATCATGATGGTTGGAGTGAGGTGGCTCGGCATCCCCAAGCTTGGATTCTTTTACTTATTTGATACATGTAGAGTGATCCCAGGGGTACATCCCCAAGCTTTATTGGTTGTCCCTCTTGATCTTTGTTCATCTCACTCAATTCTTCCTCCTGAAAAATTCTTCTTACACAAATCTCAACATAAAACTTGATTAGAGGGGTTAGTGCCTCCATAAATAAAATCCACATAGGTACAGCAAAGACACATCATGAGTTGATTCTAAATATTAACTACTGTTACTACATTTGTGCATTGCTCCTTGATCAAAAGAACCACACAAAACACAAGTAATGAGAGCAATGCAAAATAAAGACATAATCTGCAAAAAACTGAACAACCCGTAAAGAGTGAATTTTTAGAGGCACTTAAGTTGCTCAAATCAGAAAACTTAAAACTAATGAAATATGTAGTGATAACTAAATATAGCTGTCGTAAATTACCAGGTCAAAATTCCACTTATGTGATTTTAAACATTTTTCGCAGTGAATTTCAGGAATCTGTTTTCTGGACAGCTAATTACTATTATTTAATCATATCTCTCATATAAGATTATTCTTGCCATTTATGATGAGAAATAAGATAGAAATGTGATGTTACAGTAGTGAACTAATATTTTTATTGTTTTTAGCTTTAGAAAAAGTTTTAATGATAGAGACTTTGCAATGGTTTCATTGGCATGAACAACACATGTTCAAGGTCGACCCCAACTTCTCCATTACTCATCCTTCTCATTTACTTTCCCAAAAAATTTATAAAATGAAAATATTAAACTAAATGATAGATAACAGTAGGTAAAGGTATTTTACATGTTGAAAAGACATAAATGTGTGCTCAAACCGAATAGGAAATTAAAGCATAAGGAACACACCAAAAAATATTAAACAATTTATTTTTAAGTCTAACCCCTTTCCTATGCATTGGCATTTTGTAATGAAACAAATAAAAGAAGCACATAATAGCAAGCATAGAAAGGTAGATCAAGTGCAACTTCAATACTTTCAGCATAAAGAGGGGAAACTTAATATTGTTGAAATATGTGTAACCATGTTTCCCTCTCTCATAATAATTTTCAGTATCATCATGAATAGATTCAACAATATGAATATCACATAAAACATTCTTATCATGAGCCACATGCATAAAAGAATCACTACTCTCCACATAAGTAAAATCCTCATTAGTGATAGTGGGAGTTAAACATTCATAATTTTCATTGCAATCATCATATATAGGAGGCATAGTATCATCAAAGTGAATTTTCTCCTCCAAGCTTGGGGAACTAGAAATATCATGCTCATCAAAACCAACTTCCCCAAGCTTAAAACTTTCCATAGAATCAGCAAGTATATCATTTTTATCCTCAATAGTAGGGGGACTAAAAATAACATATTCATCAAGACAAACTTCCCCAAGCTCAAGGTTTTCCTTAGCAATAAAGGTGTTCAAAGAATTAGTACTACCACAAATATGATTGTTGTGCAAATAATTTTTCAATTTCTCCTCAAACACTTCATGTCCTAATTCAAGGTAGATATTATACAGTTCTAAAATTGTTTGGTTGTTTTCCATTACATAATTTTTTTTTGTGTTTTAGGTTTATATGTTAGTATGCAATGCAAACAAGAATAAAAGCTTAGCACAACGCTCCCCGGCAACGGCGCCAGAAAAGTGCTTGATGACTCCCAAGTGCAGGAGATCAATTGTAGTACCTTTCGATAAGTATTTGAGTGTCGAACCCACGAGGAGCTGAAGGTAAGCTATCTATTATCTAAAGCCCTATAACCCTCTTATATGGATGTTCATGCAAAGCAATAAGTTTGACTAAAAGGAACTAACTAATTAAAAGCAAGTGACGTGGAGTGTGGTTTGTCTAGTAACTAGTGAAGCAAGTTTAAAATGCAAGTAATCCTAAAGCAAGTTTCTAAAGCAAGTTTCTAAGCAAGTTTCACAAGTAGCAAGCAGCAAATATCTCAAGTATCTCAAGGGAGCAAGTGTTCTAGCAATAGGTGTTTCGTTCGTGTGGTTGTCACAATTAGTGAAGCACATGTTTTAGTCTTAGTTGTTTCTTCTAGGAAGGAGCCATGAATAGGTATAGTCAAGTAAATGATCTACAACACCTTATTATGGATCATGTGGCCAAGTAAATGACTACACAAGATTGATTAAGACATAAAGTCCCACCATAGCCTTACGTTCTAAGGTCCCCTATATATATCCCCCAATAACTTATTTGTGGCTCGGTCTCAGGTTACTGTCACTCCCAAGTCACCACCACTCCATTATGCTACCGGTGATCACCTTACATGCATTCCCCAACATATGCGTGCACTCATATATTGTACATAAAGACAATCATAGAAGATAACAAACTTGTATGCAACAGATCAACGAACTATTTCACCATTGCCAAGAACAATTCACTACTCAAACATAGACGGGGAGACACAATACATCAAGGGAATATAGTATTGCATCATACATTGTGTTTGCCAAGAGATTACAGTGGAGAGATGGAGCTGATCTTGCTGTAGATGTTGATGATGAACACACCGGAGGGGGTGGAGCCCTCCGGGGGTGATCCCGGCGGCGTTTCCCCCCTCCGATCTTCTCCGGCGGCAGCCTTCTGTCTCTCTATTTCGTGGTTTCGTCTCTCGGCGCCGCCTCCTTTTCGAAAAGTCCAGGGGACCCTTTATATAGTCGTTTTTAGGTCACGAGACACTCGGGAGAAGAAAGATCGACGGCATCGGAGCCACGGGGGCAAAAAGGGGGCCCCACACGCGGCCAAGAAATCTGGCCGCATGGAGGGTCCTCTTTTCCACCTGGTTGGCCTTTTGGCCCTCTACTTTGGCCCATGGTCTTCATCTCAAAAATTCTGAACCGTGCTCTTTGGCCTTGCCCTTTTTGGAGTCCCGAAGCTCCCGGAAAGTCTGAAACACTAAAAAGTACGTTTTCTGGAAAAACATGGTTAGAACCAAAAGAAGGGGGATTGTTCAGAAAATCCCCCAAATCATTATAAAACATGAATATAAGTTGCTAATATGTAGGAAAAACAAGTAATAACATGCAAAGTTCATGTATGCATTTTACATGCATCAGTCGCGCTGCTGTCCACCCCCTGTTTTCTCCCTCTGTCCCCTCTTCTTTGCTCTTCTTTCCCTCCCTCTCTGGTCGACCACAAAACGGATCCAATGCACTAAACCAAATTACAAACAAAGGTGAACAGATTTGATAAGGTCTCCTCTCCCTAATTGCTCAAAATCATACCAAAACAATCAACCAAACTTCTGTTAAAATATAGATTAAGAAATGACTTAGTCAATTTTTTCTAAGTGCTGAAAACAGACAAATTCAACCAAATGTTCACTCACGACTAATTTATCAAATGGTGTCCAACTTTGGAATTTTAAGTTGGAAAATATTAACCATTGATGTCTACGCGCGCGTCTATTCTTGTAGACAGTGTTGGGCCCCTAAGTGGAGAGGTTTGTAGAACAGCAGCAAGTTTACCTTGAGTGGATCACCCAAGGTTTATCGAACTTATGGAGGTAGAGGTCAAAGATATCCCTCTCAAGCAACCCTGCAATTAAGATACAAGGAGTCTCTTGTGTCCCCAACACACCCAATATACTTGTCAGGTATATAGGTGCACTAGTTCGGCAAAGAGATAGTGAAATGCGAGTAATATGGATGGTTATAAGTAATAATAACAATCTGAAATAAATATGGCAGCAAACAAACATTTAGCAGAACAGGCGGAAAACGGTATTTCAATGCTTGAAACAAGGCCTAGGGATCCTACTTTCACTAGTGGACACTCTCAACAATGATCACATAATTGAATAACTAAATATCTTCTCTTCACTATGCTACTCCGAACCACTCTCTGGTCGAATAACAAACACCACTCCATTGCGTAGTGCTGTAACAGCACTCCTCAAGCTTGTATTCCCATGTCTAGTTAACCCCACGCTGTCACTATGAGCGCCTTAGAAGGTACTAAACAAACTCCACAATTTCATAGGGTCATCCAACACAAGATATAAATATCATGTTAAACCACACAGTGCACACACTGTCACCTTTACACTGTGATCAAAGTGTTTACGGAGATCTCATAACAAAACCACTTGAGTAGCATAATACATGATAAGAAAAATCTACTAATTCAACTAGATACAAAGCTCATGATCACATAAAGATCACACCATGGGAGAGAGAGATGAACCACATAGCTACCGGTAGAGCCCTCAACCTCAGGGGAGAACTACTCCCTCCTCCTCATAGGAGACAGCAACGGTGATGGAGATGGCGTTAGAGTCGATGGAGATGGCTTCCGGGGGAACTTCCCCGTCCCGGCAGGGTGCAAGAACAGAGATATGTCCCCCAAAACTTGTCGTCGGCGGCGGTGGAGCTATAGATGTATTTTGTGGAAAAGGTCGATTCTTTTAGGGTTTATGCATCGGGGAGTATATATAGGCAAAAGGGAGATGCCGGGGGGTGGCCAGGGGGCCCACACCACCTGGTGGCGCGGCCAGGGGGTGGTGGCGCCACCCTATGGTGTGGCCACCCTGTGGCCCCCCTCCGGGGCTCTTCGGGACTTCTGGATGCTTCTGGGACTTCTAAGACTTCTGGCTTTTGAATCGTCCAATTCCGAGAATATTTCCAGAACAACTTTTCTGAAACTAAAAACAGCAGAAAACAGGAACTGGCTCTATGGCATCTTGTCAATAGGTTAGTCCCGGGAAATCGTTAAAAATGACATAAAGTGTAAGGAAAACATGTGGCAAACAACATGAAAACAACATGGAACATCAGAAATTAAGGATACGATCATGACGTATCAAGCATCCCCAAGCTTAGTTCCTACTCATCCTCGAGTAGGTAAACGATAAAACAATAATTTCTGAGGTGACATGCTACTAACATAAACTTGATCATAAAAATGTAAAAGCATATGTAAGCTGAGATCATAGAACTTCAAACACAAACATGATAAATAGAACTTTAATAATAAAGCATAGCAATCACTTTTCATCATGAAGAGTATCTCAAATAAAGGATCATGAATAATAATGCAAAGAAATATAAACGTTTGTTTCAGGTATAGAAAAAGCATGGCAAAGTGATATTTCGCTAGTCCATAAGAGTGGGGCAAAACATAAATGCCAAGACACCTTCAAAGTTCATGAGGAAGACTAGAGCAAATAATTTTAGAACAAATGATATCACATCATGGAGTAATTATTGATTTTTATGGGACAATGCACGTAGAACTAAGAATGGCAAAAATGCTCTCTCAACTGTGCATAAAGTTAGAAGATGGAGACTCAACATAAAAGTAAAAGAAAGGCCCTTCGCGGAGGGAAGCAGGGATCACTCATGTTCTAGAGCTTTTTATTTTATTAAACGGAGGTATTAAATTTTGACACTGAGTGTCTATATTTTGGGAGATGTATGCTAATGTCAACGAATGCTAAACATAAAATACAGTACGTCACAAGCGAAATGGATTCACAAGAGCGGCTCCCATGTGAAGGACGCATCTGGGTAGAAGGCCACCTCTCTTTCTCTTTTGTTTACACAAGTATGCTTTGACTGATAAATCAGGGGCAAAAATAGTGAAGAGATTTTGTGTGTATTAATTTGGGGCTGGGAACCCCGCTGCCAGCTCTTCTATCATTTGGATAAGCGGATGAAGCCACTAGTCCAGGGTGTGAAATCCAATCAACAATTGAGATAAAGATTCTCTATTGACGTCCTCATGAGCAAAATCCACTAGTTCAGGAGTAATTTTGAAGGTTTTAAAGGTAACACATGAGCAATTTACTTGGAGTGGCAGTTAAATACCACATGTAGGTAGGTATGGTGGACACAATGGGAATTTTTTTGGTCTAAGGGAGTTGGATGCACGAGTAGAGCTCATACTTAGTACAGGTGGAGGCTAGCAAAAGACTGGGAGCGACAAATCAAGAGAGTATAAGAGCCATAATCATGCATATCGACATAAACATCATTAATTATAGCATAAGCGGTATCATAGTTCAAAAACTAAGTGGTCATGGAGGCTATTCGTGACTGGTTCATAGTCATAAACATGGTGTGAGCTTGCGCCAAGTCAACCAAATAAAGCATTCGAAAGAGAATACCATACATTTATGCTTCCTTATGACAAGAACAACTCATGAATCTTTCAATGACATATTAAAAACTCTCAGCTATTTGAGGATATTCATGCTACTCAACATAACATGGCTTTAGAACTAAAATAACATTTAGCATGGCATGAAAAAGTTCTAGCAACAGTCTATACAAGCTTCTACTTGCACTGTTATAAATTCTACTTTAAACAGCAGTTTCTTCTCCCAACAAGCACCATACAAGATATGTTTTAACAAAAATACTCTACATGATACAACAAGCAAACATGATAGTACTCACATAACACTACTAAAACTAACAGCTCTGAATAAGAGATGCATGTAAACAAAGGCTAAACGCACTACTAGCAAAAAGTGAACACTCTCAGAACAATAAGAATGAAAATTAGAGTGTTCTAAGAAATGAAAACGGAGCGTGTCTCTCTCCCACAAAAGTATGATAAGATCCAACCATTTATTACATCAAATAAAACCAAACAAATGGAAAAAAAATCGCTCCAAGTAAAGCACATAAGATGTGACTGAATAAAAATATAGTTTCACTAGAAGTGACCTGATAATTTGTCGATGAAGAAGGGGATGCCTTGGGCATCCCCAAGCTTAGACGCTTGAGTCTTCTTGGAATTTGCTGGCATGTACCTCCGGGTCATCCCAAATCTTAGGCTTTTCACTCTTCTTGATCACATCATATCATCCTGTTCTCTTGACCCTTGAAAACTTCCTGCACACCAAACTTCTCACAATCTTCATTAGCAACGTTAGTGCAATCGAAATAATAAATTCGCATGGTTCAGTTTCAACACATGTATAACACTCAAAAACACATTAGCTACTGTCACAACTTCTTTTAAAACTCTTTTTCTCAAAAGAACACCAAAAGAAAGCGATTAAGATGCAAATGCAATTATTGGCAGAAATCTGTCAAAATAGGACAACAAGTAAACATGATTTTTTTTAGAAAATCTTATGTTCATCAAATAAAAAAGCGGTCAACTAATAAAAGTTGCATATAAAGCTCATAATTACTCACAAAAAAACTCAGGTCATTTTTAATTTTCTGTGATTTATACGGAATAAACAGTGGACAGCAGAAATCTGTTTCCTGCGCAGAA
This sequence comes from Alopecurus myosuroides, assembly GCA_028641055.1. NCBI lineage: Eukaryota > Viridiplantae > Streptophyta > Magnoliopsida > Poales > Poaceae > Alopecurus > Alopecurus myosuroides. The sequence continues at coordinate 154,556,829 of CM054061.1, read as the reverse complement.
ATCCGAAATATAGCTTCAACTTTCCACTAGAGGCTTTACTTGGCTCAACAAAAACACATAATAAAAGATACAGAGGGGTTGCTAAGGAAATAGACAACACCCAGGTGCAAAGAACACAAAAGAAAACGAAGGAAAACGGGTTGAAAACACAGAAATAAAACGGGTTGTCTCCTGGTAGCGCTTTTCTTTAACGCCTTTCAGCTAGGCATAGTGATTTTTAAAAGATGCTCACATAAGAATAAGAGTTGAAGAAAAATAAGAGAGCTTCAAGAAGCAAATATAAAACACATTTAAGTCTAACCCATTCCTTATGAAAAAGAATCTTGTAGAAAAACAAGTCAACGAAGCACAAAGTGACTAGCATAGGAAGACAAAATAAGTGCAACTTCAAAAATTTCAACATAAAGAGGGGAAACTTAATATTGTTGAGATGCATAAAACCATGTTTCCCTCGCTCATAATAACTTTAATTAGCATCATGAATAAAATTAATAATATAACTATCACATAAAACATTCTTATCATGAGCCACATGCATAAAAGAATTAATACTCTCCACATAAGCGTAGTCATTCTTATTAATAATAGTGGGAGCAAATTCAACAAAAATACCCATCATTATTATTCTCATCACCATAATCATCAAATATAGGAGGCATATTGAAATCATAATTAATTTTCTCCTCAATAGTAGGTGGACTGAAAATATCATAATCATTATAATCATCTTAAAGAACTCCAACATGATAGACAAGTTGTATATTAGGGAGATGGTTTTGGGTAATCCCTCCATAACTATGACAAGTTTCATAAGGATAATTGTAATCATAGCCTATGTTATAGCATCTTTTATAATAGTTATAAAAGACTTGAGGCATAGTATCATCATAGGCAATATAATAGTTATCTTTCAAAGTGCATTCATTTGTAAACATATCATCATTTTTACTAGTAAGAGATGTATCAAGCATATCATCAATAGAAAAAGGATTTTCAAACACATCATCCATAAGCTCAGAGCTTTCTATATCATCATTGTAAGGGACATGGATGGTACTAATAGTACATAAATTATCATCATTTTCAGAATTGGTACCAAAGAGATTTTCAATATCAAAAGTAGTGTGTTTCTCCCAATCATGATCACTTTCATAAATAACATGCATAGGACGATCATCGAGTTTAGACTCATAAAAAAATATAATAGGGGCCACATGCTTAGGAGGAGATACTGTTACCTCTCTCCTTTTACTCCTCTTCTTCTTCTTCGTCTCTATAGGACGGAGAGGCTTGAAAGGAAGCTTCTCCACATACCCTGGTTTATTGTGAGAAACAATAGAAAGAACTTTGGAGGATTCCTCCTCTTAATTAATAAGATGAAAACAAATATTATCCCTGTCATATTTTGGTAAATTCTCCTCTTTTATAATATTTTGTATGTAATTATTTGTGTGGCAATTATTAACACAATAAAGATGAAAACCATGTAGGACACTATCAAGAGCACTCATATCTACCAAAGAAGTTTTTCTTAATAACTCTTCACACCCCAAAAATAAAGTAAGTTCATCATGCTCATTGGGGGTGATCATGTCATCAAAATACAAACTTGTAGTACTCATAGGATTCGAAAGGTTACTATCATGGCTTGAGCATTGAAAATTAAAATGACCCACTTTACAGCAAAGTTCACAAATAAAAGGATAGAGGGCACAAATTTTTTTACCAAGATCATCTAAAGCCATGTCACACTTTCTAGTTTTTTTCATTCCTATGATGGATGCAATATTCTTCTTTGGTTTGATTCTTTTCACAAGGTCTAAGTGCTCCAAAAAAATTTAACATGCTTATAAGAAATAGTACTTTTAGAAGTTTGAGCATGTTCATTGCAATCATTAATAATAGTTTCATTTTTCATGCAAGTGTCTTGAAAAGGTTCATGATATATGTACCCATTTTTAGGAATATTAATATAAGAAGCAAAGGATCTATACCAACCGACAGCTATTTGAGGATCAAGACCATATTTAGCATTAAGCTCATGAAAATCAGCAGTTTCAGCAAAGGTCTTAATGCAATCATACTCATAGTTTATACCTATTTCTTTACCTTTGTTGTTATTCCAATCTTCACTATTGATTAGAATTCTCTCAAGAAGATCCCACTTAGCTTCAACCTTCTTAATACAAAAAGAACCCTCTGAACAGGCATCTAGATAATCCTTTCAATGTCCTGGAAGCCTTGCATAAAAATTAGTAACAATTATTTCCTCAGGAAGCTCATGGTTAGGACATTTGAGTATTAATGTTTTCAGTATTCCCCAAGATTGGGCAATGCTTTCTCCATCATGAGGCCAAAAATTATAAATGTAATTCCTATCTAAATATAGTTCATGAAAAGGATAGAATTTAGAGTAAAAGAGAGATTCAAGTTCCTTCCACTCCAAATTACCACTCCCTTGCTTTGTCCTTAAGTGACAAAGAGAATATCCTCCTCTTAACTTGGTCCGTTGAGATACCTGCACATTTGAATAACTCGCATAATTCATGCATAAAGTGTAAATGATCACTAGGATGGACAGTTCCATCTCCAAAATAACGGTTATCCATGACAAGTTCAAAAAAATTCTTGGGTATTTTAAAAGGAATGCTTTCAGTCGGAGGATTTAAAATATCACAAGCATCATTAGGTTTATCACATATGAGAGATAAAGTATCATTAGAGCCTCCTCTAAAGCTGGTACACTAAAAAGATCGTAAAAACTAGCTTCCCCAAGATTATACTTTTCCCTAGCATTAGGAATGATGGGGTGCAAAGAATTAATGCTAATAACATTGCTATCACTATTATGCAAACAAACTTCCATAGGTTTTTTAATTTTCTCTTCAAACACTTCATGTCCTAACTCAAGATAAATATTATAAAGCTCTCTCATATTTTTGTTGTTTTCCATTAAGTCTAACTAGTAAATATAAAGACAAGGAATAAGTAAAAATAAGCCTAACTAGTGAAAACAAGAAACAAAAACATATAATTTCAGAATCTAAAGGAAATAACTTCGAGCACTCACACCCGAGGATGTGAGAACCTTTTACCTTACCTCCCCGGCAACGGCGCCAGAAAAGAGCTTGATGTCTACGCACGCTTCTATTCTTGTAGACAATGTTTGGCCTCCAAGTGCAGAGGTTTGTAGAACAGCAGCAAGTTTCCCTTAAGTGGATCACCCAAGGTTTATCGAACTCAGGGAGGTAGAGGTCAAAGATATCCCTCTCAAGCAACCCTGCAATTAAGATACAAGAAGTCTCTTGTGTCCCCAACACACCCAATATACTTGTCAGGTATATAGGTGCACTAGTTTGGCAAAGAGATAGTGAAATGCGAGTAATATCGATGGTTATAAGTAATAATAGCAATCTGAAATAAATATGGCAGCAAGCAAACATTTAGCAGAACAGGCGGAAAACGGCGTTTCAATGTTTGAAACAAGGCCTATGGATCCTACTTTCACACATAATTGAATAACTAAATATCTTCTCTTCACTATGCTACTCCGAACCACTCTCCGGTCGAATAACAAACACCACTCCATTGTGTAGGGCTGTAACAGCATTCCTCAAGTTTGTATTCCCATGTCTAGTTAACCCTACGCTGTCACTATGAGCGCCCTAGAATGTACTAAACAAACTCCACAATTTCATAGGGTCATCCAACACAAGATATAAATATCATGCTAAACCACACGGTGCACACACTGTCACCTTTACACCGTGATCAAAGTGTTTACGGAGATCTCATAACAAAACCACTTGATTAGCATAATACCTGAGAAGAAACATCTACTAATTCAACTAGATACAAAGCTCATGATCACATAAAGATCACACCATGGGAGAGAGAGATGAACCACATAGCTACCGGTAGAGCCCTCAGCCTCGGGGGAGAACTACTCCCTCCTCATCAAAGGAGACAGCAACGACGATAGAGATGGCGGTGGAGTCGATGGAGATGGCTTCCGGGGGCACTTCCCCGTCCCGGAACGGTGCCAGAACAGAGAACTGTCCCCGAAACTTGTCGGCGGCGGCGGCGGAGCTACAGATGTATTTTGTGGAAAAGGTCGATTCTTTTAGGGCTTATGCATCAGGGAGTATATATAGGCGAAAGGGTGATGCCGGGGGGTGGCCAGGGAGCCCACACCACCTGGTGGGACGACCAGGGGGTGGTGGCGCCACCCTATGGTGTGGCCACCCTGTGGCCCCCCTCGAGGGCTGTTCGGGACTTCTGAATGCTTCCGGGACTTCTAAGACTTCTGGCTTTTGAATCGTCCAATTTCGAGAATATTTCCAGAACAACTTTTTTGAATCTAAAAACAGGAACTGGCTCTGTGGCATCTTGTCAATAGGTTAGTCCAGGGAAATCGATAAAAATGACATAAAGTGTAAGGAAAACATGTGGGAAACAACATGGAACATCAGAAATTAAGGATACATTTATGACGTATCAAACATGAAATGAACTTTCAGAAACATCCTTTAAAACCAATTTTGGAATTGTGGAAGGTTTTGAAAACAAGGTGGAAAAGGGCAAACTTTCTGTTTTTCTCTGTTTTCCAAAATATCTATTTTTTGTCTTATTTTCTTTCCACAAAAACAAGCATGCCAAAGTTTATTTTCAAACTCCACAAATCAAACCAAAGTTATAGATTTGTAGTCCACATATCAGAGAAAAATTATATGTCAAGAAAACATAAAATTGGGTACTCTAACATATAGAAAACAAGTGCTAGAAAATGATACTTGGCTAGTTTTTCAGGGATAAACTTTAATAAAAAAAACTAAAAGAAAACATTCATATTTTCAAATGCCATTTTGTTTTCTTGAATCCAAAAAATCCAAATAACATTGTTAAGTTGAAAACAACCATGATCCAACACTTGGGACAAAAATTACTCAAAGCATCACATGGAAAACATCATAGAAACAATAGTGACCATCAGGAAAAAATTGATATTTGATTTGAAAGAAAAGGTTGCTTGAATTGCATAGATACTTATGGTCACATAAATATGTTGTCCACACAAAAATATTACAAAAGTTTTTGTTGTCTCAAAATTTTTCCTTCCTTAACTATATTACAAGTGTTCCAAAATCTGGGGTGTGAGAGTGTAGTTGCGGGGGTTCCTACTCTTCACGATGGAGAGAGACACTCTGGGCCATCTCAGATATTATAGTGTTTGTCACTGATGGATGACGTTGGTAAACCCCAAGAGAAAGGTTGTGAAGAGGCAAGTTTTCCCTCAGAAAAGAAACCAAGGTTGAATCCACCAGTAGGAGGACAAGCAACTTCTGAAGGTTGATGATGTTGATGTGGTAGGGCACACTACCGGTTCAATGGCAACGTGGAACCTACACAACACAATCAATTCACTTTTCCCCAACGAAGCAGTGAGGTTTTCAATCTCACTGGTTTTGATGATAACAAAGAGGTTAAATGTATGGTGTGGAAAATAGTATGAGAACAACATGAAAACATTAGTAGAAGTATGAAAACAGTGGAAGCAGTGTGAAAATAGTAAATGCAGTGGTTGTGTTATCACTATGAGAAAATGGACCGGGGTCCACAGTTCACTAGTGGTGTCTCTCCATAAAAGATAGATAACATGTGTGGTGAACAAATTACAGCTAGGAAATTGATAGATAATGAAACATGCATGACATGATGATTACTATGTGATTCATGTGGTCATTTACAACAAGACTCGTAGACCATTATCCAACTGCATCTATGACTAATATACCAACCTCGGAATATCATCCGAACAAACCTTGGGTATTAAGTTGCAAGCAATAGATAATCGCAGTAAGCAAATTGTGTAATACAAACAATATAAACATCGTTGTTTTCTCCCTAATGGAAACAACACATCCTCCATCTGTCACGTTTCTGTCACTCGAGCACAGATACAAAGGAGGCATCAACCCACTATCAAGCATAAATACTCCCTCTTGGAGTCACTAGTATCTGTTTGGCCAGAGCATCTACTAACAACAGAAAGCATGCAAGATCATAAATAACATACACATGAAGACAACATGATAGATTGATAATCAAGAGACATAGCATTCAAATATCACCGGATCCCAGCAAACACAACATATAGCATTACAATAATATGATCTCAATCATGTAGGGAATCTCACAAGATCTAAACATAAGGCATAAAGGGGAGAGAACAACCATCTATCTACTTCTATGGACCCGTAGTCCAAAGATGAACTACTCACGCATCACTCCAGAGGCGGGCATGGTGGTGTAGAGCCCTCCGGTGATGATTTCCCCTCCCGGCAGGGTGCCGGGGAGAAATCCAGAACCCTCCTGATCTCGGGTTGATGATGACGGAGGCCTCGGGTGTTTTTCGTGGAAAAGTGGTATATTTTTTGGGTTCGCGCATCAGGCAGAATAAATCGGCGAAAGGGCGATGGCAGTAGACGCCTGAGGGGCCCACACCACCCCATGGAGCGTCCAGGGGGTGCGCCTCCTTATGGTGTGGCCCCCCTGTGGCCCCCCTCCGGGCCTCTTCGGGACTCCATGGAACCTTTGGGAATTCTAAGACTTTCGGGCCTCGAATTTTCCAATTCCAAGAATATTTTCTAGAACAACTTTTCTGAAACTAAAAACAGCAGAAAACAGGAACTGGCTCTGTGGCATCTTGTCAATAGGTTAGTCCCAGGAAATCGATAAAAATGGCATAAAGTGTAAGGAAAACATGTAGCATAAGGCATGAAAACAACATGGAACATCAGAAATTAAGGATATGTTTATGACGTATCAACATCCCCAAGCTTAGTTCCTACTCGTCCTCGAGTAGATAAACGATAAAAACACATAATTTGTAAGATGACATGCTACCAACATAAACTTGATCATCTAAATTGTAAAATCATAAGTAAGCGGAGATCATAGCACTTTAAACACAAGCATGATATATATAATTTTAACAATGAAACATAGCAATCACCTTGCATGATGAAAAGTAACAAAAATAAAAGATCATGAATAATAATGCACTTGAAAGTTATACGTTTGTTTCAAGCATAGAGAAAACATAGCAAACTGATATTTCGCTTGTCCTTAAGAGTGGGGAAAACATAAATGCGAGGACACCTTCAAAGTTTAAGAGGAAGACTAGAACAAATAATTTGATAACAAATAATAACACAACATGAATAATTAATAATGTTTCTGGGACAAATGCACATTAAACTCAAAATGTATCTCTCAACTGTGCATAAAGTTAGAAGATGGAGACTCAACATAAAAGTAAAAGAAAGGCCCTTCGCGGAGGGAAGCAGGGATCACTCATGTGTTAGAGCTTTTTATTTTATTAAACAGATGTATTGAAAACATTTTTTTAGAGAGGTGTGTATGCTTACGTCAACGAATGGTAAACAGAAAATACAGTATGTCACAAGCCAACTAGACTTCACAAGAGCGGCTCCCATAGAAGGATGTATCCAGGTAAAAGGCCATCCCTCTTTCTCTTTTGTTTACACAATTATGCTTTGACTGATAAATCAGGGGGGAAATAGTGAAGATAATTTGTTGTATTAAGTTTGGAGCTGGGCACCCTGCTGCCATCTCTTCTATCAATTGGATAAGCGGATGAAGCACTAGTCCAGGGTGTGAAAGTCCAATCAACAAGTGAGATAAAGATTCTCTATTTACGTCCTCATGAGCTAAAACAGGAGCACAAAACATGAGTAATTTTGAAAGTTTTAAAGGTAACACATGATCAATTTACTTTGGAGTGGCGGTTAAATACCACATGTTGGTAGGTATGGTGGACACATTTGGCATACTTTGGTTTTTAGGATTTGGATGTACGAGTAGAGATCATACTTAGTACATGTGGAGGCTAGCAAAAGACTGGGAGCAACAAATCAAGAGAGCAATAATGGCCATAATCATGCATAGCGACAAAAACATCATTAATCAAAGCATAAAGGGTATTAAAAGTTCAAAAACTGAATGATCATAGAGGCTATAAGTGACTGGTTTGTAGTTATAAACATGGTGTAAGCATGCACCAAGTCAACCAAATAAAACATTCAAAGGAGACACCACAAATTTATGCTTCAATATGACAACAACAACTCATGATTCTTTCAATGGCACATTCAACACTCTCAGCTATTTGAGACAAGTAATGCTACAAAAATAACCACTAGGATTAAGAATTAAAATAACATCTAGCATGATATGAAAAAGTCTAGCCATAGTCTATACAAGCTTCTATTTGCATTGTTATAAGCACAAAAACTGTACTACCGCTTTCTAACACCAAGCAATTTATACTAAACAAAAACTCTCCAAGAGATACAACAATTAAACAAGAGAGTAATAACACAACTCTACTCAAACTAACATCTCTGAATAAGAGATGTAAGAAAACATGAGCGAAAAGGAATTTTGCAACAACTAGAAGAAAAAACTAAGAACACGAGCATAACGAGTATTCAATGAAAAAGCGGAGAGTGTGTATCTCCCAAACAAGAATGCTAGGTTACAACAATATTATTGCGGCAAGGAAAACAAAATAAAACAAAACAAAAATAAAAGACGCTCGAAGTAAAAATTCATATGATGTGACCGATAAAAATATAGTTTCACTAGAAGTGACCTGATAAATTGTTGATGAAGAAGGGGATGCGTTGGGCATCCCAAGCTTAGACGCTTGAGTCTTCTTAGAATTTTCTGGGATGAACCATGGGTTAATCCCCAAGCTTTGGCTTTACAATCTTCTTGATCACATTATATGACCTTCTTCTCATGACCCTTGAAAACTTCCTTCACATCACACTCAAAGTAATTCGCATTAGAGGGTTAGTGCAAAAATAAAAAAATCACGTGTTCTGCATGGGCACAAGTGCTCTTGATACTTTTAAACATTAGCTACAGCCACTGATGTTTCCTGAAGATAAGAAAGCCACTTACCATAGTAAAAGAGCAAATGCAAGAAAAATGGCAGAATCTGCCAAAACCAGAACAGTCTATAAAGACGGATTTTTTCGGGGCACTTAAGTTGCTCAAATCAAAAAACATAAAGAACGAAAAGTTTGGGAACTAGCTCAGGAATAAGCACAAACAGTTTCAGGTCATTTTGATCTTTCTGTAATTTATACGATTTTTTACGATGGACAACAGAAATCTGTTTTCTGCGCAGAAATCCAAAACCAACTCCAACTTTCGTTAGGAAATTTACTTGGCACAACTAATACATGAAAATAAAGACATATAGGAGTTTCTACATAAGTATATAACCCCTTTACTCAAAGAAAACGGAAAAAAACAAAGCAAAAAATAAAACCATGCGTTATCTCCCAAGAAGTGCTTTTCTTTAACGCCTTTTAGCTAGGCCCAGAAAAATGGAATCAAGTAGATGCTCACATAAGAAATATAAATTAAGCAAAAGAGAGCATCAATAAGCAATTATAAAACAAATTTAAGTCTAACCCACTTTCTATGCATAGGAATCTTGTAAAAAAATAAATTAAAGAAGCTCAAACTAGAAATCATGGGAAGGTAGAACAAGAGCAATTTCAAAACTTCCAACCAAAAGAGAGGTTTTTTAGCAACATTAAAATTCCTATAAACATATTTTCCTCTCTCATAATAATTTACAGTAGAATCATGAACAAACTCAACAACATAATTATCACATAAAGCATGTTTGTTATGGTCTAAAAGCACACAATTCATATCAAGCTCAAAAATAGTAGGATCAAAATAAAAAAATCAGCTTCTCTTTTTTCCCACTTTTAGCAATAACAAAACAAGATGATTGGTCACTCTTAAAAGGTATGGGACATATTATAGCAATCCTATGTTCAGTAGCATTGTGATTTATAACATCAAGTAACATATGACCATCATCAAGAGCATTATCATATAATTTTCTAAACAAACTTCCTCATTATCATGCATATCAATAGTTAGAATAAATAGAGGATTATCATAGGATTTATCAAAGTAGTATGGATTATCATAAATAATAGTAGCAATATCATTCTCACAAGTTTCATTCATATTAGTATCAATGTCCCAAGTATAGCAAGTATCAATTTCATCAAAAAGGGAAATTTCAAAACAATCAATATGATCATCAATATAACACTCATCCTCCTTTGGTGAGTATGGAGGGCAATCGAATAAGGTATGGGTTAAAGATTTACTCTCATTGGTAGGTAGATATGGGTATCTACTCCATTCTTCCTCCACTTGATCATCACTCTCCTCCTCTTTTTCATCCAATGAGCTTCCAGATTCAGCAGTTTCTTCTTCCATAGGTTCCTGCAATGCATTAGTCTCTCCCTTTGGGGGAGAGAATTCATTAAGATATTTAATAATTTAGTAATTACAATCCTTGTAATTATCAAAGCAATATTCAAGTATAGCACAAATCTCGTATTTATAAGGTGCGTCATCAATACTTTCAACCAAATGGGCAATTTCGAATGCACCCTTCCAAGCAATAAATTCCTCAATTTGTTCCACTTCATAAAAGTCATAATTTCCCTTAACATAAGAAGATATGGTAACATTATCATTATACTCACATTGAAAAGGGAGGTGTTTATACCTCGTAAAGCAACAAGCTTTATCAAAGCAATAAGTAACATTATCAGTAGAGCACAAGTTTTCAACATAATTATGCAATTTATTAATTTGCTCCCATTAGTGTTGTCGAGACATCGTAGTAGAATTCATAGACGGGGTTTCCACGAGACTACCGATAGAGATTGTGGGGGACATGGTTGTATGATGGACAATGACACCGAGGTTTTACCCAGGTTCGGTACGTCGCAACTAGGCGACGTTCCTACTCCTGCAATCTCACTAAATTAGGGCTGAAGTCTGAAGTATACAAAGTACAACGTGAATTAGGTTTAGCTACTCGGCAAGGATCAACCTCTCGGCGAGTTAGCTTCTAGATTATTGTCTATATGTTTCTTATCTCCCGTCCGGCTTTATATAATAGCCGGGTTAGGGCTTACAGAAAAGGAAACCTAGAAGACTACGGTAAGTCCTCACTTGGAAAGCGAGAATCCGCCTTCTATTCCAAGCCGTACCACGTGGGCCGTGATCCGGGTTCTTATAGAATCCGGCTTCTGTGTGTCAGCTTACTGGGCCGCCCAATGGACCGTAGCCCATTACCATTCAGGTCACCCTGGTAATCCGGCACTTTAGGACACCATCTGATATACCCCTAGCTGGTATATATACGACAAGTGTATCACTTTTTGTGACAAGCAGTGTTCCCTATAATATTTTTGTTGTTCATCCGTGAACCCACCTTGCCTATAAGATCTAATTTAAAAGACATCAAACATTGCTAGCAAGCATGATAAAGCAAGTAACATGCAAAACAATAACAAAGTAAAAATGATTGGAGGTGAGAGACTCCTGATACGTCATAAACGTATCCTTAACTTCTGATGTTCCATGTTGTTTTAATGTTGTTTACCACATGTTTGCTATACACTTTATGTCATTTTATCGATTTTTCGGACTAACCTATTGAGAAGATGCCACAGAGCCAGTTCCCTATTTTCTGCTGTTTTTTCGTTTCAGAAAAGTTGTTCTGGAAATATTCTCGGAATTAGAAAATTCAAAGTCCAGAGGTCCTAGAATTCCCGAAGATACCACTTCGTCCCGAGAAACACCCGAGGCCACCGTCATCGTCATCCCGAGATCAGGAGGGTTCTAGAGCTCTCCCCGGCACCCTACCGGGAGGGGAATTCATCACCAGAGGGGTCTACACCACCATGCCCTCCTCCAAAGTGATGCGTGAGCAGTTCATCCTTGGACTACGGGTCCATAGCAGTAGCTAGATGGTTGTTCTCTCCACTTTGTACCTCATGTTTAGATGTCGTGAGCTGCCTCGCATGATCGAGATCATCTTTATGTAATGCTACATGTTGTGTTTGCTGGGATCCGATGAATGTTGAATGTTATGTCTTATGATTATCAATCTATCATATTATCTTCATGCATATGTTATTTATGATCTTGCATGCTCTCTGTTATTAGTAGATGCTCTGGCCAAGTAGATGCTAGTAACTCCAAGAGGGAGTATTTATGCTCGATAGTGGGTTCATGCCTCATTTGCATGTGTGCTCGAGTGACAGAAACGTGACGAATGGAGGATGTGTTGTCGCCATTAGGGAGAAAACAACGGTGTTTACCTAGTTTACATTGTTTACATTACACACTTTGCTTACTGCGATAATCTGTTGCTAGCAACTTAATACCCAATGTTTGTTCGGATGATATTCGAAGGGTGGATTATTAGACATAGATGCAGTTGGATGATGGTCTATGTATTTTGTTGTAATGACCGCATGAATCACATAGTAATCTTTATGTCTTGCATATGCACTATGGTGCAACCTTCATTTCCGTCAATTGCCCAGCTGTAATTTGTTCACCACACATGTTATTTATCTTTCACAGAGAGACACCACTAGTGAACTATGGACCCCAGTCCATTTTCCTCATACTGATAAAACACGTACTGCTTTCACACTTCTTTCATACTGTTGCTACTGCCTTCATATTGTTTTCCTACTGTTTTCCACACCATACGTTTAACATCTTTGTGTTCAGCAAAACCGGTGAGATTGACAACCACACTGCAACGTTCGGACAAAGTGATTTGATTATGTTGTGTAGGTTCCACGTTGCTGCTGAACCGGTAGTGCGCCCTGCCACCTCAGCTGCATCAACCTTCAGAGATTGCTTGTCCTCCTACTGGTCGATTCAACCTTGGTTTCTTTTCTGAGGGAAAACTTGTTGTTGCACTGTTCACAACCTTTATCTTGGGGTTTACCAACGTCAGCCTCACGTCAAGGCATCATCAACTCCCTTTGTAGAAATTATCTTCCTCCCCGGCAACGACGCCAAAAAACTTGATGGTGCCTTGACGGGAGGTTGCTTGATCTTGAAAACTTCGTTCCCCAGCAACGGCGCCAAAAAACTTGTAGATGGCTAACGTTGGTAAACCCCAAGAGAAAGGTTGTGACGAGTGCAGCGGCAAGTTTTCCCTCAGAAAAGAAACCAAGGTTGAATCGACTAGTAGGAGGATAATCAACTTCTGAAGGTTGATGCAGTAGATGTGGTAGGGTGCACTATCGGTTCAACAACAACGTGGAACCTACACAACACAATCAATTCGCTTTGCCCCCAACGAAGCAGTGAGGTTGTCAATCTCACCGGTTTTGCTGTTAACAAAGAGGTTAAATGTATGGTGTGGAAAACAGTTTGAGAACAATATGAAAATAGTAGTAGCAGTATGAAAACAGTGGAAGAAGTGTGAAAAAGTTAATTGCAGTGGCTGTATTATCAGCATGAGAAAATGGACAGGGCTCCATAGTTCACTAGTGGTGTATGTCCATAAAAGATAGATAACATGTGTGGTGAACAAATTACAGCTGGGAAATTGATAGATAATGAAACATGCATGACATGATGATTACTATGTGATTAATGCGGACATTACAACAAGACTCATAAACCGTTATCCAACTGCATCTATGACTAATAATCCTGTCGCGGGATAGTCACGGCAGACGTTACCTGGGGTAACTTAGTATGGGGAGAATTGACTCTGGTGTTTGGGAGAGGGTTTAGCTCAAAGGAAATCATGTCAACTAATGATCTAGAGACTCGAACTGCAATGTCGCCGAGACTCCGATCTAGGGTTACAAGGACTAGCTCTCGAGTACCCAGAATATGCCAACTCTTCTATCTCTCTCGATCTCTAAAAGCCTGGTCTCTTTGCCCTAGAAGCCGGTTTATATAACACCCGGCTTCCTGGCTTTCCATACAAGGTACCTCCAGAATCCTACTCGGGATCCGCACATAACCCTAAATTCCCTACCGTGACCCCCAAGGTACGAGTTATAAGATCCACGCTCCCTTTTAGGTCTTCTAGTACTTCCTTTCTCTTGGGACGGGTCTCGTGCAATCTCCCCCTGGCCGGGTCTCGCCCAGGCATGGGCCTATCGGGTTATCATCCCCCCAACAGTAGTCCCCAGAATAGCTTGGGCATCTTGGATCCAACCATGAAGCGCACGCTATTCCCTGCAAAACAACAAACATTCATATGCTCAACATAACGGGTTAAGTTGCTTTAACTATAGCCAGGCCTGCTCTTTTGGCGGTCCATATAATAACCTGGTTCATCGTTCTGGCCGAGTATCGTTACTCGAATCAAATTTCCAGAGGTACGCTTGTAACCCGGCTTTCATCTTTTCCGCAAGTTAGTCCGAGTGACAATTTTCAAGTCCGGATCTCTTGACGGGCTTTGACTGAACCGGCCATTTCGCAATAACTCCTAAGATTCTTATCCCATAACTTACGGGCCGGATCATATCCTCCCGCAATTCCCTCTACTTACCGTTTGGCCCCTAGGGTTTCCCCTAAAATCCCAAACGCCACCACTCTATCTCCTTCTTCCTCCTCCCGCTCGTCACTTGCGCCCAAGCGCCCGAGGTCAACCCTAGCCACCGGACCTGCGCGCACGCTGTCGCCCCCGATTACCGGCTGCCGCTCCGCATCTCCGCCTTGCGCCGCCGTCCCGCGCCATTGGAGCTCACCGAACTTCACCTCGAAAAACCTCGCCACGCCATTGGAGCTTGGGACCAAGCTTGGACCCAGAACGCCCGGCCGCACGCGCGCCGCCGTCATCTCCAAGGACCGAGCCGCCGCCGCCGCGCACGCCGAGCCTCACTCCGCCGATACCGATAAGCACTTTTTTTTAGATATAGGTGGTAGATTCATTTCTCTAGTTCTTATCTTTGTGTTCATTGCGCGCATAGCCTCCATTTCTTTTTCCCTTCTTTATTCTTGATTTTCAATTTCCTGTAGATTCATTTCCATGGCGCAAAAACCCGGCCTTGAAGCACAAACCGAGTCAGTCGATCTCAGACAACTGGGCTAGGTCGACTGTCACCAAGGCGAAACTAGAGGAACTGGCCGAGTCTGGGGTTCTTCCCGCAGAGTCGGAAATCTCCTGGAGAGCGTCAGGGGAAGAGACCCGGCCATCACCCGGCACAGGTGAAGTTGTCGTCTTTTTGGAACACGTGATCCGGGGTTTCCGCCCCCCAGGTCACCCTTTTTTTCGCGAAATCCTCAACCACTATAAACTCCGAATTTTTGACATCGGCCCTAACTCAATTTTGAATATCTGCCATTTTATCGTTCTCTGTGAGGCCTATCTTTGCATCTCCCCCAATCTCGCCATGTTTTTAGTGATTTTTCAATGCAAGCCCAGCCGGGAGAGCACGGACGGACCCCTCCTCGTCTGTGGGGCGGTGTCCATTCAGAGACGTAAAAACTCTCTGATGCCGACTCTCAGTCTTCACAGTCACGTGAAGCACTGACAGAAGACATTCTTTTAATGCCAAGATACGTCCACACCCGGCGAAAAGCCTTTGCCGGGTTTCTCCGTCAAGACCCTCTCGCTCAGCGACAACCTTAGCTCCTTTGCGCCAGATGCCGACAGTGTCGGGGGGTTACCCCCGAGTAGGGTAAAGGCAAGTAGTAAAGGCAACAGTCAGAAGAGAAGTTTGGTCGAGTAGCCACCTACCTGGTACTTGCTACCCGGTCGACTGCTACTCGGTCTTACAAAAAGATGACCAGAAGGAGATATCAAGCAAGTTATATCTGTTCAAGTAGAAGAGTTGGCCCGAGTAAAACTGGCGGGAACCTACTCGGGCCAGAAGTCAAAGGAGCCGTTCTGACAACGGATCCCGCGTATCCCGGGTCCGTACTTGGCATTGTTCACAGCACTGTTCATCTGGGGACGGCGTGCCTGACAGCGACAGTGTGTCAGCAGAGCGTCGCAGGATAGGGGGACCTACTCTGTGTTCGCACAGTGATAACAGACTGGTTACTTGGTTTTGCCCAACGACTTTCTGCATCAGGACAAGCTTAGAAGCCAAAGCTGTCAGCGGGAACTCGGAAGAAGGACGGTGTGCACACAATGTCGTCACTTGTTTGTATTTGGCTGTATCCGGCTGGGCACCGGGTATATAAGGTGCCCCGCCGCCTCCTGCGCGAGGCACGAAGCATTACGACAACACACATAGAGATTCTTGACCTAATCCTACCCGGAGAGAGAAGAGTGGCTACTCAGTAGCAAGAACATTTGTACTGTGGCTACTCGGTGAGACACCAGAATACATAGAGAAAGGCAGGAGTAGGGGTTTTACCTCCTCACGAGGGCCCTGAACCTGGGTAGATCGTGTTGTTTGCAGTGTTTGATCTTCACCTCACGCGTCTACTCGTCGCGTGATCCCTCCCCGAGCGCCTCCAGCGTCCTTCGTCCCCACATCTTTAGCCATCCTATGGCATCTGCCGTGACACCACCACGACAGTTGGCGCCCACCGTGGGGCAACCAGCGGCGCTGGCTGGAGTTTCCGTTCGGACGGGATCGATTTCTGCTACCGGAGAGCGCGTGGTCTGTGGCCTTGTCCACAGATTCGGCTCCTTCGACTTCGTCACCGACAACGCCGGCGATTTCGGCGGCAAGGCCATGCCGGAGGGCGGCTCGGTGATCTCCTTCGGCTCTCACCTCGTCTACGTCGCCACTGTTGTCGACCGCGAGTATCCTGAGGTGGTGCATGTCGCGGAGGATCCTCCTGCCGTCATCGCTGCACGCGGAAGGCCGTTGGGCCGTTCTGCGCATAGCGTGGAGGTGATGGTGGCTGGCCTGGCTGCAGACGCCGGCACGGGTGCTGCTGGCGCCGCGGTCATCGTCGAGGATCTTGCTGGCTCGAGCGCTGGTGGCAGGACCCACATGCCTTACGAGAAGGACTGCAACCTCCCTCCCTCCACCACTCCAACCATCCCTGCGTCTGCCGCGCGGACGGGCATGCCGCCTCCCACCGAGCTCGAGCTCCTGACCATGAAGGCGCAGCTTGACCGGCAGCGCCAAGAGCTGCTCGCTGAGCAGGCAGAGTTGGACAAGATCAGGCTAGAGCTTAGCTTAGATCAGCTTTAGTACAACAAGGCTCACGGCTTCACGCCAGTCACTAGGAGAGCTAGCAGAGTAGGCGCCACGCGGCGTAACCTAGGTGCCGAGATGGCAACGGTTGTAGAGGCTCCCGCTCAGTCCGCCACCGCAAACACCTCCACTAGGCCTAGGTATAGCACACCCGCCAAGACACTTAGAGCTGCAGAGGCCGTGGCCGCCGAGTTACCTCATCTCGACGGTGACGCGCGCGTTAGGCAGCAGGAGAGGCTCAACGAGTTGGTGTTGGAGGCCGCCAGGCAGAACGAGGAGTTCCGAAAAGCCAACCCAGGTGCCGGAGCTTCTCAGGTAGTGCACTCGCACGCGGCTAGATCTAACGATCAGGCCTCATCTCCGCACCCCAGCCGCGAGAAGAGCCGCAGTGGACGTTCTGGCGGAGACAGGCAAATGCAGGTGTACGACCCGACTGCTGCCGTGAAACAGCTCGCTGTGCCACAAAGCCCGGTCAGAAACACAACGCTGCAGGAGCAGGCTCTCAAGCCCATAAAGCTCAAAGCCAGGTCCGAGCTGGAGAGCGCCCAGGACCTTCTCGGCATCCCGCCGCTCAGCCTACTCGGCAGAGGCAGCAGCCGCGCGCAGTGGCGCCAGTCGCCAACCCGGTGGAGCAGCCTGCAGCGGTGCAGGTGGACAGATATGATGACGGCTACTCGGCCATGGAGATGGCTGGCTATGATATTCTGGATCGTGTTGGCGAGCGCGTGTTGGCGCCTGGAGATGCAAGGCACCAGCTGGACCGGATCAGCTTGTCGGCGCGGCTTGAGAACACGGGTCCCCCTGGCCCCGAGTGCTTCGGCCCGCGCATCATGAACGAGCCGTCCGTGAAGAATTTCCAGCTTGCAAGAGGCACCAAGAGTTACAACGGCAGCACCAAGCCGGAGGATTGGCTCAATGACTATGTCACCGCGGTTCATATCGCGAACGGCAACCGGAGATGGGCGGTGCGCTACGTCCCGCAGATGCTAGAGGGTCCAGCTCGCACTTGGCTCAACAACTTGCCCAAGAACAACATCAATTGCTGGCTGGATTTCTCGGACGCCTTCATGAGCAACTTCACAAGCACTTACAAGAGGCCGAATAGGCCACAGCAGCTGTCCGCTTGCAGGCAGCGAGAAGATGAGACGGACCGCGAGTACCTTACTCGGTGGAGCACATTGAGGAACACCTGTGAAGGTGTGAACGAGGCCCAGGCCATCACTTGGTTTGCGCAGGGTTGCAGACATGGCAGTATGCTGTGGCAAAGGTTGCAGAGGGAGATGCCAAACACTCTGGCGGAGACCATCAAGATTGCGGATCAGTACGCACTCGGTGATCCTACTCAGCCCTTGATGGACTCCTCTGAGCCGAGAAGAAACTTCAACAGCAACAAGCGCAATGAGTTCCACAACAAACGCCGGGGTGACCGAATAGATACTCGGTATGACCCCGAGGAGGTGAATGCAGTGGCTGTTGGAGCTGGGGGTAGCCAAAGGCAGAAACCTGCTGGAGCCTATGGGTAGAACCAGAACCAGGGCCAAGGCAACAAGAAACCATTCCGTGCTCCTCAGTCGGGTAGCGGCAACTCCGAGCAGCCGAGGAAGTTCGTCTTTGACGACATGAAGGATGGCCCATGCAGCTTTCACACTCAGCACCCCTCAAGGCCAGCTAATCATACTACCCGGCAGTGCGAGTGGTGGGATCTGATCAAGAATGAAGGCTTGCCTCCTCCTCCTCCTCTGCCAGCGGCCAATGCTAATGTGCAGCCTGCTCGCGCACCCGCAGCTCGGCCGCCAGTGTTTCCGAGAAGGGAAAATGTGAACCAAGTGGCTTTAGGAGCCAACCGTCACTTCAACAATGAGGGCTACCGCAACAACAACAACAACTACAACCGCAACAACAACAGAGGCAACAACAACTACCAGGGCAACAACAACAACGGCAACAATGGGGGCGGAGGCTCCAACCAGTACCAAGAGCACCACGAGAGCTACATGATCTTCACCTCTGAGCCAGTCGACAAGCAATCACAGCACAGGCGTGCTATGGAGGTCAATGCAGTGATTCCTGCTGTCCCTCACTACATGTATTGGTGTGACCAAGAGATCAGGTGGTCCCGAGTAGATCATCCCAAGGTGATGCCCAACCCGGGTAGCTACGCCTTGGTGTTGGATCCTACCTTCCTGGGTCCCGAGAAGAATGTGAGGTTCAGCAAGGTGCTAATCGACAACGGCAGCAGCATCAACATCGTGTACAGAGACACACTCGAGAAGCTTGGCCTGGCCGAGAACATGCTGCTACCTAGCAAGACCACCTTCCATGGCATCGTGCCGGGAGTCTCGTGCAACCCGATTGGCCGAGTGTGGATAGATGTGCTATTCGGTACAAGGGAGAACTGCTGCACAGAGCACCTGCAGTTCGAGGTGGTTGATCATAAGAGCCCTTACCATGCTCTACTCGGCAGGCCTGCTCTGAGCAAGTTCATGGCCTCTACCCACACGGCATATCTGAAGATGAAGATCCCTGGTCCCAATGGTGTGATTACCATTGCTGGTGATTACAAGAAGTCCATGGAGTGTGCCTCTGCTGGTTCCCAGTTGGCGGAATCGATGGTGATTGCTGCCGAGACGAAGAAGATGTATGAGGTGGTGGCCATGGCGCAATCCGCGCAAGCTGGCGCGCAGGGCGTACCGAGTACGCAACACGGGACTGCGTTCCGGGCATCTCAGGAAACCAAGAAGGTCCAGGTCGACCCCGAGTTCCCCGACCGCGTAGCCATCATTGGCTCCGGGTTGGCGAAGAAATAGGAAAGCGAGCTCATCCACATCCTCCGTGAGAATCGGGATGTATTCGCCTGGTCCAATGAAGATTTACCAGGAGTCCCGAGGGAGTTGGTTGAGCACTCATTACATGTGCGTCCTGACGCCAAGCCAGTGAAGCAGGCTATGCGCCGCTTCGGAGATGAGAGAAGGAAGGCCATTGGTGACCAGATCACCAAGCTGCTGATAAGCAACTTCATCATGGAGGTGCTGCATCCGGATTGGCTAGCCAACCCGATCATGGTCGAGAAGAAGAAGGAGGATCCCAAGGCTGCCACTGCATGGCGCATGTGTGTCGACTACACCGACTTGAACAAGGCGTGCCCCAAGGATCCCTTCCCGCTACCTCGCATCGATCAGGTGATCGATTCCACTGCTGGTTGTGAACTGCTGTCTTTCATAGATGCCTACTCTGGTTTCCACCAGATTGCACTCAATCCTGCTGATCAAATAAAGACTGCTTTCATTACCCCGTACGGGGCTTATTGCTATCGTGTCATGTGTTTTGGCTTGAGGAATGCGGGTGCAACCTATCAGAGATGCATGCAGAAATGCTTGCACGACCAGCTCGGCAAGAATGTGCAGGTGTACATAGATGACATTGTCATCAAAACGAATAAAACACATACTCTGCTTGCCGACCTGGAGGAAACCTTTGCTAACCTACGCAAGTATAAAATGAAGCTGAATCCGAGTAAATGCACCTTTGGTGTCCCGGCTGGCAAGCTACTCGGCTTCCTAGTGTCTAGTCGGGGCATTGAAGCCAATCCTTCAAAGATAAAAGCTATTGAGAGTATGTCTTTGCCGAGATCCCTGAAAGACGTGCAGAAATTCACTGGTTGCTTGGCATCTCTGAGCAGTTTTCTGGGCCGAATGGGCGAGAAGGCCCTGCCTCTATACCAGCTGATGAAGAAAAGTGACAAGTTTGTCTGGACTCCGCAAGCGGATGTGGCGTTCAACGAGCTGAAGGCAATGCTGGCTAGTGCTCCCATCTTGGCTAGTCCGCTACCCAAGGAGCCAATGCTATTATACATTGCTGCCACTAACCGAGTAGTCAGTGTGGTGATTGTGGTGGAGCGAGAAGAAGAAGGCAAGAGTGTGCAGCGCCCAGTGTACTATCTCAGTGAAGTGCTGTCTAGCTCCAAGCAAAACTACCCGCACTACCAGAAGATGACCTATGGCGTGTACCTGGGCGCCAAGAAGCTGAAGCATTACTTCCAAGAGCATCCTATCACGGCTGTGAGCTCTGCGCCCATCTCGGATATCATGGGCAACAAGGAGGCGAGTGGCAGAGTAGCCAAGTGGGCGATCGAGCTGGCCGCGTATGCACCCGCGTATGCGAGAAGAGAAGCTATCAAGTCTTAGATTCTGGCGGAGTTTCTGGTGGATTGGGCCGAGGTGCAGTACGAACCTCCTGCTCCAGTTTCTAATTACTGGAAGATGCACTTTGATGGCTCGAAGGTGAAGGAAGGCCTTGGTGCTGGCGTAGTGCTTACGTCACCCAAGCGAGATCAACTCAAGTATGTGCTGCAGATTCATTTCAAGGCGTCCAACAACGTAGCAGAGTACGAGGCAGTGGTGCATGGCTTGCGAGTAGCCAAGGAGGTTGGCGTGCAGCGCATCATATGCTATGGTGATTCCGATCTGGTGGTGCAGCAAGTCTCTGGCACTTGGGATGCTCTAGATGCCAACATGGCATCATATCGCTTCCTCGTGCAGTCTATGACTGGATTCTTCGAAGGCTGCGAGTTCCAGCACATTCACCGAGCAGAGAACGAAGCGGCAGACGAGCTGTCCAAGTTGGGGTCTTCTCGGCAGTCCATCCCGGCGGGGATTGCCTTGGAGCACTTGAGGAAGCCATCCATCAAGCCCTCCCCCAACTCGGAATCCATATTTGTCCCTTCTCTGCCAAGCGAGGAATCTGATCCCATGGAGATTGACTGGGAGAATGCTACAGGAAGCCCGGGGACTGCCGCTCCCAACTCGGGGACTGCCGTTCTCTACTCGGGGACTGCCACTCCTTACTCGGGGACTACCACTCCTTACTCGGGGACTGCCACTCCCTACCCGGGGACTGCCACTCCTTACTCGGGGACTGCCACTCCATACTCGGGGACTGCTGTCCTTAACCCGGGGACTGTCGCATTCATTGAGGAAGTCCTTGCAGATCGATCAGGGCTCCAGAGAAGTGCTCCCAACCCTAAAGAGCAACCAGAGGTGCCTGTCCCAATGGAAGTGGACGAACCAGTGTTTCCCACACGGGAGACACCGAGTTGGGCCATGCCCATATTATCCTTTCTAAGGGACGGTAATCTGCCAGAGGATGAGGTGGTCGCAAGACAGATGCAGAGAAGATCCAAGGGCTACACCATATTCCGAGATGTGCTGCACAAAAGAAATGCCACCGGCGTGCTGCAACGCTGTGTGGACCCAGAAGAAGGAGGAGAAATTCTGCTGGAAATACACCAAGGAGAATGCGGGCACCACGCCTCTTCTCGGGCATTGGTCAAGAAAGCTTTTCGGCATGGCTTCTACTGGCTCACAGCTCTGCAGCAAGCTGAAGACATCGTGAGGAAGTGCAATGGCTGCCAGATGTTCGCGAGTAAGATTCACATGCCTGCTTCCGAGCTGAAAACAATTCCTATCACATGGTCGTTTGCCGTATGGTGCCTGGATATGGTTGGCCCCTTCAAGCCGGCTAAAGGCAACATGACACACATCTTGGTCATGGTGGACAAGTTCACCAAGTGGATTGAAGTGAAGCCTATTCGGAAGTGCGATGGGGCTACAGCTGTGAAATTCTTGAAGGATGTGATCCTGAGATACGGCTACCCGCACAGCATCATCACCGACAACGGCACAAACTTCGCAGAGGGAGCAATGGTGCGGTTCTGCAGAGATAAGCACATCCGACTAGATGTTGCATCTGTTGCGCATCCCGCCTCCAATGGGCAAGTGGAAAGAGCAAACGTCATGGTGCTAGCAGGCATAAAGCCAAGGCTGATCGAGCCACTGATGAAAACACCTGGGTGTTGGCTAGACGAGTTGCCAGCGGTGTTGTGGAGTCTAAGGACTACCCCCTAACCGGTCAACCGGCTACACGCCATTCTTCTTGGTATACGGGGCTGAGGCCGTGTTGCCAATAGACTTGGAGCATGACTCCCCTCGAGTAACCCTCTACACTGAGGTAGAGGCGAGAGAAGCTCGAGAAGACGACGTTGACCTGCTCGAAGAAGCAAGAGAGCTTACTCTGTCACGTTCGGCTGTCTACCAGCAAAACCTGCAGCGTTATCATAGCCGAAAGGTGAACCCACGGGTTTTCCGAGAAGGAGACATGGTCCTTAGGCTTGTGCAGCGCACGGCCGGGATGCACAAACTGTCTCCTCCATGGGAAGGGCCCTTCATTGTGAGCAAAGCGTTGCACAACGATGCATACTACCTTGTAGATGTGCGCCCATCACAGGCGAACAGGGCAGATAAAGCTGGAGAGGAATCTAAGCGTCCCTGGAATGTAGCTCTACTCCGTCGTTTTCATTCGTGAGCAAAAATGTGTATGTACTCTCAATTCTACTCCGTAATCTGAAAATGAACTCGGGGACTGCCCTCGTCCAAAATTGCTCTAAGTGTTTCTACTCGGTTTTACTTTTTGCCTATTCGGTTGCTCTACTTCAAAATTCAAAAGTACATTGAGTATTGTGTTTAAACCTACATGCCAACTCTTCGACTCTGCTGCTGTCCGAAACCCGGCTTCATGGCAAGCAAGAGAACAAGCAAAAGGTCAATGAGCACAAGAAAAATTGCTAAGGAAGAAAAGAGTGCAGGAACCGAGTAGGTACTTTTGTTCTCTGTCTTTTCTTTTCGGCTAAGTGGTGGGCTGCGTTACTATGATTGTTTCTAAGCGGCTAAGTATTTGCAGCTCTGCTCTTTAACTCTTGTGACTCGAATGCCAAAAAAGCAACAAGTTGCGGGTAGAGCTGAGACAAAAAGAAAGAGTGAATAAGAAATGCAACTCGGGGACTCGCATGATAACGCAACCCGGCATCAAGCCAAGGCTGAACAAAATGATTAAGTTGAAAACAACAAGTGTGAATAAAAATGAGTAGCAAACGGCATAAGTAGTCTGATACATCTGCACCCGGCATCCCGGGGATCTGATATGTGTTTGAGGAATGAGCTGCAGGACAGATTCAGGTCGAGGCGGTATTCTCGGTGGCGGCCTTGGCTGCTTCATCTTCAGTAGTGGCCTTGGTCGCATCTGCCTCCGAGCTGGTGTCAACAGTCTTCGCAGCTTCGTCCTCGGCGCTGGCCTTGGTCGCATCCGCTTCCAAGTTGACGGGGACGGTCTTCGCTAGCTCGGCGTCGGGCTCGGTGGCTACCAGGTCTGAAGTGGCCGTGGCCACTGAGACGGGGTCTGTCGCGGAGGTGGAACCAGTGGTTTGGGTGCGAAGGCTGACGGTGTCGTCGAGGGCAGCTCCCGACGAGGTGCCGAAATCGAGCGCGGCGGTGTCGATCGACATCTTCTCGTTCTCGTCCTCCTCATCTCTACCCGCGACGACCGCGGCCTTCCCCTTCTCGGCCTTGCCACCAGGAGACTCGAAGCAGCTCAGGTCCAGCTCCTCTGTGTCCGTCTCTTCGTCTTCATCCTCCTCCTCGCCTTCGTCCACCTCGGTGTCGGGCTCGGTGAGGCCGTCGATAAAGGTCGCGGTATCAGCGTACTGGGCAACCTCGTGTGCAACCAGCTGGCGGATAGCCACGCAGTCGGGGTTCTTCTCCCACTTGGAGTCCTGGCGCATCTCGCGGACAATCTGCAGATTAAGGTTTTCATACCAGCTGGTGATAAACAGAAGCATCATGTCCGCGCCTGCCCGAGCTCCCGATGCGCGCCATTTCTTCAGCTCGGCTTTCACGCGGTGCAGCTTCAAGGCAAGTCCGCAGATTGTCGTGGGCGCAGAGTCCTGAGGACAGAAGAGGTTGTGGATCTGGAAGGCGACGCGCACCAGCTCGGTGCCCACGCCCGCTAGCCGCGGGAACTGCCCTTGCATAATCAGGATGCTTTCCTCGATTTCTGCTCTGGTGTCCAAAGGTTCGCACTTCTCAGCGCGAGCTGCTCGGACCTTCGCCAGGGCAGGCACGCAAGAAGACTCGAGGTCGGGGAAGACTCCTGCAAGAGCTATCGAGAAGATCAGAAACAATAACAGAGTAGAGATACGAAGCGAGTAGCAGAGGAACAAGAGGAAGCAGTGAAGCAAGGAAAAGAGAGCACTTACTGTTCAAGTCATAGCGCAGCCCTTGCAGTTGGTTCTTCCAAGTTTCCTCGTTGGCTAGGTGCCTCTCTTCAATCAGGCGGAGCCCGTTTAGCTGAGCAAAGAGATCAGCATTGCTTTTCTTCAGCACCTCGCACTCCTGCTCGAGGGCTTTCTCCTTGGCCTTGGCTGCTGTTTCGCTCTTTGCCTTCTCGGCGATTATTCTATCCCTTTTGGCAGCAATGTTGATAGCATCCAGGAGCGCAGTGCGCAGCTGGACTTGGAGCTTCTCCATCTCGGTAGCATGTTCTTTCTGCAGCTCGACAGCCTGGCTGGACAACTGCTGCTGCACCTCAGCAGGTTTGAGGCAATCTTGATGTTCCTCAGCAAACTTCTTATGATCTTCTGAGAAGAGCAAAGCACGGTCAGCAGAGTAGCGAAGAAAGAAACACAAAGACAAGCCGAGAAGACGGCAACGTACCTTCTAGTCTTTTAATCGTGGCTTGGCCACTCTCGACAAAGGCGCGGCAGGTTGAGTGCTCCTCCGCCAGGGCCTTTAACTTCCCTACAGAGTAGAAGTGGTTAGCGCAAAAAAGCAGAAGCGGGCGTAAACACCAAACGCAAGAACCGCGTAGCTAAAAGCGTACCTTCAACTTCAGAAAGTTTCAATGTACTGTTCATCACATCCTTCTCAGCTGCCTCGCCGTCTGCGCGTTCTCTTTCCAGAGCCTCAATGCGTCTCTTGGCAATGGCATGGTTCCAGAGTAGCTGACGGTGCAGGCCGGTCCGCTTCAGTAAGCTATTCTGAGAAGCAAAAGGAAGAAGAATCAGGCAAAGTAATAAAGATTCAACCCGAGAAGGCGGCAACTCGGGAGTGTATCCGCCTACTCGGCCAGAATCTCGGGGACTAGGTGATGGATAAGGAAAAGAAGAAGAGTAGAAGCTTACCGCATAAGATTGCTCAAGGTCCTCTGCGTTCTTGCGGTGGACGAACATCTTGGCGGCAAGCGTGCTGGAATTGGATGAGATAGTCATGGGCTTGTAACCCAAGTCTGCCTTGTTCCAATCGACACGCATATGGTCCAAGTCGCCCAGATCCGTGCCGTCCCAGTTCGAGTTGCCAAGGATCTTGCTGTCCCACTTGGCATCGATGAAGCCAACCAAATCGAGCACTTGCTCAAGGCCCTGGGACGTCACCGCCTTGTCCTGAACCTCGCGCGACGAAATGGAGAGGGATTTGTCCTGATTTGGGGCCGGGGGTCTGGAGTCCACTGCCACGGTTTTCTTCCCTTTCCAAAGAGCAAGTTTTCTCTCCGCGGGGGTTAACCCAACCTGGTGCTGCTGGCTGACCTTCACCATATAAGGTGGGAAGCTGGGCGGATCTACGACACTGGATGCGCCAACGGCGTCAGCAGCCGCGGCAGGCTCGCGGATAGCCAGCTGAGTGGACTTGGCGATTGATGTTGGCAGCGGCATCACGGCTGCATCTTGACCGGCGCCACGCGCCGGGTTCCTGCGAACAGTGCCTTCTGCCGGGCCTGCTGACTTCTCGGCAGCCCGCTTCTTCGAAATCTCCTTCTGGGCAGTTGGCTTCTCGGTGGTCTTCTTCTCGGTGGCCCTCTCCTCGGCGGCTTTCTTCTCGGCAGCCTCCTGAGCGTTCTTCCTCGTAACAGGCTTGGCCGGAGGGCTGGCGGCAGCCTTGGTTTTCTGCACCAAGGAGGAGTCTGGTGCAGTGGGCGGCGCTAGCGGCGCGCTACTCGGCGTGGCGTCCGGCTGAGCGCTACCCTGCGCGGCGCCTGGTTGCGCGTCGCTCAGAGGGTATTGCTCCGCCTCGTTGACTACTTCAACCCGCTGCTCGGCAGCGGGATCTGGCTGTGAGGCATCTGGTTCTTCTACCCGCGGCTAGGCCGCGGGGTCTTCTTGTTCAGCAGCTCCTGTTGCGGGCTGCTCTTCTTCTTCTTCCTGCCGCTCAAGGGCGGCGTCGTCGTGCATCTCGGTGTCTCGTTCCAGGTTCTCCTCGGCCGTGGTGGCCGGAGGAGAAGGTGGCATCTCTTGGCGGGCAGTGTCCTGCGCCTCCTGCTCGGCGCGGGACTGCTGCTCCGGCTCGACATTTTGGGCGTCGGAGTCCTCTTCGTGGGCTGTGGCGGCTTCATTATCATCACCGTCGAGGTTGATGAGCTTATCAACGTCAATGGCGGCTTTCTTCTTGGTCTTCGTGGGCGCACGAGCGGCATCCGCATCCAAGGGGGCTCTGAAGAGAAAATTGCATTCAGAAATAAGAAGAGGGCAGAGGAAACTGAGAGGAAACAGCGAAGTAAAAGGATTGAGAATCAATCGAGAAGGAACTTACCCCTTGCGGGTAGGGATCGCTGGTTGTTTCCTCGTCACGACCTTCTTGGTCGTCTTCTCGGTCGGTTTCTTCTTCTTGGCGGGGGGCTCTTGGGCGCCGCTACCCGTGCGCTTGCGGGTAAGAGGAGCGGCAACTAAAAGAGGATCGACGACCAGGGCTTCCTTCTCCTCGTCCTCATCCTCGATTTCGTCCTCAGCATCGGCACCATCTGTGAAATAGAAAGGAGGAAGGGCAATTCAGAAGCAGGAAGCAATTAGTTGGTGCTGCTCGCGATCAGACGGGATAAAATCAGTTACCTTCATCTTCGTCCTCGGACCAGTCACGAAGAGACGCGTCCACGCGATGCTTACTCGTCTGGGCGGCTTCAGGAGGATCAAGCTTGTCCGCGGTCTCGAAGGAGACCTCATCGTCTTCCTCTCGGTCATCTGACCAGTTGCCCTCGAAGCGCTCACTGCTCTCAGCGAGCTGGCGATCAAGGACTTGAAGAATAGAGAAACATCGCAAGTGAGCCGAGTAACATGAAGGCAATTTACCCGACTAGGCGTGCAAACACTAAGCACATTAAGCCTAAGCGATTCGGCTAAGTATCCTACTCGGCAAGGCGTGCAAACATCAAGCACATTAAGCCTAAATGTCTCTCCTAAGTGTCCTACTCGGCAAGGCGTGCAAACATTAAGCGCATTAAGCCTAAATGTCTTGGATTGCAGTTCCGCTAAACGCCCTACTCGGCGCAGAGTGCGAATGATCGTCGCAGCAAGGAGAGGAAGCTATCTACTCGGATTGCATATACAAGAAGCAGATTAAGAAGGACATACCCGTGGAATCGGCTTTGTGCGGCTGTAGGGGATGAAGCCATACTGCCAGTTGTCCCGAAGGCCAGTGGTCAGGATGGACCGAGCGTAAGCGGCGACATCCGCGTTGCTGAGCTCGAAAGTAGTCGTCCGAGTACAGTCGCGAGGGCCGCCCATGTAGCACATGGGGTGGGAGCAGCGTTGCAGAGGCAGCACGCGGTTACGAATCCAGCAGGCGACTGGATCGTCGCTCTTGAGCCCTTCTCCGATCAGATGGGCGAGCCGCTCCTCCATCTGCACCAAAGTCCTGCTGTTGGATGGCTTGCTCTTCCAATTCTGCCCGGTAGGAGCTCGGTTGCTCCAAGGGGGCAGATTGATGCGGTCCTCGATCTTGGCCTCCTTCGTGGCGGGGATGTTCTTCACGTACAAGAAGGACTTCTGCCACTTGCGGACAGAATCCAGGCACTTGATGCGAGGATGATTGGTGCCCGGGCGCTGCACCATCATGGCGCTGCCGGTCTCGGTTACCCGGCTGCTGGTGTCCGCGCCATCCTTCTTGCCCTGGCTCTGTTGGCGGAAGAAGAAGTACTTCGACCACGACTCCGTCGTGGGGCGAACGCCGAGGAAAGCTTCGCACACCACAGCATGGTAGGAGAGGAAGACAACCGCGTTGGGAGGAAGATGGTGCATCTGGAGACCATAGTGATCCAGGAAAGAACGGAGGAAATTGGATGCAGGAAGGCCGAATCCTCGCGCGAAGTGCGCGAGGAAGACGACATGCTCTCCTTCCTCTGGAGCCGGAACGATCTCGCCGTTAGACGGCCGGCAGCGAACACCGGGAGGGACCCTCCGGGTGTTCACGAGCCACTGGCAGTCCTCGACGGTGACGTCGGAACCGGCCCAGCAGGCGCGAGCACTATCGCCGCGAGCCATGGCGGCGAGTAGGAAGTTGGGAGAAGATTGGAAGGAATTGGTGGAGTGGACGAGCCCGCGGCGGCGCAAAGAGTTGCACGGCGGCGGAGAGCTCTGTGACGGCGGAGGATCGAGGAGGCAGAAGGGGAAAGTGAAGCGGAAGAAGAAAAGGAAGTGGGCGATTACTGCGCGTGATGGGAGAAACGGCCGCATTAGATCCCACGACGAGATCGTGGGCGATTACTGCGCGTGATGGGACATTACGAGCCAGTGGGCCCACTCCGTGAAAACTGGGCGCGTGGCCTGTCAGGTCCTGGGCAACGAGGCGTCGCAGTCCTGGATGCGTGACACGTGCCCAGTTGCAGCACGGAAAGCCGGATTGTGCTCTGCGCTGCAGAGATTCGATTGAAGAAATCCCCTAAGTCTTTTTACTCGGTTACAGAGAAGGAAGCTAGCCCTATTCGGAAGGGAGGAAACTCAAGGTACTTTTCAAAGTGCTACTCGGAGGTTTTACTCGGCATATTGAGGTTCAAGGGCAAGGTTGCCAAGCTTGGTTTTAAGCTGGCAGGGCCCAGTGAACGAGTTCGCAGGGCTCTACCAGCTTCGGGGACTGCTGTCGGGGGGTTACCCCCGAGTAGGGTAAAGGCAAGTAGTAAAGGCAACAATCAGAAGAGAAGTTTGGTCGAGTAGCCGCCTACCCGGTACTTGCTACCCGGTCGACTGCTACTCGGTCTTACAAAAAGATGACCAGAAGGAGATATCAAGCAAGTTGTATCTGTTCGAGTAGAAGAGTTGGCCCGAGTAAAACTGGCGGGAACCTACTCGGGCCAGAAGTCAAAGGAGCCGTTCTGACAATGGATCCCGCGTATCCCGGGTCCGTACTTGGCACTGTTCACAGCACTGTTCATCTGGGGACGGTGTGCCTGACAGCGACAGTGTGTCAGCAGGGCGTCGCAGGATAGGGGGGACCTACTCTGTGTTCGCACAGTGATAACAGACTGGTTACTTGGTTTTGCCCAACGACTTTCTGCATCAGGACAAGCTTAGAAGCCAAAGCTGTCAGCGGGAACTCGGAAGAAGGACGGTGTGCACACAATGTCGACACTTGTTTGTATTTGGCTGTATCCGGCTGGGCACCGGGTATATAAGGTGCCCCGCCGCCTCCTGCACGAGGCACGAAGCATTACGACAACACACGTAGAGATTCTTGACCTAATCCTACCCGGAGAGAGAAGAGTGGCTACTCGGTAGCAAGAACATTTGTACTGTGGCTACTCGGTGAGACACCAGAATACATAGAGAAAGGCAGGAGTAGGGGTTTTACCTCCTCACGAGGGCCCTGAACCTGGGTAGATCGTGTTGTTTGCAGTGTTTGATCTTCACCTCACGCGTCTACTCGTCGCGTGATCCCTCCCCGAGCGCCTCCAGCGTCCTTCGTCCCCACATCTTTAGCCATCCTATGGCATCTGCCGTGACACCACCACGACAGACAGACAATCTATCCAACCTCTCCTCCACAAGCTAGCCGTTCTTGCAGCCCATGGTCTTTGCGGGCTAACTTAATTAAAACCTGGATTAGCTGTAGGATCCAGCCAAACACTGTCCGCTCCAAACTCATCTGCGAGTATTCGGGCCACTTAACTGACTCTCTCCGATACTCGGAGAAATCATACCCGGCCACGGATATCAATAGGACCATGAAGAACTTCTTGGCCGAGAAAGTAGACGTCATCAAGAGCATCTCCGGACTCGGCCCTTTCACTCGTTCAAACCCGGCTCCTCCAGTAAGAACCAGCTAACGCCTTCTGTTCCGACTATTTTTTGAAACATACTCCTGTTAATTTTTAACTTTGCTGCTTTTTACCCAGGAAAACGACGAATTTTAGAAGATCGTCGCCCCGCCACCTTCTGAAAACTCGGAAGAAGAAGAAGAACCGAGTGATAGAGAGGAAGGTAATCCCGGGTTACCACGCTAATGCTTTGCTAATCCATTAGACCGGAAATTTCTGTTTACCAATAACACGCTATAACTTACCAGCACCGGCTGACAAGGATGGCTCTCAATCGGAGGAGAGCGAGGCTGAGCCCCAGGCCGAGTTAGGCCAGAAGAGGAAACCCAGGGGGGTCACGTTCAAGGTGCCGTACTCCTCCATGACCACAGAACCATACTCGTACGCCGGTATGTGCAAGCTTAACAAATATCTAACCATTGTATCGTCTCTGAAGGACGTATCTCCTCCACCTAAGCGACGGGTAACCCAGAATTCTCCGAGTGACGAGCCCCTCAATCCCGGGATCCCTCAATCGCCCGTTCGCAAAGCCGGTACTCATTCCACTTATTCTGATAGTACTCCTCGAAAATTCCCATCTCCAAATCATCCTTTAGCCGGAACAATCCGAGTCTCACTTTCCGAATCTCTGTCAGTGTCTTCCGGGTCTAGCAATGAGCGGCCCAGCGATTTTGTTGTGAATACCGGGTAATTTTCATAACTTATCCATATCCCTATACTTTGCATGTTTTTCCTCTATGGCACACTAACTCTTTGTTTTTCCTTTCTCAGAGCCCGGGTCACCCTTAGCGATCCGGTGGACACTCCGCTGATGATCCCATGAACGAAGACCCGATGAGCGCTGCCAACCCCGCACCCCCTAAAGAGCATGGGCCGACTGACGCCACCAGCCCAAGAAACGGGTCTCCTCCTCACGTGGCCCAGCCAGATGATCCTGATGTCGAGTATATGGGGACCCAAAGGAGTGCTGCCGCCCCAAAGACTGCTACCGCCAGGTATGACCTGGAAGAGACGAAGACGGCAGCCCAGCCCACTGGCTATGGCGCTAGTTCTTCCAGGTCGGCTCTCGGCAGCCAGAAGGTAAAAGACCTTCTAGAGGAGTACCGGTCTTTGAAGACCACTGAGGAAGAGATAATCGAGTCTCTGGCGGCTGAGCACCAGGTTAGCCTTACCAACATTATCGATACGCTTATCCTAGTCCCCAAGTTCCGGGTGTTCTGCATGTAGTCACTCGGTACTTACTAATATACCGACTAACACTTATTTGTCGACTCCAGGCTTATGTTGCTCGCACTGATGAACTGTTGGCCAAGACCAATGAATTGCTGCAAGTGGAGGTAAAACTCCGAGAAGAGCTAGAAGCTAGCTACAAGGATCTCACTAAGAGGCATAAAACATAGAAGAAGAAACTCCGGGCTGCTGATGAGCTTGTCAAAGAACAGTCGGCCTTCATTGGAAGCATTTTTTATTCCCTCATTGGTAAGTCTAGGTTCTGTTTGCCGATTCATGTTATCCGGATTTTCCTACCCAGACACGTTTTTGACTTGGTATCCGGGTATCTTTTTGTTCCGCAGGTCCGACTGATGTTGCAAAGGTGAAAGATGACCAGCACAGGCTCAGAATACTGAAAATTGTCATCCGGCAATTCTCGGCGAGGACTAAATGGGCTCTGGAGTCTTTGAACCTGTCGGGTGATTACCCGTGCGTTACCAAAATGCTCGAGGCATACTCGATTGTCCCTTCTTGGATTGAGACCTGGAAACGCTCAGCCTGCCGAGTTGGAGTGGTGCGTGCTCTTGCACTGGCCAAGGCCTATTACCCCAAGATCAAGCCATCAATGCTTGTGAGCGGGTTTCCCGAGTTGAAAGCTGATGGCTCCAGGTTCTCGGGGAAAGACCTCAAGGCTATAAATGTCCAGATCCGCCACTCGGCCAGCCTAATCGCTGATACTCTTGATGTGAGCAAGCTCACTCCCGCCTATGATGCTGAGGACCTGTCGTGGGATAATCACGGCAGACGTTACCGGGGGTAACTTGTCTTGGGGCAAATCGACTCTGGTGTTTGGGAGAGGGTTTAGCTAAAGGGAAAACATGATGATATGCGATCTGGTAGCCGGCAATCAAGTCGCCAAGTCTCCGATCTAAATATATTAACTCTACTCTCGTGTTACACTGGATACTCGATACCTAGCGATATTGCTCAAACTCTTGGATCTCTCTTTGTCTAACCCTAGGGGCCGGCTTATATAATCTCCGGACCCCCTGGCCTACTCTCCAAGGCGCACTCTGAATCCTACCCGGACACTGCTTACAAACCCTAAACTTCCTTATCGGAACCCACAATCCGGGTTACGAGGCCTACGTTCCTGGGCCTTCTAGAAACTCCTTTATCTTAAGCCGGGTCTTGCGCAGCGTCCTTTGGGCCGAGTTACTCCCTGGCGTTGGCCTACCGGGTTATCATCCCTCCATCAGTAGTCCCCAGAATAGCTTGGGCTTCATGAGATCCTCCTTGAAGCGCACGCTATTCCCTGCAAAAATAACAAACACACAAGTCCACAGAGGCCAGGTTAGATTGCTTTGATAAATAGCTAGGCCTAACTCCATGGTGGCCATATAGTAACCCGGCTTTCTCCAAGTCCAGTGTTTACTTTTCCGGGTCAACGCCCCTGATGCAAACGCCAAAGATCCAGCTTACTTTACTTGTTAATCAGTCCAGGTATCGCGGAGAAGATTTGTTTCCTATCCATTCCGGATATCTCGTCCAGCACTTAAAGCATATCTCAGAAAATCCGGGCGGGTATCCCTTATCCCGAAATTTCCGGTTCCCGCCCGTTGGACTAGGTTTACCCACCCGTACCTTATAAATAGGTACCTAGGGGATAACCTAACCCCCAACGGTCTATTCCAACTTCTTCTTCCTCTCCATTGCTCGCGCTTGCGCAACACCACCACGGGAACCTCGAGCTCACCGCCGGAGCAAAGCCGCCGCCGGTTACGTTCGTCCTCGAACCGTTCCGCGCCGCCGCCAAGCTCCGCCGCCGCGCCCTCATCTTGCCCGCCGGGAATCGCAAAGGGACATTTGGATTGCGCCATCTGACGCCGTCGTGCTCTGCTCCAATCTCCTCCGGTAAGCTTCTTGCTCCCATTGAATTAGCCTCACAATTTCTTGATTCGTTCTAGATTGGATCTAGGTCAAC
The DNA here is from genome assembly GCA_028641055.1 of Alopecurus myosuroides. Lineage (NCBI taxonomy): Eukaryota > Viridiplantae > Streptophyta > Magnoliopsida > Poales > Poaceae > Alopecurus > Alopecurus myosuroides. The sequence goes on along the minus strand of CM054061.1, from coordinate 154,522,662 downwards.
CGCGGGTCATTTCTTACCCCACGCCGGATTAGGTCATATAAACTCATACTAGTTCATCCAATGGCTTGAATATAGGCTCCACTTCATTCTCCTATTGCTTGTAGTCACTAATTTCACCACGAATTTGAAAATGAAATTTCCAATCTAGGCTCGGTCCGCCCAAATTTTCCGCACCTGCCATTGATACCCGGAAAGTCCGCTTCTTCCGGTTCATTTACTTGCAGTAGATACATGGGAAATCAACCTTCTTCCGCAAACGATCATCAATACGTAAGTCCCCCATAGTTTCTGTACTGATACTCGACACTCGGATAATCTGTGACTTTCTCTACATCCGGCGATACCCGGACAACTCATAATTCCCATACCTCTTTTTGATACTGCTTGCATATATCCGGATAACCTATGATTTCGGAGTCTTATGTCTTGTACCTTTTTGTCTTGTGTTTTGCAGTCTGAACCCATGGATCCCAAGAAGCAAGGGAAACAGCCGGCTAAAACCCGGATGACCCAATCGATATCCGCCAACTGGGCGCGGTCCACAGTCACCAAGGCCAAGCTGGAGAAGCTGGCCGAGCTAGGGGTCCTCCCCCCCTCAGGAAGACATCCACTGGAGGGTGCCGGGTGGTGAGACCCGGCCTACACTTGCTGCCGATGAGGTAATCTGCTTCATTGAACATGTGACCCGGGGGTTTCGCCCTCCGGGTCATCCCTTTTTCCGCGAGGTCTTGAGCCACTATGGCCTCCGGGTGTTCGACATAGGGCCTAACTCTATGTTGAACATTACCCACTTTATCGTCCTTTGCGAGTCCTATTTGTGCATTCCGCCAAATCTGGCTCTTTTTATTGAACTTTTCCAATGCAAACCGTGCCGTGAAAGCGGTGACGGGGCGCTTCTTGTTTGCGGCGGGGTTTCCATCCAGCGCCGCAAGAACTCACCAATGCCAACTCTTAATCTGAATTCCCATGTTAAACACTGGCAATTATCCTTCTTCTACTGCCGAGACACCTCCCCACCCGGCGAAAGGAAATTGCCGGGTTACTCGGAGGGTCTCCTTGATATCTCCGAGTCTTTCAATGCATTTGCCCCTGAGTCGGACAGGGAGGCCATCCAACCCCACCTATCTAAGATAACTGTCCTTTCCGCCCAAGGTCTCCTTGGGCTCAACCTAGTCAAAACTTGGGTGAACTTTCGCATTCAACCCAATTCCATCCGCGCAAAACTGATGTGCGAGTATTCGGGGCACTCTACGGATTCCCTCCGATACTCTTCCAAGAACTACCCGGCCGGTGACACCAACAAGACCATCAAGAGCTTCTTGACGGAGAAGTTGGAGGTAATCCGGAACATAGCCGGGTTGGAACCATTTACTCGCGAGAACCCAGCTCCTGAGGTAAAATCCGGTTCTCATACTTTTACCTTCACACTTTTCTCTCAACACAACTACTGATCCTTTCCCTCGTGCCTTTATCTTAGGTTGATAACGTCTTTTGGAACATCGAAACGCCCCCTAACTCCGAGAGTCCAGAGGAGGAAGAGGACGCAGTTAACTCGGAGGAAGGTACATTCCGAGTCTCACTTAGAGTCTGCAAGCTCATTGTTGTTCATTCTCTGTTTTTACGACAGTATACCTTGATAACTTTCAGAGCCAGAGGACAAGGACGAAGAAGAAGAAGAACCAGATGGCATGGTGGAAACAGCAAGCGATGAAGATGAAGCTGAGCCGACAGTCAAGGTTGGAGCAAAGAGGAAACCCCGAGGGGTCGTTTTTAAGGTGCCCTACCGCTCCCTTGCTTCTAAGCCATATTCCTTTGCTAACACGCGCGAGCTAAACCGAGATTTGTCCAACTGGCCGTATTTGAAGGATCCACCCGTGACCAAGCGTAGACTGACTCGGAACTTTCCGGGTGAATCCGCACTTAACCCGGGCATTCCATCATCCCCTCCTCGACGCGCTGGTATTTTTCAATCCTTTCCCAAATATCGAAGTTTTTTTTCTTTTCGAATCATCCTTTAATAGGGCAGTTCCATGCTTTATTCTCTTGATATTTCTCAGCTTCATCCGGGTCCAGCAGCGCGTTTCCCTCGGATTTCGCGGTGAATCCCGGGTAAGGTTCTTTTCCTGATGTTCTATCACTTGTCCATAATTTTCTCCGGTTGCATGCTGACCGCTTACTTATACTGTCCACAGAGCCACGGTCACTATCAGTGACCAGGAAAATATGGAGACCGATGATCCGGGTAAGGATAAACCAATTGATGACATGACGGCTGCAGCTGGAGGCGAAGAGGAACAACGAGTGCCACCAACACACCCGGCTGATCAGGAAGCCGAGTACCCGATAGCCTCACATGCACGCGAGGAGGAAGAGGCCGCCGACTTGGGCACAGGAGGAGGCGCACCGAGCTCCGATATCCGGACGACTCGGGCGCCTTCCCCTGCCAAGGAGAAAACCTCCAATCCGAGTTATCAAGACCCCGGGTCTTCCAAGTTGGGAAACCATTCCTTCGACCAAATGATGATCGCCCTCCTCGCCATGAAGGCCTCAGAGAGCAGCATGTTAGAGCGCATGGCCGTGGAGCATCAGGTACGTTAGTTGATATCTCATAGTGTCCACCTAGTCCCCAAGTTCCGAGTCTAACTTGTCAAAGTTACACTCGGTACTCCTTGCAATACTCGGCTGATTGCGATATCCGACTAATGTTTACCCTTCCATTCTTTTAGGCGCAGGCATCTCGGTCCGAGGAGATTTTGGCCAAGACCAAGCAACTCCTGGACACCGAGGTAAAGCTAAGAGAAGCACTTGAGTCCGAGGTGGCAGCCTTGGAGAAAGATGTCACGAAATACAAAGAGAAATACACCACTGCTCAAGCTGCGCTGAAGAAGCTATCAGCTCAAGTTGCCGACACTTATCGTGTCCTCGTTGGTGAGATTTCGCTACTTACTGGTTCGTGTCTTGGTTTCTTGTTTTCTTGATACATGATACCCATAATACTTTGATGTAACCTTTGTTGTTCATATTGCAGCTTCCAACCTTGCGCCTTCAGAAGAAGATGATATTGAAAAGGTAAAGAAATTGAAGAATGTCCTCTGGAGGTTCTGTGCCGGCACCAAATGGATACTAGACGCCATTCAGTGGCCGACTGAACTCTATCCGGGTATGGAGACCCTAATCCACGCATGTTCTACTATCCCTGCATGGATTGAGCTCTGGAAACGCTCGGCATGCCGGGTTGGGATGACCCGGGGACTTATGCTGGCGAAAGCTTATTTTCCTTAGCTTGAGCCGGCAACGGTGGTGGCCGGATTTCCAGAATTCAAGGCAGATGGCTCGAGATTTTCCCCTAAGGATTTCAAAGCCGTACAATCCGAGGTACGTCACTCGGCAACTGCTCTTGCCGACAGTATGGACTTGAGTAGGTTTATGTCTCCATACAACGCTGAGGGCAAAGCTGTTAAGGAAGATACGCCCGTGCCATTCGACATTTTGGAAAAGTGGAATGCTGACTCGGCTAGGAAGAGGGAGGAAGCTGCAAAGAGGAAAACCGACTTGGAATCAGCACCAACTTCCTCTACGCCGGCTGTCCGTCCGCCTGTTCGTCCCGATATCGAGAATCCGAATGATGATGCTGCGAATGCTTCGAAGGAGCAAGCCCAGGACCAAGACCCGGAGGGAAAGGGCAAGGATGTGGACCCGACTCATGAGGCCGAGTAGATTATTACCTGATGCCATCCTAATACCTTGTTCGCTCGATGCCTTTGTAAAAGCAGATATTCTTTTGATAGTGCAGATGTGCACTTTTGATACTACCATCGCATCATGTAAATACATTATGAGACTTTAATAGCTTTCGTGGCTCTTCCGGCCTTTGGATGATTTTGATATTTATCTACCTTTGAGCTTATTTACTCTTGATACTCCGACTTTCTTTATGGTTCCTTTTGTGAGACTCAGTTTCCGAGTTTGGTGGGTTTTGACAGGTGGACTTTTCTCTAAGTCCCCAAGTCCCCAAGACTCGGATTTTGGGTTTTTGAGCTTACTAGCGAAGCAACTTTCTCCTTTTCAAAATACCCAGTCCCCAAGGCCCGAAATTCCGAGTCTGGGGTGTGAGGTTTCTCAAAGAAAACAGGTTGTTTCTGCTAAGCCCAAAACCTAGAGCCGTTTCACATAGGTTTTGAAGTTATGCTTAATAGACTTTGAGTTTCCGGTTATTAACCCTGTACTCTGCATAACTTGTGGTTTAGATGACCCTTTTGACTCCCTTGTACTGTAAGCCGGCTTTCGCGTGGATACCATGTTGTTACATCTGTACGAAAACAGGGTCAGGCAAGTCCCATTGGGCATCGTGGCTGATTGTAATCGTAAGCGAGCAAATCATGCCACTTTAGTGCGAGTCACATCGAGCTTAAGTAAGAAAAGTCAAGAAATTTGGCTCCTTTGTCCGGTTATAAGACTGCAGCCGTACTCGTTTGCGAGTAATCGGCCCTTATAACTCATAGGCATCATGGCCGGGTCTTTGAGTTTGTAACTGTGCTATTCAAGCAATCAGCCCCCAAGACCTAAATACATGCAACATACTAAAGAAACTAATGCACTAAGAAAACAATAAATAATACTTACCTGGAAGAAAAATAAAAACATAACAGAAAAATAAAACTTGATAAAACATGTGAAAAAGATATATTGCTTAACCATCTCTTTATTGATATGAGAAAGTTAGGTCAGCAAGCCGCCTCATTAAAAACCCTCCAGTTCCCTTAGGTACCCTGGATAGGAAAAGAGTGCGTCTGAAACCTGCTTCCTGTTACATCGTGGAATTCCCCTTGTGAGTCTGGTCTATACTAGGTATAGTAGGGACGCAGCTGAGCTACGTTCCATGGTCTTTCTCTCTCTTGCATAGATGAAGTGGTATGAGCGGTGTCGTTGACCGTAGCCGACTCTTCCCTTGCATCTATCAAATAATACGATCCATTGTGCAGATTCCGGCTTATGATAAACGGTCCTTCCCATGGTGGTGATAACTTGTGTTTTCCTTCCTTTGACTGTACCAGGCGCAGAACCAGGTCTCCTTCCTGGAAGACCCGGGTTTTCACGCGCCGGCTATGATATCTCCGCAGATCCTGCTGATATATGGCTGATCTTTCCAGTGCTTGTTCCCTTTGTTCTTCTAGCATATCCACGGCGTCCTGCCGGGTCTTTTCGTTCGCCACCTCGACGTAAGCCGACACTCGAGGCGAGTCATGGATGATATCACTCGGCAACACCGCCTCTGCACCATAAACCATGAAAAACGGTGTCATCTGAGTGGATCTGTTAGGTGTTGTGTTGATACCCCAAACCACTGTAGGTAATTCTTCGACCCATGCACCAGCAGCTCTGATACACGGAACTCGCAATCGTGGCTTTAATCCACGAAGCAACTCTTGATTTGCCCTCTCCACTTGTCCATTAGCCTGTGGATGGGCCACTGAAGCTATGTCAAGCCGGATTCCATTGTTACCACAAAATTTCTCCATCTCGCCAAGGGACATATTGGTTCCATTGTCGGTAATTATGCTATGGGGATACCCGAACCGATAGATAATCCTTTTCAGGAACTTGACTGCCGTAATTGCTTCACAGTTGGTGACTGGCATAACCTCAACCCACTTGGTAAACTTGTCAATGGCCACCAAGAGATGTGTCTTTTTGCAAGGTGACATGTGAAAGGGGCCAACCATGTCCATACCCCAAACAACAAACGGCCAAGTTAACGGGATAGTCCGTAGTTCCATAGCCGGCACATGGGTTTGGCGAGCGTACCTTTGACATCCGTCACACCTTGCCACCAAGCGCTCCGCGTCTGCTAGGGCCGTGAGCCAGAAAAAACCATGTCGATAAGCTTTGGCCACCAGGGATCTTGTGGATGCATGATGCCCACAATCACCTTCATGGATTTCCTTGAGGATCTGTCGGCCTTCTTCTGGTGCTACACAGCGCAAAAAGACTCCTGCTGCACTTCTCTTGTATAACTCTCTGTTGATGATAGAATATCCTTTTGCTCGTCTCAGAATTTGTCTTGCTAATACTTCCTGCTGTGGTAACTCGCCCCGTGATAGGTAGGCCAAGAACGGCTCTGTCCACTCGGGAACAGCACGTACTGTGGCCACGAGCTCCAAATCCGGGTCTTGATTTGCCAGTTCTTCCTCAGACTCGGTTTTAACTGATGGTCGCCATAGTTCATCCAGGAAAACATTAGGTGGAACCGGCTCTCTGCGCAAGCCGAGTCTGGCGAGTGCATCTGCTGCCTTGTTTTTTCTTCTGTCTATGTGCTCCACCTCGTACCCGGAGAAACACCCGGCAACTCTATCAACCTCTCTGCGGTATGCTGCCATAGTTGCATCTTTTCTATCCCAAGTTCCTGAGACCTGCTGTACCACAAGGTCCGAATCTCCAAAGCATCGTATCCTCTTAATATTCATCTCTTTTGCTACCTTTAAGCCGTGCAATAAGGCCTCATACTCGGTCACGTTGTTGGAACAATCAAAGTGAATCTGCAGCACGTAGCTCAACTTGTCTCCTTTGGGTGATGTTAGCACCACTCCAGCTCCTGACCCCTCGTATTGCTTGGAGCCATCGAAGTGCATGATCCAAGACTCGGAGTTTGGAGCCATGGTGGGCATGACTGTGTGCGTCCAATCGTTAATAAAATCGACTAGAGCTTGAGATTTGATTGCTGACCTTGGCTCATAGTTGATGTGATAATCCCCCATCTCGATCGCCCACTTGGCTATTCTACCTGTTGTCCGAGTTTCTGATGATATCCGACATTGGTATAGAACTCACCACTGTTATGGGGTGTTCCTGAAAATATGGCTTCAATTTCCGGCTGGCCATGAAGACCCCGAAAACCAGCTTTTGCCAATGTGGATAACGCTGTTTTGCCTCTGATAGTACCTCACTGACGTAGTAAACCGGCCTCTAGACCGGGTATTCTTTTCCATCTTCTTTTCGCTAGTCAACAACCACCGCGCTAACCGCCCGGGGCCCTACTGCAACGTATAGTAACATAGGCTCTTTAGAACCCGGAGCTGCTAGGACTGGTGCCTCAGATAGCTGCTTTTTTAGTGCCTCGAATGCTTCGTCCGCCTCTTGATCCCATACGAATTTATCAGATTTTTTCAAGAGCCGGTACAAGGGTATTGCCTTTTCTCCGAGTCTGGATATAAACCGGCTGAGCGCTGCTACGCACCCTGTGAGCTTCTGAACATCTTTCAAATTTTCCGGCTTTTTCAGACTCTGGATAGCTTTGATTTTTTCCGGGTTTGCTTCAATTCCTCTCTCAGAAACGATAAAGCCGAGTAATTTCCCAGCTGGAACTCCAAAAACACACTTTGTCGGGTTGAGTTTCATCTGATATCTTCTCAAGTTCTTGAATGTTTCCTTTAGATCATCGATAAATGTCTCCGCCTTTCTGGTCTTGATCACCACATCGTCTACATAAGCATGGACGTTGCGTCCAATTTGGTCCTCGAAGCACTTCTGAATACACCGTTGATAGGTTGCGCCAGCGTTCTTTAATCCGAATGTCATGGTTTTGTAACAAAAGGCCCCAAAAGGGGTTATGAATGATGTTTTCTCCCAATCCTCCTTCTTGAGCTTGATTTGATGATACCCGGAATATGCGTCCAGGAAACATAATAGGTCGCTTCCAGCTACTGCGTCTATGATCTGATCTATCCTTGGTAGTGCAAACGGATCCTTTGGGCAATGCTTGTTGAGACTCGTGTAATCAATGCACATCCTCCACTCATTGGTCTTTTTCATCACGAGAACCGGATTTGCTAACCAGTCCGGGTGAAACACTTCCATAATAAAGCCGGCTGTTAGCAGCCGAGCGATTTCTTCCCCTATAGCTTTCCTTCTTTCCTCATTCATCTTTCTCGAGCCCTGCTTCACAGGCCTGGATGTGACGCCCCGAGATCGGGCACTATGCAGATTTTAGCATTCCCGCCAAATCCGCATAATAACCGATTCCAGGTTGCCACTTATGATAACATTACAATAGTTCACGAATATTCCACAATTACAACAGAAACAGATAGATACAAGATGACTCAAACGAGTCAAGGATACAACTGATACAATGCAAAGATCCAAATAACAGCGGAAGAAACAACAACGTGTCCGACTACGGACAAGATACAAATTGGACTAAGAGTCCTGAAGATAACCGAGAGCGTCCAATCCCTGCCCAGGCCAAGCCGGAGGGATTCCCAAGCTAACGTCGTCAGACTTCAAACCTGTTGACTGCAATGTTGAATATGCAGCCACGAAAGAGATTCGTGGGTCAGTACGGTTAAGTACTGGCAAGTGGATAAACCATACTCACAAGATACCGGCGTAGCCAGTCATCACAAGATACAAATACTTTGGGTACAACGGAAGGGAAGGGATTATTGCAAAGAAGCGGCAGCGGGCTGCACTAACCAACTACAGAGAGATACTACAACTTCCGGCTAACAGAAAGAAGATAAGATCGAGTATTGTAACCAACTGAAAGGTAACTTCAAACAAACCCATCCTGGATCTCGCCCCTTATCCGAAGAAGCAATCCGAGGATAACTCACACAGTTGGATTAATGATGGTTCAGATTATTGTGTCAGTAAGCCTATTACTAGTCAAGTTGTTAATCATTGGGTGTAAGGTTGTTAATCATTAGGTTTAAGTTGTCCTGAGTACTTGTTAGCCAGTACTTTCACCAAGTAATCCATAACCGCGGAAAACACGGCTTCTCGAGAAGATTATCCCTGCAGGGTTGCACCAATTTAGCCGTACACGCAAGAATAACCCGCCAGATGGGAGATCACCCCACCAAGCGAGGTACTCTACACAACTCAACTCTTCTTCGCATCAAGCCCAAAGCACCTTGGGCGCACGGCTAATCGAGCCCAGAAGAAAATGGACCCTCATAGCACTCTAAGAACGTGTCCCCCTATATGCCGACTACGAAAGTTCCACCCGGGTACCAAGGGCTCGCAAGATCATGCATGCAGCAAATGGAAAACCCGAACTAAATGAGGCGATTTGGACGAGATGCGAATCGAGTCAAATTGAGGGGGGCGCCCATACTCGCTTCCCACATGCGGGTAGTGCGCTCATCATGGATCAGTAGACAAGACCCTTTTCCTATTAGGGTCGACACTAGCAGGCCTCAAAACCACAAGGGGCCTCCTGCCGGTGCCTTATCATCAAATTTATTATTAACAATAACATTAGCATGATTGATTGATTATACCTCGAGCCCCCCAGAACGTAAGGAAGTAATAACAGAAAGTAACGGGTAACAGACTCGAGCAAAACAACCTAAGCATGCTAGTAAGACACTGGCTCAATCAAAGGGGTGATAGGAGTGGAGGTGAGGCAATATCAAGGTTAAGGGATTCATGTGATGGGTTCGTAACAGAAACAACTACTACTAAGGCTAGCAGAAAGAACAACGGAAAGAATCGGTAACAAGTGATGAAAGGCAGCCATTTGGCAGCAAGTGAGTATACTTGCCTGAGATCCCGCAAGGTAGCAGAACTTGTCGTTGCTCACATCATCTCAACGTCCTATCCGGGAAGAAGCAACGAACCTCGAACAAACACCGGATGCAACAGTTACTACTACGGCAAAAGATCCAGCATGATCCTATTTTATATGCATGACAATTTAATTGATGCATAGAAATAAACTAGTTGACAAGTTAAACAAATTTAAATGGACCCATATGCAATTTGAGTTGCATATGAAAAGCCCATGAATTATGGTTGAAACAATTGTTTTCCAACTAATCATCAGGTGAAAGTGGTTTAGTATGATGCATGGATGAGGAAAACAACAAAATAACAACAATAGAACCATTTGAAATAAGGTTTAACAATTTTAGAAATTTATTTATTAAGTTAGAAAATTTTGGTTCCTTAAGGGTGTCACACAAACAATTGTTGTTTTCATCAAGTTAAAGTGTTCAAAACAATTAACAAAATTTGTATTCGAAAAGAACACAAAATTTTAGTTGCATTACATGTTTCAAATATGGAAATTGGAATTAGGATAATTTAATTATGAATTAAACAATATTAAACAAGTTTTAAATGGATTTGAAATAAGTTTGAATTTAATTGAAGTTTTATTTGTTCAAAACATAATTTCAAACTCACATTTGAAAAGTTCACACTTTGATGGTTTGAAAACATATTTTGCATGTTCAAAATTATTTTATTTTGAGCAAGTTATGATTTTATCAAATTTAAATGAATTAAACAAGTATTAAATTATTTAGGCAATTTAAATTATTCAAACCATGAAACAAAATTTATATTTGAAAAGGTTATTCAAAATGGTATGGAAAACATATTTTATTTGCCTTATTTGGAATTAGTATGAATTATTTATGAATTGTTGCAAATTACAATTGAATTATTTGAATTCATATTTGAATTGCATTTTGGAATTTCAAAACAGGAAACAAATGTTACCAAAAGATAGACAATTTAATTTAGACTAGCACACATATTTTATTTTTGTAATTTGGAGTTATAAAACAATTTTTATTTGCATTTTGGTTCTAGGGGCCAAACTGTAATTCTAAAGGACCTGGATTCAATAGAAACGTGCAGGAAATGTGTTGTTACCGCGCTGTAGCTAGCCCGTGGCACTGACCTGTGGGCCAAGCCATGCTGGCGTGCCAACGAGGCGGTGCACTGTGAGGTGGCAGTGGCGGTCCCTGACGGGTGGGTCCCCGCGCGCTGGAATTCGCGAAAAAAGGCTTGCGGCCGCGGGGGATCGATCCCGCGAGCTCGCGGTGCGGGGCAGGGGAACAGGGCCAGTGCGTCTCTCGTTTGTTTCGTGACAGGGTGGGGTTGTGAGCAAATTTAACGCTATTGCTGCTCGTTAACTGAATTTGCTTCGACAGCAAACTCAGAACCTCGACGGGCAACAGGCAGCGAACGACGGCAGTTCTCCGGTGGCCACGGCTGGGGGGTGCTGGCGACTCGCGGTGCGCGTGCGGCGTGAGTGTGGAGGCGGGCAGAGCCAGAGGGGAAAGACAGGGGCGCTCACCTGGTGGTCGTCGTCGCAGGCGAGGCTGCTGTCGCTGCTGTCGACTGACAGTGGCGAGGAGGAACAGCCGGCGACGGCGCGGGCTCCACGTCGAGTCCCAGCAGACGGCGAGGGGACGGGGAGGTCCAGGAGGACGCCGCGGCTCCATTCCCCTCCTCAGATGCCCCTCAAGGCGACCATGGCTATCGGTGGTGAGGGGAGGCGATGGTGTTCACGGTGGTAGCAGGGTTCAGAACAGAGGGGTTTCAGAGAGAGGGAGGGAGGTGGAAGAGACGGTGGCGCAGGAGGAGGGTGCTAGGGTTGCTAGGGCTAGCAGCAGAGGGGGGAGGTGGTTTTAATGGAAGTGAGGGGTGGTACGGCAGGCAATCGGAGTGGGGGTGGGGAGGAATCGGGTGGTTCTGATGATGATCGTACCGTGGAAGAAGACGACAACAGAGAGGGGGTGGGCCAGAAAGTTTGGTGGGCTGGGGAGAAAACAGAGATGGGCTTGGGAGAAGGAAAAGAAAGTGGTGGGCTTGCCTCTCTCCTTTGCTCTTTTCTTTTCCTTTTTCTTTTCCCCTTTTTTTTGTAAGAGAGATAGGGAGAGAAAAAGATAAGGGTTAGGGTTATGTTTTTAGGACTATTTTTGTTAGTGTTCAAAACAGCAATGTCAATCAAAGGTTAGCATTATTTTCGCAAGGTGGAGAAAGGATTTTGGGGTTTTAGGGTTAGGAATTATTTGTGTTAATTTTCCAAATAGAGTTTGTTTAGTTGATAATTAATTTTTATTAAGTTGCAAACAATAATCAAAAGCAAAGGTTAGTTAATGATTTTCAAGATTTGGAAATATTAGTTTGACTTTTAAGTGGTTAGTTGAATTTCAAACAATGTTTTATTTGGAAATAAACAAAGTTCATTTAATAAATTCAATCAATTATACAAACATTATTGAATTTAATTGGTTTGCAAAAATTTTAATATTTAAACCCATATTGAAATATGATAAATAAGATTGATTTGATTTGAATGCTTGGAATTTGCCATTAGGGTTTTTAGCAAAAGGGGAAAATTTTATTAACAGGCAATTTGATTAAAACAATTTCAAACTATTGAAAAACAAATGAGTGGTTTAGTTTGCAAGTTTGAAATTAGAAGTTTTGAGCAAGGGGTGAAAGTTTAAATTGTTTTGAATTTTTCAGTTGTGATGCAAACATGGTGCAATGCAATGTGATGCATATGATGCAAGCAAAAAAAAGAAAACAAACAACTCTCTAATAGGGTAACACCCCAGGTGTTACAGACGACACCACTAACAAGGGATTGCGCCCTCGCAATCCACCTGCTAACCCGGGAGGGGAAAGAAGTTCGACTATCGATTCTTCGTGCTTCCAGTTGATTTCCTCGACACCACTAACAAGGGATTCTTGCTTGGAGTGACGACGATGTTCTCCCACCAGGAACCTTCCGATGATCGAACCTATTAGGTTAATGGCTCAGAAAACGTACACCCACGTAGGATCCTAACACTTTGAAAGATAGACAAGAGGGGGAGACTCCAAAACAAATAAAATGGGAGGGGAAATAGAATAGGGATAAGGAGAAAACAAGAATCCTATTGAGATGTTTTTTTTTCCAAAATAGTCTAGCAGAAATAGCTTTTGACACTCTAGAAACAACGACAGTTAGCGAGGTTATCCTACAGGCATTGCGGACCCGTTGCTTCGATAACCATTCGTATTGAAACAATATCGGGAATCGGAACCAAGGCTCTGATACCATTTGTGACGCCCCGAGATCGGGCACTATGCAGATTTCAGCATTCCCGCCAAATCCGCATAATAACCGATTCCAGGTTGCCACTTATGATAACATTACAATAGTTCACGAATATTCCACAATTACAACAGAAACAGATAGATACAAGATGACTCAAACGAGTCAAGGATACAACTGATACAATGCAAAGATCCAAATAACAGCGGAAGAAACAACAACGTGTCCGACTACGGACAAGATACAAATTGGACTAAGAGTCCTGAAGATAACCGAGAGCGTCCAATCCCTGCCCAGGCCAAGCCGGAGGGATTCCCAAGCTAACGTCGTCAGACTTCAAACCTGTTGACTGCAATGTTGAATATGCAGCCACGAAAGAGATTCGTGGGTCAGTACGGTTAAGTACTGGCAAGTGGATAAACCATACTCACAAGATACCGGCGTAGCCAGTCATCACAAGATACAAATACTTTGGGTACAACGGAAGGGAAGGGATTATTGCAAAGAAGCGGCAGCGGGCTGCACTAACCAACTACAGAGAGATACTACAACTTCCGGCTAACAGAAAGAAGATAAGATCGAGTATTGTAACCAACTGAAAGGTAACTTCAAACAAACCCATCCTGGATCTCGCCCCTTATCCGAAGAAGCAATCCGAGGATAACTCACACAGTTGGATTAATGATGGTTCAGATTATTGTGTCAGTAAGCCTATTACTAGTCAAGTTGTTAATCATTGGGTGTAAGGTTGTTAATCATTAGGTTTAAGTTGTCCTGAGTACTTGTTAGCCAGTACTTTCACCAAGTAATCCATAACCGCGGAAAACACGGCTTCTCGAGAAGATTATCCCTGCAGGGTTGCACCAATTTAGCCGTACACGCAAGAATAACCCGCCAGATGGGAGATCACCCCACCAAGCGAGGTACTCTACACAACTCAACTCTTCTTCGCATCAAGCCCAAAGCACCCTTGGCGCACGGCTAATCGAGCCCAGAAGAAAATGGACCCTCATAGCACTCTAAGAACGTGTCCCCCTATATGCCGACTACGAAAGTTCCACCCGGGTACCAAGGGCTCGCAAGATCATGCATGCAGCAAATGGAAAACCCGAACTAAATGAGGCGATTTGGACGAGATGCGAATCGAGTCAAATTGAGGGGGGCGCCCATACTCGCTTCCCACATGCGGGTAGTGCGCTCATCATGGATCAGTAGACAAGACCCTTTTCCTATTAGGGTCGACACTAGCAGGCCTCAAAACCACAAGGGGCCTCCTGCCGGTGCCTTATCATCAAATTTATTATTAACAATAACATTAGCATGATTGATTGATTATACCTCGAGCCCCCCAGAACGTAAGGAAGTAATAACAGAAAGTAACGGGTAACAGACTCGAGCAAAACAACCTAAGCATGCTAGTAAGACACTGGCTCAATCAAAGGGGTGATAGGAGTGGAGGTGAGGCAATATCAAGGTTAAGGGATTCATGTGATGGGTTCGTAACAGAAACAACTACTACTAAGGCTAGCAGAAAGAACAACGGAAAGAATCGGTAACAAGTGATGAAAGGCAGCCATTTGGCAGCAAGTGAGTATACTTGCCTGAGATCCCGCAAGGTAGCAGAACTTGTCGTTGCTCACATCATCTCAACGTCCTATCCGGGAAGAAGCAACAAACCTCGAACAAACACCGGATGCAACAGTTACTACTACGGCAAAAGATCCAGCATGATCCTATTTTATATGCATGACAATTTAATTGATGCATAGAAATAAACTAGTTGACAAGTTAAACAAATTTAAATGGACCCATATGCAATTTGAGTTGCATATGAAAAGCCCATGAATTATGGTTGAAACAATTGTTTTCCAACTAATCATCAGGTGAAAGTGGTTTAGTATGATGCATGGATAAGGAAAACAACAAAATAACAACAATAGAACCATTTGAAATAAGGTTTAACAATTTTAGAAATTTATTTATTAAGTTAGAAAATTTTGGTTCCTTAAGGGTGTCACACAAACAATTGTTGTTTTCATCAAGTTAAAGTGTTCAAAACAATTAACAAAATTTGTATTTGAAAAGAACACCAAATTTTAGTTGGATTACATGTTTCAAATATGGAAATTGGAATTAGGATAATTTAATTATGAATTAAACAATATTAAACAAGTTTTAAATGGATTTGAAACAAGTTTGAATTTAATTGAAGTTTTATTCGTTCAAAACATAATTTCAAACTCACATTTGAAAAGTTCACACTTTGATGGTTTGAAAACATATTTTACATGTTCAAAATTATTTTATTTTGAGCAAGTTATGATTTTATCAAATTTAAATGAATTAAACAAGTATTAAATTATTTAGGCAATTTAAATTATTCAAACCATGAAACAAAATTTATATTTGAAAAGGTTATTCAAAATGGTATGGAAAACATATTTTATTTGCCTTATTTGGAATTAGTATGAATTTTTTATGAATTGTTGCAAATTACAATTGAATTATTTGAATTCAAATTTGAATTGCATTTTGGAATTTCAAAACAGGAAACAAATGTTACCAAAAGATAGACAATTTAATTTAGACTAGCACACATATTTTATTTTTGTAATTTGGAGTTATAAAACAATTTTTATTTGCATTTTGGTTCTAGGGGCCAAACTGTAATTCTAAAGGACCTGGATTAAACAGAAACGTGCAGGAAATGTGTTGTTACCGCGCTGTAGCTAGCCCGTGCCACTGACCTGTGGGCCAAGCCATGCTGGCGTCCAACGAGGCGGTGCACTGTGAGGTGGCAGTGGCGGTCCCTAACGGGTGGGTCCCCGCGCGCGGTGGAATTCGCGAAAAAAGGCTTGCGGCCGCGGGGGATCGATCCCGCGAGCTCGCGGTGCGGGGCAAGGGAACAGGGCCAGTGCGTCTCTCGTTTGTTTCGTGACAGGGTGGGGTTGTGAGCAAAGTTAACGCTACTTCTGCTCGTTAACTGAATTTGCTTCGACAGCAAACTCAGAACCTCGACGGGCAACAGGCAGCGAACGACGGCAGTTCTCCGGTGGCCACGGCTGGGGGGTGCTGGCGACTCGCGGTGCGCGTGCGGCGTGAGTGTGGAGGCGGGCAGAGCCAGAGGGGAAAAGACAGGGGCGCTCACCTGGTGGTCGTCGTCGCAGGCGAGGCTGCTGTCGCTGCTGTCGACTGACAGTGGCGAGGAGGAACAGCCGGCGACGGCGCGGGCTCCACGTCGAGTCCCAGCAGACGGCGAGGGGACGGGGAGGTCCAGGAGGATGCCGCGGCTCCATTCCCCTCCTCAGATGCCCCTCGAGGCGACCATGGCTATCAGTGGTGAGGGGAGGCGATGGTGTTCACGGTGGTAGCAGGGTTCAGAACAGAGGGGTTTCAGAGAGAGGGAGGGAGGTGGAAGAGACGGCGGCGCAGGAGGAGGGTGCTAGGGTTGCTAGGGCTAGCAGCAGAGGGGGGAGGTGGTTTTAATGGAAGTGAGGGGTGGTACGGCAGGCAATCGGAGTGGGGTGGGGAGGAATCGGGTGGTTCTGATGATGATCGTACCGTGGAAGAAGACGACAACAGAGAGGGGGTGGGCCAGAAAGTTTGGTGGGCTGGGGAGAAAACAGAGATGGGCTTGGGAGAAGGAAAAGAAAGTGGTGGGCTTGCCTCTCTCCTTTGCTCTTTTCTTTTCCTTTTTCTTTTCCCCCTTTTTTTTTGGTAAGAGAGATAGGGAGAGAAAAAGATAAGGGTTAGGGTTATGTTTTTAGGACTATTTTTGTTAGTGTTCAAAACAGCAATGTCAAGCAAAGGTTAGCATTATTTTCACAAGGTGGAGAAAGGATTTTGGGGTTTTAGGGTTAGGAATTATTTGTGTTAATTTTCCAAATAGAGTTTGTTTAGTTGATAATTAATTTTTATTAAGTTGCAAACAATAATCAAAAGCAAAGGTTAGTTAATGATTTTCAAGATTTGGAAATATTAGTTTGACTTTTAAGTGGTTAGTTGAATTTCAAACAATGTTTGATTTGGAAATAAACAAAGTTCATTTAATAAATTCAATCAATTATACAAACATTATTGAATTTAATTGGTTTGCAAAAATTTTAATATTTAAACCCATATTGAAATATGATAAATAAGATTGATTTGATTTGAATGCTTGGAATTTTCCATTAGGGTTTTTAGCAAAAGGGGAAAATTTTATTAACAGGCAATTTGATTAAAACAATTTCAAACTATTGAAAAACAAATGAGTGGTTTAGTTTGCAAGTTTGAAATTGGAAGTTTTGAGCAAGGGGTGAAAGTTTAAATTGTTTTGAATTTTTCAGTTGTGATGCAAACATGGTGCAATGCAATGTGATGCATATGATGCAAGCAAAAAAAAGAAAACATAACAACTCTCTAATAGGGTAACACCCCATGTGTTACACTGGACTTGGGATCGACGTGCAAACTGTGCTCTGCCAACTCTGTGGGGATACCCGGCATATCGCTAGGCGTCCAGGCGAACACGTCCTGATTTGAACGAATGAACTCCACAAGTGCTTTCTCCTGCTCGCTGTCCAAGTTAGATCCTATAGCAAATTGCTTAGAGGGATCACCCTCGACAAAAGCTACCATCTTGGTGTCCTGTGCTGCCTTGAATTTCGCCCTCTCATCTTCGGTGCTCGGCCTTTTTAATGCTGTTCTGTCATCCGGGTCTACTTGAGACCGGTAATACTTGAGTTCCTCTTTTCTGCAAGCTTGCTCCGCCATGGCTGCATCAACTTCGTCGCACTCAGCTGCTATATCCCGGCTCCCATGTATGGTGATGGTCTGCTTGGGCCCCGGGATTTTTAGTTGTAGATACACATAACACGGCTTGGCCATGAACTTGGCATAAGTCGGCCTTCCGAATAGCGCGTGATAACGACTGCGCAACTTAACCACCTCGAAAGTAAGCCACTCGACTCGATAATTATCCTTCGATTCTCCAAAAGCTACCTCCAATGTGATCTTTCCCTCGGGGCACGCTGAGTGACCTGGCACAATCCCGTGAAAAACCGTTGAACTCTTCTGTAGCTGAGACTCCTTGAGACCCATGCGTAGAAAGGTTTCCCAATACAAGATATTGATGCTACTTCCACCGTCCATTAGGACCTTTTTCAGCTCATAACCATTAACTTGTGGTGCCACCACCAATGCTAAGACTCCCGGGTGTTCTATCCTTTCCGGGTGATCTCTTCTACTCCATGTTACGTCCTGCTCTGACCATCTCAGGTACCTCGGAACAGCCGAAGAAACCGAGTTTACCGCCTGTTTCAGTATCTTTTTATCCTTGTTAGAAATTCCTGTGGTATGCACGTGATATTGTCCCAATTGCTTGGGGTTAGCTTGGAAACCTCCAGCTCCCCCTTGGTTGTTACCCGGATTTCCGCCTGCCGGGTTGCCGGCTGGGGGTGGGCCGTTGCCCGGGTTTCCACCCGGACCCGGTCCTCCTCCCCGACCTGCACCTCGCATAGCCTTGTTTATCTCCTCATTCTTCCATCTCTGTAGGTCCGCGCACTGCTCCAATGAGTGGTTAGCCGGCCTACCGTTCCTGCTGTGCTTTGGACACGCCATTCTGAAGATATCCAATTGTTACCCGGCCTCGGTGGCCCTTGATAATTTCCTCCATTGTGGTTTCCAGCATTGAAATTTCCTTCTGCCCTAGGTCTCGAAGACCCGGCTTCTGTGCTAGCGACAAACTCGGAGCCTCCCTCAAACGGGCGCTTGTTCTGGTTGTTCCCATTGTTACCTCCATTGTTACCCGGCGTTGATCCATTGCCGGTTCTTCCACTATTATTTGTATTTGCTTTTGCTTTCTTGTCATCGACATCCTCTTCTGTAGTATCCGTTGCAGCGTGTTTGTTGCATGCATCCATTAGCTCTCCCATCGTAACCTCTGAAGCATTTCGACTAGATTTCATGCGAGTTAACTTTTGCACTAAAGGTATGTACTTGCACGTCTTTGCCATAGCTTGTAGCGCATCTTTGGGCTGAATATCCGTAGATGAGTGAAGTATCTCCATAACCCGGCGCACCCAGCTGCGCGCCGATTCTCCTTTCTTTTGTACACATCGCTCTAGGTCATCAATAGTAAATAGCTTTCTGCACGTCCCATGAAAGTGCTTGATAAACGCAGTTTTCAACTCCTCCCATGACTTGATAGATCCCTCCGGTAAATTATTGAACCATTACTTTGCTGCTCCTTCTGACATCATCAAGTACATGAACTTGGCTTGAAGATTTTCTGATGCATTGCGAATCGACATAGCCATCTCATAACTGCTCAACCATGTTTCTGGATCCATAGTCGGCTCATAATTCACAACTTTACCCGGTTCCTTGAATTTATCCGGGTAAGGCTCAGCTCTGATGTTATCCGACAGACACTTAGGCCCAGCGAGATTAGTCGGAACTGGCCTCACCCGGGAAACATGTGATCCTGCGGGAGGTGCGGCTGGACGCGGTACGGCTGGACGCGGTACGGCTGGTGGCCCATGCACCGCAGACCCGGCCGCGGCCCTCCTGGCTCTGGAACTATCCACGATAGTTTGGGCTGCTGATGCTGCTGGTACTGCCTGAACGCGGGGAGGAGGCGGCATTTGCTGCTGCCCTTCCCTCCGTCGTGCTGAACTTGTCTGGATATTGCCGGTATTGCCTCGTTGCTGGCTGATATATGGTGTCCCATGCATTCCACTTCTGTGATCCGGGTAATTAACTTGCTGTGCTACCGCAGTGCGCAATAGATCTATCGCCCGCCGGGTCTCCTCTGCGTGGGGTGACTCTCTCACGGGGATTTGATTCAATGCGAGCGTTGCTGCGTACACATTATCCATGGGGTTGTTGTAATGACCTGCTGGTGTGCGAAATCGCGAAGGTGGTGGTGGTGGTGGTAATGTATTGCCGGCAGTGACTCCAGTATGCAACGTGGGCAACCCGGCTTGTATGTTTGCCGGCTGTGCTCCTCCAGTTGCAGGTTGCTGTACGGTTCCTTGGTTTGCTGCTGGAATCGGTTGATCCTGAGGTGTGATAAATAGGTTGGTCGGGTTTATAACTCCACCCGTTGCTGGTAACATGGTTTGATGCCTTTGACGCACCCTGGTTGTCTCTTCTCGGAGCCGGGTTTCCAATGCATCCAGCTCACGTTGGTGCGTGGCCATCCCTTGTCTCTCTGCTTCTACTTGCCTTCTCTGTTGCTCCAATGCACGACGGGCTACATCCAGGTCTCTAACACGTTCCGCCGTGTTTTCCGGAGTTATGACGGTGGCTAGAACGGTTGGGTCCAGAATCAAGTTGTTGTTGAATAGGGCCGGGTGTTGCGGGTTTGAAGGACCCGCCCCTGGCGTCCGGTTTGCCAGATATCCGAACATGTTTGCCTGCAACTCGCTGTCCGCCGCGTGGCTAGTAACTGATGCCGATTCTCCGTCAACTCGGGTGAGAACCGGGTTTCCGTCAACCGGACCTTGCTGCTGGGCCAATGCTGGTGCAGTTCCGACTGTGGTCGCGGTCACGTTCCCCTGATTAAGATTGATCGCCGGGGCCGTGTAAACCGCAACCTGGCGCGTAATGCTTGGCGCAGATTCTTACTCTTCCTCTTCGCTGATATTTTCCTCGTACCGGTTCTCCAGCAGATGCAGGATGCACTCGGTATCATCTTCTCTCATGACCCGGCCACGCGGGGTCCATGCCGGCTCCTCCGGCTGTTCCCTCTTCGTGGGGGGCTCTTCTGTCGGATCTACCGTCCCGACCGATTCTTCCCCATCTGATTGAACGTAGGTGGCTTCCCCTGACACAGAATCAAATCCGAAATCGTCAAGGATTGAACCGGATGTACGTACCATGCCGATGAAGACGTTGATCTGGCGGATTGTCACGACAGATCCGGATTCGCGCAGATCCGACTCTGACCCCCAGCCGGAATCGTCCACCATCTTCTCTCCTTCGTGGTCGGTGTAGATCTCGCCGATGACAAGGTTATCCATGTTCTTCCGAGCTTCTCCCGTGATGTAAACACCCTTGGACGTAGGCCCCATGGTGGGCGCCAACTGTCGTGGGATAATCACGGCAGATGTTACCGGGGGTAACTTGTCTTGGGGCAAATCGACTCTGGTGTTTGGGAGAGGGTTTAGCTCAAGGGAAAACATGATGATATGCGATCTGGTAGCCGGCAATCAAGTCGCCGAGTCTCCGATCTAAATATATTAACTCAACTCTCGTGTTACACTGGATACTCGATACCTAGCGATATTGCTCAAACTCTTGGATCTCTCTTTGTCTAACCCTAGGGGCCGGCTTATATAATCTCCGGACCCCCTGGCCTACTCTCCAAGGCGCACTCTGAATCCTACCCGGACACTGCTTACAAACCCTAAACTTCCTTATCGGAACCCACAATCCGGGTTACGAGGCCTACGTTCCTGGGCCTTCTAGAAACTCCTTTATCTTAAGCCGGGTCTTGCGCAGCGTCCTTTGGGCCGAGTTACTCCCTGGCGTTGGCCTACCGGGTTATCATCCCTCCATCAGGACCAGCCTGTGCCCATTGAAGACCCGGAGCCTTTTGATATCCTCACCCGTTTCAAGGCGGAGCTTGCAAAGAAAAAGGCTGCAGCAGACCCCAGTTCTATGCCATCTTCCACGACTCCGGTTGTCCCTCCTCCATCACGCGCTGCTTCTGGGGTTGACCCGGACGCTGAGAAGGAGAAAGAGACGGAGGAACACGACGAAGACCCGGCTGCCAAGACCACTCCCGCTGACTCGGCTGAAGAGGCCGAGTAAAGTTATTATACTGTTACCTGCAAACAATTATTCGGCCAACAGGAATTGTAATATGCCTTTCAAACTTGTTTATTTGATGGTGCGCCTGTGCACTTTTGATACTATTCTCTCTGGTTTGTAATACGCTTAAACTCCTGTGGTTTTGATGACCCTTCTGGTCATCCATTTGATATGAACTTTTCGACTTTATGTTGGCATAGCTTTACTTTTTGTATATTTTTCTTTGCGATAGATGCCGAGTCTTGGTTGCGGCACGGTGAAAATTTTCTTCCAAGTCCCCAAGACCCGGAACTTTGGGTTGAGGGTTTTTCGGCTTGGGAAACTTTGCTTCTCAAGTCCCCAAGACCCGGGTTTTGGGTCTTGAGATCCTTGGTTTAGAAAGAATTTTTGCTTTCTCAAGTCCCCAAGTCCCCAAGACCCGGATTTGGGGTCTGGGAATTAATGGATTTAAGAAAACCTTTTACTTTCTCCAAGTCCTCAACTGTACCATTATCTTATATACACTTTGAAGTTTATGCTTAATATATTATGAGTTTCCTGCTGTTGCCTTTACTCCGCATAACTTGTGGTTTGGATGACCCTTTTGACCCTGTTTGTTGTAAGCCGGCTTTCGCGTGGATACTCAATGTTGCTATAACTCTACGAAAACAGGATCAGGCAAGTCCCCATGGGCATCATGAGTGATTGAATTTATAGGCTAGCAAAACATGCCACTTTGTTGCGAGTCACATCAAACTTAAACAAGAAAGGCCAAGAAAAGTTTGGCTCTATTGTCCAGGTTATGAGACTGCAACTGTACTTATTGCAAGTAATCATCCCTTATACCTTAATGGCATCGTGGCCGGGTCTGAGTATGTAACTGTGCTATTCAAGCAATCAGCCCCCAAGACCTAGATATATGCTATGCAATAGTAGGCCTTTCAGCTCTACCAGCTTACATATAACTTGAATAGAAGCGAAAGGTGTGTAAACTTAGAACTATATTTCTTGCAGTTTGGGTAATTATAATTAACTAAACTTAATATACTTACCTGATATAAATCATGATCAAACATAGAAAAGTATGCGAAGAACCAACAAAAATACAGGAAACACGGGAACTATAATGATTTAACCATCTCTTTATTGATATGAAAAGGTTAGGTCAGCAGGCCGCCTCATTAAAAAACCTCCAGTCCCCTTAGGTACCCTGGATAGGAAAAGAGTGCGTCTGAAACCTGCTGCCTATTACATCGTGCAATGCAACTTGCAAACCGAGTCTATGCTAAGTGTAGTAGGGACGCAGCTGAGCCACGTTCCATGGTCTTTCCCGCTCTTGCATAGATGAAGTGGTATGGGCAGTGTCGTTGACAGTATCCGACTCTTCCCTTGCATCTATCAGGTAGTATGATCCATTGTGCAGATTTCGGCTTATGATGAACGGACCCTCCCATGGGGGAGATAGTTTGTGCTTTCCTTCCTTGGATTGTACTAAGCGCAACACCAGGTCTCCTTCCTGGAAAACACGGGTTTTGACTCGGCGACTGTGATACCGCCTCAAGTCCTGCTGATATATAGCTGATCGCTCTAAAGCTTGCTCCCTGTGTTCTTCTAACATGTCCACGGCGTCTTGCCGGGTCTTCTCGTTCTCCACCTCAACATAAGCCACCACACGGGGCGAGTCATGGATAATGTCACTCGGCAGGACTGCCTCTGCACCATAAACCATAAAAAATGGGGTCATCTAAGTAAATCTGTTAGGTGTAGTGTTAATTCCCCAAACCACAGAAGGTAACTCCTCCACCCATGCTCCAGCAGCTCGGAGACACGGGACTCGTAATCGTGGTTTCAATCCCCGAAGTAACTCCTGGTTTGCTCTCTCCACCTGCCCATTGGCTTGCGGATGAGCCACAGAGGCCACATCAAGCCGGATTCCATTGTTTCCACAAAACTTCTCCATCTCTCCTAAGGACATGTTGGTTCCATTGTCTATGATTATGCTGTGGGGGTATCCAAATTGGTGTATGATCTTCTTCAAGAATTTCACAGATGTGGCCGCCTCACAGTTTGTAACAGGCATGACCTCAACCCATTTTGTAAACTTATCAATAGCCACCAGCAGATGGGTCTTTTTGCATGGAGACATGTGAAAAGGACCTACCATATCCATACCCCAAACAGCGAACGGCCAAGTCAAGGGAATCGTCCGTAACTCCATAGCCGGCACATGAGTTTGCCGAGCATACCTTTGACATCCATCTCATCTTGCCACCAAGCGTTCTGCATCTGCTATAGCCGTGAGCCAAAAGAACCCGTGCTGATATGCCTTATCCACGAGAGATCTCGTGGAGGCATGATGTCCACAATCACCTTCATGAATCTCCTTCAATATTTGATGGCCTTCTTCTGGGGCTATGCGGCGTAGAAAGACACCTGCGGCGCTTCTCTTATAAAGCTCTCCGTTAATGATAGAATAACCCTTTGCTCGTCTCAAGATTTGTCGGGCTAAAACCTCCTGTTGTGGTAACTCGTCCCGTAGCAAAAACGCTAAGAACGGCTCTGTCCACTCTGGGATAGCACGCACCGCGGCCACAAACTCCACATCCAGGTCTTGACTAGCTGCTTCTTCCTCTGACTCGGTTTTAACAGAAGGCCGCCATAACTCATCCAGGAAGACATTGGGCGGAACCGGCTCTCGCCGGGAACCGAGTCTCGAAAGTGCGTATGCGGCCTCGTTTTTTCTCCGATCAATGTGCTCCACCTGATACCCGGAAAAAGACCCGGCCACCTTGTCCACCTGATCCCATATGAACTTGTCTGTTTTCTTCAAGAGTCGGTACAAGGGTATCGCTTTTTCTCCGAGCCGAGATATAAACCGGCTTAACGCTGCCACGCATCCTGTAAGCTTCTGAACATGTTTCAACTCTTCCGGCTTTTTCAAGCTCTGGATGGCTTTGATTTTTTCCGGGTTAGCCTAAATCCCTCGCTCAGAAACGATGAAACCGAGTAACTTCCCCGCCGGAACCCCAAACACGCACTTTGTTGGATTAAGCTTCATCTGGTATCTCCTTAGGTTCTTAAATGTCTCTTTCAGGTCATCAATGAACGTTTCTGCCTTCCTTGTTTTGATCACTACATCATCAACGTAGGCATGGATGTTGCGTCCAATCTAATCCTCGAAGCACTTCTGAATACACCGTTGGTATGTTGCACCTGCATTTTTCAATCCGAAGGTCATAGTTTTGTAGCAAAAGGCCCCAAAAGGGGTTATGAATGATGTTTTCTCCCAATCCTCCTTTTTGAGTTTTATCTGGTGATACCTGGAATAAGCATCCAGGAAACATAACAAGTCACTTCCCGCCACTTCATCTATGATCTGATCTATCTTTGGAAGGGAAAATGGATCCTTTGGGCAATGCTTATTGAGACTCGTATAATCTATGCACATTCTCCACTCATTGTTCTTTTTCAACACTAAAACCGGGTTTGCCAACCAGTCCGGGTGAAAGACTTCCATGATAAAGCCGACTGCCAGGAGCCGAGCTATCTCTGCCCCTATAGCCTTTCTCCTTTCCTTGTTCATTTTCCTCAGGCCCTGCTTCACTGGCCGAGACTTGGGATCAACATCCAAACTGTGTTCAGCGAGCTCAGTCGGGATACCCGGCATGTCACTAGGCGTCCAGGCGAACACATCATGATTCTCGCGAATAAACTTTATGAGTGCCTCTTCCTCCTTGTTATCCAGGTTAGAACCTATAGCAAACTGTTTGGAAGAGTCGCCTTCAACAAAAGCCACCATCTTAGTATCTTGGGCTGCTTTAAACTTAGCCCTCTCGTCATCCGTATTCGGTTTCTTCAAAGTTGTTCGATCTTCCGGGTCTACCTGAGACCGGTAATACCTGAGTTCTTCCTTCGCACAAGGCTGTTCTGCAAGTGCCGCATCTCCCTCATCACACTCTGCTGCCACCGCCCTGTTCCCATGTATAGTAATGGTTTGTTTAGGACCCGGTATTTTTAGCTGTAGGTACACATAACACGGCCTAGCCATGAATTTGGCGTAAGCCGGCCTTCCGAACAGCGCATGATAAGTACTACGCAACTTCACCACCTCGAATGTGAGCCACTCTACTCTGTAATTGTCCTTCGATTCTCCAAAAGCAACCTCTAGTGTAATCTTTCCCTCAGGGCAGGCCGAATGTCCTGGCACAATTCCGTGGAAAACTGTGGAACTTTTCTGCAACTGGGACTCCTTGAGCCCCATACGTAAAAAGGTTTCCCAGTATAGGATATTGATGCTACTCCCACCATCCATCAAAACTTTCTTCATGCCCTCCGTCACACCGAGCTTGACTCAATATTCCTCATATTTCCGGGCTGCCGGCTGACATACGGCGTCCCGTGTAAACCGCTCCTGTTATCCGGGTAATTAACCTGCTGAGCCACCGCGGTCCGTAACATCTCTATAGCTCGCCGGGTCTCAATCGCTTGGGGCGATTCTCCTAATGGAATATGGTCGAGCGCTAGAGTCGCAGCGTACACGTTATCCATGGGATTATCGAAGTGACCCAGTGGGGGTGTGAAATCGCGACGGCGGTGCCGCAGCATTGCCTCCAGGGGTCCCGGCGGGTAACGCGGGTAACCCGACCGGTACGTTAGACGGTTGTCCTCCGAGCATCGCTCCCTGATACCCGGTTCCCTGATTCACAACCGGGATTGGCTGGTCTTGGGGTGTAATAAACAACGTGGCCGGCTGTAGATTCCCCCTGCCGCCGGTAGCCTCGTCTGATGCCTCTGATTATATATCCTAGTTGTTTGAGCCTGAATACGATCCTCCAATTCTTCCAACTCACGCTGGCGTGCGGCCATCCCTTGCCTCTCAGCTTCTACTTCCCTCCTTTGTTGTTCCAACGCCCGGCGAGCCACATCTAGGTCTCTGACACGCGCCGCCGCGTTTTCTGGCGTTATCACTGTTGCCAACACTGTGGGATCCAAAATCAGGTTATTGCTTAACATAGCCGGGTTTTGTGGGTGCGAAGTTCCTGCCCCTGCTGTTCTGTTCGTCATGAATCCGATAAAGTTGACTATCTCCGAACGCAGCTACATAATGTGTCAACACGTAGTTGTGAGGTTGTTAATCACCTTTCTTTGCTCCATCCGTTCAATAATTGGGCTAAGTACTTCTCGTCGAAAGTATTACGATTATCCCGTGCACTTGGCGGCCATAATAGCCCTATAATCCTCATTTTTTTCTGCATTATGAAATTTAAATCCTTGGGATTTTGTCTCAAGGCTGGTCTAACATTTCTAGTAGCTTGGGCATGGCTCTGCTCCTGCACACATTCATATCTGCATAAAGTTGATAAAATTATTAATATGTATGTACTTAGTCATCTATATATCTACACCAGAATGAGAAGGAGCCAGAGTGAGTTTTAAGACGCCCTCAAAATATTTTGGGCATCCATTTAATTTGATCTATTGATCATAATGATCTATTTACCGCTTGTAGAGGGTAAGAGAAACCTTTAACCATCTAAAGGCTAATTATGTCATTGCACACCATTATATTACGTTACTAGTTGAATGCCCGTGCTCTGCCATGGGTAATTAAATTTCTTCTTTTTGTGCATATAAAATGTACATGTCTTCACCTATGTGGTAACGTTACGGATACGAGTATTGGTATCAGGTCGATACTAATAGACATTTTGAAAATGCACTCACGAGGTTTTAGTGTGATACTTAAAAATTAATAAATAAATTTGGTAGCTAGAAACAACCCTGCATTGCTGGGTTGCCACGGCCTGCTCGATCTGGCTGGCCGCTCTGAGACGAAGGTGGCTAGGTCAGGGCATGGTGCAGGGCCGTGCGGGAGTGAAACGTGATGGGTAAAAGTTGAGTTTTCCTGAGCTGGGCCGTACCCGAATCCAGGCCATATGTATCCCAAAGCTATCCCTAATTGTCTTAAATGTTTTATTTACCGGTACCTCGCCAATACGTATTGAAGGGGTATAAGGATGGAATCAGTATCGGATACAGGTTTTATTTACGTATTCATCTCCAGTACGTATCGAAGGGGTATCGGGACAACATAGGTCTTCACATGAGTTTCGGCAAAGATCAAGGAGGGTCTCATTGTTGCATAGCTCAGGTCAGAGCAAGGTGCCATCAGGCTTTCAACATGCAGTATCACGATTGGGCATGAGTGTCCTGAAGAATAAATTGTATACTCCCTTTGGTCGGAAGGCGGCGGGGGGAATCGACGGTATATACAAAAGGGGAAATAGCTCAGTTGGTCAGAATGTTGGTCTATCACGCCAGATGTCTCGGGTTCAAACCCCGTTTTCCCCTCCCGATCTTTCTTTCTTCCTGAGGTCATACTTTCCTTGTGAAGTTTCTATTTCCCTCTAACACCGGTGTCTCAGGGTCCATCTTCGTCCATAATTTGTACAAGTTAAGCATGCACATAAAAATTTAAGTAGTTGGGTTATGGCCCTCTATTGTCGCAGCCGTTGATTCTCATACTTATTTTCGACTGAAGCCTCCAAACGTGGATCATCTAAAAGAGGACTCCATACCTTCTTGGGATAAAAACATGATTTAGTAGTATTTTAACACTCAGTCCACACTATGCAGTTTTCTCATTCCGTTCAAACGGTACAAACACGACTGACTTATAATGACGAATGACTACCAACAACAACAAAAATGCATCATACATGAAATGAGCAACAACCTCGTCATTTAGAACTTTGCTTCCTGAGGAGAACAGTACTACACAACGAAGATAATTTACATCACACCTTCAGATATGATTATGGGGAAGATGATACCACATGCACACTGCAGTGAAAGGTGTTTATCCACAGAGGTTAAATGTAAGTGGAGGCACACAATTTGCAGGTTCATCTATTAACAACCTAGCAAGAAGTTTGTTCTAGTGGTAATGTGATCCTCTTTTTTCACCCTTAAAACATGTAATTCAGAGAAAATAATGCAGATACCATGACTTCCTGATAGGATCATACAAACATACGGTATCACATCACGGCAGACAAGTAAGGACCCAAATAGAAATCATGAATCTTGCTACCCATTTAAAAAAATTATGGACAAAATGCAAAGCAGTATGGAGAAAATAGGCAGTCCCCTTCCTTCTGTATCACTATGTTCACGATAGTTCTACATCTAATGCATCTATGGAATTACCTCTCGTAACTTGACTGCCACATGCATGTATCATTATTAGCAAACAAGGCTAAACGGTAAAAGGATGCAACAGATGTAAAAGAGCTCGACGAAAACATAAAATATTTCATGAATTCTAGTATTCTACTACTCATGTTAATAGCCATATGGTTTATTTGTAGTTTTTTGCTTGTGGATCACTTTACTATTATAAACACATATATGAAAATGTTGGGAACAAATAAGATCGAGGAACTTACTGAAATCAATGTTGCTCCATTCCACATTCTGTTAATTGAAGAAGAGAGAGCATTAGTCGTCCGACACCAAAGATAGCAACAACAAAGTTGTGTGCAAACAAACTCAATGGTCGAGGATACGACTAGAGAATAGAGCAATAGGCCCACTCGATCGAGCAGGCATCTCCAAGATATAAGTAATCTAGCAAAGTTGTAATCGTTCCTTGCTCTAATTAGACACTTACCAGAAAACTGGATGTAAAATCAAGCTCATTGAAAATTAAATGAAGAAGATAAGACCATGTGTCGACCCTTAGCGTGGGAAAATCAAGAATTCCTCGGAAGATGTATAGACGTGCATACACTCTTCGGGAAACCGATGTATATAAGGGGAGATGGGTAGGCACCGACATACATCTGATGAACTTTTCTATCGATTTCATCTGTCGCCATGGAAGGTCGTTGATGGTAATACAAAGATGTTAAAAAACTATGCTATTAGTAGACCTCCGGCCAGTGTGGGCCAGGCGCTCTGATGCTGAGAATGCGGAGCTTACTCTTCCATTCCAATCAGAAGAAGTGCCACGGACAGTTATGGCGATGAAGGCTAATTCGTCCATTGGGTCGGATGGGCTCCCGGTTATTTTCTTTCTGCAATTCTAGGAGACTATCAAGGCGGTGGTTATGCCGATGTTCCAAAAAAAAATATTGGAACATTGGTTATGTCCTTCCTTAACTTTGGTGTGGTGACCCTGATCCCCAAGGTAGTGGGGGCAATGGACATCCGCCAATTTAGACCCATAACTGTCTTTAACGTCATTCATAGGATCTTCTCGAAGGTGTGTGTATGCATCTAGGCTGGCTCCTGTATTGGAACGCCTCACACGCCCGTACCAGTTTGCCTCCCTGAAGGGGAGGTACATACACGACGAGATCATAAAACTTCATGAGGTTAAGGTCCACGTCAAAAGGTCGTGTTCCTTAAGCTAAATTTCCAAAAGGCATATGACCGTCTGGACTGGGCATTTCTCCGCTTAGTCTTGGAGAGGAGAGGGGAAGATAAGCGGATGATTCGTTGGATTATGCAGATCGTTATGAGGGGCAACATCGACATGAATATAAATGGGGAAGTGGGTCCCTATTTTAGGTCGTCTTGTGGGGTTAGATAGGGGGATCCTATTGCCCCCTAGTTTTTAACATCGCAGTTGGACATCTTGTCTCGGGGGGGGGGGGGGGGGGGAGGGGGTGACTCATCTCTAGTATGCGGACGATACCATCATCATGGTGGAAGGATCAGAGCTTGATATTATCAACCCCAAGTTCCTACTCCTCTGTTTTGAGGCCATGTTTGGCCTCAAGATCAACATTGAGAAAAGTGAGTTCGTAATCCTGGGCTACTCGTCCACGGAAGCACATCGTATTGCGGATAATCTTAATTGTAGGTTGGCCTCCTTTCCAGTCAATTATCTGGGAATGTCGATCCAGGATTCTGATTAAAAACATGGAACCACTAGTAGAGCGGGTCCAGGCAAAATCTGAGCCTTGTCAGGGAAGGTTTATCTCAAAAGGGAGTAAGACTATCCTTATTGAGGCTTTTCTATCCATACTCCCCATGTATATGATGGGGTTGTATATGTTGCCAGAAGGTACCCATGAAAGCCTAGATAGAGTGCTCTCCCGGTTCTTCTGGCAAGTGTCTAATGGTCATCAGAAGTACCATTTGGTTAAATGGGATGACATTTGCGCGCCCAAAGAACTTGGTGGCATAGGAATTGTTGCATCGAGGCACATGAACAAGGCCTTAATGCTCAAATGGGTTCGACGCATCCTTAAGGAAGACGGGGGCCTCTGACTCCGTCTTGTGACGGCCAAATACCTGAGAGGATGTCCTCTCTTGGCTTGTGAGCGGAAGGAGCGATCTCGGTTCTGGAGGCCCCTCCAGGCCATTAAGCATGCGATCCGGCTAGGGGTGTATTTTTCTGTAGGTGACGGAAGGGGCACTGTTGGGGGGATAATAACCCGGCAGGCCCATGCAGAGAATCAAAGACTCGGCTGGAGGAAGTTTACGCGAGACCTTGTAATGTGATAATGGGCCGAGTGTCACTGATGGGCCAGTAGTCATATTGGTAACTCGGCTTGTGGAAAGGGAGATTATAGAAGGCCAAAAGGCGGTGCGGGCCATGGAGTCCAAGACTTGGAGGGCACGAAGAGTAGTTTAGAGTTAATGTGGACCCCGAGTAGGACTCTGGCCATATCTTGTAAGGAAAGCCAGGAAACCGGGTATTATATATAGACCGGTTCCTAGGGCGTAGAGTGGGATTTGAGTTATTCTAGTTATACGAAAGCAAGTGCTTGTAACCCTAGATTGGAGTCTCGGCGACATTACAGCCCGAGCCTCTAGATCGCCAATCAATATGATCCTAGCTGGAAGTAAGCTATCATCTCCAATGGAGAGGCTGAAACAGGATAAATCTTATGTCCGATCTGAACTAAACCCTCTCCCAAACACCAGAGTCGATTTACCCCAACCTAAGTTACCTCCGGTAACATCTGCCTTGACTTTCCCACGATAGTTGGCGCCCACCATGGGGCCTACATCCAAAGGTGTTTACATTACGGGAGAAGCTCTGGAAAGCATGAAGAACCTCGTTATCGGCGAGATCATCACCAACCCCGAAGGAAA
Organism: Alopecurus myosuroides; assembly: GCA_028641055.1. Lineage (NCBI taxonomy): Eukaryota > Viridiplantae > Streptophyta > Magnoliopsida > Poales > Poaceae > Alopecurus > Alopecurus myosuroides. The sequence goes on along the minus strand of CM054061.1, from coordinate 154,490,933 downwards.
GAAGATCGTCGACGAATTTGGCTGGGGGCCAGAGTCGGACCAGCTGGAAACCGGATCTGTCGTCATGATCGGCCGGGTTAACATCTTCGTGGGTATGGTACGTACATCTGGTTCAATTTTTGACAATAATGAATATGATTCTGTGTCAGGGGCCGCCACCTGTGTTCAATCGGATGGGGAAGAGTCGGTAGGCACGACATAACTGGAGAGAGCACCCACCACGAAGAGGGAACAGCCGGAGGAGCCAGCATGGACCCCGCATGGCCGGGTTACTGGAGACGATGGCACGGAATCTATCATGCACCTTCTCGAAGATCGGTATGAAGAAGATAGCTGCAAGGAAGAAGAATATGAATCTTCACCAGGCATTGCACGCCGAGTTGTGGTCTACACAGCCCCTGCGATAAATCTGGATCAGGGTGATGTGTCAGTAGCCGCGGCTGGTGCGGCGCAAGCGCTGGCCCAACAACAGACTCCGATCAATGGAAACCAGGCTGGAGCCCCGGTCGATGGTGAGCAGACGTCCGTCACCAGCGAAACAGGGGAAACTGCTCATCACAGGAACATGTTCGGATTTAGGACGAACAGAATAGCTGGTGCGGGAACGTCACACCCACCAAATCCGGCTCTGTTCAGCAACAACTTGATCTTGGATCCCACAGTATTAGCAACAGTGATAACCCCGGAGAATGCGGCGGCCCGGGCCAGAGACTTGGATGTGGCCCGCCGAGCATTGGAACAGCAGAGGAGAGATGTAGAAGCCGAGAAACTACGGATGGTCGTGCGTCAACGTCAAATCGATGAGTTAGAGGATCGTGTACAGGCACAAACGACTAGAGCATATAATCAAAGGCATCAGACGAGACTGCCTACGACAGGCGGAGCCCTACAACCGGCCACGTTATTCATTACGCCTCAAAACCAGCAAATCCCGATCGTGAATCAAGGAAACGGGTACGCAGGAGCGGCGCTCGGGGGACAACCGATTAACATGCTGGTCGGGTCACCTGCGCTACCCGCTGGGGCGGCCGGGGGCAATGTTGTGCAACCACCACCATCACGATTTCACACCCCGCCGGGTCACTTCAATAACCCTGGACAACATGTACACCGCAACTTTAGCGCTCGACCGTATTCCACTGAGAGAGTCGCCTCAAGCAATAGAAACCCGGCGGGCTATAGAGATGTTATGCACCGTGGTGGCTCAGCATGCAAATTACCCGGACAACAGGAGCGGCATGCACGGGACGCCGTATATTAGTCGGCAGGAAGGTAATACGAGGAACATTCAGTCGAATTCAGCAGGACGGAGGGCAGAGCAGCAGCCAATGTCACCTCCTCCACTTAGACCAGCAACTCCTGCGGTCTTAGCGGCACATGCTATCGTGGATAGTTCTCGGGCAAGGCGTGCGGCCGGGTCTGTAGCGCGAGGTCCAGGAGTTGGCGCGCCTCCCGCCGCAGCAGCCGAGGCTTCACACATTTCAAGAATAAGGTCGGTGTCGACAAACTTAGCCAGACCCAAATGCTTATCAGACGCTATCAGGGCCGAGCCTTACCCAGACAAGTTCAAAGAGTCTGGTAAAGTTGTCAACTATGAGCCGACCATGGATCCTGAGACCTGGTTAAGCAGCTATGAGATGGCCATGTCTATTCGCAACGCTTCAGAAAAGCTCCAAGCCAAGTTTATGTATCTCATGATGTCTGAAGGAGCAGCTAAACTATGGTTCAATAACCTGCCTGAGAGGTCTATCAATTCGTGGAGTAAGCTTAAGTCGGCTTTCGTCAAGCATTTTCATGGAACTTGCAGGAAATTATACACGATTGACGACTTGGATCGGTGTGTGCAGAGAAAGGGAGAGTCGGCACGCAGCTGGGTGCGCCGAGTCATGGAGATACTCCACTCTTCCACCGATATCCAGCCAAAGGATGCGATAGAATCTATGGCGAAAACATGCAGATATACGCCCTTGGTGCAAAAATTGGTACGCATGAAATCCAGCAGGAATGTTTCAGAAATTACTATGGGGGAGTTGATGGATGCGTGCAACAAGCATGCCTCCACCGACAACACAGAAGAAGATATTGAGGATAAGAAGGGAAAAGCTAATGTGAGCAGCAATGGAAGAACCGGTAACGGGGCTGCACCGAATAACAATGGAGGTAACAATGGTGGCAATGGAAACAACCAGCACAAACGTCCGTATGAGGGGGGCTTCGAGTTAGTCGCCAATACTGAGGCCAGGTTTGCAAGGCCCAGAGCGGACGGAAACTTCAATGGAGGAAACTTCAACGGAGAAAGTAATTATCAAGGGCCACCGCGGCCGTCCAACCACATAGAAGCCTTCAAGATGCCTTGCCCGCGCCATAGTATGAATGGCATGCCGGCTAACCATTCATTGGAGCAATGCGTGGATCTACAAAGGTGGAAAAATGAGAAAATACAGAAGGCGCTGCAAAGTGTAGGCCGGGGAGGAGGGCCGGGTCTGGGTGGAAACCAGGGCAACGGCCCACCCCCCGCAGGCAATGCAGGAGTTGGCAACGCGAGTAGTAACCAGGGTGGTGCAGGGGGTTTTCAGAGTAACCCAAAGCAGCTAGGACAGTATCATGTTCACACCACTGGGACCACCAAGAGGGAAAGGAAGATACTCAAAAGAGTTGTAAACTCGGTTTGTTCGGGTGTTCCAAGATACCTGAGATGGTCAGATCAGGAAGTAACATGGAGTAGAGGGGATCACCCGGAAGCAATAGAACATCCGGGTTTGCTAGCTTTAGTAGTAGCGTCGCAGGTCAATGGCTATGAGTTAAAGAAGGTTCTGATGGGTGGTGGGAGCAGTATCAATATCCTATATTGGGAGACCTTTTTACGTATGGGGCTCAAAGAGTCTCAGGTGCAGAAAAGCTCCACAGTTTTTCACGGAATTGTACCAGGACATTCGGCCTGACCTGAGGGAAAAATATCACTGGAGGTTGCTTTTGGAGAATCCAAGGATAATTGCAGAGTAGAGTGGCTCACATTCGAGGTGGTGAAATGGCGCAGTCCTTATCATGCACTGTTTGGAAGGCCGGCTTACGCCAAGTTCATGGCAAGACCGTGTTACGTTTACCTACAGTTGAAAATTCCGGGCTCTAAACGGGCCATCACTATTCATGGGAGCAGGGTTGTGGCAGCAGAGTGCGATGAGGGAGATGCGGCCCTCGCAGAACAAGCCTGTGCAAAGGAAGAGCTCAGGTATTACAGATCTCAAGTAGACCCGGAAGATCGAACAGCTTTGAAAAAACCAAATACCAATGATGAGAGAGCTAAGTTTAAAGCAGCCCAAGATACAAAGATGGTGGCTTTCATTGAGGGAGACTCTTCCAAGCAGTTCGCCATAGGGTCCAACCTGGATGACAAGGAGGAAGGCACGCTCATCGAGTTTATCCGTGAGAATCAGGATGTTTTTGCATGGACGCCTAGCGACATGCCGGCTATCCCGACGGAACTCGCTGAGCACAGCTTACATGTTGACCCCAAGTCCCGGCCAGTGAAGCAGGGCCTGAGGAAAATGAATGAAGAAAGAAGAAAAGCTATAGGAGCAGAGGTAGCTCGGCTCTTAGCAGCCGGCTTTGTCATGGAGGTTTTCAACCCCAAGTGGTTGGCTAACCCGGTTTTAGTGTTGAAAAAGAATAACGAGTGGAGAATGTGCATAGATTACACGGGTCTCAACAAGCATTGTCCAAAAGATCCGTTCGCCCTTCCAAGGATAGACCAGATCATAGATGCGGTGGCGGGAAGTGACTTGTTATGCTTTCTGGATGCCTATTCCGGGTATCATCAGATAAATCTCAAAGAGGAGGATTGGGAGAAGACGTTGTTTATAACCCCCTTTGGAGTTTTTTGTTACAAAACCATGACCTTTGGATTGAAAAATGCCGGCGCAACATACCAACGGTGCATTCATAAGTGCTTTGAAGATCAGATTGGGCGGAATGTCCATGCTTATGTCGATGACGTGGTGATCAAAACAAGGAACGCAGAAACGTTCATTGATGACCTAAAAGAGACCTTCAAGAACCTGAGGAGATACAAAATGAAGCTCAACCTAACAAAATGTGTGTTCGGAGTTCCTGCGGGGAAACTACTTGGTTTCATTGTTTCTGAGCGAGGGATCGAGGCTAACCCGGAGAAGATCAAAGCTATTCAGAGCCTCAAAAAGCCATAGGAATTGAAACATGTTCAGAAACTTACAGGATGCGTAGCAGCGCTGAGCCGGTTCATATCTCGGCTCGGATAAAAGGCAATACCCCTATACCGGCTATTGAAGAAAACAGACAATTTCGTATGGGATCAAGAGGCGGATGAGGCGTTTGAAGCTCTGAAGAAGCAGCTATCTGAAGCCCCGGTTTTGGCAGCGCCGGGTCCCAAAGAGCCCATGTTGTTGTATGTTGCGGCTAGGCCTCGAGCAGTTAGTGCAGTAGTCATGGTCGAGCGTAAAGAGGATGGAAAGGATTACCCGGTGCAACGGCCGGTTTATTACGTGTGTGAGGTCTTATCAGAGGCGAAGCAGCGGTATCCGCATTGGCAGAAGCTAGTGTTTGGGGTATTCATGGCCAGTCGGAAGTTGAATCTCGGGCGCTGGTTGATTTTGTCAATGATTGGACTCAGACAAGCGCGCCCTCGTTAGTGCCAAGTTCAGAATCTTGGGTTATGCATTTCGACGGTTCCAAGCAGTATGAAGGATCGGGAGCCGGCGTTGTGCTCACATCGCCAAAAGGAGATAAGTTGCGTTACGTTTTGCAGATTCATTTTGATTTCTCTAACAATGTAGCTGATTACGAGGCCTTGTTGCATGGATTGCGTGCAGCAAAGGAGATGAGCATTAAGCGTATAAAGTGCTACGGAGACTCGGATCTTGTGGTACAGAAGGTCTCAGGAACGTGGGACAGGAAGGATGCAACGATGGCAGCATACCGCAGAGAGGTGGACAAAGTAGTCGGGTCTTTCTCAGGGTATCAGGTGGAGCACATTGACCGGCGTAAGAATGAGGTTGTGGACGCACTGTCGAGACTCGGCTCCCGTCGAGAGCCGGTCCCGCATAATGTTTTCTTGGATGAATTGTGGCGGCCTTCCGTTAAAACCGAGTCAAAAGAAGAGATAGCTCACCGGGACCCAGACTCGGAATTTGTAGCCACGGTGCGCGCTATTCCAGAATGGACTGAGCCGTTCCTGGCATTTCTACTACGGCGCAAGTTACCACAGCAGGAAGTTGTAGCCTGGCAAATCCAGAGACGGGCAAAAGGTTACTCTTCATTGGCGGTGAGCTTTACAAGAGAAGTGCTACATGTGTCTTTTTACGCTGCGTAGCTCCAGAAGAAGGCCGACAAATATTGAAAGAAATTCATGAAGGTGATTGTGGACACCATGACTCCACAAGATCCCTTGTGGCCAAGGCGTATCGGCACGAATTCTTTTGGCTTACGGCTTTAGAAGACGCAGAACGCTTCGTGGCAAGATGTGATGGATGTCAGAGGTATGCTCGGCAAACCCATGTGCCGGCTATGGAGCTGCGGACAATTCCATTGACTTGGCCGTTCGTTGTTTGGGGTATAGATATGGTAGGCCCTTTCCACATGTCTCCGTGCAAGAAGACTCATTTACTGGTGTCCGTCGATAAGTTCACAAAGTGGGTTGAGGTCATGCCAGTTACGAACTGTGAAGCGGCCACAACTGTGCAATTCTTGAAGAAGATCATATATCGGTTTGGATACCCCCACAGCATAATCACAGGCAATGGAACCAATATGTCCTTAGGAGAGATGGAGAAGTTCTATGGAAACAATGGCATTCGACTTGATGTAGCCTCGGTGGCCCATCCACAAGCTAATGGCCAGGTGGAGAGAGCAAACCAAGAGCTACTTCGTGGGTTAAAACCACGATTACGAGTCCCGTGTCTCCGAGCTGCTGGAGCATGGGTTGAGGAGTTATCCTCTGTGGTTTGGGGAATCAATACTACACCTAACAGGTCTACTCAGATGACCCTGTTTTTTATGGTTTATGGTGCAGAGGCCGTTCTCCCAAGCGATATTATCCATGACTCGCCACGAGTGGCGGCCTATGTTGAGGTAGAAAACGAGAAGACCCGGCAAGACGCTGTGGACATGTTAGAAGAGCACAGGGAGCAAGCCTTGGAGCGGTCTGCAGTATATCAGCAGGATTTACGGCGATATCACAGCCGTCGGGTCAGGACGCGTGCTTTTCAGGAAGGAGACCTGGTGCTGCGTTTGGCGCAATCCAAAGAGGGAAAACACAAGTTGTCCCTCCCATGGGAGGGTCCGTTCATTATAAGCCGGAATCTGCACAACGGGTCGTATTACCTAGTGGATGCAAGGAAAGAGTCGGACCATGTGAATGACACTGCTCATTCCACCTTCTCCATGCAAGAGCGTGAACGACCATAGAACGTGGCCCAGCTGCGCCCTTACTACACTTAGCATAAACTCGATTTGCAAATTGTATTACACGATGTAACATGCAGCAGGTTTCAGACGTGCTCTTTTCCTATCCAGGGTACCTACGGGGACCGGAGGGTTTTTAGTGAGGCGACCTGCTGACCTAACCTTTTCATATCAATAAAGAAATGGTTAAATCATGATAGTTATTATGTTCCTTAAATTTTGTCAGTTTCTTGCATATTTTACTATAATTGATCATGCTTTGTATATACTAGTTTGTTGTTTCAGTCAAATATGTTTCCCAATAGTAAGGCGTATAATTTAGTGGGTCTAAATTTGTGCATCTTTTCCTTTTTTTAGTGTTCAAATCATCTGTAAGCCGGTAGAGCAGAAAGCCTACTGTTGCATAGTACACATATGTAGGTCCTGGGGACTGATTGCTTGAATAGCACAGTTGCATACTAAGACATGGCCACGATGTCATTAGGTTGTGAGGACTGATTACTTGTAATAAGTACAGTTGCAATCTTGTAACCCGGACAATAGAGCCAAAAAAAATCTTGACCTTTTTGGTTTAAACTTGATGTGACTCGCAACAAAATGGCGTGTTTGCTAACCTATAAATCCAATCAGTCATGATGCCCATTGGGACTTGCCTGACCCTGTTTTTATTAGAGTTATAGCAACATTGAAAATCCATGCGAAAACCGATTTATAGCTTCAGAAGGGTCAAAAGGGTCATCTAAACCATAAGTTATGCAGAGCAAAGGCGACAGCCGAAAACTCATTAGATATTACGCATAACTTCAAAACGTACAAGCGTACATAGATATCAGAAATTTATAAGGGGTGATGTTGCACAGATTAAGCCTTCACCTTCATGTCAATGAAAGTTTGGGACTTTGGGACTTGTGAAAACAAAATTTCTCAAGTCAAGAATCCTCAGACCCAGAGTCCGGGTCTTGGGGACTTGTGAGTAAATTTTTTTCACAATCCTAAGACCAAGACTCGGCATCTTTCTCACAAAGCATATAAAAGTACAATTGTGCAAAAATGGGTTTATAAAGTGCATATCAAAGCGACAACCAGAAGGGTCATCGGAACCGCAGAAGTTTAAAGTATTACAAGCCTTAGGAAGAATATCAAAAAGTGCACAGACGCACTATCAAATAGCAGTGTTTAAAAGGCTTATTACAATGCCCATTGGCCGAATGATTGTTTACTGATAAGAGGGAGTAGCATTACTCGGCCGCTGCAGCGAGCCATCATGCATGGTCTTGGTGGCCGGTTCTTCAGGGGTCCCCTCTCCCGTTTTCTCCGTGTCCATGTCCGGCTCACCTGTGGAGGGAGCACGAGATGGAGGAGGAACTACCGGAGTTGATGAAGTTGGTGCAGTACCGGCCTCGGGCTTTTCCTTGGCAAGCTCCGCCTTGAAGCGAGAGAGCATGTCAAAGGGCGCAGGAGCATGGAAGGGAACCGGCTTATCCTCATCATTGAATGGGGCGGTAAGCTTGTTCACGTCAAGGTTTTCTGCAATCAAGCTAGCCGAGTGTCGAATCTGGGTGTTGATGGCCTTGAGATCTTTTCCCGAGAATTTGGTACCATCGATCTTGAACTCTGGAAACCCGTCTACAAGCTTTGCCGGCTCAATCTTGGGGTAGTAGGCCTTAGCCAAGGCAAGGCCGCATATCACTCCAACCCGGCATGCTGAGCGCTTCCAGGCATCAATCCAAGCAGGGACTGTCGAGTATGCTTCAAGCATGTGTGTTACACTAGTGTAGTCACCGGCCAACTTTACAGCTTCGAGTGTCCATTTTGTCCCTGCCTCAAATTGCCAGATGACATTCTTCAGTATCTTGAGCTTTTGGAGGTCGTCGTGTTCCCCAAGAACTTCATTCGGACCTGTAATACAAAAAGGGGAGTAAGATAGTGTGACCCGGGTCAAAACCTCGTAAATTAGGGAAATAAGATTAACACAAAGCGATAGTGGGAAAATAGTTGTGCCTTACCTATGATGGAGTCATAGGTCTTGGTTATGAAAGTTGTGAGTTTCTTGACGAACTCCTCAGTGTTCTGGAGTTTCTTCGTCTGCTTCTTGTATTTCTTGGCGAGATCCTTGAGGTTGGCCTCCAGTTCCTCACGGAGCTTCACTTCAGCTTGCAGGAGTTCATTTGTTTTTGCAAGTACTTCATCAGTACGAGTTACATAAGCCTGAAAAGGGCAAAGCAATATCAGTCGGCAATGAGCTTCAAGAGATACATGGGGACTGGATTTGGCTGTCCAGTTTAATGCACAAAAAAACAAGTTCTACCGGTTCTCAAATATATCAAGTACCGAGTGACTGTGGACAGTTTACTCGGAACTTAGGGACTAGGGTATTCTGAAGCTTGTATAAGAAAGACTATATATTTACAAGTACCGAGTGACTGTGGACAGTTTACTCGGAACTTGGGACTAGGATAAGCATATAAATAACATCAGTTAAACAAACCTGGTGCTCAGCTGTCAAAGACTCGACAATCTCGTCTTCAGTTGCTTTCAAGGCGTGATACTCCTTCAGTAGCTTTTCAAAATCATGGCCACTAAGAGTCGGCCTGGAAGAGCTAGCATCCCGGTCAGCCGGTGGTGGTGTTGCCTTCTGTTCCCCCGCGTCAAATCTGGCAGTGGCGGTCTTTGGAGTAGCAGCTGCCTTTTTTGTTCCAAGGTATTCAACCTCGGGATCAGTCGCCTGGGGGGCAGGAGGAGGAGACTCGGTTCCTGGGTTGGCTTCATTAGTCGGCTCTTCGGCGGCTGGGGATTGGTGTTTCTCTCTGGGTCAACCGCCATCGGGTCTTCGGTGGGGGTTTCAACCGGATCGCTGAGTGTGACCTTGGCTCTGAGGGAAGAAAAACAATGTGTTTAGTGGTTGATAAAGGTGAAACATGCAAAGTATATGGGATATATTCAAGCAAGTTCTGAAATTTACCCGGTATTCACGACAAAATCGCTCGGGAGATCGTTGCTTGACCCAGAAGACACTGACAGAGAGCTGGAAATCGAGACTCGGAGTTTTCCGACTAAGGGGTGACTCGGAGTTGGATATTTTCGAGGAACATAATTGTGATAAGATGAAGGAGTACCGGCTCGGCAAGAGGGCGATCGAAGAGGAATTCCGGGGTTGAGGCCCTCGTCACCCGGTGAAGACCGAGTTTCCCGTCGCTTGGTTGGAGGAGGTGCAACCTTCTGGGATGATACAATAGTTAGATATTCATTAAGTTTGCACATACAAGCATATGAGTACGGCTCTGTGGTCATGGAGGAGTATGGCACCTTGAACGTGACTCCCCTGGATTTCCTTTTCTTGCTTAACTCGGCTTTAGGTTGTTCGGGCTCGCTTTCTTCAGATTGAGAGGCGTCCTTTTCAGCCGGTGTTGGTGATTGTGGCATAATGTCAGGAATGAAGGTGGGAGGAGAGTCTTGGTATAGTAAGTCGACAAAATAGTTGTTTAGTAACTCGGAATCACCTTCTTCGTTGTCACTCGGCTCTTCGTCTTCCGAGTTTTCTGAAGGGTGAGGGGTTTCAGTCTTCCACCAATCATCAGATTCCTGAGTAAGAACGGCAAAGTTAAAAGTTAGTATACGCGTGTTTGAAAAATTAACGGGTACAGAGGAGATTAGTCGGTTCTTACTGGTGGAGCCGGGTTTGTGCGGGTGAAGGGGGAGAGCCCAGAGATGCTCTTGATGACCTCCACCTTCTCAGCCAGAAAGTTCTTCATGGCCTTGTTAACATCGAGGGCCGGATATGACTTCTCCGAGTATTGGAGAGAGTTGGTCAAGTGGCCCGAGTATTCGCAAAGAAGTTTCTTGCGAATACTATTGGGATGGATCCTACAGCTGATCCAGGTCTTGATTAGATTCAACCCACAAAGACCGTTGGCTGTTAAGACAGAGAGTTTGAGAAGGAGGGGTTGGATGGCCTGTCTATCGGCCTCTGGAGCGAAGGCGCTCAGATTATCGCTAAGAGAAAGGGTTTCAATAGAAAAACCCGGCAGAGGCTTCTCGCCGGGTGATGAAGTGTCTTTGCAATAAAAGAAGGTTTTTTGCCAATGCTTCACATGGGTGTGAAGATTAAGAGTCGGCATCAAAGATTTTTTGCGTCTTTGGATGACCACACCTCCATAGACAAGGTGGGGATCATTCTGATTTTCGCGGCAAGGTTTGCACTGGAAAAGTTCAAGGAATAATGCGAGATTGGGGGCGATGCAGAGGTACGATTCGCAAAGAACAATGAAATGACAAATATTGAGAATCGAATTTGGGCCTATGTCAAAGACCCGGAGTTTGTAGTGGTGAAGAACCTCACGAAAGAAAGGATGACCCGGGGGACGGAAACCCCGAGTCACGTGCTCGAGAAAGACTATAACTTCACCTTCTTTAGGTGAAGGCCGACTCTCCTCTTCGGGAGCCCTCCATGAGATTTCCGATTCAGGAGGGAGGACCCCAGACTCGGCCAGCTCTTCCAGCTTGTCGTCCGTGACAGTCGACCTGGCCCAGTTGGCCGTGATGGTCTGACTCGGCTTTTGCTTTACAGCAGTAGCCTTGGCCTTAAACTTGGGAGGGGCCTTGGGACCCATTGGAGAAGATCTAGTGAAAAGCGAAAAGGAGAAATAAAACGAGAAAAGGGTGAATAGGATGAACACGAAGAACGCGAGTTCAAGATCCAGAAATGGAAGCTTAGATCTAAGGAGGTATACTAGGAATCGGCGGCGGAGATGAGGTTTGTTGAACGCGGCGCGGCGGCGTGGATCGGCGGGCCGATTCTGGCGAGCTGCGATGGCGGTGCGCGTGAAGCTTGGTGGTGGAGCTCCAAGCTGCGGTCTTGAGCTCCAATGGTGCGGCTCGAGGTTGAAGACGAAGCTAGGGGAGATGGCGTTTGTGATTAGGGTTTCACTGTGTCATGTATTTATAGGCGCGGTTAAAACCCTAGAGTGCAAACGGTAAAATGGAGAGAATCACGGGATAGGATACTCGGCCCGTTGATTACGGAAACAAGATCGTGGAAGTTATTTTTATGCAGCCGAGTTATAAATGACCGCCAAAAGAGCCGGTCTCGGAATTATTACTCGGACTAGCCTATGAGGAATATGAAAGTCGGGTTATGAAATGGTCACTATGAAGAGTTGATTTAAGAATTGATACTCGAATTAATACAATGGTTGGGTTATTATATGGACCTCCGAAAGAGCCGGCCTAGCTATAGTTAAAGCAGTCTAACCTATAACACTATTGTATGTAAATGTTTATTGTTTTGCAGGGAATAGCATGCGCTTCATGGTTGGAGGTTTGTATTATGCTTCAAGTTTGAAGCTACAAGAAGGGCGCGCCAACCATAATGCCCAGGCTATTCTGGGGACTACTGTTGGGGGATAATAACCCGGCAGGCCCATGCAGAAGATCAAAGACTCGGCTGGAGAAAGTTTACGCGAGACCTTGTAATGTGATAATGGGCCGAGTGTCACTGATTGGCCAGCAGTCGTATTGGTAACTCGGCTTGTGAAAAGGGAGATTCTAGAAGGCCAAAGGCGGTGTGGGCCACGGAGTCAAGACTTGGAGGGCACGAAGAGTAGTTTAGAGTTAATGTGGACCCCGAGTAGGACTCTGGCCGTATCTTGTAAGGAAAGCCAGGAAACCGGGTATTATATATAGACCGGTTCCTAGGGCGTAGAGTGGGATTCGAGTTATTCTAGTTATACGAAAGCAAGTGCTTGTAACCCTAGATTGGACTCTCGGCGACATTGCAGCCCGAGCCTCTAGATCGCCAATCAATATGATCCTAGCTGGAAGTAAGCTATAATCTCCAATGGAGAGGCTGAACCAGGATAAATCTTGTGTCCGATCTGAGCTAAACCCTCTCCTAAACACCAGAGTCGATTTACCCCAACCTAAGTTACCTCCGGTAGCATCTGTCGTGACTTTCCCACGACAGGCACCCTTTTTGGGTTGGATCCATGGCTTGGGCCGCGGCCTCTCGGTTATGAAATTCCGGAACTGTTCGCTATATGCTCAGATCCGGGACTCCTTGTTTGCAGGAGCGTCCCAACATGGACGCTGGGCATTGGGTTTCGTCGCACGTTTGGCCCGGTGGAGACCAATATGTGGGACACGCTGGTAGCTAGCCTCCCACGGTCCCTGTCGGACTCACCTGATTCCGCATCTTGGGCTCTCTCTCGCCTCGGGATGTTTCTCCGTGAGCTCCACATATAGGGCCCTCTTCGGAGGGCCTGCTTTACCTTGGACCTCCCATTTATGGAAGGCGCCAATGCCACCGAAAATTAAAATCTTTACCTAGCAATTATTGAGGAATCGCCTCCCATCGAGCGTGGTGATAACCAAATGTTTCGGACCAGGTGATGGGTCATGTCTATTGGATGTGTCCCTGAATCAGGGACCCACATCATTTTCTATTGTTCCGCAACTCGCTTTCTTTGGAGCTTCATGGCTGAGGCGCTTGGGCCTGAGTGGTAGGCCCAAGATCTCGATGAGTTCCTCGAAGCGTAGACGAACCAAGCAAGAAAGAGGAGGCGCCTCTTCTGGCTGCTATTTCCCGCGATGACCTGGACTCTATGGACTATTCGCAACAAAATGGTTATCGAGTATGTCTTTTTGAGACGGGCCTATCACTCTGTGTTTAAAGTCTTGCCATTTTTGCAGCAGTGACACCCCCTCTGTAAACAACGGAACATGGCGCGGCCGGATGACTTGATCGAGGACCTCCTGAGAGCGGCGTGCCGCCTATCTACGCCATCCAACCATTGAGTGGTACTCCTGTCGGAGTTGTATCGTGTCTCTTTTTCATACTTTGGTCATATTTGTGTTGTTGCCCCAGCATTGGTTGTACCTTTTTTCTTCTTTGCACTAAAAATATGCTATTGGTGGATATCAGCAATCGATTGCAAAGCATAAGAGAGAACTAAGGAAATGTGAATTAATGAAATATATAAGAAATGCCACAAAGTTTGCCAAGAGAGAAAATTCTTCCTTTATGAAATGCTTACTTTGACCAATGTTCCTGCATACTAAAGAACTCGGTCAGCAAGCAAACATGCCGCTATCATACAAAAAATGCTCAATTTACGTCTGACGATCAGACCAATGGTCCTGCTTACTCTCTTTTTGTTCTATTTCTCTATTATTTTTCCTTTAAATTGTTTAGTGCTTCTATTTTATACGTATATGATTTTTTGATACATCATTTTCTTTTTCGCTTTCTAAAAGGTTTATTCCCTTTTTATATTTGTCTGCGATAAATTTTGTCTAAAAAAACCGGAGGAAATAAAGAGAATTTTTTTGCAGAGTGTTCGTTGGGGTCGCTCGGTAAAGAGGATGTGTTGTCTCCTTCCTATCTACTCACTCCGTTCCATATTAGATGACTTCCACATAGATGTATCTAGACATATATTAGTACTAGATACATCTATTTGAGAGTCATCTAATATGGAATGGAGGGAATACGTGACAGGCGGAGATGAGTGTTCGCAACCTTTTGGAGTGTTCGTCTTTGTCGGATATTTTTATCAAAGTCTTTGGCAAGTGCAACCTTGCCGGCCGTTTTCTCATTATTTTGCCAAGGGTCAATTCTTTGCCGAGCGTCTTGCAAAAATCACTCGGTATAAAGCACATTTACCAAATGCATGATAGAGAGCACTCGGCAAAGACTCAAACACCCAGCAAAGATTGACGCGTCGTCTCCTTCGTATCAACCCTGGCAGGCAGAGATACGTGTTCACAACCTTTATGGAGTGTTCATGTTTGTCCAGTATTTTTATTAGTCGTTGCCAAGTGCATTTTTGGTGACTGCTTTCCGGTTATTTTACCAGGTGTCAATTCTTTACCCAGTGCTTTTGCCGAATGCTAGATAGAGAACACTCGACAAAGACTAAAACACTCGGTAAAGAGGACCCGTCGCGTCTCCTTCCTACCAAAACACTTGGCAAAGTGGTGAATTTCTGTAGTGAACGGTGGAGGAACCAAAAATAAATTTAGAGAAAATAAGTATATTCCATTTTCTAGATATTCCCGATTTTGGATAGGGCAAATTTTACTCCAATTTATTACCCAATCGGATATACTAGGAATACCGAATACCGTACTAAATTTGTTAATTAATCCCTCTACTATATGTCAAAATAATCCCATCCAAATCTTAGGAATAACTGTCTAGCTTTTCCTTTTCGAAACTCCACGTGGATCAGCTAAAAAAAAGATTTCCCATACAGCTGGTTCTTCTATGTTGAGCTGACCTTAGTACCTTAGTAACTGACGTGAATGCCCTTTTAGAAACGCATTGCATTAGCGCACATAAAAATCTTACATTATGTGGCAGGAAACGGACGCACTAAAACCTTTTAACAGCCTGCTAATCGCGCCATTCATTTTATAATTATGGCCAAATTAATCTTTGATTTCATCCGATTGCATGCACCGCACCAGACGAGACTATAAATATGCCCACCGCACTCCAACAGAACGTCGCAACCAGACACGGATTATCCAGCAGCAAGTAGCTAGCCTAGCCAAGATCATAACAGCAGCCATGGCCGCCGTCCACACGAGCGTTGCATCATCGGCGCTCCTACTCCTCCACCTGCTGCCGCTGATGCTTTCTTCCACGGCGTCGGCGCGCCACCTCTATCCCTCGGCGGCGCATTTCACGGTGCTGAGGAAGGTTCCAAGTGGACCGGACCCCATCACGTCCGACTCGCCGCCGGCGGCGGCGACAAGCGAACACTTCCCGGTGCTCCGAAAGGTACCTCGTGGGCCTGACCCCATCACGTCCGACTCGCAGGGGCGGAGCTAGGATTTTTGGTCGATGGGTTCGGTCAAAAATTTGGCATGAACTAAATATAATATTGTAAAGCTTAGATCATCTCAAAACAAGACCATACCACTCAAAGACAACTTAAACAACCGAAATATCATGACATATATAGTTCTGTTCAAACCAAAGGACGAATACATACCAGGCACATGAAATCCAAAATACTTGTTTACATATTAAAATAAAGTAGTAAAAACCCGTGTAACTTTATTGGTAGCTTTTGTCTTCCTGTGAAAATAAACAAAAAGCGCAAGTTAGATTCATGAGTTTTAAACAGGTAAAGGAAAACATGTATAGTGAGTTAGTCACTCACACTTTAAAGTTTCCCTTGTCGATTCTTCATCTTCTTAAAAATATCAAGCACTTGATCATTGCTAATGGTAGAAAACATGTCTTTCTCCACATAGCAAATTAGACAATCACTCATAAACTCGTCACCCATTTTATTGCGCAATTTTTTCTTCACAACATTCATAGCCGAGAAGCATCTCTCCACTTGTGCAGTAGCAACCGGCAATATGAGTACTAGCTTTAGAAGTTGATACACCAATGGAAAAGTAATATGCTTATTTGTCTCTACCATTAATTTAGCAAGACCAGCAATCCCATCCAAATTGGCAAACCTTTCATCCGCTCGCACATTGTCAATATAAGTTACAAGTTCGTGACCAAGATCATCCAATTTTTCAGAATTAAAATCCTCCGGATAAAATTTAGCTAGCTCCACTAAACTCTCCAAATTGAAAGCAACAAAAGAATCCTTTGGGCTGAAAGAAGCCATGTGACTAAATAATGCAGAATTTACCTCATTGAAACGATCATCAAATTCTTGAAGTTGCCAATCAATCACGGAATTAAGACACTCTATTTGGTAATGCTGGAGGTTTGTCTTGTTTGTTTTTTTTCGCGGCGCATGACGATCGACATAATCCTCTTGCATGTTTGCATTCTGAATCTTGTGTTCTTCACAGAATAAATATGCCTTCTCTAGAAGTCCATCCCACCCATTCTCCCTTAAATCTTGCAGCTCATTCCTTGTTGACTTCACACATGACATGGCATTTAGGATGTCTTGATCCTTCTTTTGCAAAGATTGCGACAAAGTATTTGCACCTCCCAATATATGCAACATCATGTGCAAATAAAACACGAATTCAAAGGTCTCAAAATATGCTACAAGACCACGCGCCTGGCACTTCTTATCACCCTTTCCTTCTTTTGCAACATATTTCAGAACAGAAATAGTAGCTGAGAACAATTTCACAAGACCTGAAAGTGTTCTGTAGTGTGAACCCCACCTCGTGTCACCGGCTCTTTGAAGACTTTGATCTTGATTTAATCCTGTCCCTGTGCTAATTTTTCCACTTCCTATGGCTTTAATTACCTCCTCCCTATGTTTCTCTCTAATCATGTCTTTTCTTTTGCAAGAAGCTCCAACCACATTAAATAAAATGGAGATCATGTAGAAAAAATCAGCAATATCATCATTCTTCTTTGCTACTGCCACAATAACCAACTGGAGTTGATGAGCGAAACAATGCACATAATAAGCCGAGCTATTCTCTTGCAGAATCTTAGCTTTCAAGCCATTGAACTCACCACGCATGTTACTTGCCCCATCATAACATTGGCCTCTGACCTGTTTTATGCTTAATCCAATATCGACGAATAATTTTTGAAGAGCGGCCTTGAGACATGCTGCTGATGTTTCCTTCACATGTACAACTCCAACTAACCGTTCAACAATGAATGCATTCTTGTCAAGATATCTCAAGACAACTGCCATTTGCTCTTTGTCGGACACATCGGCAGCCTCATCAATCAATAAACTGAACACATCACCTCCAATTTCTTTGGTGATAGAACTTACAGTTATCCGAGGAAAAATATTAACGAATCATTAGAGAGATATATTATTACTTACAAGAAAATAGAACTATTAGACAATAAAATATAATTATGATATTACCTCCGCAAAATAACTGATAAGTTCCTTTTGAATATCGCCACATATCCATTGACAATTTTCCAGAGCATTCTCTAGAACTACCTTCCGTATATCATGATTTTGATTTGCCAAAGTTTTTACCAACTCTCGAAAGTTTCCCTTATTTTTTGAGTCTTTTGATTCATCATGGCCTCGAAAAGCTAAGCCTTGACGCAACAAGTATCTAACAGAATCAATTGAAGCATTAAGGCGAATACGATTTTTCTTTTTTGTAAGATCAGTTTGCTTATTGAGAGCAACCTGAATGGACTGATCTTGATTCATCAAAGCATCACATCTTTTTACTGCTACATTATGGAAGCTATTAATATTTCCCTTACCCATATGAGTATCCAATCTCGATTTCTTGTTCCAACCGTTCCAGCCTTTAATTGCAAATGCATCAGTACCAGCTTGTCCTTCATTGTAATCTCTAAAAAGGTAGCAGCACAAACAAAAAGCTTTGTCCATCTTCTCACTGTACTCAAGCCAACCACCATATTTTTCAAACCATTGTGGATTGAATCTCCGTTGGTCATCTCCAATGAGTCTATATGGATAATTAAAATTAGGTGGTGGCCTGTATGGTCCTCTGGTTAAATATCTTCTCCTTATCTCATCTTGCTTCTTAGGATTAACAGTGTACTCTGAAACTCTCTTTCGATCAGCAGGATCATACGGCAGTTCGTCCAGATCAATTTCCCTCTGATTGGAAAAGAGACTACCATTATCTGATTGCTTGCGCCTGACGGATGGACTTGAAGTACCTTCATCGGTAACTGAATCCAGTGACCTTTTTGTCTTCCCGTAATATCGTTCCATGACCTAGGATCAAACAATGTTTAGGGAAAAGCAATCTGTACATTAGGGCTAGGCAAGACTTACAAAATTACAAAGCCTGAAAGCATGTGTACCTTGATTGTGGAATACGGTCTTTGATCCCACCCGTGTACCCTTGCCGCTGCCGGCCGGCGGCTGCTGCGTCCGGCGACGACGACGATAGATTGTAGTTTAGGCTTGGCTTCAGAGACGAACGATGTTGCGGCGCTGGCGAGCAACGTGTGTGCGGCCGGTTAGTATTCTGTAGATTGTACGAGTTCAGCCTAATTTGTTTTACTTGTGGGCTGTCAGCTGGCCTAATACTAATACATCGTGACTTGTTCCACTAATTATTTATGGGCCACCAAAAGCCTTCTAGGCTAGCTATTTCATTCCACGACTCGATGGGTTCAGACATAATTTTTTATTGGGTTCAGCAAGCTGAGTACATGCATACTAGTACTTGATCGATAGATTTCGTTGGTGTCATGTGCACCCAACGCCTACACGCTAGCTCCGCCCCTGCCGACTCGCCGACACCTCCGTCTCATGCGACGACCGAACACTTCCCGGTGCTTGGAAAGGTGCCTAATGGACCTAGTACCATCACATCTGAACCCCCGCCACCACCGCCGATGGCCTCGTCATCGTCGGAGCTCCGGAAGGTTCCTACTGGGCCCAACCCGATGAGGTCAGACTCGCCACCACCGCCGCCACCGCATCTCCACTTCGTAATGCTCAGGAAGGTTCCTACCGGACCTAACCCGATGAGGTCGGATTCGCCACCGCCGAGGGACTTCTCGGTGCTCAGAAAGGTTCCTACCGGACCTAACCCGATGAGGTCAGACTCACCACCGCCGGTGAATTTCTCGGTGCTCAGAAAGGTGCCCAGCGGACCAAACCCGATGAAGTCAGACTCGCCGCCGCCACCACCTCCACCGCGCGCGTGAGGATTGCACCGGCCACACCATGCATTCACCTTCGAGTAGCTAAACATAAAGCCCTTCAATTTGCACTAGTGTTTTTGGTGTACTCACGTTGTGGCAGTAAACAGTTGATGCATTGTATACACGGATTGTTTTGTGTCGTCACAAAACCATTTATATAAGATGGTTTTCTATATGCATGGGGATTGATCGGTAGCTATACTTGCGTTTTGTGCCGATGGAGAATTAGATCTCTTCTTAATAATTATTTCCTCCATATTTATTTTGTCCTAACATGTCTGCAGATTTATTTTTCTTGAGAAACAAGTGGTACTGAATTTTAAGAGTGCTGCAAGCTACTCCTAGCTAGCAGGCAGCTCATAACTATAGATGATATCCAAACTGAATTAACTCTGACATATTTTCTACTTTACTCGACTTTAGATCATCGATGTAATGTGCACTGTAACATGTCGAAAAGTCATTTTGGCTCCCAAGCACTAGTCATCCTGGTGTTTTTTTTAAAAAAAACTTACAAGTTTCAAAAAATAAAAAAAATCGGGACATTTCAAAATTTGCATTTTCACTATACTAAAGTTCTTTAAATTTGTTATTTTTATGTAGCTTAAAATATAGAGTATTTGAAATTGAAATTTTACAAGTTTTTGAGATGCATCATAGAGAACCACTAGGATTTGTTTCATATTTTTCTTAAATTATAAATCTGATTTTTGATTTTTTTTTTTTTAACATCTAGAATCTCTGGTGCTCGGGAGTAAGAAATCTCTACTTGTAACATCTTCGAGTATATTCGTAGTTTCGTACCAATCTTTTTGCCAAGGTCGAAAACACATTGGGACGACTAATCTTGTGAAGTTTTCACATACACGTACATATTATGAGTGCCCGCGCAACCAAACCAAAATCCGCTTGTTTGCAAGTGGAGAAGGACGTAGTCGATACTCTCTGTTACCTTTATAAACAATAAGATCTTTCCGAAGTTTTTTATATACAATTATCTTAGTGTCAATTAATATAAGCAGAGAAGGGACGTAGCCGGTGCTCTCCGTTACCTTTAATTGACACTAATGAGTGGAAGGGGTAATGCCAAACGGTTTCCAAAATTTAGGGTTCAAAACTGAACCAAATCAAAGGTGAGGGTCGCAAAGTGAACTCTAGGACAAGTTTTGGGGGGGGGGGGGGGGGGTCTCTCGAGTTCAATTAACCCCCCTAAATTTGTCCTAGAGTTCAGTTTACAACGCTCGTCTTTGATTTGATTCAACTTTCATCTCTGAACTCCAAAAACTGTTCAGAATTATTATCTTTTACAATTTGACAGATTTGGTCCGGTTCAATTTGCTATGTCGCTGGGTTTTTGTATGCCAACTCCACTTATACATACATGTGGGCTGCCACCGTGCGCTAGTGTCAATTCCCTCCCCAACACGCCCGCTACACCTGCAGCTCGCCATGTCCCTGCCGCCGATGTGCCGTGCTCCACCCCAAGCAGTTGTCGTGCCCTGCCTTTCTCCAGGACTCCACGGTGCCGTTCATGATCAAACTCATGTCCATCGGTACATGAAACACAAACATATACGAGGCAAAACAGCTCTCTGTGTGTAGTGACACTATACACGACCTTCCACCAAATCTTAATCTGGGGTCTTGGACGTTTGTTACACGCAATAGCAAAACAACGATGAAGTTAAACAAGATCGAACCAATGGGGACACGAGATTTTAACGTGGAAAACCCTTTCAACAAGGAAGAGAAAAAACCACGGGCGCCAGCCAGCAATACTTCACTATTTTCGGGTGAGGTTACAATCGCGCCGGGATTTACAATACGTGGGTTATCCCGTGCGGCGGCTTACAAGAGGTATATAAAGGCGGTCCTGACCTAACTAGGTCGGTAACTGTGTATCCAACTCCAACTCGGTATCAACTCGTACCGTAGCGGAGGCCGAACTTTCCTTTATCTTCATATGAATTTGGATCACCATAAAATAGCACTCCACCTTGAGACAAATTCTCTCTTGTAGCATAAATGAGAACCTTCACCTGAAACACATAAAGAAAAAACCTTCGGCGCCAAATAGCCTCTTGGGCTAAGCAGTGATACCAACTAAGCTTGAGCAAAGCTCAAACTTAGCAATAGGAACTGGCTTTGTCATCATATCAGCAGGATTATCATGAGTACTAATCTTGCATACCTTCAGCTTACCTTGTGCAACAACATCACGCACATAATGGTACTTGACATCAATGTGCTTTGTTCTCTCATGTAACATCTGATCCTTAGTAAGGTAAATAGCACTCTGACTGTCACAAAATAGGTTAATGCAAGTATCATCTCCACAAAGCTCAGCAAACAGACCTTTCAACCAAACTGCCTCTTTGCATGCTTCAGCAATAGCCATATACTCAGCCTTAGTAGTAGATTGTGCAACAACACCCTGCAAGGTAGCCTTCCAGCTAACGGCACATCCACTAATCGTAAACACATAACCTGTGAGGGATCTCCTCTTATCCAAGTCGGCAGCATAATCTGAATCCACATAGCCTGCGAGTCCCTCACCAGTCTTGCCAAACTTCAAGCAAGCTTTGGATGTGCCGCGAAGGTACCTGAAAATCCACTGAACAGCTTTCCAATGTTCTTTACCAGGATTAGCCATGTATCGACTGACCAAACTCATAGCATAAGACAAATCAGGTCGGGAACACACCATGGCATACATTAAGGAACCAACAGCACTAGCATAGGGAACTCGTGACATATACTCAATATCTTTGTCAGTAGTAGGGCATTGCAATACTGACAACTTGAAGTGCGAAGCAATTGGAGTACTAACAGACTTTGCATCATGCATATTAAAACGATGAAGAACTTTCTTAATGTAATTCTCCTGACTAAGAAATAGCAATCTAGATTTTCTGTCTCTTGAAATTTCCATACCTAGAATTTTCTTAGCAGGACCAAGATCCTTCATCTCAAACTCACTACTCAATTGTTTCTTCAATGTAGTGATTTCTTTCATGCTCTTGGCAGCAATTAACATATCATCAACATATAGCAGCAAGTATATAGGTGATTCATCAACAAATTTAATGTACACACAGCTATCATATTCAGACCTCTTAAAGCCATGTGACATCATAAAAGAATCAAACCTTTTATACCATTGTCGAGGAGACTGTTTCAAACCGTAAAGAGACTTCTTGAGCTTGCACACGAAATCCTCTTTACCAGGCACTATGAACCCATCAGGTTGGTCCATGTATATCTCCTCCTCAAGTTCTCCATGCAGAAACGCAGTCTTCACATCTAACTGCTCAAGCTCAAGATCATGCATAGCAACAATACTAAAGAAAGTACGGATAGAAGTATGCTTGACAACAGGTGAGAACACATCATTATAATCCACTCCTGGAATCTGGCTGAAACCTTTTGCTACTAACCTTGCCTTAAACCTTGGAGGCTCTCTTGGAGATAAACCCTCCTTTCTCTTGAAGATCCACTTACAGCGTACGGTTTTCTTTTGTTTAGGCAAGCGCACAATATCCCATGTGCCATTCTTATCAAGTGATTGCATCTCCTCGTGCATTGCACCAATCCACTTGTCACGATCAACCGAAGCAATAGCTTCATTATATGTAGCAGGTTCAGCATCATTCTCCACCTGTTCTGCACAACTTAGAGCAAAATAAACAACATCACATTCCTCAATTAAACGAGTACGAGGCCCTTTATTCCTTTTCTCTCTGCGCTCTGCAATAGACAAGTTTTCTTGCTGCACAATAGGAGGTGAGGGTGGCACAATATCCTCCCCATCAATTTCAGTTTCCTCCTCATCCAGGTGTTCTAGCTCCACCTGCACACGAACTCGTGGTTCGTCCTCATCAGAAGAATCTGGCACAACATCAGTCGACAAACTGTCCTCATACATAACAGATTCATTAAACACAACACTCCTACTAAAGAAAGTCTTTTTGGTTTCCGGGTTCCACAACTTATATCCTTTTACTCCAGAACCATAACCAAGAAATAAGCACTTAACAGCTCTAGGCTCTAACTTTCCATTATCAACATGAGCATAGGCAGTGCAACCAAAAACTTTCAGTTGTGAATAATCAGCTGACTCACCAGACCATACCTCAATAGGAGTTTTCTTGTCAAGAGGGATGGATGGTGACCTGTTAATCAAGTAGCACGCAGTGATGGCAGCCTCAGCCCAAAAACGCCTATTCATGCGGGCGTTAGACAACATGCAGCGAGCTTTGGAGATGATCGTCCTGTTCATCCGCTCAGCTACACCATTCTGCTGAGGTGTGTATGGGATGGTGTGATGCCTGACAATGCCTTCCTGCACACAATAATCATCGAAAGCATGCGAACAAAATTCGCCACCATTGTCAGTACGAAGCAACTTCACCTTTCTTTCAGTTTGCTTTTCAATCATAACTTTCCACTCTTTAAAAGAAGCAAAAGTATCATCCTTAGTTTTCAGGAAATAAGGCCAAACTCTTCTAGAGTAATCATCAATGATAGTAAGCATATAACGAGCACGACCATAAGAGGGCTTACGTGAAGGCCCCCACAAATCAGCATGTACATACTCCAATGTACCTTTAGTCGTATGAACGGAAGCATTGAACTTAACTCTCTTATGCTTACCAAATACGCAGTGTTCACAGAACGGCAACTTACTCATATTGCAGTTCTTCAGAAGTTCTCTCTTCACCAATTCTGCCATACCATGTTCACTCATGTGTCCAAGTCGCTTATGCCAGAGGTTAGTTGTACTTGGATCATCATTAGTAATAACAGCAGCAGTACCAGGCAATGTGCTACCTCTAAGAATATATAACTTGGCAGAATTCATATCACCAATCATAACAATGAGAGAACCTTTTGATACCTTCAGGCGTTTATCCCCTCCAGCGTACTTGTACCCGTCACAGTCAAGGGTACTCAGCGAGATCAAATTTCTCGCCATGGATGGTATGTGTTTCACTCCCGTCAATGTACGTGTCATCCCACCATGGGTCTTGATCTGAACAGATCCAACGCCAACAATGTGACATTTGTTGTCGTTCCCCACACGCACAAAATCTCCAGTCTGCACAGCCTCATAAGAACTGAACCAATCCTTGTTACAGCAAATATGAAACGAACAAGCAGTATCAAGAATCCACTCATCATCACGGGTAACACATGCAGCAAAAACAGCTAGGCATTCACCATCCGAACTATTATCACCAGCAACAACAGCAGCCTTACCAGAACCATTACCATTACCGTCAGATTTATTTTTCGGTTGGTATGTGCCGTTCCTTTTCTCCTTGTTCTGCACTTTCCAGCAATCCTCAATGGTGTGATTGGTTTTCTTACAATACCTGCAGAATTTGTCATGTCCTTTGGACTTGGAACGATCCCTGCTCTTATCTCTGTTGTTGTTGTTATAGTTGTTATCTCGCTGCTCAGGTCTGCCTCGAACCTGCAATGCATCGCCTTTGGAGGACGATGGGTTAGACTGCACCATAACTTTCATCTTTTCCCTGGTCTGCAGGGCCTCACAAACTTCCGCGAGGGTTAGTTCATCGCGGCTTAACAGTATGGTATCACGCAGGTTTGTAAAAGAGCTAGGCAGCGAACATAACAGCAGAAGAGCTAAGTCTTCATCATCATATTTTACCTCCATCGACACTAGGTCGGACACGATCTCCTTGAAGATCGACAAGTGGCTCATGACAGAACCACCATCTTGCATCTTGAGCGAGAACAACTTCATCTTAACATGCATCTTGCTGGTCAGATCCTTTGACATGCAGATCGATTCCAGCTTGAGCCACAACGCTGCTGCGGATTTCTCCTGCAGCACTTCTTGCAAGATATCATTAGATAGATGAAGTTGAATCAACGACAAAGCCTTACGATCTTTGCGTTTCTCATCGGCAGTCCAATCCTTGGCTTCCTTATTCCCGAACTCATCTAGCGCCTCGTCAAGATCCGATGATTGTGATAGAATCGCACGCATCTTTACCTGCCACAGAGAAAACCTCGTCTTGTAGTCCAGCAACGGTAGATCAAACTTCATCGATGCCATCGCGAATCCCTAATCTGAAACAGGGCTCTGATACCACTTGTTACACGCAATAGCAAAACAACGATGAAGTTAAACAAGATCGAACCAACGGGGACACGAGATTTTAACGTGGAAAACCCTTCCAACAAGGAAGAGAAAAAATAACACTCCACCTTGAGACGACGGAGAGGGACACGAGATTTTAACTCCGGCGACGGGCCTCCGCGTAGCGGAGGCCGAACTTTCCTTTATCTTCATATGAATTTGGATCACCATAAAATAACAATCTATAGTACAACACTTGTATGGGATTCGGAACACAATAAAATAACACTCCACCTTGAGACGAAATCCCGTACAATAATCATAGATAGCATCAACTCCTCAATTAAAGTCATCACAAGTAAACCTTGTGCTTTGAAACGTCCATAGGACTTATAAACTTCTCACGAAGTCATACTGAGCAAATCAATCGGTAGGTCGTCGAGAAAACACACAGCTGTCAACAAAGCAGACATACGAAATTTGGGAAACTCCCAATAAAAGTCTGAGTCTGTGCCACTGACCTCAAAAACCGAAACTGCTCAATCATCAAATGACATAAGTCATCATATCTCCCGTGGTGCATAAACGAGCGCATAGCTCATAGTGCAACATCTTGATGCACATCGCATTGTGAAGAACTCATCTCATGGAATCTGAACATGCTACAAAACACATAGCAGAAATCTCGGCAAACAATACTCATGCAAGAGCATCTTGTACGGAGCGTATCACGTACACCAAACACTGCCGTCTGAAAAATCAATGACATGGTCTAAAACTGTCCATGTAAAACAATTGTCGGATGAAGGAACCTTCTAAACATGCATTGGAGCTTAAACTCTGCAATAGACCTCTCTTAAAGAGCAAAGACAACTAAACTGTACTTGAATCTGAACAGTACTAATGTTGTAGTATCTAGCAGACACATATCTCCTTGCATCACAACTGATCCTCATCACGAACATGAACATAACCTTCACATGCATAACAGCAAATATCTCTGGAGAGCAAAAGAGTATATGCTGGCTACCAACAGGCTTAACAATTACCTCCTCCTTAATTTTTCTTCTGATAACTGAATTGTGTTCTTCAAATAAACTGCAGCAATATATTTGCATCCATTATATCCAATGGGCAATAATCCCAAAAACTCCACCTTAAACAAAACAACTATCCAGTGTATTCTCTTTATCGGCTTTCGCCAACAACGCTCGCATCTTGACTTGCCATAGGAAAAACCTTGTGTCACGATCCAACAACCAAAACTGGTACTTCATGGAAACCATGAGTAGATTATTCTGTAACACTAAGTAGTACAAGCCAGAGAGAAATTCTTTGTTGAATTAAATAGCAGAGCAACTAACTGGAGTAAATAGCACCTGGTATAGCTTGTCGTGTAGACTTGTAGTGCACATAGTACTTTCCTGGTGGACTTGTAGTGCACGTAGCAATCTGGAGAATAAAAGAATCAATCTGCAAGCCTTCATGTATAATCCCATCCATCTAGTCCTTACGTGAAATAGCACCAGCCCAAACACGTCTCCTCGAGACTTGATCCGTACATGGAGCAGCAGTGTAGCAGCAGCAACCTTTAGTCTTTGCTTCAGAACAGAGCCTGGATACACGGCTCCAGCTACCCGCTCAAGAACCGAGTAGGACGGCATGTACGGGCTGCAAAACGCTTCTGGCTGGACAGCAACAAGGAATCTATCTGCTTTGGGATTAGGTAGAGTACCGCACTGAAATCCTCCAGGATGTGCTTGCACGCGGACGAAAAACAGCACTCATGGTGGCGGTAATTTGAGCAACTCTACCGAATATTGGTGAATCCAACTGCGGCCGACGGATCGGCGCTGCACACCACGCGGACCGAAAAAAGTACGAACCTTCTCAGATCCGATCTCCACATGATGCTTGCTTTTGGATTATTTAAATAATTACACATGACGCAAAATCTTTTTTTTTTGTTTTTAATACTGCATGAGCAGGGTTTTGAACTCAAGACCTCGTGGCTCTGATACTATATAGAATTGTTGCACTAGCAAATTATCTCAAAAGTCCGAACTGATGGAAAGGGCTAGCCTTGTATTTATATTATTTAAATAATTATTACACTCCTTTTTGAAAAATTGACCTTCTATAGGATGGAAATGACGCCCGCGGCGACTCCCTGTTAGCGCCAAAACCACATCTTATTATGTATGGGTATGCTCGCGATGAATTGACTTTCTCTTATAATTATAAGCCAAAGGTGGTCAATATTAAGATGGCCTCTATTATGGTCTCAAAGGGAGAGATGTCTATTCCGCAGATAGTTACCCAACTACAGAGGTTGGTTCCTACGGAAAATTTCATTTGGCGTGTTCCTCGGGAGGGGCAAAATGTGTACAAGGTTCAATTCCCATCTAAGTTAGAGTTGGATCTCTTGAAAGTGTTCGGAGCTTATCGCGTTCCTAGGAGCACTTGTGAGATGCTTTTTTATTCATGGACACATAAGATTGAGCCTCTAGAAACACTTCCGGAGTTTTGGGTTCGAGTCTCCGGTATCCCCGAGGATCGCTTGGGTGACTTTTTGGCTCTATGGTTGGTGGGATTTCTACTTGGGAAAACATCGAAAATTGATATGGTATATACACGGAAACATGGAGTGCTTCGTATTAGGGTGGACTGCCTTGATTATACTAAGATCCCTCAAAGCTACCCTTTGTTCATCAAAGATGGGATATATGATCTCACTTTCGAGGTTGAGGGGGAGGACAAGTCGGTGGATGGGGATGTCTTGATGGCGGATCCAAATGCAGAGCATGATGATGACGATGAGATCTTGGATGATTTCACGGATGCCCTGACTAATACTTCTCTCAATGTCCCTAATGCTAACTCTGGTGATAGCAAGTCTGATGAACCGATGACGGATACACAGAACACCTCATCCAATGGGCCGAGTGGGTCATGTGCGAAGAGGACTGATGTAATTTTCTCTCTGATGGTATTGAACTCAATGGAGCGTACTAGGGAGGAGTTGCATGCTATCTTCAGACCGGTAGATGATTCAGTTGTGGAAGGGGTGGATTAGCAGGCTGTGCGCGCGATGGGGCGGTCACCTGTGGCCACTGCTTGGCGGGGCAAAGAAGTTGGGCATTTTTCGGACAAAAACACTGCCGGGCAGCAAAATTCGCCCGTTTTCCTGTCGGAGGATGCTGTCGGGGCAGAGCAGCGCGTCGTTTCTCTGCCGTGGGTGCCGTATGCGGAGGTTCATACGGGGAAATCTAGGGACACGGCACGGCGGCCACTGGCTGTTACTTTGGCGCCAAATTTGTCCGTGTTAAAGACTGATTCAACAAAGCTCAAGGGCATTTTGGCCCCAGTGGTTGATTCTGTAGACAGGGCGGTGCGCCCGATTCCTTCTGCTCTAGGGACGCTGACTGCGGTGTCTACACAGAAGGAGACTAGTTTGAAGATGCAAAACGAGGTGATGGTCGCAGGTGTTGACACATCGAGCTGGGCAGTAACTGATGGAGGAGGGTCTTCTCCTAGACCTACGGGTGCTCCAGGTGCTGGGGGATGCTGCAGTGGTACGGTCGCGACGCCGGGCTCCAAACAAGGGTGGCCTTCTAAGGAGGAGGTGGTGGTGTTCGGTGGCATTCCCGAACCTGGGAGTGCGGGGCTGCGATCCAGTGCATGGTTGCGTGCACTCCCGGATGCCGACACGCCTATCTCGGAGAGAGCTACGTGGCTAGCGGCTCAGCGGGATATCGACTTTTCAGGTACAATATCATGATCTTTTACTCATATGCCTAATAATCATATTGTTGATTTTGCATATCGGTTAGGTGTTTCTTTTGGTAGTGATAAACCTGAAGTTGATTCCGTCGTTAACTCTCTTAAAAATTTGGAAACTTCGAGGCAACTGTTTTTTTTTAGACAATGATCTTAAGAATAATACTTCCGCGGAAGCAAATTGCTTAGTTCAAAGAATGTCATCATCACTGGATGAAGATGTCCATAGTATAGAGGAAGAGGGCTTGGGGGATTCGGTGAATTCTCCTCAAGGCATGAAGGTCACGCGATCCCGTAGAAAGAAGAAAAGTGGATCTTCTAAGCCTAAAAGAAGAAGTACTAGATTGAAATCTCTAATTAAAAAAAATTAAGATTAAATGAAAGGAGTGTTTTGGAACACGGATGGGTTCGGTGACCCGGCTAAACACTTAGCTATTAACGAAATCGTTAGAGAGTTGAATTTAGATTTCGTTGCTATTTTGGAAACTGGTAGGTCTAGTTTTGAGCAACGTTTATTATCTCATCTCGCGGGTGGTCGAGATTTTATTTGGTACTGTTTACCACCTCATGGGAGGTCGGGAGGCATTTTGGTTGGTTTTAATAACACTATGATGACTATTCAGACAGTTGTAGCGGGCGAATTCTCTATTAAATTTCATTTGCGCACAAAGGACGATGGTTTCCTTTGGGTGTTGGTAGTGGTCTATGGGGCTTCTCAAGATGACAAAAAGCCTGTGTTTTTGTCAGAACTAGTTCACATTTGTGAAAGTGAGACTCAGCCTATTTTGGTAGGCCGAGATTTCAATATTTTGAGGAGACCCAATAAGAAGAGTAATGATAATTTTAATACACGTTGGCCCTTGATCTTTAATGCCATTATTGAAAGTTTGGATCTCAAAGAGTTAGAGATATCGGGGAGGCAGTACACTTGGGTTAGTAGACGAGAGATAGCTACTTTTGAGAAGTTAGATCGGGTACTAGCAAGTGTAGAGTGGGAACAGAAATTTCCACCTGTTACTGTCCAGGCTTTAGCTAGAACAGGATCAGACCATGTGCCCTTATTTGTGGACTCTGGTAGTTCATCTCATAGTGGGAATAGATCCTCTTTTTCATTTGAGTTATCATGGCTTCGACTGGACGGGTTTTATGATATGGTCAGAGCGGAGTGGATGACCCCGCAGATGGGTGACTCACCTATTGAGATTTGGCAAAAAAAAGATTAGACACATGCGTAGTTATCTACGGGTTGGGCTAAAAATATGAGTGGTGAGTACAAAACTTTGAGGCAAAAACTCCTTCTGTTGATTAATGAGTTAGACATAAAAGCTGAGACTATGCCCCTTTCGAAAGATGAAAGGAATTCGAAAAGGGAGGCTGATATGTATTTAGCTAAACTTAGACGTGATGAGGAGTCCAAGTGGGCTCAACGTGCTAAGATGAGGCATATTCAAGAAGGAGGAGATAACACAAGGTATTTTCATTTAATGGCTAATGGTAAACATAGAAAGAAAAAAATATTTCAGTTAGAGCAAGACGAGGGGACTATTGTCGGATAACAGAACCTTAAGGTCTTTATTTATGAATATTACAAAGAAATTATTTGGGCCATCGGAAACGACAACCATTAAGCTTGACGGGGGTAGAATTAATGATCTACCTCAAGTTTCTATTGAGGAAAATACTCTTTTAACAACTCCTTTTTATGAAGAGGAGATTTTAGATGCCATAACTCAAATGGAACTCAATAAAGCACCGGGACCAGATGGGTTCTTGGCTGAGTTCTATAAGAGATTTTGGGATGTGATTAAATATGATCTTATGTCTCTGTTTTCTCAGTTACATGCTGCGGAGTTGCAACTTTATAAGTTGAACTTTGGGGTAATCACCCTCTTGCCTAAGAAGGAGGATGCAGCTAGAATTGAGCAGTATAGCCCCATTTGTCTTCTGAATGTCAGTTTCAAAATCTTTACTAAAGTTGGGACCAATAGAGTTACTGCTATTGTGCAGCGTATTATTAGACCCACCCAATCTATGTTTATCCCTGGAAGAAACATTTTAGAGGGGGTGGTGGTCCTCCACGAAACAATTCATGAACTTAAAACTAAGAAAATGGATGGGGTCTTGCTTAAGATTGATTTTGAGAAGGCTTATGATAAGGTTAGTTGGTCATTCCTGCAGCAAACGCTTAGAATGAAAGGGTTCTCACCTCAGTGGTGTGACTGGGTGGCGAGGTTTGTTCAAGGAGGAAGCGTTGGTATCAGGGTGAATGATGACATTGGTCATTATTTCCAAACGTTAAAAGGATTAAGACAGGGTGATCCGTTATCACCTATTCTTTTTAACCTTGTAGCTGACATGTTAGCAGTCCTCATTGCGAGGGCAAAGGAGGATGATAGTGTTGGGAGTCTAGTGCCCCATTTTGTTGAGGGTGGGGTTTCGATTCTCCAATATGCTGATGACACAATCCTTTTCCTTGAACATGATCTTGATAAAGCGGTAAATATGATACTAATCTTATCAATTTTCGAACAACTATCGGGTTTAAAGATCAACTTTCATAAGAGTGAGATATTTTGCTTCGGGGCTGCTGTTGAGTCCAGGAAGAATATCGTCACATTTTTTGTTGTGATGTGGGACATCTACCCTTTAAGTACTTGGGTATCCCGATTCATTATAGAAAACTTTTGAATAAAGAATGGAAACCGATTGAGGAACGTTTTGAACAGAAGCTAAGTGCTTGGTTTGGTAAATTACTCTCGTATGGAGACAGGCTGGTTCTTATTAATTCGGTTCTGTCTAGTTTGCCCATGTTTTTTCTCTCCTTTTTTTGAGATACCCACTAGGGTACGAAAAAAATTGGATTTTTTTTAGATCTCACTTTTTTTGGCAAAGTGATCAGAAGAAGAAAAAGTATCGTCTAACTAAGTGGAATATTATTTGTCGATCTAAGGATCAAGGTGGTATGGGGATCGAGGTTCTTGAAATAAAAAATAAATGTCTAATCAGCAAGTGGCTATATAAACTCCTAACCGAAGAAGGGGTCTGGCATGAGTTGCTACATAATGAGTATATTAGGGGTATATCACTGTCATAGGTGGAAGCTAAACCCACTGACTCACCCTTTTGGAAAGGGTTGATGTGGGTAAAAGCCGATTTCTTCAAACGGGTACAGTACACGTTGGGAGATGGTCAGACCGTGCGTTTTTGGGAAGATATTTGGTAAGGTATACTCCTTTAGCTGCCCAGTATTCTTCTATTTACAATGTGGTGCGACATAAAAATGTTCTTGTCTCACATGTAATTTTGAATGACCACCCTAACCTGGCTTTTCGGAGAGCGTTGACTGGGGATAAATGGGACGCGTGGTTGCATTTAGTTGAACGCTTAATGAGCATATCCAAGTCAAATAGTCCAGATTCATTTAAGTGGAAATTGGCAACGTCTGGTATTTTCTCGGTAAAATCCTATTATGAGGATTTAATGAATGGAAGTACTAGATTGCTTCGCATATATATATGGAAACTTAAAGTACCACTTAAAATCAAAATCTTCATGTGGTTCCTTTATCGTAAGGAACTGTTGACAAAAGATAATCTGGCTAAAAGGAGTTGAACGGGCTGTTCGAAATATGTTTTCTGCGGTGATACAGAGACTATTGAACATTTGTTTATTAATTGTGTTTTTGCAAAAAAAGATTTGGCGCTTAATTCATTTTACTTTTAGTATTACTCCGCCGTTATCGGTTACTAATCTGTTTGGGGTTGGTTAAACCGTGTGGACAGAAAGACTAAAACTAGTATACGCATTGGTGTGTGTGATTTTCTTTGGGCAATTTGGAATTGCAGGAATGATGTTATTTTTAACAAGATGGAAGTTGATCATTTTTTGCAGGTAGTACACAAAGCTACTCACTGGATCCACTTGCGGTCGCTCCTCTCCCCAGAAGGGTTGCGTGGACATTTGGATACAGGATGTGCACGATTGATGGTGGTCGTGCGGGTTATCTTCAGCCAGAGTGGGCTGCTGCACACTAGGAGAATACAATATGTGTAGACTCCTTATTTTGAGTGATTTTTGGTGGCTCATTTTTGTACCCACGTTGCAGTTTCATTGAGTTGTAATGTGATTGAATACTTCGTGATACTGAGCAATATCTCTATCTCTATATCTAAAAGAACAATTTGGTTCCTCTTTCTGCCAGCAAAACGTTCCGCTGGTACCTTCGTCCAACTCCCTTTCGTACACCCCCAACGCAGGTTTTTTCCCGCACCCATTTACCCCACGCTATTTTTTTCAAGCACAGAAATACACGAGCAATCAGGAGTACATTACGCCATCAATTTTGATCAGATAAGGCTGGTCACAGTGGGGTGGAACTTAATAGTAACATCAACGCCACGTAGGACAAAAAGCTGATGTGGAAAACATTTAATGAGGAAAGAGAGGGTAGTGGTAACATAGCTAGTTACCGGAACATCACATATTTCAAGACATTATGAGTCTATAAGCTAATAAATGGAGGTTTGCATGATGTTACTACCCACTGTGGTAGTGGTAACATAGCACAGGATAACGTGTATGTTACTGCTCAATGTTACTCCCTATTGTGACTAGCCTAATGACAATCAGCACCGATCTGCATTAATTACAAAAATTCGATGACCAATCCATTCACCGTTAATTCTGCCATCCAGGTTTCTCCCAACGAGTCACCCGATCAATCCACGCAGCCGCCGCCGTCGCTCTCTCCATGTTTCCTGTAGGACTCTAGGACGTCGCCGCGCCTGACCGCTGCCCCCATCATACCGTGCTCGACGGGAAAGCCCGAACAGGGGTGTACCGCCGCCGCGTTCTCTCTTCCAAAACCGCATCCCCTCCCTCCTATTTCCGGACAACGACTCGAGTGCAGGCCTGACCATCCCTAACGAGCCTCTGGTGCAGGCCTCCTCCGTATCATTCGTGCCAGGACTCAAGTTGCCTCGGGCTCGCGTGAAGGAGGCCAAAGGCGCAGCTCGTGTAGCTACAGTAACCGGCGAAGGCGAGGGAGATGGTGAGTTGAGGTGCTCTCTGAATTGCTTGACGGGCTGAAGCCGACATCAATGCACCGCGCTTGAGCGTGAGACGGGCCTCCCAGCTTGATATACACCCCTTCATCTCACCCTCTATATTACTTTTGTGCAAAGATTTGGCAGACAGAAATGCTCTCATATTGATGTTGTTGCTAGGAAGGCTGCATAGCCGCCACCTCCCTCCTGAGCCGCCCCCTCCAGGCGACTCCGGGGGGCGTCCCCACCTCCCTCCCTCCCGAGCCCCTCCTACCCCCTCGACCCTGCCGTCGCTACCGCCTGTCGCCGGCGGTGGTGGCGGCGCCCCCGTCCCCGACGGTGGGCAGGAGAGATGCTCCGCGACGGCGCTCCATGGAGGCGGTGGAGAGCCGACGGTGGCCATGGGGCGGCGCGGCCTAGGGCCGGCGCTTGAGCCTCCCGGCGGGAAGGTGGTACGGCGGGGGTGCTGCATCGCCGGCGGGCGCCTGGATCAGATCCGGGAATCGCTTGGGGACGCGGGGATTTGATGCCCGATGATCTTGGGTATCGGATCCGGCCTTGGCCGGCCGTGGTAGTCTGGCTACGACCTTGGTCTCGCCGGCGACCTAGTGTTGGGCAATGGTCTACCCCTTCTTGTCACATCCCTGTTTTTAAGCACTTGTATAATAGTAATTTAGCAGGCCTCTTAAGACTTTTGTAATGCAAGTAAGTGGACAACATGTTTGTGTAGTAATGTTTATCTATGCAATATTAATGGTGTGTTTCTTTTCACTCACTTGAGGAGTTTTTTCTCCTAAGAAACACATTGTTTTATATTTGTTTCCCTTTGTTTTCCACTAAGGTTCTTAATAGTTTATTTTTCAAGACTTGAGGTGACCCTTTGTTTCAACTTGAAAATGTGTTATTATTGATTAGGAATCAACTTGAACTTGAAATAAGAATAATTGGAAAAGATTTCATTAGATTTTCCAATATAATTTTTGCCCTGAAAAACAGCCAAGTAGCTGTTTTCAACCCTTGTTTTCCATCACAAGGATTATCCATTTATGGATTTTCTTTGATCAAAAATACTCTCTGTTATGAGTGCAACAAAACTACACTCTTGGAAAAACCTACAAAGAAAATTAACACACAATGCCATGATGGTTTTTGAGCCATCTTGTTAAGACAGAAAATTGAGCATTTTAAAAACAGAGAATGTACCCACTTTGCCATTTATTTTCAGAGCCATAAACCTATCCTTTTTCAAATAAAATGGTTGGTTATGAAACTTGGATAGTTGCCCTCTGATTAGCTTTTTAAATCACTCATTTTAGAGCTTGTTTGCTTGGTGAAAACAAGCCCAACTTTTGCTATCTCTGTCTGTTTTTCCAGCACTTAGAAAAATTCAGAAACACTGCCTAACTGAATTTTTCTGACAGAACAGTGATTACACCTTTGGACTTGATGTTTTTAGCTTTTGTGTACTGATCCAAGCCAGGCCACCTTGCCTATTCGAAAACCTAGTTTATAAACCTCTAGAAGGTGGCATTGGATCCTACTTTGGCTGACCAGGGAGGGAGAAATATGAGGTGGCATTTGACTAATGAGTGAGGTCACAATAGTGGTTGAAATAGTGGTTTTTCTTTCTTTTACCCATCCCTTGGCCCTTGATGTGACTTAGCTCATCCATTTACTGGCTTGACCCCTAGGAACCAATTGGAACCGTGGCCACCCTTGGAGAAACCCCAAAGGGCAAGGCATGCCCATGCCATTGCCAACCCGAGCCACCACCCTTGGCCTCGTGCCTACATAGCCCTAGTGGCCAAACTCTCTCGCCAGCACACTCTCCTAGCCACACTAACCCACCCCATCGAGCTCTCGCTTGCTCACTCGCTCTCTGCGAGCGAGGCAGGCCGTGGCCATTTTCAGACCGAGCAGATCGAGCTCGAGGTGGCAACCGCAACCACTGCACCTCCCGACCTCTTTTCACCTCCGTTGTGATCCCCTAGCTCGTGCCTACCCCCCTGACATCCTCCTTCCCTCGATCGTTTGCAGGTTGGCCCGCGCCGTCGTCGCCGTGCCCGCCTCGCCGTCGCAGAGAGGAGACGGGCGTGGAGAGCTCCATCCTCGCCGACACCGCGCCACCGGCACCCCACAGCACCACCGCCGTCACCCACCGCGCCACAGCACCCCTAGGTGAGCCACTAGCCCGTGCCGTGCGCGCCCGTGACGTGTTCGTCCGCGGGTCGAGAGAGAGAGAGAGGAGAGGGGCGCGGGGAGGAAGAACGCACAGGAGCCGTCGATCTGCGAATCGACGGCCCCCTTTGAACGTATCGCTTCGCGCGCGCGCGCGCGCAGGCGGGCTGTGCTGCGTGCTAGCTGGGCCGTGCGCTGCGGATTTGGCCCATTTGGGCAAGTTTCTGTTAAAAATAAAAATGCTTTTATTCTGGCAGATTAACTAGGTCTTAGCTTTAGCCTTGGAAAAGGTAGCAAACCTTTTTATTTTACCTTGCTAATTTTTGTGCTACTAGCCATACAAAATTACAACCATATCCCACTGGAAGAAACTTGTTTTGAGTTTTTATGATTTTTCTATAAATCATATTCCAGACAGTACCCTAAAAATTGAAATGAATAGAACTTCAAAATTACAGAACATTTTTGAGCAAACTCAACTGTTTTGGAAAGCCCTTTTCAATACCTACCAGTAGGATTTTAGCTTACATCAAGGTGAGTTACCATTTGGAAATGCCATCCATTTTGGTAAAACATCAGTGGGCTATTCCATGAATTTTAGAGGGAGTTTGGGATATTATTTTTGAGTGAGGCAAGTTGGAGAGGCTTTGTAGTGATAAGGACTATCACATCCTAGAAGGATTTACTTTTTGGAGCCACATAAAATTTTAGAGAGACAGAACAAGTTTTGGTTACTTTCTGTCTAATTTTTTAATTCTAGATCTTGCTTTTTATGTTATTATTGTGAGGTGCAAATGATGTGTTCTTGCTTGTGATGTTGTTTTCCATTGTGGTTATGATGCTTACAAGTTATATGAACATGTTAGAATAAATGGTTGGAAGGATAGCATTTTAGAACTTTTTTTCCATGCATAGGTCTTGCTAATAGCTAGATTTTTATGTATGTTTTGAGTAGATCTTTAAATGACTTTTAGGCTTGTTGCTAGATTAATTATCATGAAACCAGTACCATTTAGGTACTGTTATTTTGGTCTTAGCACCTCTGGATGCTTGGTGCTTGTGTTTGAATTAGGTTTAAAATAGAAATGTTTAAGGACTAGATTTTCACACTAGAATATTCATGTATGCTTTTGTCTTATTTTCCCTTAGGGAAAAATATGGATCCTTGGTGTTGAAAACAGAGGATGGAATGTCCTTGTGGCATTATTTTACCTTAGGGTTTTCACCTCTGATAGTTTTCCTTTTAAGTAGCACAAAAGCATGAGTAGCACTTGGATGACTAGGAATTAATCTCCTCACATGTGTAGCATTTTAAGCATAGTTTTTCCTTGTTTCCTAGCTATGTTTTTATGATATTTTTGTGAGATCCAGTAGCATTTATGGTACTGGTTAGAGGGGTATTTTGCCTCTGAAAGCTTGCACACTTGTGCATAACATTAGCTAGTGTAGTCTAAACTAGTCTAGTAGTTTTCCTAAATTTTCTACTAGTAATGAGTAGGAGTTTTTGGGTGCTTGCTTGTTTGTTTTGAGCACTTTTATAAAAGTGACCAGAGGCTTATTAACCTCTTGGTGAGCATATTTGCTAGTGGAACACCCACTGGTATGTTTGCCTCAGGGTGGAAAATAGGTTTGACTAGTTGTCATGAGCTTATTTCACCACTTGAGTATTTTAGCAAATTATAGGTGCTAGCCATAGAGATTGTTGTGGAATTTTTTTTAGACATCAAAATGTGTTTTATATGACACCCTACTGTCTAGAAAACATGTGCTTTACCCCACTGGTCCATGGTGTTCTTAACTAAGAATCATGGTTTTGGCCACATTTAAACACTAGGAAAAAGCAGACTTTTCAACTATAGTTTTTATGCAA
Source organism: Alopecurus myosuroides (assembly GCA_028641055.1). NCBI lineage: Eukaryota > Viridiplantae > Streptophyta > Magnoliopsida > Poales > Poaceae > Alopecurus > Alopecurus myosuroides. The sequence goes on along the minus strand of CM054061.1, from coordinate 154,452,909 downwards.
ATTTTTCTTAAGGGAAAAATTGAGAACTTTGGGTGGTACTTCTTGATTGCTTGCTGTAGGTATTGCTTGTAGCCTTGTTTGTCTTATTTGGTTCTGAAAGTGTGTCTTTATTTCTTTTTACGACGTTAGAAAACGAGGAGGAAGGAATTGCTGAGGAAGGGTATTGCAACTCCTGTTACTTTCAGGATCAGGACCATCACTTGTACCAAGGCAAGCCATCCTAATGCTTGCTGTATAACTACTTATCATTATCTATCATGCATGCTTTTCATTTCTGAAGTTTTACAAAACTATGCCTTCAAAAACTATTTTTGTGTGAATCCTACTACTACTATTAATACTACTAGTATAAGGACTCATAATAATAGTCAACTTGGTATTACCAAGCCCTTAGACACTAAATGGTATATAAATACCATACACCTACTTAAAACTTGGGTTCTTAAATGAACTAAATAAAATGTGTTTTTGTAAACGAATGCCTTATGGAAGGAAAATCCCGGAGGAAGGGTGAGACCCTGTCTGCCGGAAGAATTGTTATGATGGGAAATTTTATGAGAAATGTTTACAAAAGACACATAACCTAGTCTTCGCTGGACAACCATTATCGTACTGCCACTTTACCCCAATATGGGTAGGGGCTTGATTAAAAACTTGTTAGCGTTAGTATATGTGCTATCTCAAAGGCTATAGGGGATTGGATCCTCCGAACCGAAATGTCGCTAGGAGTGAGTATACGGGACATCTAAAGTGTGGGATTAATTTTCCCTCCGGATGCAGCAGTTGGGTCTCCTGTTTGGGCGGTGTGGGATATGGCTTGCCAGGGAGGGGAACCCCAATTGAAGAGATAGTCATGTACTAGCTTGTACAGAGTGGATAGTCAAGACCAGTTATCTGATGTTCTCATAGGTTGGGGACAGTCCATGGTTGTTTCATGGCGGACTCTGGATCTAGTGGAAATGTGTACCCCTCTGCAGAGTAAAACTATTTCGAGATAGCCGCGTCCTCGGATATGGACGGTTGAATGTCCATGTAGCTAGTATTGTGTCAACTTTTCAAAAGAGGTTTTGAAGGAAGGTTTTTTTTTGTACCTGAGAGGTACTATGGAGGAATGACTTGGTATCTATGAGATACCGATGAGAAAGAAACTATTACTAAAAGTTTCTGAAAAGAAAAAACTTTCTTTTCCAAAAGAATTATAAAACCTCCAAGATATGTGATATCTACGAGAGCAAAACTACCTTATTTTAAATGATTTTGTTTACAAAGAGGTAAACTTGAAGAATCAACCATGGCAAATCTTTTATCTGTCATGGGTAGCTGAACCATATGTATGGCCTACCCACTCCACCAAATAAGCACGTATGCATTATTGTAAGCTAATAAAGGATGTCTTGTTGAGTACATTCAAATGTACTCATTTGGTTTCGCCCCTGGTATCTACTTATCAGACTACGAGGAGCCACCTCAGGAGGAGTACTATGAGGAGGAGTTCTACGCTGATGGCCCTGCGAGTTAGGATCGTCTCCCAGTCAGCAGCCTGTAGGATGAGGCGTGACTCGGGTTCTACTACGCTATGCTTATCGTCTTCCGCTGTGTTTACTTTGAATGTCTGTCCTGCGTGACAGTTATCAAGAACTTGGTCATGTGACCATTTATGTAAGACTCTATATTCGTGTAATGGATGATGTATTCTGTATGCCAACTACGTATGTTGTTCACGACTGGTTCTTCTGGGATCGTGAATGAATGCATATGAGGGGTTCTGGACCTACCGGTCTGGGGCCTCTACAAAGTTGGTATCAGAGCCATCCTGACTCTAGGAGACCTTAGTTAGCATGGACGTTAGTGTATACTCCGATAATCTAAGTTGCCAATACAAAAAAAATTGGATATATGACTAAGTATAAAACTATTCCCTATATCCCACCACCTCTCTGGGTTAGACTCTACTTGCATTAAAGTTGTTTCTTGCATGAACCTAAAATCTTGCACACTTGGATCTAACTTAAACTATACTTAAAATTTTGTGTAGATGGACGTGGACATCACCGTGGCTTTTCAGTTGGGACGTCCACGTGGCGAGTCTTTCCTTTTCGAGGAGAGGCTAGTATCTATGGATACTGTGTTGGGACGGCCACTTCCGGAGCTGCGAGGAGGACTAGTTGTCGGGGCACCTCTGGAGGGAGACTGGTACGCGGAGGTCACTATCCGCGCACCTCTGGCTAGCCCGACAGTGGAGGCCTACGTGTACCGTGCTGTTGATCGTTCTTGGAACGAGGCTGCGGTGCGCGTGATTCAGGAGTCAGTAGCACGTCTGGCACACATCGGGGAGTACATGTTCATCGGTTCCCGGTTCGAGCTGATTGGGAGGCGTGATGAGGATGGCATACCACTTCCTGTCGAGCCAGACTTTACCACTGTTGGTCCCCACTTGGACGAGATGGAGATTCTGCTACACCGCACTCAGCTCAGGTTGGACGACCAGCGTCTTGACACCCTCCACGGCATATTGGTGCACCAAACACTGATAGCCGAGACTGACGAGCTGAGGGCTGAGCTTCACGACAGCCAGGAGGAGAGTGGAGCTCTGGCTCAGCAGTTGTCCCAGCTGAGGGAGCAGTTGGAGGCTACTACCGCGAGGCACCGTGCCTTACGGAGGCAGCTGAGGGCCACCCGCCTTGGCCGTGCACGCCTCACCACTAGACTGACGGCCCTGGAGGGGGCTAACGCCGTTCTGCGCGGCAGGCTTCAGATAGCTCGTGATGACATAGCCACGAGAGACGCTGCCGTAGAGGAGCTGGAGGAGGAGGCCGCAGAGCTCCACAGGGAGATTGAGGATCTTCTGCCTATTGAGGATGTTCCCTCCGACTTAGAGGGGATGGATATGAGCGAGGCTAGCGAGCAGGATGATGATGACCTGCTTGACGAGGAGGAGGAGGACCCTGAGGAGCGTATCTTCGACGTTGGGGACAGCGACGACTCTGTGTAGTCGCTGCCTTCTCACCCTTAGCACATGGTGCTGGTCTAGATACTAGTTAGGTATGCTAGATCGTTTTGCTAGATAGTTTGCTAGTAGTAGCCTTGCGATGACCCCACCAATCGCACCCCCTGTAGCTCGATGAAGCCTTCCTTGTATGATATGGCTTGTGATGTGTGTGTGTAATGTAAGAAACTCTGTTTAATTATGGTGATGAATGAAATGTTTGGCTTGGTTTTCTGTTGATTGTCACTACTTGCGTTCATTTCATTCAAGTTTGCGACTGCCCCGCTCTTGTTTTTGAAACATATCGCTAGTATTCCTTTTGTTTAAATATTAAGGTACTGGGTTTTCAAAAACAAGAATTTATTTCTTAGACTTACACATGTTTCACTTCAGCATGGCACCCCGTCGCGAACCCCCACCGCCACCACCACCCACAGTGGAGGCGCTGTTGGCCCTGCTGATGGAAGATCGCCAGGCCAGCCGAGATGAGAGTGCAGCTACCATTACCGCTCTGCAACAACTAGCTGCTGCCGCCAACAATAATGGCAATGGCAATGGAAATGGTGCTCGCTCGAGACTGAGAGACTTTCAGCACACCAACCCCCCAGTGTTCACAAGGATTGTGGAGCCTCTCGATGCTGACGACTGGCTCCGCACCATTGCAAACAAACTGGAGGTCGCTTCAGTTGAGGAGAATGAGAAGGTCCTGTTGGCCTCCCATTTTCTCGCTGGTCCTGCCAGGACTTGGTGGGAAACTACGCGTGAGACTGTTGCTGCTGGTCACGTGTTCACCTGGGAGGAATTCTCTGCAAGGTTCCGTAAGTATCACATTCCCCAGGGAATGATGGCACTTATGCGGGAGAAGTTTCTGAATCTGAAACAGGGAAGCATGCCAGTGTCTGAATACTGGGAGAATTTCACTACTCTGTCCCGGTATGCACAGGATGATATTAATACTGATGCTAAGAAGAAGGAGAGGTTCTTAAATGGGCTGGATGATGAGCTCCAGTGCTCTCTAGTAGTGGTTCCATTCCATGATATGGAGACCCTTGCTAATGCCGCTATGGTGCTGGAGCACAAGCGGAAATCTGCTGATGATAACCGCAAGAGGAAGATGACTGCTCATGGAGGACCTAGTGCTCAGAGGACTCGCAACACTCCGTATGCGAGGCCACCAACCCACAAGGCGCCTGCTTATGCACCCCGCCCCAACCACAACTATGCACCAAGGCCCAACAACTACAATCACCCTGCACCGTATGCACCAAGGTACGGAGGAAACAACTATGGTGGTAACCATGGTAATCACTCTGGGAATAATCATGGAAACCGCTATGGAAGTAACAATGGAGGAAATGGGAACCACACCAACAATGCTCCCAAGCCAAACCCGAGCTCAAAGCCTTCTGGAGGTTGCTTTGCCTGTGGAAAGGAGGGCCACTTCGCTCGTGAGTGCCCCAACAAAGCTACTGCTCCAGTCCAGCCTGCTGCAACTAAGATGAACCATGGTCCTTCCACGGGACGACAGAATAGGATGAAGGGACACCTGAACCATATCAATGCTGCAGAAGCTCAGGAGGCACCAGACATGGTGATGGGTATGTTTCCTGTCAACTCGGTACCAGCCGCAGTACTGTTTGATTCTGGTGCATCACATTCCTTTGTCACTAAACCGTTTGCTGAGAAAAGTGGTATGAAGCATTCCCGTATGCACAACCCTATGTTAGTACAAATACCTGGGGATAGTACTAAAGCCAACCTAATTTGCAATGAGGTACCAGTAGAAATTCAAGGGAAAACTTTTCATGCTGATCTTATAGTACTGGGATCCAAAGGGATAGAAGTGGTACTCGGTATGAACTGGATGGCCAAGTATAAGGGAATTATCGATTGCACTAAGAAATCTATTGAAATGATCTCTGAGGATGGGGAAAAGGTTGCGTACACTGCAACTCGACCCTCGTCACAAGTTCACTGCCACACCGGAATAGTCCACCCTGTCCTTGAGGAAGTTCCGGTAGTTTGCGAATACCCGGATGTTTTTCCTGAAGAATTACCCGGTATGCCCCCTGATCGGGATATCGAGTTTGTGATCGAGTTAGTGCCCGGAACTGGACCCATAGCACAGAAGCCGTATCGGATGAACCCGAAGGAATTAGATGAGTTGAAGACTCAGCTGGAGGACATGTTAAGGAAAGGATTGATTCGCCCTAGTGCATCGCCATGGGGATCTCCGATCATTTTTGTGGGAAAACGGGACGGTACCACTCGTTTATGTGTGGACTACCGCAAGTTAAATGATGTTACCATCAAGAACAAATACCCGTTGCCCAAAATTGAAGACTTGTTTGACCAGTTGAATGGGGCTGTAATCTTCTCCAAGATTGACCTTCGGACTGGTTATCATCAATTGAAAGTCCGTGATACTGATATCCCAAAGACTGCTTTCACCACTCGTTACGGGCTGTATGAATACACCGTAATGTCCTTTGGTCTAACCAATGCCCCTGCCTATTTCATGAATCTCATGAATAAGGTATTCATGGATTTTCTAGACAAGTTTGTCGTGGTGTTTATTGACGACATTCTTATATATTCGAGGAGTGAGGAAGAACACGAAGAACATCTGAGACTTGTGCTCAGAACACTTCGTGAGCATCAATTGTATGCTAAGTTTAGTAAATGTCAATTCTGGTTGACGGAAGTCGGATTTCTTGGACATGTAGTATCTGCGGGAGGAATATCTGTTGACCCTGCTCTAGTTCAGTCTGTGGAGAAGCGTGCTGCTCCGACCAACCAGACTGAAGTCAGATCCTTTCTGGGTTTGGCAGGATATTACCGCAAGTTTGTTCAGGGATTCTCGAGTATAGCCAGACCCCTCACCCAGTTGCTCAAGAAGGATAGCAAGTTCCTATGGACGGACAAGTGTGAAGAAAGTTTCAATGAGTTGAAGCACCGACTGGTGTCTGCCCCAATCCTTATAATGCCAGATGTCACCAAGAATTTCGACGTATATTGTGACGCTTCTAAGCTTGGTCTTGGAAGCGTGCTTATGCAAGAAGGGAAGGTGATATCTTTCATATCCCGCCAGTTGAGACCCCACGAATTAAATTATCCCACTCATGACTTAGAGCTTGCTGCCGTTGTTCATGCTCTCAAGACATGGCGGCACTTTCTTATGGGAAGAAGAGTGGAGATTTACACGGATCATAAGAGTTTAAAGTATATCTTTACTCAACGTGAGCTCAACATGAGGCAGCGCCGCTGGATTATGATCTGAGCATTCATTATCACCCTGGAAAGGCAAATGTGGTTGCAGATGCTCTTAGTCGAGAGCCGGCCTCTCTAAATGCTATGATCCTAGTAAGGCAACCCGAGTTGTGGAAAGAGCTGGACCAGCTTGGCATTGAAGTGGTCAGCTATGGCATGTTAGACGCCATAGAGCTTAAACCGACCCTGGTTGACCAGATCAAAGAAGCGCAGAAAGGCCAGAAAAGTATTGATGGGATTAAGGCCCGCATGGAGAAGGAAAAGGTTGCTGGGTTTTCCATCGATGCTGATGGGGGATTATGGTATGAAGGCCGTATTTGTGTTCCCTCTGAATCTGATCTCAAGCAGACCATCATGGTCGAAGCTCATGAGACCATGTATTCTATCCATCCTGGAGGAACAAAGATGTATCAAGACCTGAAAGAGAGATTCTGGTGGCATGGAATGAAGCGAGAGATTGCTTCATTTGTAGCCAAGTGCCATGTCTGCCAGCAAGTTAAAGCTGGGCACCAGCGTCCCGCTGGATTGCTCCAACCGTTGCAAGTGCCTGTTTGGAAATGGGATGAAGTGGGAATGGACTTCATCACTGGACTTCCTAGGTCCAGCCGAGGAAATGATTCTATATGGGTTGTCGTGGACAGGCTCACGAAAGTTGCTCACTTTATTCCTGTCCGGACCACATATCGTGGAGATCAGCTTGCTGACCTTTATATTTCTCGGATTGTCAGCCTACACGGAGTCCCAAGCAGGATTGTATCTGATCGAGGTACACAGTTCACCTCTAGATTTTGGAAGAAGTTGCACGAGAGTTTGGGAACCAAATTAGCCTTTAGCACAGCCTATCATCCGCAGACTGATGGACAAACAGAGCGTGTGAACCAAATTCTGGAGGACATGCTCCGTGCTTGTGTGTTGTCCTATGGAATTAAATGGGAAGACTGTCTGCCCTTCGCAGAGTTTTCTTACAACAACAGTTATCAGTCTAGCTTGCAAATGGCCCCTTTTGAAGCTCTGTATGGGCGAAAATGCCGTACACCTTTAAATTGGACTGAGACTGGAGACAGTCAGGTTTTTGGTGTGGACACTTTGAAGGCTGCAGAGGAGCAAGTCCAACTTATTCGGGAACGTTTAAAAACAGCTCAATCTCGTCAGAAGAGTTATGCTGATACGAAGCGTCGTGATGTCTCTTTCAGCATTGGAGATTTCGTGTACCTTCGTGTTACGCCACTCAAAGGGATGCAGCGTTTCCATGTCAAAGGAAAGCTGGCCCCCAGGTATATTGGCCCTTTTAAGATCTTGGCACGTCGTGGCGAAGTTTCTTATCAGTTAGAATTACCTGAGGAGCTATCTGCTTTTCACAATGTTTTCCATGTGTCATTGCTCCGGAAATGTCTGCAAGTACCGGAGAAAGATCTCTCGTATCAAGACGTGGATTTCAGGACCATTGACATAAATGATGATTTGACTTATCGTGATAGACCCCTGCGGGTTCTCGAGGAAATTGTGCGTGCTACCAGGAGGCGTGCTATAAAATTCCTTAAGATTCAGTGGACCAATCACTCTGAGGAAGAAGCTACCTGGGAGCGTGAGGATGATATCAGGAAGGAGTTCCCTGATTTTCTTAAAGCCTAGACCCGCGAATCTCGGGACGAGATTCTTTTAAGGGGGGGAGATTTGTCACATCCCTGTTTTTAAGCACTTGTATAATAGTAATTTAGCAGGCCTCTTAAGACTTTTGTAATGCAAGTAAGTGGACAACATGTTTGTGTAGTAATGTTTATCTATGCAATATTAATGGTGTGTTTCTTTTCACTCACTTGAGGAGTTTTTTCTCCTAAGAAACACATTGTTTTATATTTGTTTCCCTTTGTTTTCCACTAAGGTTCTTAAGAGTTTATTTTTCAAGACTTGAGGTGACCCTTTGTTTCAACTTGAAAATGTGTTATTATTGATTAGGAATCAACTTGAACTTGAAATAAGAATAATTGGAAAAGATTTCATTAGATTTTCCAATATAATTTTTGCCCTGAAAAACAGCCAAGTAGCTGTTTTCAACCCTTGTTTTCCATCACAAGGATTATCCATTTATGGATTTTCTTTGATCAAAAATACTCTCTGTTATGAGTGCAACAAAACTACACTCTTGGAAAAACCTACAAAGAAAATTAACACACAATGCCATGATGGTTTTTGAGCCATCTTGTTAAGACAGAAAATTGAGCATTTTAAAAACAGAGAATGTACCCACTTTGCCATTTATTTTCAGAGCCATAAACCTATCCTTTTTCAAATCAAATGGTTGGTTATGAAACTTGGATAGTTGCCCTATGATTAGCTTTTTAAATCACTCATTTTAGAGCTTGTTTGCTTGGTGAAAACAAGCCCAACTTTTGCTATCTCTGTCTGTTTTTCCAGCACTTAGAAAAATTCAGAAACACTGCCTAACTGAATTTTTCTGACAGAACAGTGATTACACCTTTGGACTTGATGTTTTTAGATTTTGTGTACTGATCCAAGCCAGGCCACCTTGCCTATTCGAAAACCTAGTTTATAAACCTCTAGAAGGTGGCATTGGATCCTACTTTGGCTGACCAGGGAGGGAGAAATATGAGGTGGCATTTGACTAATGAGTGAGGTCACAATAGTGGTTGAAATAGTGGTTTTTCTTTCTTTTACCCATCCCTTGGCCCTTGCTGTGACTTAGCTCATCCATTTGTACTGGCTTGACCCCTAGGAACCAATTGGAACCGTGGCCACCCTTGGAGAAACCCCAAAGGGCAAGGCATGCCCATGCCATTGCCAACCCGAGCCACCACCCTTGGCCTCGTGCCTACATAGCCCTAGTGGCCAAACTCTCTCGCCAGCACACTCTCCTAGACACACTAACCCACCCCATCGAGCTCTCGCTTGCTCACTCGCTCTCTGCGAGCGAGGCAGGCCGTGGCCATTTTCAGACCGAGCAGATCGAGCTCGAGGTGGCAACCGCAACCACTGCACCTCCCGACCTCTTTTCACCTCCGTTGCGATCCCCTAGCTCGTGCCTACCCCCCTGACATCCTCCTGCCCTCGATCGTTTGCAGGTTGGCCCGCGCCGTCGTCGCTGTGCCCGCCTCGCCGTCGCAGAGAGGAGACGGCGTGGAGAGCTCCATCCTCGCCGACACCGCGCCACCGGCACCCCACAGCACCACCGCCGTCACCCACCGCGCCACAGCACCCCTAGGTGAGCCACTAGCCCGTGCCGTGCGCGCCCGTGACGTGTTCGTCCGCGGGTCGAGAGAGAGAGAGAGGAGAGGGGCGCGGGGAGGAAGAACGCACAGGAGCCGTCGATCTGCGAATCGACGGCCCCCTTTGAACGTATCGCTTCGCGCGCGCGCGCGCAGGCGGGCTGTGCTGCGTGCTAGCTGGGCCGTGCGCTGCGGATTTGGCCCGTTTGGGCAAGTTTCTGTTAAAAATAAAAATGCTTTTATTCTGGCAGATTAACTAGGTCTTAGCTTTAGCCTTGGAAAAGGTAGCAAACCTTTTTATTTTACCTTGCTAATTTTTGTGCTACTAGCCATACAAAATTACAACCATATCCCACTGGCAGAAACTTGTTTTGAGTTTTTATGATTTTTCTATAAATCATATGCCAGACAGTACCCTAAAAATTGAAATGAATAGAACTTCAAAATTACAGAACATTTTTGAGCAAACTAAACTGTTTTGGAAAGCCCTTTTCAATACCTACCAGTAGGATTTTAGCTTACATCAAGGTGAGTTACCATTTGGAAATGCCATCCATTTTGGTAAAACATCAGTGGGCTATTCCATGAATTTTAGAGGGAGTTTGGGATATTATTTTTGAGTGAGGCAAGTTGGAGAGGCTTTGTAGTGATAAGGACTATCACATCCTAGAAGGATTTACTTTTTGGAGCCACAGAAAATTTTAGAGAGACAGAACAAGTTTTGGTTACTTTCTGTCTAATTTTTTAATTCTAGATCTTGCTTTTTATGTTATTATTGTGAGGTGCAAATGATGTGTTCTTGCTTGTGATGTTGTTTTCCATTGTGGTTATGATGCTTACAAGTTATATGAACATGTTAGAATAAATGGTTGGAAGGATAGCATTTTAGAACTTTTTTTCCATGCATAGGTCTTGCTAATAGCTAGATTTTTATGTATGTTTTGAGTAGATCTTTAAATGACTTTTAGGCTTGTTGCTAGATTAATTATCATGAAACCAGTACCATTTAGGTACTGTTATTTTGGTCTTAGCACCTCTGGATGCTTGGTGCTTGTGTTTGAATTAGGTTTAAAATAGAAATGTTTAAGGACTAGATTTTCACACTAGAATATTCATGTATGCTTTTGTCTTATTTTCCCTTAGGGAAAAATATGGATCCTTGGTGTTGAAAACAGAGGATGGAATGTCCTTGTGGCATTATTTTACCTTAGGGTTTTCACCTCTGATAGTTTTCCTTTTAAGTAGCACAAAAGCATGAGTAGCACTTGGATGACTAGGAATTAATCTCCTCACATGTGTAGCATTTTAAGCATAGTTTTTCCTTGTTTCCTAGCTATGTTTTTATGATATTTTTGTGAGATCCAGTAGCATTTATGGTACTGGTTAGAGGGGTATTTTGCCTCTGAAAGCTTGCACACTTGTGCATAACATTAGCTAGTGTAGTCTAAACTAGTCTAGTAGTTTTCCTAAATTTTCTACTAGTAATGAGTAGGAGTTTTTGGGTGCTTGCTTGTTTGTTTTGAGCACTTTTATAAAAGTGACCAGAGGCTTATTAACCTCTTGGTGAGCATATTTGCTAGTGGAACACCCACTGGTATGTTTGCCTCAGGGTGGAAAATAGGTTTGACTAGTTGTCATGAGCTTATTTCACCACTTGAGTATTTTAGCAAATTATAGGTGCTAGCCATAGAGATTGTTGTGGAATTTTTTTTAGACATCAAAATGTGTTTTATATGACACCCTACTGTCTAGAAAACATGTGCTTTACCCCACTGGTCCATGGTGTTCTTAACTAAGAATCATGGTTTTGGCCACATTTAAACACTAGGAAAAAGCAGACTTTTCAACTATAGTTTTTATGCAAATTTTTCTTAAGGGAAAAATTGAGAACTTTGGGTGGTACTTCTTGATTGCTTGCTGTAGGTATTGCTTGTAGCCTTGTTTGTCTTATTTGGTTCTGAAAGTGTGTCTTTATTTCTTTTTACGACGTTAGAAAACGAGGAGGAAGGAATTGCTGAGGAAGGGTATTGCAACTCCTGTTACTTTCAGGATCAGGACCATCACTTGTACCAAGGCAAGCCATCCTAATGCTTGCTGTATAACTACTTATCATTATCTATCATGCATGCTTTTCATTTCTGAAGTTTTACAAAACTATGCCTTCAAAAACTATTTTTGTGTGAATCCTACTACTACTATTAATACTACTAGTATAAGGACTCATAATAATAGTCAACTTGGTATTACCAAGCCCTTAGACACTAAATGGTATATAAATACCATACACCTACTTAAAACTTGGGTTCTTAAATGAACTAAATAAAATGTGTTTTTGTAAACGAATGCCTTATGGAAGGAAAATCCCGGAGGAAGGGTGAGACCCTGTCTGCCGGAAGAATTGTTATGATGGGAAATTTTATGAGAAATGTTTACAAAAGACACATAACCTAGTCTTCGCTGGACAACCATTATCGTACTGCCACTTTACCCCAATATGGGTAGGGGCTTGATTAAAAACTTGTTAGCGTTAGTATATGTGCTATCTCAAAGGCTATAGGGGATTGGATCCTCCGAACCGAAATGTCGCTAGGAGTGAGTATACGGGACATCTAAAGTGTGGGATTAATTTTCCCTCCGGATGCAGCAGTTGGGTCTCCTGTTTGGGCGGTGTGGGATATGGCTTGCCAGGGAGGGGAACCCCAATTGAAGAGATAGTCATGTACTAGCTTGTACAGAGTGGATAGTCAAGACCAGTTATCTGATGTTCTCATAGGTTGGGGACAGTCCATGGTTGTTTCATGGCGGACTCTGGATCTAGTGGAAATGTGTACCCCTCTGCAGAGTAAAACTATTTCGAGATAGCCGCGTCCTCGGATATGGACGGTTGAATGTCCATGTAGCTAGTATTGTGTCAACTTTTCAAAAGAGGTTTTGAAGGAAGGTTTTTTTTTGTACCTGAGAGGTACTATGGAGGAATGACTTGGTATCTATGAGATACCGATGAGAAAGAAACTATTACTAAAAGTTTCTGAAAAGAAAAAACTTTCTTTTCCAAAAGAATTATAAAACCTCCAAGATATGTGATATCTACGAGAGCAAAACTACCTTATTTTAAATGATTTTGTTTACAAAGAGGTAAACTTGAAGAATCAACCATGGCAAATCTTTTATCTGTCATGGGTAGCTGAACCATATGTATGGCCTACCCACTCCACCAAATAAGCACGTATGCATTATTGTAAGCTAATAAAGGATGTCTTGTTGAGTACATTCAAATGTACTCATTTGGTTTCGCCCCTGGTATCTACTTATCAGACTACGAGGAGCCACCTCAAGAGGAGTACTATGAGGAGGAGTTCTACGCTGATGGCCCTGCGAGTTAGGATCGTCTCCCAGTCAGCAGCCTGTAGGATGAGGCGTGACTCGGGTTCTACTACGCTATGCTTATCGTCTTCCGATGTGTTTACTTTGAATGTCTGTCCTGCGTGACAGTTATCAAGAACTTGGTCATGTGACCATTTATGTAAGACTCTATATTCGTGTAATGGATGATGTATTCTGTATGCCAACTACGTATGTTGTTCACGACTGGTTCTTCTGGGATCGTGAATGAATGCATATGAGGGGTTCTGGACCTACCGGTCTGGGGCCTCTACAAAGTTGGTATCAGAGCCATCCTGACTCTAGGAGACCTTAGTTAGCATGGACGTTAGTGTATACTCCGATAATCTAAGTTGCCAATACAAAAAAAATTGGATATATGACTAAGTATAAAACTATTCCCTATATCCCACCACCTCTCTGGGTTAGACTCTACTTGCATTAAAGTTGTTTCTTGCATGAACCTAAAATCTTGGACACTTGGATCTAACTTAAACTATACTTAAAATTTTGTGTAGATGGACGTGGACATCACCGTGGCTTTTCAGTTGGGACGTCCACGTGGCGAGTCTTTCCTTTTCGAGGAGAGGCTAGTATCTATGGATACTGTGTTGGGACGGCCACTTCCGGAGCTGCGAGGAGGACTAGTTGTCGGGGCACCTCTGGAGGGAGACTGGTACGCGGAGGTCACTATCCGCGCACCTCTGGCTAGCCCGACAGTGGAGGCCTACGTGTACCGTGCTGTTGATCGTTCTTGGAACGAGGCTGCGGTGCGCGTGATTCAGGAGTCAGTAGCACGTCTGGCACACATCGGGGAGTACATGTTCATCGGTTCCCGATTCGAGCTGATTGGGAGGCGTGATGAGGATGGCATACCACTTCCTGTCGAGCCAGACTTTACCACTGTTGGTCCCCACTTGGACGAGATGGAGATTCTGCTACACCGCACTCAGCTCAGGTTGGACGACCAGCGTCTTGACACCCTCCACGGCATATTGGTGCACCAAACACTGATAGCCGAGACTGACGAGCTGAGGGCTGAGCTTCACGACAGCCAGGAGGAGAGTGGAGCTCTGGCTCAGCAGTTGTCCCAGCTGAGGGAGCAGTTGGAGGCTACTACCGCGAGGCACCGTGCCTTACGGAGGCAGCTGAGGGCCACCCGCCTTGGCCGTGCACGCCTCACCACTAGACTGACGGCCCTGGAGGGGGCTAACGCCGTTCTGCGCGGCAGGCTTCAGATAGCTCGTGATGACATAGCCACGAGAGACGCTGCCGTAGAGGAGCTGGAGGAGGAGGCCGCAGAGCTCCACAGGGAGATTGAGGATCTTCTGCCTATTGAGGATGTTCCCTCCGACTTAGAGGGGATGGATATGAGCGAGGCTAGCGAGTAGGATGATGATGACCTGCTTGACGAGGAGGAGGAGGACCCTGAGGAGCGTATCTTCGACGTTGGGGACAGCGACGACTCTGTGTAGTCGCTGCCTTCTCACCCTTAGCACATGGTGCTGGTCTAGATACTAGTTAGGTATGCTAGATCGTTTTGCTAGATAGTTTGCTAGTAGTAGCCTTGCGATGACCCCACCAATCGCACCCCCTGTAGCTCGATGAAGCCCTCCTTGTATGATATGGCTTGTGATGTGTGTGTGTAATGTAAGAAACTTTGTTTAATTATGGTGATGAATGAAATGTTTGGCTTGGTTTTCTGTTGATTGTCACTACTTGCGTTCATTTCATTCAAGTTTGCGACTGCCCCGCTCTTGTTTTTGAAACATATCGCTAGTATTCCTTTTGTTTAAATATTAAGGTACTGGGTTTTCAAAAACAAGAATTTATTTCTTAGACTTACACATGTTTCACTTCAGCATGGCACCCCGTCGCGAACCCCCACCGCCACCACCACCCACAGTGGAGGCGCTGTTGGCCCTGCTGATGGAAGATCGCCAGGCCAGCCGAGATGAGAGTGCAGCTACCATTACCGCTCTGCAACAACTAGCTGCTGCCGCCAACAATAATGGCAATGGCAATGGAAATGGTGCTCGCTCGAGACTGAGAGACTTTCAGCACACCAACCCCCCAGTGTTCACAAGGATTGTGGAGCCTCTCGATGCTGACGACTGGCTCCGCACCATTGCAAACAAACTGGAGGTCGCTTCAGTTGAGGAGAATGAGAAGGTCCTGTTGGCCTCCCATTTTCTCGCTGGTCCTGCCAGGACTTGGTGGGAAACTACGCGTGAGACTGTTGCTGCTGGTCACGTGTTCACCTGGGAGGAATTCTCTGCAAGGTTCCGTAAGTATCACATTCCCCAGGGAATGATGGCACTTATGCGGGAGAAGTTTCTGAATCTGAAACAGGGAAGCATGCCAGTGTCTGAATACTGGGAGAATTTCACTACTCTGTCCCGGTATGCACAGGATGATATTAATACTGATGCTAAGAAGAAGGAGAAGTTCTTAAATGGGCTGGATGATGAGCTCCAGTGCTCTCTAGTAGTGGTTCCATTCCATGATATGGAGACCCTTGCTAATGCCGCTATGGTGCTGGAGCACAAGCGGAAATCTGCTGATGATAACCGCAAGAGGAAGATGACTGCTCATGGAGGACCTAGTGCTCAGAGGACTCGCAACACTCCGTATGCGAGGCCACCAACCCACAAGGCGCCTGCTTATGCACCCCGCCCCAACCACAACTATGCACCAAGGCCCAACAACTACAATCACCCTGCACCGTATGCACCAAGGTACGGAGGAAACAACTATGGTGGTAACCATGGTAATCACTCTGGGAATAATCATGGAAACCGCTATGGAAGTAACAATGGAGGAAATGGGAACCACACCAACAATGCTCCCAAGCCAAACCCGAGCTCAAAGCCTTCTGGAGGTTGCTTTGCCTGTGGAAAGGAGGGCCACTTCGCTCGTGAGTGCCCCAACAAAGCTACTGCTCCAGTCCAGCCTGCTGCAACTAAGATGAACCATGGTCCTTCCACGGGACGACAGAATAGGATGAAGGGACACCTGAACCATATCAATGCTGCAGAAGCTCAGGAGGCACCAGACATGGTGATGGGTATGTTTCCTGTCAACTCGGTACCAGCCGCAGTACTGTTTGATTCTGGTGCATCACATTCCTTTGTCACTAAACCGTTTGCTGAGAAAAGTGGTATGAAGCATTCCCGTATGCACAACCCTATGTTAGTACAAATACCTGGGGATAGTACTAAAGCCAACCTAATTTGCAATGAGGTACCAGTAGAAATTCAAGGGAAAACTTTTCATGCTGATCTTATAGTACTGGGATCCAAAGGGATAGAAGTGGTACTCGGTATGAACTGGATGGCCAAGTATAAGGGAATTATCGATTGCACTAAGAAATCTATTGAAATGATCTCTGAGGATGGGGAAAAGGTTGCGTACACTGCAACTCGACCCTCGTCACAAGTTCACTGCCACACCGGAATAGTCCACCCTGTCCTTGAGGAAGTTCCGGTAGTTTGCGAATACCCGGATGTTTTTCCTGAAGAATTACCCGGTATGCCCCCTGATCGGGATATCGAGTTTGTGATCGAGTTAGTGCCCGGAACTGGACCCATAGCACAGAAGCCGTATCGGATGAACCCGAAGGAATTAGATGAGTTGAAGACTCAGCTGGAGGACATGTTAAGGAAAGGATTGATTCGCCCTAGTGCATCGCCATGGGGATCTCCGATCATTTTTGTGGGAAAACGGGACGGTACCACTCGTTTATGTGTGGACTACCGCAAGTTAAATGATGTTACCATCAAGAACAAATACCCGTTGCCCAAAATTGAAGACTTGTTTGACCAGTTGAATGGGGCTGTAATCTTCTCCAAGATTGACCTTCGGACTGGTTATCATCAATTGAAAGTCCGTGATACTGATATCCCAAAGACTGCTTTCACCACTCGTTACGGGCTGTATGAATACACCGTAATGTCCTTTGGTCTAACCAATGCCCCTGCCTATTTCATGAATCTCATGAATAAGGTATTCATGGATTTTCTAGACAAGTTTGTCGTGGTGTTTATTGACGACATTCTTATATATTCGAGGAGTGAGGAAGAACACGAAGAACATCTGAGACTTGTGCTCAGAACACTTCGTGAGCATCAATTGTATGCTAAGTTTAGTAAATGTCAATTCTGGTTGACGGAAGTCGGATTTCTTGGACATGTAGTATCTGCGGGAGGAATATCTGTTGACCCTGCTCTAGTTCAGTCTGTGGAGAAGCGTGCTGCTCCGACCAACCAGACTGAAGTCAGATCCTTTCTGGGTTTGGCAGGATATTACCGCAAGTTTGTTCAGGGATTCTCGAGTATAGCCAGACCCCTCACCCAGTTGCTCAAGAAGGATAGCAAGTTCCTATGGACGGACAAGTGTGAAGAAAGTTTCAATGAGTTGAAGCACCGACTGGTGTCTGCCCCAATCCTTATAATGCCAGATGTCACCAAGAATTTCGACGTATATTGTGACGCTTCTAAGCTTGGTCTTGGAAGCGTGCTTATGCAAGAAGGGAAGGTGATATCTTTCATATCCCGCCAGTTGAGACCCCACGAATTAAATTATCCCACTCATGACTTAGAGCTTGCTGCCGTTGTTCATGCTCTCAAGACATGGCGGCACTTTCTTATGGGAAGAAGAGTGGAGATTTACACGGATCATAAGAGTTTAAAGTATATCTTTACTCAACGTGAGCTCAACATGAGGCAGCGCCGCTGGATTATGATCTGAGCATTCATTATCACCCTGGAAAGGCAAATGTGGTTGCAGATGCTCTTAGTCGAGAGCCGGCCTCTCTAAATGCTATGATCCTAGTAAGGCAACCCGAGTTGTGGAAAGAGCTAGACCAGCTTGGCATTGAAGTGGTCAGCTATGGCATGTTAGACGCCATAGAGCTTAAACCGACCCTGGTTGACCAGATCAAAGAAGCGCAGAAAGGCCAGAAAAGTATTGATGGGATTAAGGCCCGCATGGAGAAGGAAAAGGTTGCTGGGTTTACCATCGATGCTGATGGGGGATTATGGTATGAAGGCCGTATTTGTGTTCCCTCTGAATCTGATCTCAAGCAGACCATCATGGTCGAAGCTCATGAGACCATGTATTCTATCCATCCTGGAGGAACAAAGATGTATCAAGACCTGAAAGAGAGATTCTGGTGGCATGGAATGAAGCGAGAGATTGCTTCATTTGTAGCCAAGTGCCATGTCTGCCAGCAAGTTAAAGCTGGGCACCAGCGTCCCGCTGGATTGCTCCAACCGTTGCAAGTGCCTGTTTGGAAATGGGATGAAGTGGGAATGGACTTCATCACTGGACTTCCTAGGTCCAGCCGAGGAAATGATTCTATATGGGTTGTCGTGGACAGGCTCACGAAAGTTGCTCACTTTATTCCTGTCCGGACCACATATCGTGGAGATCAGCTTGCTGACCTTTATATTTCTCGGATTGTCAGCCTACACGGAGTCCCAAGCAGGATTGTATCTGATCGAGGTACACAGTTCACCTCTAGATTTTGGAAGAAGTTGCACGAGAGTTTGGGAACCAAATTAGCCTTTAGCACAGCCTATCATCCGCAGACTGATGGACAAACAGAGCGTGTGAACCAAATTCTGGAGGACATGCTCCGTGCTTGTGTGTTGTCCTATGGAATTAAATGGGAAGACTGTCTGCCCTTCGCAGAGTTTTCTTACAACAACAGTTATCAGTCTAGCTTGCAAATGGCCCCTTTTGAAGCTCTGTATGGGCGAAAATGCCGTACACCTTTAAATTGGACTGAGACTGGAGACAGTCAGGTTTTTGGTGTGGACACTTTGAAGGCTGCAGAGGAGCAAGTCCAACTTATTCGGGAACGTTTAAAAACAGCTCAATCTCGTCAGAAGAGTTATGCTGATACGAAGCGTCGTGATGTCTCTTTCAGCATTGGAGATTTCGTGTACCTTCGTGTTACGCCACTCAAAGGGATGCAGCGTTTCCATGTCAAAGGAAAGCTGGCCCCCAGGTATATTGGCCCTTTTAAGATCTTGGCACGTCGTGGCGAAGTTTCTTATCAGTTAGAATTACCTGAGGAGCTATCTGCTTTTCACAATGTTTTCCATGTGTCATTGCTCCGGAAATGTCTGCAAGTACCGGAGAAAGATCTCTCGTATCAAGACGTGGATTTCAGGACCATTGACATAAATGATGATTTGACTTATCGTGATAGACCCCTGCGGGTTCTCGAGGAAATTGTGCGTGCTACCAGGAGGCGTGCTATAAAATTCCTTAAGATTCAGTGGACCAATCACTCTGAGGAAGAAGCTACCTGGGAGCGTGAGGATGATATCAGGAAGGAGTTCCCTGATTTTCTTAAAGCCTAGACCCGCGAATCTCGGGACGAGATTCTTTTAAGGGGGGGAGATTTGTCACATCCCTGTTTTTAAGCACTTGTATAATAGTAATTTAGCAGGCCTCTTAAGACTTTTGTAATGCAAGTAAGTGGACAACATGTTTGTGTAGTAATGTTTATCTATGCAATATTAATGGTGTGTTTCTTTTCACTCACTTGAGGAGTTTTTTCTCCTAAGAAACACATTGTTTTATATTTGTTTCCCTTTGTTTTCCACTAAGGTTCTTAAGAGTTTATTTTTCAAGACTTGAGGTGACCCTTTGTTTCAACTTGAAAATGTGTTATTATTGATTAGGAATCAACTTGAACTTGAAATAAGAATAATTGGAAAAGATTTCATTAGATTTTCCAATATAATTTTTGCCCTGAAAAACAGCCAAGTAGCTGTTTTTAACCCTTGTTTTCCATCACAAGGATTATCCATTTATGGATTTTCTTTGATCAAAAATACTCTCTGTTATGAGTGCAACAAAACTACACTCTTGGAAAAACCTACAAAGAAAATTAACACACAATGCCATGATGGTTTTTGAGCCATCTTGTTAAGACAGAAAATTGAGCATTTTAAAAACAGAGAATGTACCCACTTTGCCATTTATTTTCAGAGCCATAAACCTATCCTTTTTCAAATCAAATGGTTGGTTATGAAACTTGGATAGTTGCCCTATGATTAGCTTTTTAAATCACTCATTTTAGAGCTTGTTTGCTTGGTGAAAACAAGCCCAACTTTTGCTATCTCTGTCTGTTTTTCCAGCACTTAGAAAAATTCAGAAACACTGCCTAACTGAATTTTTCTGACAGAACAGTGATTACACCTTTGGACTTGATGTTTTTAGATTTTGTGTACTGATCCAAGCCAGGCCACCTTGCCTATTCGAAAACCTAGTTTATAAACCTCTAGAAGGTGGCATTGGATCCTACTTTGGCTGACCAGGGAGGGAGAAATATGAGGTGGCATTTGACTAATGAGTGAGGTCACAATAGTGGTTGAAATAGTGGTTTTTCTTTCTTTTACCCATCCCTTGGCCCTTGCTGTGACTTAGCTCATCCATTTGTACTGGCTTGACCCCTAGGAACCAATTGGAACCGTGGCCACCCTTGGAGAAACCCCAAAGGGCAAGGCATGCCCATGCCATTGCCAACCCGAGCCACCACCCTTGGCCTCGTGCCTACATAGCCCTAGTGGCCAAACTCTCTCGCCAGCACACTCTCCTAGACACACTAACCCACCCCATCGAGCTCTCGCTTGCTCACTCGCTCTCTGCGAGCGAGGCAGGCCGTGGCCATTTTCAGACCGAGCAGATCGAGCTCGAGGTGGCAACCGCAACCACTGCACCTCCCGACCTCTTTTCACCTCCGTTGCGATCCCCTAGCTCGTGCCTACCCCCCTGACATCCTCCTGCCCTCGATCGTTTGCAGGTTGGCCCGCGCCGTCGTCGCCGTGCCCGCCTCGCCGTCGCAGAGAGGAGACGGCGTGGAGAGCTCCATCCTCGCCGACACCGCGCCACCGGCACCCCACAGCACCACCGCCGTCACCCACCGCGCCACAGCACCCCTAGGTGAGCCACTAGCCCGTGCCGTGCGCGCCCGTGACGTGTTCGTCCGCGGGTCGAGAGAGAGAGAGAGAGGAGAGGGGCGCGGGGAGGAAGAACGCACAGGAGCCGTCGATCTGCGAATCGACGGCCCCCTTTGAACGTATCGCTTCGCGCGCGCGCGCGCAGGCGGGCTGTGCTGCGTGCTAGCTGGGCCGTGCGCTGCGGATTTGGCCCGTTTGGGCAAGTTTCTGTTAAAAATAAAAATGCTTTTATTCTGGCAGATTAACTAGGTCTTAGCTTTAGCCTTGGAAAAGGTAGCAAACCTTTTTATTTTACCTTGCTAATTTTTGTGCTACTAGCCATACAAAATTACAACCATATCCCACTGGCAGAAACTTGTTTTGAGTTTTTATGATTTTTCTATAAATCATATGCCAGACAGTACCCTAAAAATTGAAATGAATAGAACTTCAAAATTACAGAACATTTTTGAGCAAACTAAACTGTTTTGGAAAGCCCTTTTCAATACCTACCAGTAGGATTTTAGCTTACATCAAGGTGAGTTACCATTTGGAAATGCCATCCATTTTGGTAAAACATCAGTGGGCTATTCCATGAATTTTAGAGGGAGTTTGGGATATTATTTTTGAGTGAGGCAAGTTGGAGAGGCTTTGTAGTGATAAGGACTATCACATCCTAGAAGGATTTACTTTTTGGAGCCACAGAAAATTTTAGAGAGACAGAACAAGTTTTGGTTACTTTCTGTCTAATTTTTTAATTCTAGATCTTGCTTTTTATGTTATTATTGTGAGGTGCAAATGATGTGTTCTTGCTTGTGATGTTGTTTTCCATTGTGGTTATGATGCTTACAAGTTATATGAACATGTTAGAATAAATGGTTGGAAGGATAGCATTTTAGAACTTTTTTTCCATGCATAGGTCTTGCTAATAGCTAGATTTTTATGTATGTTTTGAGTAGATCTTTAAATGACTTTTAGGCTTGTTGCTAGATTAATTATCATGAAACCAGTACCATTTAGGTACTGTTATTTTGGTCTTAGCACCTCTGGATGCTTGGTGCTTGTGTTTGAATTAGGTTTAAAATAGAAATGTTTAAGGACTAGATTTTCACACTAGAATATTCATGTATGCTTTTGTCTTATTTTCCCTTAGGGAAAAATATGGATCCTTGGTGTTGAAAACAGAGGATGGAATGTCCTTGTGGCATTATTTTACCTTAGGGTTTTCACCTCTGATAGTTTTCCTTTTAAGTAGCACAAAAGCATGAGTAGCACTTGGATGACTAGGAATTAATCTCCTCACATGTGTAGCATTTTAAGCATAGTTTTTCCTTGTTTCCTAGCTATGTTTTTATGATATTTTTGTGAGATCCAGTAGCATTTATGGTACTGGTTAGAGGGGTATTTTGCCTCTGAAAGCTTGCACACTTGTGCATAACATTAGCTAGTGTAGTCTAAACTAGTCTAGTAGTTTTCCTAAATTTTCTACTAGTAATGAGTAGGAGTTTTTGGGTGCTTGCTTGTTTGTTTTGAGCACTTTTATAAAAGTGACCAGAGGCTTATTAACCTCTTGGTGAGCATATTTGCTAGTGGAACACCCACTGGTATGTTTGCCTCAGGGTGGAAAATAGGTTTGACTAGTTGTCATGAGCTTATTTCACCACTTGAGTATTTTAGCAAATTATAGGTGCTAGCCATAGAGATTGTTGTGGAATTTTTTTTAGACATCAAAATGTGTTTTATATGACACCCTACTGTCTAGAAAACATGTGCTTTACCCCACTGGTCCATGGTGTTCTTAACTAAGAATCATGGTTTTGGCCACATTTAAACACTAGGAAAAAGCAGACTTTTCAACTATAGTTTTTATGCAAATTTTTCTTAAGGGAAAAATTGAGAACTTTGGGTGGTACTTCTTGATTGCTTGCTGTAGGTATTGCTTGTAGCCTTGTTTGTCTTATTTGGTTCTGAAAGTGTGTCTTTATTTCTTTTTACGACGTTAGAAAACGAGGAGGAAGGAATTGCTGAGGAAGGGTATTGCAACTCCTGTTACTTTCAGGATCAGGACCATCACTTGTACCAAGGCAAGCCATCCTAATGCTTGCTGTATAACTACTTATCATTATCTATCATGCATGCTTTTCATTTCTGAAGTTTTACAAAACTATGCCTTCAAAAACTATTTTTGTGTGAATCCTACTACTACTATTAATACTACTAGTATAAGGACTCATAATAATAGTCAACTTGGTATTACCAAGCCCTTAGACACTAAATGGTATATAAATACCATACACCTACTTAAAACTTGGGTTCTTAAATGAACTAAATAAAATGTGTTTTTGTAAACGAATGCCTTATGGAAGGAAAATCCCGGAGGAAGGGTGAGACCCTGTCTGCCGGAAGGATTGTTATGATGGGAAATTTTATGAGAAATGTTTACAAAAGACACATAACCTAGTCTTCGCTGGACAACCATTATCGTACTGCCACTTTACCCCAATATGGGTAGGGGCTTGATTAAAAACTTGTTAGGGTTAGTATATGTGCTATGTCAAAGGCTATAGGGGATTGGATCCTCCGAACCGAAATGTCGCTAGGAGTGAGTATACGGGACATCTAAAGTGTGGGATTAATTTTCCCTCCGGATGCAGCAGTTGGGTCTCCTGTTTGGGCGGTGTGGGACATGGCTTGCCAGGGAGGGGAACCCCAATTGAAGAGATAGTCATGTACTAGCTTGTACAGAGTGGATAGTCAAGACCAGTTATCTGATGTTCTCATAGGTTGGGGACAGTCCATGGTTGTTTCATGGCGGACTCTGGATCTAGTGGAAATGTGTACCCCTCTGCAGAGTAAAACTATTTCGAGATAGCCGCGTCCTCGGATATGGACGGTTGAATGGCCATGTAGCTAGTATTGTGTCAACTTTTCAAAAGAGGTTTTGAAGGAAGGTTTTTTTTTGTACCTGAGAGGTACTATGGAGGAATGACTTGGTATCTGTGAGATACCGATGAGAAAGAAACTATTACTAAAAGTTTCTGAAAAGAAAAAACTTTCTTTTCCAAAAGAATTATAAAACCTCCAAGATATGTGATATCTACGAGAGCAAAACTACCTTATTTTAAATGATTTTGTTTACAAAGAGGTAAACTTGAAGAATCAACCATGGCAAATCTTTTATCTGTCATGGGTAGCTGAACCATATGTATGGCCTACCCACTCCACCAAATAAGCACGTATGCATTATTGTAAGCTAATAAAGGATGTCTTGTTGAGTACATTCAAATGTACTCATTTGGTTTCGCCCCTGGTATCTACTTATCAGACTACGAGGAGCCACCTCAGGAGGAGTACTATGGGGAGGAGTTCTACGCTGATGGCCCTGCGAGTTAGGATCGTCTCCCAGTCAGCAGCCTGTAGGATGAGGCGTGACTCGGGTTCTACTACGCTATGCTTATCGTCTTCCGCTGTGTTTACTTTGAATGTCTGTCCTGCGTGACAGTTATCAAGAACTTGGTCATGTGACCATTTATGTAAGACTCTATATTCGTGTAATGGATGATGTATTCTGTATGCCAACTACGTATGTTGTTCACGACTGGTTCTTCTGGGATCGTGAATGAATGCATATGAGGGGTTCTGGACCTACCGGTCTGGGGCCTCTACACTTCTATGATGCTTTCCTGTTGGGAGTGGCTTCGCGGTGTCGGGCCGCGAGGCTAAAGAATAATGGCGGTGGTCCTAGGGTTTCCTGTCGCGCGAAGATGAAGATCATGATGTAGGTCCTCTTTGATCAAGCCGGGGTGTCGACCGAAAGGCTCCGCCGGCGACTCCCATAGGCAACGCCTGGAGATTGCTGGATCGGTGGAATTTGGTCGCAATGCTCAGTCATCGAAGGCGAGATTGGAGGACTAGCAATGGTGTTCGGAGTCTTTGCATCGATGGGGAACTGGCTTGGAGTTACAAGATTCGTGGCATCTGTATGTCAGAGGGGGAGACAATATGCGTGGAGTCCAAAGTCCTACCTTTCAGGGTGAAAACCCAAGGTCTGGCCTTAATTGGTTGTGCCTGGCACTGGTCTTCTTGGAGCCGTTGTTTTGAGAGCGAGGATTATCTTCAGGGTGAAAACCCAAGGTCTGGCCTTAATTGGTTGTGCCTAGCACCGTTCTTCTTGGAGACGTTGCTTTCGAGGAGTGGGACGTCAGCTGTTGTTTAGGTGGTGGTTGTGCGGATACCGCGATGATTGTAACCCTGTAGCGGGACTTTTCTTCTTTTTATTGTCTTTCGGCTGTGTGCATCCATTGCGTTGTTGCAGAGGCCGGGTGTAATTTGTATCTCCGCGATATTAATATACTTCCCTTTATCAAAAAAAAAAGGAAGGCTGCATAGCGGAGATAATCATGGTCTTGGCTAATTGATCCATGGCTCAACGGAACAGACTCCCTCGTGCGCGCCAAGATGCTCAGCATGTTTCTTTTCTCGGGGCATTTGACGATTTGCCATGTTTTACTTTGTAATTTGATTATTTGTCACACCATATCTCACTGACACGTGGTGGTCACAGGGCAAATAATCAAATTTCATAAGTAAAGCGTGGCAAATCATCAAAAATCCCTCTTTTCTCATTGCACCGCTGCCAGTTTTCACAAGCCTTATGGCTAGAATCGATCACGCATGTCCTTATGAGATATGAAGGTATAAATATAACCAATTTATGTTAAACTAGCAAATCATGCCCGTGCGTTGCAACGGTAGAAAAAACTTAAAAACTGCTAGAATCTATAGTGCAATTGTTTAGCATGCCAATGTTACCATGCATGGAAGAGATGAGATGCATGATAATCAACCTCGTCGCGGTCTACCAAGAAAATTACTCGCCATCGTCCACTTATTCCCCTCCTACTTCTCGGTCACATATCAGAATTGAGACATCCTTACATCTATGGGGAATAGAATATGTAGCATAACCCTTTAGCATGCCAGTGTCAATGGAAAGCTGCAACTTGCCCACAATGTCCGGCTATAGAGCGATGATGGAGTTGTCCTCTTTGGTGGCCCGATGGCGGTTGACATTGGCTCGGCTCTTTCTTGATGGCATATGTTCCTCTTTCCATGGTTCCACGCTCATAGTAGTGGTTCCACCCCGAGGCAGGGTCACAAATACGTCCGTGCATTACAATGGTTTGAGTTTTCATGACATGTATATGTATATAACGAACAATCCAACAGAGCTACTATAGTCTTCGATAATGAAACCATGGGCCTCATAAACTCTCGCACTACACAAGCCAAATTAACCGGTCCAAGAGCTATTGTGGAGCAATTATTGGAATTTATCAGTAGCAAATTCGACTCACGTTCTCGAAGAAATAAAATCCAGGTCAAGCGGAATTCAGCACACAATAAGAATACCGCTTTTCATGTTTTTGAAGTAAGTAGTTTCTAGAAACAAATTAAACAAAGATGATCAGAGGATGTAACCAGTTTGTTGTTTGAAAATAAAAAAGAATCAAAACATGAGACTGATGACGCATGTACATACATTTAATTTGCTTAACCGTGTCCTGCATTGCACGTATGTATCGGCTATTCCCACCGGTGATGGAAGTGCCAGCCGCTGTTGGCTTGACGCGTAGTCAGGGTGCAGGCATCAGAGTCCCATGACCGCATTGAAGTCGCCCTGAATAGTCAATAGACGTCAACCACCCATCAGTAAGTAACCCGGTGTGCCTCTTAGTCGAGTCTACTCATGATTAATTAGCTTATCTATAAAAGTTCAGAACAAGACCAGGAGCTCCTCGCCACCAATACGAGGACGGTGCCATGAGAGTGTCGGCCCGACGGGCATGGCTGACAGAGACAGCACCGGATGGTACGATGCTCATCGGTGTGCCGGGATGAGCCGCGACGCGATGTCCAGCAGCACGGCCGACAGACACAGCACCGGATGGTACGATGCTCATCGGTGTGCCGGGATGAGCCGAGAGCCCGCGACGCGATGTGCTTGGCCGCGTGGCGCGAGAGATGGAGGAAAGAGCCGGGAAGCGCCGCCGCCTCAACGTATGGCTGGCAGGGACAGTGCAGGTAGGTCCGATGCTCATCAGAGCATCATGCATTGTTGTCTCCGCTGAGGGTTATCCAAATCGATCTGGTACTTCTTCTTCTTCAGCATCTGCCGCATCTCTCTTCCATCTTGGAAGAATCGGAGCCCCTAGTTTGTACTCGAGGGCATGGCCAGGAAAGAGCGTGGATATCGGAATCCATCGTGTTGGGCTAGGACAGCTTCGGCAGGAAAGTGCTTGTCACGCTGCATGGTAGACGTGCCCGTGTAGGATAATGCTTTCTATATGGGCCCAACACAAAATTGGATTGATAGATCGTATGTCAAACAGGTTCTACCGAAACAGCAAGTAGCCACCTAGGAAAACATAAAGGCTGGACGGACGAAAACGTAAAGCTGGACGGACGAAAACGGATGAAAAAAGTGAGGAAGAAACCTTACTTCCTTTATTATTAGGTAGGTATAGATAACTTAATATGTCCAGTGCTGAAGTGATGCGTGTATCAAAGAGAAACCTTGTAGGTTGTGTAGGCAAGTCAAGATTTGACCCGTTTTGTACTGACACTCACAATTAATCATCCTCTTGATCTGCATGATGACTTAACCAAGTGACTAACCATATGCTTGGGATTGCGCTAAAATCCAGAACCGTCTTGAATACAATTCTATTTCACGAGAACCTTGGCCTATATCAAGTGTTTTCAATCTCACACATCTTACTATCATCGAGGGAACGATGCTTACCCGTTAGGGGCATCGGCTGCATGTTAATATAGGTAGGGAACAGCCCCCTACGTGGCGTACAAGGAACGTATACGTACGGGCAAAGTACTACTCGGTACCGTACGTGTACAGGAGTACAAAGGTGTTTAACAGCCCCCCTTAATCTAAACTTCGAAGAAGGTTTAGATTACGTCTAAACTCACGAAGACCACTAACAGAGAGTGCTTTGGTGAATCCATCAGTGACTTGATCCTTGCTTGAGATAAATTTGATATCTAGATTCTTGCTGGCTACCCTTTCACGAACAAAGTGAAAGTCAATCTCTATATGTTTTGTGCGAGCATGGAAAACTGGGTTTGCAGACAAATATGTGGCTCCCAAATTATCACACCACAAGCATGGTCTTGCTGTCAATTTTACTCCAAGTTCTTTCAACAGTGCTTCAACCCATATCAACTCAGTGGTAGCATTTGCAAGAGCCTTGTATTCTGCTTCAGTACTTGATCTAGACACTGTGGGTTGTTTTCTAACATTCCAAGATACCAAGTTAGGACCAATAAAGATAGCAAAACCACCTGTAGAGCGTCTATCATCAATGCATCCAGCCCAATCAGCATCAGAAAATGCACTCAACAATGTAGAGGAAGATTTTTGAAAAGTAATTCCCAGCCGAACAGTGCTACTGACATACCTCAAAATGTGTTTTACTGCTGTCCAATGAGAGGTAGTAGGGGCATGAAGATATTGACAAACCTTGTTAACAGAAAAGGATAGATCTGGTCGTGTCAATGTAAGATACTGAAGAGCACCAACTATGCTTCTATATTTTGTGCTATCCTCCATATCAAGTGGTGCCCCCTCGGCCAGAGATAACTTTTCTGTATTAGACAGAGGTGTGGGTGCTGGTTTACAATCAGTCATACCAACTTTAGACAGCAATTCCGAGGCATACTTGGTTTGTGTAAGAAGAAGGCCATCTGAAAGTTTCTGAACCTCAATACCCAAAAAGAAATGCAACTCACCAAGATCCTTGAGAGCAAAATGAGCATTGAGATTGCGAACTAGAACTGTGATAGCTTCATCTGAGGAACTGGCAACAATAATGTCATCAACATAAATGAGAAGATATATAGTAACTGTGGATGTCTGATATAGAAATAATGATGTATCAGCCTGTGAGGGAATAAAACCAAGATCATGAAGTTTGGAACTCAACCGAGAAAACCACGCTCGAGGTGCCTGTTTGAGACCATAAATAGCTTTATCAAGTTTGCAGATGTGATGAGGGGCATGTGGATCTTCAAAACCTGGGGGTTGTTTCATGTAAACTTCTTCCTCAAGAACACCATGTAAAAACGCGTTCTTAACATCAAGCTGCCGTAAGAACCAACCACGAGAGACAGAAACAGACAACACAGTACGAATAGTTGCTGCTTTGACGACAGGACTAAAGGTATCCTCGTAGTCAATTCCGTACCTTTGCTTGAATCCCTTGGCGACAAGACGTGCTTTGTAGCGTTCAATAGTACCATCAGATTTCCTCTTGATGCGATAAACCCATTTGCAGTCAATTAAATTTGTGTGAGGCCGAGGAGGAACCAAGTGCCACGTCTTGTTGTGTAAGAGAGCATCATGTTCTTCTTTCATTGCTTGCCTCCATTCAGGATGATCGAGAGCTTCCGAAAGAGACCGTGGTTCACCTGTATAAGCAAGGAGACCATACCGAACATGGCCACGCTTGACCTCATAGCGAATAGTGCCATCAGTGATTTTTTCGGTTTTACAATACCTTGTTTGGAACGAGTACAGGGACCTGCAGCAGGAACATCTTCAGACTTGTCGGACGCAGAAGATCCGGTCGAACTTGTGGTATTCTGCGCAGAAGAGGAGGCAGCAGAGCCAGGGCTGGCCGCTGCCGCTGTCGGTGACGTGGCAGCCCCCGGTTCGCTGGAGGCGCGTGGTGGGGAGCTGGGGACCTCCTGTATTGGAGACGTGGCGGAGGCTGGTTCGCCCGAGGCGCGTGGTGGAGAATCTCCACCCTGGCGCGCGTGGGGTGCAGGGGAGACCGCGGCGTCAGACGCGCGCGTGCCGGGGCCGCGTGGCGTGACGTGCGCAGGCGACTGCGGCGTGAGGTTCCGCGCGGCGTCAGGCGGGCGATCAGCGTGGGGATCGCTGCGCGCGCGATCCGAGATGGATCCCGAATCCGCTCCAGCGTCCGTGCCCATGTTGTCCTGTAGCGGAGAGGATATTTCTTGTTCGTTTTCAGTCGTGGCTGCACCGTTTGAGCTCGAATTTTTTTCTGTAGACTCGGAAGTAGATGACGAGTGTTCTCCACCAGTAATATCCGCATGTTCCTGAGCAAGATTAGTCACAACAGGAATGATAGGCAAAGGCATGTAATCATTAGTTTGTGCAATCCCAATAGTTTCGGAAGGAGAGATAGTGTCTTGTGGTAGGAGTAAAATTTCGGCACGAAGCCGTCTGCCTGCATTAGGATGTAGAGTAGAAAAGGGAAAAACTTGCTCATCAAACACGACATCTCTAGATATGTAGACTCGTCCCGTGGAAGTATCGAGGCATTTTACACCCTTGTGAAGAGGACTATAGCCAAGGAAGACACAACGAGTGGAACGAAAAGCAAGTTTTCTTGTGTTATAGGGACGAAGATTGGGCCAACAAGCACAGCCAAATACACGGAGAGACTCATAGTTGGGCTTAGTATGCAGAAGACGTTCAACAGGTGTATCAAAATTGATGACTTTGCTAGGGAGAAGATTTATGAGAAAAGTGGCAGTAAGGAATGCTTCATCCCAGAATTTTAGTGGCATAGATGCATTAGCAAGTAGGGACAAGCCAACCTCAACAATGTGTCGATGTTTGCGTTCAGCAGAACCATTTTGTTGATGAGCATGTGGACATGAAACATGATGAGATATACCAACTTTTTGAAAGAAACCATGGAGTTTTTCATATTCACCTCCCCAATCTGTTTGCATAGTTTTAATTTTCCTATCAAACTTACGTTCAACAAATTGTTGAAAATTAAGAAAAACCTGGTAAACTTCACCACGGTTCTTTAGCAAATATATCCAAGTGAATTTGCTGAAATCATCTATAAAACTCACATAATAACAATGTTTTCCAACAGAAGCAGGTGCTGTACCCCATACATCAGAAAATACTTGTTCCAAGGGAACAGTAGAGACACTGGTGGAAACAGGGTATGGCAACTGGTGACTCTTGCCAAGTTGACAAGCATCACAAACATATGGATTTATTTCTGGAGTATATGAAAGCTCATTTTTCCTAAGAATTTGTTGCACCACAAACGAAGAAGGATGCCCTAGACGACGATGCCACGTAGAAGACGACGGCTTTATTGTAACGAAGGCTTGCTTGGAAGGACCACTATGGAGGGGAACTAGTGGGTAGAGACCATCAGCGGCATGGACCTTGGAACAGAGTCTTCCTGGTGGCCTGATCCTTTACCAAAAAGAAGAAAGGATGAAATTCAATGAATACATCATTATCTAGTGTGAGCTTATGAACTGACATCAAATTTTTAGAGGAACTAGGAACATGCAAGACATTATTTAGATGAAGTGAACTATTAGGGATATGCAAAACTGAATGACCAATATGAGAAATTTGCATACCATGACCATTTGCAGTGTGAACTTGTTCGTGTCCCTTGTACCTCTCATGTGTGGAGAGTTTACTCAGCTGTCCAGTGATGTGGTCGGTGGCGCCAGTATCCGGATACCAGTTGGTATCCACACCATAGGAGGCAATGTTGGCAGTCTTTTCCTTGCGATCATTGCGGCGATCAGTGTCATCATCAGAGTCATCTCTGTTCTGGTTGCGCCACCAGCAGTCACTAGCAGAGTGACCATGTATCTTGCATATCTGACAGGTGACGTCCACATACGGGGTCGGTGCACGGTCCATGCGGCGACGCCCATCACGACGCCGTCCACCATCTCTGTTGTCACGTCGTCCACCGTCATCACGGTAGTCCGAGCGACGATCATCACGTCTGTCTTCCCCACGGCGATCATCTCCACGTCTGTCATCACCGCGGCGATAGCCACCACGGTCATCATCTCCTCGGCGAGCGTACTCACGGCCACGATCGTCGTTGTAGCGGTAGTTGCCACGGGTGTCATCACGGCCGCGGTCACCGCGATCACCGCGGTCACCGCGGTCACCGCCGCGATCACCTCCACGAGAGTAGTCGCCACGGCTGTCCTTGCCACGACGGGCCAAGTTGACCGTGGAAGTGAAGGAGTCACCGGAGTCTTGGAGCATGCTTTGCCGCAGGTCGTGAGCACATATCTGGTCGTAGAGCTCGTCGAGTGTGGTAGAGGGGTTGCCAAGCACCGCAGCCACCACGTTGTTGTAGGAACCGTCAAGGCCATTAAGGATATAGCCGACAAGCTCACTGTCATCCACCTGTTTGCCGAGGGCGAGGAGTTCCGAGGAGAAACCTTTCATCTTGGAGAAGTACTGTGCCACCGTGAGGGGTCCTTTCTTCGAGCCAGAGAGGGCAGTCCGAAGGTGGTTCACCTTGGAGAGGGACTGCGTGGAGAACATGGAGTTGATCACAGACCACACGGCGACAGAGGTATCAAGTCCAACCACGTGAGCGAGGATGTCAGGGGACAGTGAGTTGAGAAGATAGCTGAGGACGGCCTGATCGCGAGCGATCCATGGAGCATAGGCCGGGTTGGCAACCTGGCGTTTCTTCTCAGCTTCCTCGATCTCAATCATCGAAGGAGGACAGGGATCGCTTCCATCCAGAAGGCCGGTGACCTGCGCTCCACGCAGGGCAGGCATGACAAGTGTCTTCCAGAACAAGTAGTTGGAGCGAGTAAGTTTTTGGGCCGGCGGCGAGCCAAGAGCAGCAGCGACCGCGGGCATCGTCGTGGATGTTGATGTTGTCATGGCGGCAGAGGATCGGATCTCGATCTATGCGGCTGGATGTGGTGTAGGTTTTCTGTGTAGGTTTCGGATGTATAGGTGTGTGTTGTGGGATGTGGTTTTGGTTGTGGCGGCGGCGACAGCAAGGGTAGGCAGTCACGGCGGCAGTGTAGGTTGTGGATTGTTGGTGTGAGCGGCGGCGGCGGCCAAGAAAAATCTCGGCGACGGCGGCGGCTGTAGATTGGTTTTTGTCGGTAGCTAGGTTAGAGGAAGATGGGGCTCTGATACCATATCATCGAGGGAACGATGCTTACCCATTAGGGGCATCGGCTGCATGTTAATATAGGTAGGGAACAGCCCCCTACGTGGCGTACAAGGAATGTATACGTACGGGCAAAGTACTACTCGGTACCGTACGTATACAGGAGTACAAAGGTGTTTAACACTTACATCGTACTGTTCTTTGCTTTTTTCACACAGGCACAACTATTCTATGCTCTTGCTGAACCTGTACCTAACCGTGTTTTTGTTTATATAAGATGCGAGTTATAGTACGTTGGTGATCATAGGTTTGGCGAAATCGTGGTCGAATTGAATAGCAGGCTGAACAATTGGGGTTCCATCAGTCCTCAGTTTGACGTTGGTGTCAAGGAGATTGAGGGATGAACCACGAGGCTTCTTCCATCTCGGCAGGTCAGTTGCTTGGTTGATCTTCCAGCTGGTTGCATTGCGTGTGGACCCTGTCGTCGTAAAGTGTTCAGTTCTGTATATTAGACATTTTGATCTTTGATATTCAGCTCGAAATATCATCACGTTTTGTGAAGCTGACCTCCACTACATGCCATTTTTTTGTGTTAATTCTTGCAACCAAGAAATGCGAACGTTGGCCAATTTTGCTTGCCGAGTTACCCAGCCCATGGTAAACGACGGGCGGTATGAACCTGCTCGATCGTGTGGGTGGACCATGGTGCAGGAAGCCCGAAGATGTGAGCAGTGAGCAGCTGCCCGCAGGACAAATACAAGGTGCGCATCAAAGATATCATGTTTTTGGCACCTTAAAAATGTCCAGATGGACCATAGTCATGGTTTCTGGCGAGATGACGTTTGGCAGGATAACTATGGATTCTGACAAAAAAAAATACGTACCATATTTTTCTTGTTGTTCAAACCCTGCTACCGTCTCGTATTTATTTGTTTTACTTCAGTTGCAAATAAGACTGAAACGTGTAGGTGTTAGTTTTCTTTATCTTTACTATTAAATGGGAGTTGGACGTACGTTGGTACGTCCAACCCCCTTCGTTCGCTCGCCTGTATCGTTCGCTAGCACAGTCGCACCCAGGCCCATCTACCATCAACACATGGTACGGCCCAGAAAAAACCATCGTACCTCCTCTCATTTCAACGCTCGTCTCCCCTGAAACCCTGGCAGCAATGACATCAATCTCCGCCGCCTCCCACTTCTCTCGCCAGATCTCCGCCGTTTGTCCCTAGCACTGCTCGTTGGCGGCCGCCTCGGTCTCCGGCGCGTGTGGCTTCCAACCGGACGTGACGCTCGACCAGGTCCCTCGTTGGACCTGAAGGATGAGCCGGCTATCGGTGAGCCTTCTCCATCTCCCTTCTATCCAGTTTATCCGTCTCCGATCTGAGTGCTACCTATATTTTTTTTTGTGACTCCCTTCCTTTATTAGATCACAACATCTTTTGGTGTTCTTCGGTTGAGTCTGTAGGAGAGTTTAGATTGAAGAATTTTGTAGAAACTTTTGATTCAGTTCTGTGATCTCCCTTCATTTAATTTTTGTACATGTCTTTTGTTACACAGCAATTCTTGAATATCAGCACCATGGATGATAATTCGAGATCATTGATGGACAGGTTCCATGGATTATTACATAGGAAGAAACCCATATCAACTGAGGAGATCAATAATTATACGTTGCTATACATGGCAACATGCAGAAATTACATGGTTGAGGAGATCAAAATCGAAGAAAAATTGATTAGTTGGAGGAAGAATCCATTAAAATTTGTCTTCCGTTGATCCTTCTCCCTCAAAATTATGGTATTTTTAAGTCAATCACGTAATTTCTGCATTTGTGCCATACATGGCAACATATGATCCGTACTGATCTCTTCAGTCTTGAGTTGATAGGGGTGCATCCCATCCATCACCGGAGATCTCGAGTCATCATGCATTATGGTTTCGCGTAATAATCCTCATTTGATTAAATGGGAGTTGGACGTACGTTGGTACGTCCAACCCCCTTCGTTCGCTCGCCTGTATCGTTCGCTAGCACAGTCGCACCCAGGCCCATCTACCATCAACACATGGTACGGCCCAGAAAAAACCATCGTACCTCCTCTCATTTCAACGCTCGTCTCCCCTGAAACCCTGGCAGCAATGACATCAATCTCCGCCGCCTCCCACTTCTCTCGCCAGATCTCCGCCGTTTGTCCCTAGCACTGCTCGTTGGCGGCCGCCTCGGTCTCCGGCGCGTGTGGCTTCCAACCGGACGTGACGCTCGACCAGGTCCCTCGTTGGACCTGAAGGATGAGCCGGCTATCGGTGAGCCTTCTCCATCTCCCTTCTATCCAGTTTATCCGTCTCCGATCTGAGTGCTACCTATATTTTTTTTTGTGACTCCCTTCCTTTATTAGATCACAACATCTTTTGGTGTTCTTCGGTTGAGTCTGTAGGAGAGTTTAGATTGAAGAATTTTGTAGAAACTTTTGATTCAGTTCTGTGATCTCCCTTCATTTAATTTTTGTACATGTCTTTTGTTACACAGCAATTCTTGAATATCAGCACCATGGATGATAATTCGAGATCATTGATGGACAGGTTCCATGGATTATTACATAGGAAGAAACCCATATCAACTGAGGAGATCAATAATTATACGTTGCTATACATGGCAACATGCAGAAATTACATGGTTGAGGAGATCAAAATCGAAGAAAAATTGATTAGTTGGAGGAAGAATCCATTAAAATTTGTCTTCCGTTGATCCTTCTCCCTCAAAATTATGGTATTTTTAAGTCAATCACGTAATTTCTGCATTTGTGCCATACATGGCAACATATGATCCGTACTGATCTCTTCAGTCTTGAGTTGATAGGGGTGCATCCCATCCATCACCGGAGATCTCGAGTCATCATGCATTATGGTTTCGCGTAATAATCCTCATTTGATCAACATACATGCACATGATTTTTGAATGCTTATGCATTGCAGGGGCAAAGATGAAGGCCGGAAAGGACTAATGTGTCCATAATTTTACTCAATCTTACGACCGCCTCTGCATGACCCAGCCATACAGGTATACACAATTGTTTATTTCAACGTTGTGATCACCATCGACCTGTTATCTGCTATGATCTGGACACTTGCTCGGATATTTTCTATAGTTTGCAGTTTTGAATCAACCATGATGCTAATAGTTCTATTGGCTCAGTTTCCTTACCTGGCATAAACATTGGCTATAATTTTTAGTTTTAGTTTAAGTGATGAAACACCTTCAGGTTACGTAACAAGAAACGTTGTCCATAGCTTTAAGTTATCTCAAGGATTTGGCAAACCACTGGTATTGGTGGTGGGGTTATAAAATGAAAACTCTCAGGAAGGTGTTTTATCCTGTACCCTGGGTGATATAGGGTTAGTACATGAAAAACATCATGTTCATTTAAGGAGCTGCTCCTTTCTTTAAAAAAATAAGTGTCCTGTCTTTTGTGCTCTGCATATAGCCTCAGTGTTCATTGTCCATCAAATTATGGGTTCCGACAAAAAATCATGCTTCTTTGACGGTGATTGCTAAGATTCTAGATACTTAAATATATTCCTAGAACTTAGAAACAAATGATAATTTGGCGGCAAATGAAGCACACGTTTACGCCTGCCTTTTCATAGTTATCTAAATTAAAGACCCAAGGTGAGCAAAACTATGTAAGAAGTCTGCTAAACTCTGTTATAATAAATTTCACATGAAGGATACTGGTATTAATATTACACTATGGGATATCCGAATAGAAAATGCTTCCATGTCTGAACCAATTAGATTGCCTTTTCTCGTTGTCGATGTTTGGTTATCGAGAAAACATCAGTTCCTTTATAGTCTGACCTGATGCCTTTGTTCAGGTATTTTTAGTTGTTATTAACTTATTTAATTATGACTCGTGATTTGCATTTGATTGGTACCGGTATATTTAATTATGACTCGTGATTTGCATTTGATTGTGTCTTCAGCCATTCTAAGTGGTGCTGGTCTTCTCCTAAAATGTTGAAAGGAAGCGATTGGATCAAATGCAATATCGAAGAAGGTATATCTTGTGCTATGTTGCAGCTTGTCTTTTCTTAGAATGCCTATAGGTCGAACACATTGACCTAATTCAGGCCTCGGGGTACATTAATCAAGGGCAGCAGCAACCTGGGTATCCACGCTCCTCCGTCAAGTAGCTCGTCAGAAAATACCTGCTACCTGCTGTAGTAAGAGCAAGAGATCTATTCTCTAAAATAGAAGACTCTAATTCGAATGCTTTTTATACTGGCCATAATTTTATTTAGTTATAAAATCATGGTTTCTGACTTCAGGAATCAGAAGCATTCGTCTCCCAGCGCCTCGAATCCTCTGCAAAATGAGATCTCGTGAACCAGTGAGCATTTTCCTTCAATCCTTAGTAGTCTGACCGGGCAATATAATTCACCAGCTAGCTCTTGCATTATGTTCTTCAATGAGAGGTTTGGAGCCAATTTGTCCTGTTTTCGTGCAAATTTGTCGCATACTTCTTATTGCCACACCATTTAAATTTATTTTGGGCAGCCTGATGGGATCATAGTTATTTTACCTTAGGAGGTTTCCTCTTCAATAAGGTGTTGCTTCCTTATTAGATTATATTTAAGGGTTGTAGATATCCAAGATAATTGGATCGAGAACTTAAGTTTACATGTGTCTTTCATTTTAAATTTCTTTTCCAAACATTTTTTATTTTCTTTGAATTTGGTAGTGGTCTGTTTTTGTGCTATAATAAACTAGCCAGGTTTTCCATTACAAACAATGCCCTCTCATCTTCTATATGAATTTTTGTTTCAGGAATTGAGCCCGGCTTGCTGTTTCAAATATGTTATAGCTCATATGTATATGTCCTTGGTTTGTTGTTGTATGAAGTATTTAGCTGGGCTTAATCATGGAAAAATTGAGTGACATGCCTTTTTACTCGTGTATATGGAATTAGCAGACACCTCTTATAAATCATGTGGAGATTACACACCTCATCTGCATGCGGGCCACTTCCACTGCCAATAAGAGAAATCTTTGCATGGACATGGTGAGTGATTAGCTGAAACCTCTTATAAAAATATTAAATAAGTGGTGATTACACATTTTTTTAATAGATCCGGAACCACTTCCATTGCCTGTAATAGCAGCTTCTGCATGGCGAGTGAAAGATCCTCATCTCATGTATATTCTATTTTAGCATTGTTCTATCCCGGTGGGTTGTTGCTGGTAGAGCATAGGATCCTTTGACTAAAAATCTTTGCTCTGGTACCTCTTTTGATCAGGTTCAAGTGATGCAAGAAGAGTACGATGTGCCAGAAAACTTGCAGGGGCGGCGTTTTGATGTTGTTGGCAAGTGCAAAGACATCTATCGCTGCAGTGTTGTTATCAAGAAGATGGCCAAGAAGGCAGAGTCAATGTCTGATTCACCCTCTTTAGGGTTTTGAACTAAGCGGAATGAAGTGGTCCAGTAGCAACATTCGTACACAGGTATCTAACTTTTTGTATCCAGGTTGCTACGGCTGAAGGGTCATATCTCACCTGAATATCCTGATGGTTTATCTAATTTCTAAGGTGCTATTCTTTTATTTATCTATTTTTTTAGGTATATTCTCTCACACTTCTCTATTTTTTCAGTTCTTTTTAGCTTTGTTACTCAAACCTAGGAAGAGATCTCATTTGTGCTACAGCTAGATGTATAGTTGCCGACTCGTGTGTCAATGGCTATACCTTATTTTTTGTCGTTGGCTAAATGATTGGTTGCAATTGAGGATGGACTAAAGAGAGACATGAAGGGTGGTATGGTTTCTTTTGTGGCAAAATTGTACTCGGTACAAAAATTTGCTACCACTAGACCAAAGGGCATGGTGGAACGGGATACAATCTGTTTATAGATACATGTGTGTTTTTTTCTGTTCACGATAATATAGTTCTGTTTCTTGTACTTTACAAGGATTAGTTGCAGCCATGTATGATGTAGAAATAAGGGGATTTATAACAGCAGACGATAATTTTTGTACAGATATCATCTTATGTGATGCAGCTGAATCGGAAATATTTTAATCAATGTATCCAAGTTTTAATTTGTTGACCGTGGCAACGCACGGGCATTCAACTAGTCTTTACTATTAAATGGGAGTTCGACGTACGTTGGTACGTCAAACTCCCGTGGTCTATCGATCGTCCGCTCGCTCCGTCGTCTGATCGCACTCTGGCCCATCTAGCCCAAACCGACGACTAATTTTGCCTCGACCCCTGCTCTCCATTGCCCCTCCCCTACCTCTCTCGTGCGCCAGCGGCAGCTAGGGTTTCGCCACCGCTGCCGCCTCAATTCTTCGTAACAGCGCCAAGTGGAGGGAGGTAATCGAACGTACTCCACTCCGCCTCCCCTTCCCCTCGCGGGTTCCAAACTTACAATCCGCATTTCGGCTCGAGTGAGAGAGGAATCGAGGAGATGGGGGAGAATCCGCATTTCGGCCCGAGCGAGAGAGGAATCGAGGAGATGGGGAAGAATCACGCGTACAAGGTGGCACAGACGTCCTGCCGTCCAAGGTTTACGAGACCTGGCCCTCGAGATGCCGCTCGAGCATGGATTCAAGCTCTCCGAATTCACCCAACGCCGCCACAACCAGTTCTTCGCCGCGCTGACATCCTCAGCTACGGCACGCTGCCACCCTCATCGCCCGTGGCTCCCCGATGCCCCAGTGTGGCCACCCCAGTCCCCGCTGCGTCCTCTTGAATCTCGCGGCGCCGCCTCACCTTTCATGCCAACCGGTTGTCATCCCTGTGCGCACGCGTGGGAAGGTCGTGGCCCAAGGTACCCGGGCTGCGGTGGCTGTTCTTTCGCCGCAATCTGCAGGAATCCCAATCGGAGGTCAGTGGGGGTTTTTTTTTTTGACCGGTTCTTGATCGCATCCTGCTGTAGCGCCCCCCGATTTTTTTCCTCTCCTCGTTTTTTCATCCAGGACGTCACAAGTCTGCGTGGTTATTGATCCAGGGTGAACGCCAGGGACTTGCCAATGCAGCGGAATGCTTGGCTGATGCCGGTGACCGCCAGCAGCTGGCAGGTGGGGTAGCATGTTCTGGCATAGTCGGGAGACTCAATGCATGAGGCGTGTCTGCCGAAGCCTTGTGTTATTCCTCGAGGTCAAGGTACATACATCATAGAATCAAAGCTCAATCTTTCCTCCAGCTGCTATTCCAAGCATATTGTCCCGTGACAGTAATGAGCAGATTACAAAAAGGAGACATGAGAGATGGCATGACTGGTATAATGAGCAGATTACAAAATCGTATGTGAAGCTATTCTGATCTTAATACTACTACAGAGCATATAGCATATATTGCTTATAGTGTTGTCGACAATGCTTTGGAAAAGAAAACGTAGATTGAAAGAAGCCACAAGGCTTGTGGAGAAAATGCTTAATAGAGGAATTGCCCCTACAGAGCATATTGCATCTGTAGGTCATCAAGAAGCTATGTGCATTAGGTAAACTTAATGCATCTTACAGCCTCCTCACCATGGTACTTAGAACTGCCACATGCCACATTCTGATGGAGATTCTTTCTAATAGAAACCTTGCAATTCGGTCATACAATGTGGCATGCCGAATGTTTCAGAGAAATTTAATTTCTGATTTAAAGTTGTGTAAAAAAGTTGACAGTGAGCTGATATCGGAGAAAAAACCAGATGCTGGAAAGCTTATAGTTAGGTTTGTAGAAAGAGGTATTCTGAAAAAATAGAAGTCCTTTTAGTATATATCTCTGGTTGCATCTTTACCTACTGTATGTGTTGCTGTGAGTAGTATGTTGTGTGCCTTTTGATGTGCAACAAATATAGTTGGACCAGACATTCAGTTCATCCTATTTGGCCAAGCAAGAATCGTTTATATTCTAATATATGTGCACATATAACTTGAAGTTGGTTTGGTTCTATCTAGGTGTTTGTAATGCTAATTTTTTTTTGTTCCCTTAATTTATATGATTTTCATGATAGATTTGTAGTTTTGTGTTCAGCTAGCAATATTTCGTGCTTCAGGCCAGCGAATATACTGCTAGGCATGGCACCTCAAGGTTAGTTAGCTTCCACTCGAAGGGCTGTTGAGGAATTTGTAGGGATTGAACAGTATACATGTTAGTGTTCATAAGTTAGTTAAACTGGCAGTACAACTTTGCAAACATTTGTTTAATTGTTGTGGCCATTCTTTATTTGTTTAAAGTAGGATTTTCTTGACTGTCTTACTCGGTTATCAATAGTCATTATTGATAATGATGAAACTTGGTAGTCGATGATAAATTGAGAGTTACTATTGCACATAATTTCATTTATAAGGGGTACCGTTACTATACTGACCGATATTCCGTCTTCAATTTTCCAAGTAGGATATAATGATTCAGGATCAGGATCCCGCCGCTGGGACGACTGGCGTCACAATTTTGATGAGAGATAGAGGGACGAAGAGAAAATGGAAATGACGAAGTCAACATATACTGGTTACTTTTCAGTATCTTTTATCTTTTAATCCAAAGAAAATATGATTTGTTTGCTTAGGCATTTTGATGTATCTGTTTGTTTGTTGGCCACTGTCATATTTTGATGGTAAGTTAGCGACACACATGCAATTTCTTTTGTGTCCTCATACAATATGTTTTTAGGCATGCAGTTTTTTTTATATCACTACACGGATGTGTTTCATATTTGGCAGTCACCAGCTGTTGCTGGAGAGGAGTCGATGACACCTACTTGAGGAGAATAACAGCTGATTCGTCCGTCCCCGTCGGCGGCGGCGATTCCAACTCCGTGGTATCCCCTGCGCCCCCTAAGCCTAGACACTGTGCTCACACTCATAGATGATTGGCTAGCTTGTTTCAATCCGCCGTCCCACAACCCTCTCTGAGACGCAGCCCGGAACCTCCCAAGCCTCCAGCGCCTCCATTGCATCCCATGACGATTGATTTTTATTTCTCAGGTTCGTGGTTCTTCTATGGCTGAAAGAAATTGCGTCCGCTGATCTGGGTGGCTCCTATGCTTCCGAGCTCATAAAGGATCTCCGAGGAGTTTGTACAAGCATCGGCTATCAGTAACTGATCAGACAAGGTACTTCCATCTCATAAAAAACTGTTTGACTGAGCTGGTTGCAAGGCATTCCAAGATAACTGAAAAAATCCAGGTTTTACCTCAATGATAAGCATAGTTTGATCTCATCAACGGTTAAGAATGTGTATGTTACTGCACTCCCCTGCAACAATTGTATCTTGCCATGTTAGGTGAAAATTATCCATTACCATGCTATTGCTAGCTGATATGCACATGTCAAAAGAATTCTAGGATCCATTAGGCTGGTTCTGCTTGCAGTGGCCAAGTCTTAGACTTTTGTTCCTAGAATTTTTAAGAAGTGTGTGCATCTATCGCAAGTTTGAGCTGCTAGAAATCCACTGAAGCATTACACAAACGTAATTTCCACTTCACTATGCAGGTGTTTTCTTTAATTTTAATAGTCACTTATTGCAGGAGAAGTCAATGGAAGCCCTAATACGTATTGACAATAATAATTTATTGAAGAACAATATATTATGAAGACAAAATAACAATGAGTGAGCTCATGGACGCCGGACCACCAGTAACATTATCCTGCAAACAAGCATCTTGCCATATACTTTGTATTGTCCTGTTTCCTGAGCATAGTGTATGTTTCTTCTATACAAACCTGTAATTGCTGCCAAAAAAGAGGATATGAGGATCTGGGCTTTATTCACTCGTGATGGCTATGGTTTGCATCTTCTTTTGCCCTTGTGGAAGAAACAGAGCCTAAGTTATTTTTTTGAAATATAAGTATTGCATCAGTCAGCTTAATTTATTCCACTCTTACCCTTTTTCGACAAAAGCAATTTCTTGTTCAGTTATTCTTTCTGCAGTGTTATGTTCAACACTCATTCTGGTTCCCTTTTGCAGGAAGGTCAACATAATTTTGTCAACTCATTTTGTTTCCCCTTTTGTTATCTCTGGGTTGTTGGTTCTCATTTAGGGAGTGATTTTTTTTGAGAGGATTTAGGGAGTGATTATGCCAAACTCCTGCGGATATAGGACGCCGTTGGATAATGTTAGCCTAATCTCCCATGTAAGTCGCATATCCCTCCTCTGTTTTAGCGCACTTGTACTTTTGGTATACATATAATTGTTTGATGGTGATAAAATAGGAGAAGAATTATTTTACATTCTGAATCCTGCAACAAATATACACAATACTCCCTCCGTTCCATATTAGATGACTCTCAAATAGATGTATCTAGAACTCAAATATGTCTAGATACATCTGTGTGAGAGTCATCTAATATGGAACGGAGGGAGTATGTGCATAGTACAACCTATTTCGAGCTTAGTACAATAAAAAAAAGTATAGCATAGTAATGGAGTCAACCTATTGTGGTGTTTCCAGATCATCCACGGAAAGAATGTAATGGAGTCACGGAGGAGAGCCCCTTGTGCAATACTTTAGTTATGGCATGTCTCGCTGTGTGCGGTCGATGAGGGAGGCATGCCAAAGGTGTCCCGACAGGTCATCCTCAACAAGGACATAATTTCATGCCAGATTTGCCGGGAGAATATCACTAAGTACATCTTCTTAATACCAACCCGCTCTTTGTAGTTAGAGTAAAAAGGCAATTTGTATGATACACTCTTAGAGAAAATCCGCATACTTGTGATAGCATTACCACAAAGTAAAAAAATGGAAATATGTGCTATGTAGTACGTTGATGACTTCATGACCCTCTGGTGTAAAGGCTCATATAGATAATTATATTTGTTTAATATTATTTTTTGTCTATAAGGATCTTATTTTCATCTGTTTAATGTAAAGATAGCATTTCAATGATGCTCTCATACGAATGCTTATGCCTATTTGAAATTATTTGTATGCAACAAAATCTTCCTCTATGGTGATCGAAGTTGAACAATACAGGATCGGTTCAAATGACCAATATCTTCCACTATGGCGACCAGAGTTGAACAATGAAGGTTAATAGAGTGACATCACAATATAGTGGAGCGATTAGAGAGGGACAAGGAATACAAAGGAAAATGAAAAAGAGAGACACAACGTAAAACATAAATTTATCTATATTTCATTTGTGATCCACACAGACTCATCTATATTTCATTTCTGGTCCGTAGCAACGCACGGGCACTCAACTAGTACTATTATAAATGGGAGTTGGTACGTTGGTACGTCCTCTCCCATCGTCCGTCGCACGCTCGATACCCCGCAGTCCCGCACTATGGGCTGAGCGGGCCGAAGTGTTACGCGAGGCCTCAGCCGAGTAATCTCGTCACGAAGGCACGAACCTTCCTGCGTATTAATCACACCACGAAGGCACGAACCCTAGCAGTACCTGACTCCACACACCCCCACCCCTCGATTCACGCTGGCCACCGGCCGCCGAATTGAGTGAGACCGAACGCCGGGATCGATCCCAATTCCCAGGATGCCCAGTTCCTCCTCGCCGCCGCGTGAATCGTGTATCTGCTCGCTGCCGCCGCCGCCGCCGCCAGGAATCCTACCCCTGCCGAAGCCACGAGCTCGCCACCGCCTCCAAGAATCCCCAGCCATAGCTACGAGATCGCCGCTACCTGCACACACCATGACCATCCCTGGCCCCGTTACCCAGCCCCATCTGCAACGTACTGTATTTACTACCATCTAGACAGAGACAGCGATAGGACAAGATGGATCGTGGATGGTTTTCGCAAATTGACATGAAGTTCGTCGACGGGGAAGATTGATGAACTCAGCTACATCTGTCATCTAGCAGGATTTATCAAAAGGCATAAGGGAGATCTGATACTGACGAGAGGTTGAGGACCCTTTTTGTCCCGTGTGTAGTGATACCCTCCGTTGTGGTATGTGGTCATGCACTTTGTTATTTTCCCTTCTGCTAGCTAGCTAGCCGGTGCGAGTACCCGCTCTCGAGACTCCAGATTGTTTTCACGCTGTGTCACATGAGCAAAAGCTGATGTTTACTTATCTTTTAACTCTAGAACGCTTACTGTTCAGTGATTTTTTCTGTTTTATTGTTCTGGAATCATCTTCCTGATTTGTAGCTAGAATATTTAATTTTATAGTCATTAAAGTAATTATGTCACTAATTGAGCTACCG
Source organism: Alopecurus myosuroides (assembly GCA_028641055.1). Lineage (NCBI taxonomy): Eukaryota > Viridiplantae > Streptophyta > Magnoliopsida > Poales > Poaceae > Alopecurus > Alopecurus myosuroides. The sequence goes on along the minus strand of CM054061.1, from coordinate 154,407,964 downwards.
CTAGAAGTATTGTTCTTTTCCACTGAAACTGGTTTGCTACCTTTTTTGTTATATGTGACTCCTAAGCAAAACTCTTCCCTTACTAGAATTTACAAAGTTTGCATGCATATTCATATAGGTTAATTTTTGTTGATATTTCTTTCTGAATTTTCTGCATTTCTTAAGAGTATCTCTTCTAATTTCTTGTATCATGTGAAATGTACATACTTATCTCCAGTATATAGTTGAGGATACCCTAACATATTATTGTTTCGATCTACCATATAACTATCAGGATTGTCATCAATATTTTGTAAATCATCTTTCAAGCTGACATATGTTTCATTTGTCAATTTCCTTTTTATACAACAATGTTGATTGTCTTGAATCGTGCATCTTTGTGGCATACATGCAAAGATCTATTTGACTCGTCAATTTTATTGACATAAAACCCATTTGATCTCCAACTTCATTGACGGTGGATCAAATGTCTTCCTTATGTGATCTTGAAGATTTTTTTGTATGATTTATATGCAAGGTCATAGGGAGAGTACGATTACAGATCACCATCTTGCTTTCTTACTCCTGCCGATTTTTCATGGTAAATTGAGCTTTGTATCTGAACTCTGCCTTTGTAAATTATTTAGCAATTATCTATCCAACCCTTATTTATGCATTTAGCGATCAACTTTAATTCTGTTCAATCAAAATCATTAATATGCATTTTTTGTTACACGCTAAAATTGTATATGGTGTCAATTTTTCCTCGGTCTACTCGCGTATAATATCGGGCTTTTTCCTATATATGTGATATGAATTGGATTGCTTTTGCTTGGACTGCCAATTTTCTTAATGTCTGTTAGAAGATATCGACATGGATGCTGAAGGAGATTGATGCGAGAACAATATATCATGTAATAAAATGCAGCTTTAGATACAGAGACAACTAGCCTGGACAAGAGGTAATCAGAGGATCTTTTTGGAGGGGCTTTTGTTTTTTTTGTTTTTACATGGGAGCTTTGCGTTCTGAAACTAAATTCAGGGTCGGCATTTATACTGGTAGACCTGACTTAACTTTGCCTGAGTACACCACATGTTGCTATGTACTTACACGGAATTAGGTGTACATACATTACAAACTGAATGTGTTTGGTTTATATCCGGGGTAAATGCATCAAGTCAACATGGTGACGGACAGTGTCATACATGACACTGAAAGTGAAAGTGTTCTGAGTTCTGTGTATAAAAAATGTATTATATGCTTTGTGAATATAGCACAAGTCAAGGTCCTAGGATAATATGCAAGCCTTAGTGTTGTTCTTTTCCTTGTGATAACACAATTTTTGCATCATTAGCTTGCTGAAAGGAACAAATGGTGCACTTGTAACAGTGGATGATCAGCTTCTGCTGTTGAGTAAGGTGCTTATTCGGTATCATGTCTTGTATTTGGAATTTGTGATATTAATCGAGTCCTGGACATTTACCTTGGATTTGTGGACCTTGGGGTGTGCCACTTCCATTTGTTTTGTGCTTCGGTCCGAGACAATCATGATGCAACCTGTATGGCATGTGCAGCTCAGACATCCATGGAGCCTTTGTGATCCAGTGATTGGTTGTGTTGCGCCATATTTTCTAGGCTTTTCTCTTAAGGTAAATGCTATATACATACCTATCCCTACTCGCCCTGGTATTCCATTTGTCACCTTCAAAATCAGCTGAGACAATCACATGTCCTTCCATATCATAGTACACCGATCAATGCATTGCTTTCTGTTGGCCTCAATTCTAGCATAAGCTCTCCAACATTTTTTTGGTTCTATTTAAACCTAGATCAAGTATGCTGCATCATATCTATGGGGATGTTAACTATGCAAGAAAAGAATTACAATTGCCATGTAGGTATATGTGTGTATAAAATGGTCCACTCTGATCACATTTTGACGAACAAGTTTGAAGGCCTGGTTGCTCTATGTATTAAGAGATGGCCATTAGATGTAGGCATATATGTGTCCCTTCCTATTATTTACCATTGTGTCAGCTCATAGCTACTACTGATTACCGCTTTAGAATGTATCATATATGTTAATTCCTACTTGCCGTTCAAGAAAAATGTTACAAGTTCATTTTCTTATTTATCATACAGATTGTTATATTATGCAGTTCTTTGACACCAAGCATGCCTGGAACTAAAGGTAGAGGCAGCAACAACAGAGCGGGGGTAATGAGTGGAGCTGGAGGTGCGGTTGGTTGCACCCCCAGCACCATTGTCGGAGGTGAAGCTTCGACAAAAGTTGAGATTGCCTACCATTGAGCAATGGTGAAGCTGACAATGTTGAGAAAGTACAGCCAAATAATGGTATATAAGTATAGTCCAGACATTCTCGTTATGTGTATTCCGAGATCAGATGTGCAGTTCAACCATCACACTGAAATATGTTGTGTAATATTCATTGAGATCTTCTCAACTTAGGGGTTCTTGAGGCATTAATGTTTTTCAGGTTGGGGCACGAGTGTGAATAAAGTGAATTTGAGGTGTACGTGATAGAAAAGGAGGAAGTGGTAGATGGCTTGTTTTTCTCCACCAGTAGAGCTTGCAGTGTGTGACATCGATGCAAGAGAAGGACATAGATAATCATGATGGAAAACATGAGTAGAGCACTCAAATAGGTGAGTCTCCGAGATAAGAAAATCTCAAGTTCTCAAGAATTAATGTTCGGGCTAGAGAAGGTAGCACAACAAATTATGAAGGCTGATAGTATTTTGTTACTTTAGCGACTTTTAACATGAAGTGAGCTGAGAACTATGCAGCATGATGGAGCAAAAAGCTTATACAATGTTTCATATTCGTCCTTTGAGCTGGTGGACTTTACATAATAAATTGTATGCACAAAACATGAGCCAGTGTAAGAAATATTTTGCTATATCTCTATATTTATCCTCTTGGTACTTTGTGCAAAAATGTATTCAACTGAGAATCCATAATTTTTCTTCTTCGGAGATGGAGGAAGGCAACACCTCGACTTTTAGCTGCGAGATATTTTCAAAATGAATAGATAGACCATCTAACAAATGCTTTTAATATTCCATGTTAGGAAAGGGACCGTAGCAACGCACGGGCACTCAACTAGTCACTGTAGCGTTTCAGGTAGTTGTCAGGTAGTTTCAGTTAGCTGGTTTTTCGCCAGACTTAGTCATCGCGTGGACGCGTTCTGTGCGTACTCGCCGTAGAGGTAGGATCGCTAGGTGTATTCTCTGATCGTGGGATGGCACGATCCGTTAGAGGAGGAGCATCACGGTCAATCGCTGTAAGCAATAAAAGGAAAACAGAAAAGCAGTAGAACTGTACGCTGCACAAAAACCCTGAGTCTTTTGTTCTCTCTGAACTTTTCGCCTGAAACCCGTGCGCACAAGTGAGATCGAGAGGCAGCGACAACAACATTTGGTATCAGAGCCTGGGAGATCATCGCAATGGCGAGCGATAGCAAGTCCACGAAGACGGCGTCGCGCTCGCCTTCGAAGCCGCCAGGATCACGCGCAACTCCACCTCCACCGATACGTGAGCGCAGTCGCGGTCGCAGTCTCGCCCGGCGCGGCGAGAGCAGCGGCGGGCGCGAGATCGTGGTGCGCGAGGTGGTTCGCGAGAGCGGCGGCGGCGGAGCAATGCATCTACCTATGCTAACCCGTACCAACTACACGGAGTGGGCAATCCTCATGCGGGTGCAGCTGCAAGGTGCACGCCTCTGGGACGCGATCGACCCAGGGATGGAAGACGGCGAAGATGATCGGCTGGAGAGGCAGGCTCTCGGGGCGATCCTCGGCTCGGTCCCCCCGGAGATGGTGCCCGTCCTCGCCGCGAAGGACAACGCGAAAGCCGCCTGGGACGCCATCAAGATCATGCGCGTCGGCGTGGATCGCGTGCGGGAGGCGCGCCGCCAGAAGCTCCGGCGAGACTTTGAGAATCTCGGCTTCAAGGCTAATGAGGCGATCGAGGATTTTTTCCTGCGGCTCGCCGGCATCGTCACCGAGCTGCAATCTCTGGGCGATTCGATAACAGAACTCGCCGCAGTGCAGAAATTCCTGCGAGTGGTCCCGTCGCGGTATTCGCAGATGGCCTGCTCAATTGAAACCCTCATCGATCTTGAGGGGATGTCCATTGAGGAATTGAGCGGGCGACTGTCCGCGGCGGATGGACGCGGCGGCGGTGATGCAGAACCCGAGAGCGGAGGGAAACTCCTGCTCACGGAGGAGGAGTGGGCGGCTCGACAGCGTCAGCGCGCTCACGGACCATCGTCCTCCACGGGCGGTGAGAAGAACAGCAAGGGGAAGGCCAAGTCCCCGCAGAGCGACAAGACGGCGCGCACCGGCGGCGGCAATGGTGATCGCAAGCCCGGCAACTGCCGCTACTGCGGCAAACCTGGTCACTGGGCCAAAGAGTGCCGCAAGGCGCAGCGCGACCGTGAGAAGCGGGGCGAGACGACAAATCTTGCACAGGCTGAGGAAGCGGATGAGGCCTGCGGGCTCCTCATGGCGCAGGAGTGCGCACTGGTGGTGACCACTGGCTGCGACACTCTGCAGGAGGTTCATCTGAACGAGGAGAGAGTGATCCCCGTCCCTGCACCCAACGGAGTATGGCATCTTGACACCGGGGCCAGCAGTCACATGACAGGATGTCGTGACGTGTTCACGGCGCTCGACGAGCAGGTGCGCGGCACGGTGCGCTTCGGCGATGGATCTGCAGTGGCAATCAGAGGACGCGGTGACGTCGTGTTCGAGTGTCTCACCGGCGATCAACGAGTGCTCACTGGCGTCTACTTCATCCCGAGCATTCGCACCAACATCGTGTCACTCGGACAGCTTGACGAGCACGGTTGTAAGATCACCATCGAGGACGGGGTCATGTCGATCCTGGACAAGCCGCGCAAGATCCTGGCACGGGTGGGACGCACTGGGAACCGTCTGTACACCGTGCGACTGAAGATCTCCTCACCAGTGAGTCTACTCGCCCACAAGGATGACGCAGCATGGCTGTGGCACGGGCGGTACGGCCATCTACACTTCCGTGCGCTCAGCAGCTTGGCTAACAAGGAGATGGTGCGGGGACTCCCTGCCATCAGGCACGCAGAAGAGTTCTACGACGGGTGTGCCATTGGAAAGCAGCATCGCAAACCGTTTCCGCATGCCACATCCTTCCGAGCAGAGAGGGCCTTGGAGCTGGTACACACGGACTTGTGTGGGCCAATTACACCGGAGACAGTGGGAGGAAGGAAGTATTTCTTGCTGATAGTAGATGATCACACAAGGTACATGTGGATTGAGTTGATCAAGACGAAGAGTGAGGCGCTCAGATTCTTCAGAAAGGTGAAGGTTTTGGCAGAAAACGAGCGTCAGTGCAAACTTCTTGCGTTCAGATCAGACCGCGGTGGTGAGTTCAACTCTGCAGAGTTCGTTGAATTTTGCGAGGAGAATGGAGTTCGACACTACACCACAGCACCCTATACACCACAACAGAATGGGGTCGTTGAGAGAAGGAATCAAACCGTGGTGGAAATGGCCCGTTGTTTGCTCAAGACGATGAGTGTGCCAGGTCCGTTTTGGGGGGAGGCCGTAAGAACTGCAGTCTACTTACTCAACAGAGCACCATCAAGGAGCATAGCGGGAATGACTCCGTACGAAGCGTGGCGAGGAAGAAAACCTAGTGTTCATCACCTGCGCACGTTCGGGTGTGTGGCTCATGTGAAGAAGCTGGGCCCAGGACTCCACAAGCTTGCAGATCGCTTAGTACCTGGCATTTTTGTTGGATATGAGGATGGTGCAAAAGCTTACCGTATATATGATCCGGTGGGAAAACGTGTATATGTTACACGGGATGTGGAGTTTGAGGAGCAACGTCCATGGAATTGGACAGAACACACTGATGCTAGCAGCGTTCAGCAGCCCAGCACGATCACAGTTGAGTACAGAGAAGAGGAACCTAAAGAAAGGAGGAGCGCGGCCACGGCAGAGAAAGAAGCAGAATCGCTGCCGCGGCAGGACAGAGACACTGAATGCGGTAGCTCACTGTCACCTCCAACCAGGGCAACGCCACTTGAAGAGCCAAGGACTCCATCGCCAGCGCGCGTGGAGTTTGCTACTCCACTCACACAGGACAACAATCTCGACACCGACTCCGGGGGGCCCCACAGGTACAGGCGTGTGTCGAATATCCTCGACACATCTGAACCTACAGAGAGGGAATTAGAGCTTGGCCTCACCGCAGCAGACGAGCCATCAAGTGTCGAGGAGGCTCTGAATGATCCAGCTTGGCGCAGGGCGATGGAAGCAGAGCTGCAGTCCATCAAGGACAACGAGACCTGGCTGGCAGTGCCACTCCCTCGAGGTCACAAAGCCATCGGCATGAAATGGGTGTTTAAGGTTAAACGAGATCCATCCGGGGCCATTGTCAAACACAAAGCCAGGCTGGTGGCAAAAGGCTATGCGCAGCGGCAAGGCATTGATTTCGAGGAGGTTTTTGCACCTGTGGCACGCATGGAGACAGTGCGTCTGTTGCTCGCGCTTGCAGCTCATGGCAAGTGGCAGGTACACCATATGGATGTCAAATCCGCATTCCTCAACGGAGAGCTGGCAGAGGAAGTATACGTACTGCAACCCCCCAGGCTCGCCGTCGACGCGGATGCAGGCAAGGTGTTAAAGCTGCAGAAGGCGCTGTCGACTTCGTCAGGCGCCGCGCGCGTGGAATGCCAAGCTGGACGCCACACTTGTCACGCTCGGGTTCACGCGCTGTCCAATCGAGCCTGGTGTCTATCGCCGAGGGGGTACAAGCTCATTTCTGCTGGTCGGTGTGTATGTCGATGATCTCATAATCACTGGTACAACCACCAAAGAAATCATGGAGTTCAAGTCTCAAATGCAGAAGATGTTCGAAATGAGCGATCTCGGTCTTCTCAGCTACTATTTGGGGGTCGAGGTACAGCAACGAAGTGGAGAAATCATGATCTCACAGAGCGCGTACGCGTCCAAAATTCTAGAGCGCGCAGGACTGCACAACTGCAACCCATGTCACACTCCAATGGAACACCGGCTACAGCTGCGTAAGTTGGAAGAAAGTGAGGCAGTGGATGTCAGTGAGTTCAGAAGCTTGGTGGGCAGTCTGCGCTATCTGGTCAATACGCGGCCTGATATTGCTCATGCCGTGGGTGTGGTGAGCCGTCATATGCAGGCGCCAGGCAAGGAACATTGGGCGGCAGTTAAACAAATACTGCGCTATGTGCGGGGCACTCTGGATTTCGGATGCCGTTACAGAGGAGGAGGAGAGGCTGTGCTGACAGGCTACAGCGACAGCGATCAAGCCGGAGACATCAACGATAGGAAGAGCACGACCGGGGTAATCTTCTTCCTCGACGGTAACCCTGTGACCTGGTCGTCACAGAAGCAGGGTGTAGTTGCGGCCTCTTCATGCGAAGCAGAATACGTCGCTGCTGCTGCAGGAGCAAGTCAAGGGGTTTGGCTCAACCGGCTGTTGGGTGAAATGACAGGAACTGAACGACCAAAGTTCAGGCTTCTGGTTGACAATAAATCTGCTATTGCTCTTTGCAAGAATCCAGTACATCATGGGCGAAGCAAGCACATCGACACCAAATTCCACTACACACGTGAGCAGATTGAAGCTGGACAGATGGATGTCGAACATGTTGGTACTGATGAACAACCAGCAGATATACTGACTAAGGCGCTCAGACGGACCAAGTTCATTGAGTTTCGTCAGAACATCGGAGTGCAGAAGATCATTGCTGGACAGCAGGTTTGAGGGGGAGAAATGTTGTTCAAACCCTGCTACCGTCTCGTATTTATTTGTTTTACTTCAGTTGCAAATAAGACTGAAACGTGTAGGTGTTAGTTTTCACTGTAGCGTTTCAGGTAGTTGTCAGGTAGTTTCAGTTAGCTGGTTTTTCGCCAGACTTAGTCATCGCGTGGACGCGTTCTGTGCGTACTCGCCGTAGAGGTAGGATCGCTAGGTGTATTCTCTGATCGTGGGATGGCACGATCCGTTAGAGGAGGAGCATCATGGTCAATCGCTATAAGCAATAAAAGGAAAACAGAAAAGCAGTAGAACTGTACGCTGCACAAAAACCCTGAGTCTTTTGTTCTCTCTGAACTTTTCGCCTGAAACCAGTGCGCACAAGTGAGATCGAGAGGCAGCGACAACAACATTTCTCACTCTTGTGCTGATGACAAGCAGACATACCCCTCTATGCTAGGCCTAGAAGCAAACCAACTGAAGAAGAAGTGATAACTCTAAATTCCGTAGGTAAGTTGTTTTTGTACATGCATATGTTTTTTGTTCAGGTAATCAACTATCAATCTGAAACATGCCGATCCACGCTTGTGGCATTGTATTGTGATAAAATACTTTGTAAAAAAATTGTAACATCTTTGAGTTATATTGCCACGATGCTTTTGGACAATCACTTATAACATCTTTGAGGAACATACTCTTGGTAGTGTTTAGTTATGGTCATTAACCTATCAAATTCATGTATTCTGACTGGAATTCTCAAACACAATTATGTTTTCTTTATCCCGACACTTTATGTGCGCCGTTGCAACGCACGGGCACTTTGCTAGTTTTAATAAATAACCTGTGTGCATCCACTGGATGCAGAGGCTGGGTTTTCCGTTTCAATTTTTTTTTAATCGTAAGCTGTTTCCTGTGAGATCCATGGATTTATGTTGCAACTCTATAAATCTGGTCTATGCCTCCTTGGGTGAAAGCAGATGAACAAACTTGTCCACTCTAGAATCAGTTGCATCATGAGTTAGCTAGTTTAGAAGTAAAAAAGAAAGCAAGGTCTGGCAAGTGCGCTGCCGCTAACATGGGTACATCGACAAAGATGAGGGTACTCAAGTTCATGAGTGGAAGGGCTAATTCTGAACGGTTTCCGAAGTTTGGGTTTGAAAACTGAACCAAATCAAAGATGAGGGTTGCAAAGTGAACTCTAGGAAAATTTTAAGGGGATTAATTAGACTTATGAAAGAAGTCCAGTTAACCTCCCCCCTAATTTTGTCACAGAGTTTAGTTTACAACCCTCGTCTTTGATTTGGTTCAACTTTCATCCATAAACTCTATAAAATGTTCAGAATTACTATCTTTTACCATTTGACAGATTTGGTCCGGTTGAATTTGCTATGTCTCTGGTTTTTTATGCCAACTCCACTTATACATGCATGTGGGCTGTCACCGTCTGCAGACAAGAGCACCGGTGTTTTCTCTCTAGTAGCAACAACACATCCCCCACCCGTCATGTTTCTGTCACTCAAGTACATATGTAAGCGATGCATGAACCCACTATCTAGCATATAAACCCTCTCTTGGAGGTGCATACAATAACTTGGCCAAGGCAATCATACACATCGGAGAGCATTGCAAAACAAGATTAAAACACTCTAAAGATATAGGTGAAGCACTCTAAAAGATATGAACATAGTAATCATAATTTCAATGGTTCATCAGATCCCAGCAAACACAACATGTAGAAATTACATAACGGTGATCTTGATCATGTTAGGAAGCTCATAAGATCTAAACATGGAGGCACAAGGGAGAGACAACACCATCTAGCTACTGCTATGGACCCGTAGTCCCAGGATGAACTACTCACGCATCCGTGCGGAGACAATCATGGCGACGTAGAGGCCTCCGGTGAAGATCCCCCTCTCCGGCAGGGTGCCGGAGCAGGACTCCAGAAGTCCTATGTTGGACTTTCGAGGTGACTGCGCCTCTATATCTGTTTCGTGGAAAATGTCTCCGTCCCCGAAGTTTTTAGAGTTGAAGGCAATTTATAGGCGAAGAGGCGGCATGAGGCGGTGGTCAGGGCCACAAGGGGCCCACCAAGTGCAACCTAGGGTAGACCCGTGCCTGGTACCCCCGTGGTGGCCCCTCTGGCTCCCCTCCGGCTCTCTTTTGGACTCCCGATGACCCACAAGTGTAGGGGATCTACCGTAGCCTTTTCAATAAGTAAGAGTGTCGAACCCAACAAGGAGCATAAGGTATTGATAAATAGTTTTGAATTTTTCACCGTAAACACTGAAAGGTAAATATTTAGGGATTTTTGTAACGATAAATAAAGCGATAATAAGTAAATAACAATGAAAGTAAAGAATTGCTGCCAGTGGCCCAATAATTTTTAGTACAAAGGACAAGCCGGTGGTGTTTCTTATAATGGCTAAAACGTTCCTGGGGACACACGAGTGGTTTTGTCAAGTTATTTTCATCACACTCTGTTGATTAATCTTTATCGTTTTGGTAAGTGTTATGTGGGTAGACCTATGCTAGTGCACCGTCATATCCAAGACTAATGCACACTTACTATTACACTACTTGCAAGCGTCCGAAAATACAAGACAATAATTAAGATATAAATCTAACCGTAGCAATAAACTCGTGGTATCTACTACTCCCTTATGTCAAGTATTGCAAACTAGGGTTTAGGTTTCTGTCACTCCGGCAACCCACCATAAGAAATCGAACACACAATGCATTCCTCTAGACCCAAAAAGGTGAAGTGCTATGTATTCGACGTTCACATAACACCACTAGAGAAATAACAACATAACTTAAATATAAAACCCATAAATATTACTCAATGAAACATGATTACTAATAACTAGACTTCTCTCATGTCCTCAAGAACTAAATGATCTACTCACAACACATCATATGGATCATAATCAGAGGTGATACATGGATGAATAACAATCTGGTCATAATGTGCAAATACCAATAATTCTCACAAGCATCAACTACAAAGGAGTAATTCACACCGGTAGCGAGATCTAATGGAACACAACGATATAGAACCCGAATTATTACAGCGAGATGAAGGTGGTTGGTGTGGGTGATGGTGCTGATGAAGATGACAATGACGATCTTGATGATGCCTGGTGCAATTACGGTGATGGTGGTGACTATTCCCCCCTCCGGGAGGGAATTTCCTCGACGGATCCCCTCCAGGAAGATGTTTGTTCTCTCTATTGTTTCTGTTGCAAAGAGGCAGCAGAAAAATTCTACGAAGTGCCTCTCCGATTATTTTAGGTGACAGGGGGGAAGTACGCCGAAGGAGAGCCGGAGGTGGGGCCAAGGGGGGTAACTTGACTTCCCCTTGGCTTCCCTCTGGCAGCCCTCCGGGCTCCCCCGGTGATTTCTTTTGAAACTTTGTTTTCTTATTTATCCTAATTTTTCTGACGTACGGAAGATATCCCCTCTGACATGTGCTTTTTCCAGCTGAAATCTGACTCTGGTAATTAATTTTGTAAAACTGTAAACACACAGAAAACAACGTAATAACAGAAGTATAGTGCTCTAATATGGAAAATGTTAGTGAATAAGGGATAATTTAACATATAAATTTGTGATGCAAAATGGACGTATCAACTCCCCCAAGCTTAGACTCCGCTTGTTCCCAAGCAAAACTGAACTCAAAAACATGACCACATGTTTTATGATGTGAGGTTCCGATAATAAAGAATATGAACATGAAGCACCAGAAATTACTTTATAAACATTAGCAATTCTATACAGCAATGTTTCCCATAATGCTTCTCAAAGAGAAGTAATGATTCAATCATATAAAGGTATACTTAGTGCAAACTCATTGAGCTATGGAAAACCGTGTTCTTGGTCAGAGAACAACTATCACATCAATATTATCATTCTGGAAGAGTCTATGTCAGAGCTATAAAGCAAATAACACATGCTTCAATTATCACAAAGTCTTTTCATGAATAGACACAAAGGAATATGGTAGTTAGAAGAGCTCAACTTTCAACTTGTTTACCATGATGGTAATATCAACTGCAATAAAACATGGTTAAATATCATCATGGACATATGAAAGAATGCATCTCAGTTCAACATCATGAGGTTTCTAGTGAAAAATAGAGTGCATGCGTGAAACTGACTCAATCCTACTAGTAAAGAAAGGCCCTTCGCAGAGGGAAGCAGGGTTTACTCATGTGCTAGAGATTTTTATTTAATAAAACAGAGGTATTGAAAATATAATTTTGAGAGAGATGTATGTCTATGTCAACGAATGGTAATGAAAAACTTATCATAGCCCATGTCAAGCAAAGTGTTTAGACTTTTGAGAGCGGTTTCCATTAGCACTTTTTCTTAAGGTTGACACTTCCCTCCATCTTGTCTTACACAAACCCGGGCTAGCTGTATCCACGATACCCACCAACATTCATCAATCCATAGGGAAGTGCCTTTTTTTATATTATTTGGCACCAACTCTCGGAAAATTTAGATGGGCACAGATTCCATACTCATGGGGTGAAATAAGGGAGAAGAACCTTGCTTGACATAAGACATGATCAACTTTAAACTACTTCCTCATGAGCTAAAACAGAAAAACAAAACCGATTTAATAATTTTGAATGTTTTAAAGGTAGCACACAAGAAATTTACTTGAAGTGGCAGCAAAATACCACATATAGGAAGGTATGGTGGACAGTCGTGGAAGGTTTTTTATTTAGATTTGGATACACGAGTAGTGATCACACTCAGTACAGGGTTTTTGGCTAGCAAAGGCTTGTAGCAAACACATCATGTTGAGAGATGCAAACAGATATAAAACCATGCAATGGTATAAAACATGAAGTATTGCAATTGTCTTCCTTGTTAGCATAACACATCAATCATAAGAATATAGAACTGGAAAGTTTTCGCAGTCATAAAAGATCTATGGGGTAATATATCTGCATGTGAAATCTCACTTTTTTGTTCTAAGTCTCCAAGTGTTGTTGCTATGACCAGTGCTATGTTTGCTAATACTCAATAAATTTCTTCTACTACACCTAACATGAGATCACTACTTTCCACAAGACAAGCATGCGATAATAATTGCCATGACTAGAACATATAGTGCAACTAAGTAAGAAGAAGACTTCATATCAATATTTCATCATAGGAAAACACACACCAACAGATAAAAAGCTTCACTTATAAAGGAGTGATAGCCCAACTTGCAAACAACCATACTATATGATACCTTCCCTAACCATGATAGGACACATCTCGGTAGAAGGTCATCCCTCTTTCTCTTTTGTTTACACAATTATGCTTTGACTCATAAACCAGGGGCAAAAAGAGTGAAAAGAATTTATGTTATTAGTTTGGGGCTGGGCACCCCGCTGCCAGCTCTTCTTTCATTGGATAAGAGGATGAAGCCACTAGTCCACGGTGTGAAATCCAATCAACAAGTGAGATAAAGATTCTCTATTTACGTCCTCATGAGCTAAAACAGGGGCACAAAACAGGAATAATTTTTAGCAAGTTTTAAAGGTAGCACACGAGAAATTTACTTAGAGTGGCAGTTAAATACCACATATATAGGTAGGTATGGTGGACACATTTGGCCAAATTTGGTTTTTGGAAGTTGGATGCACGAGTAGAGCTCATAATCAGTACAGGTGGAGGCTAGCAATAGACGGGGAACGATAATCAAGAGAGCAACAACTATCATAATCATGCTTGCGACAAAACAAAATTAACAGGGGCATAAAAATGATACAAATACTCTGAGGAAAAATAAATCATCGAGGCTTAAGCAACTTTTTGTTTTCAGTCATAGCATGCATGAGCATGTGCCAAGTCGATTCAAGCGAAACAATCAGAGGGATATACCACAATGTCATACCCTTCTATGGATAAAACAATGAAAGCAAACATTCAGACGACATGCTATCTTATATTAATAAGTTGGAACTAACACATGAGAGCACAAACTACCAAGCATCAATTAAATGACATACACCTTACATGAATGGACTAAGCATGTTCGCACAACGAGTATATGTACAAAAACAAAACAAATAGAGTTCATACCAGCCTCTCACCACAACTCGTGATGGGGGGATGCTAACCCGGTATGCCAAGATCCGAGGAATAACCCGGCCCAGAGACAGTGAGCAGGATACGGCTAGGGATAAAGATGCTTGTGGAGGCCCAAGCTCGTGGGCCTGGTGACCCGGATTGTGGGTGTTGTAAAGGAAAGTTAGGGTTAGCACGCCGTGTCTGGGTAGGACCCGGGTGTGCCTTGTAAAGTAAGTTAGGGGGGTACGGGTACTATATAAACCGACCCTCGGGTATAGATTGACACAGAGATTTGAGAACCTTAGCAATATCGAGTGGTATCAAGTATCCAGTGTAAACCCTAATCGAGTTATTGTATCGAGAATAGAGATCCGGCGACTTCGATTGCCGGCTGTCAGATCAAGTTGTATCATGTCTTCCTTTGAGCTAAACCCTCTCCCGAACGCCTGTGTCGACTTGCCCCAAGATAAGTTACCCCTGGTAACATCTGCCGTGATTATCCCACGACAGTTGGCGCCCACCGTGGGGCCTGCGTCCAAAGGTGTCTACATCACGGGAGAAGCTCGGAAGGGCATGGAGAATCTTGTCATCGGCGAGATCTACATCGACCACGAAGGAGAAAAGGTGGTGGACGATTCCGGCTGGGGGCCGGAGTCGGATCACCTCGAAACCGGATCCGTCATAACAATCGGCCGGATCAACGTCTTCATCGGTATGGTATGTGCTTCCAATTCGGTCCCTGACAACGTTGGATCTGATTCTATGCCAGGAAAAGCCACGTCTATCCGATCAGATGATGAAGAATCAACGGGAACGACATATCCAGCAGAAGAACCCATCGCGGAGTGGGAACAGCCGGAGGAGCCGGCATGGACCCCACGCGACCGGGTCCAAGGAGAAGATGACACCGGGTCTATCCTGGATCTACTGGAAAACCGGTATGAGGAGAACGGAGAAGAGGAACAGCCTGAATTTACACCGGATATCGCGCGCCGAGTTGCAGTCTATGCAGCCCCCGCGGCTAACCAAGGAAACACAGCCGCGGCACCAGTCGGGGCGGCTCAGGCAGTGGCCCAGCAACAGGGCGCGGTTAACGGAGACCCGGTCTTGACCCGGGTCGATGGAGAGTCGGCATCGGTCACCAGTCGCGCAGCAGATGAGGAGCAACACGCCAACATGTTCGGGTTTCAAGCCAATCGGACACCAGGGGCGGGTCCCTCGAATCCGCGTCACCCGGCCCTGTTCGATAATAATTTGATTTTGGATCCTACAGTCCTCGCCACTATTATCACCCCAGAAAACGCGGCAGAGCGTGTTAGAGATCTGGACGTGGCTCGTCGTGCATTGGAACAGCAAAGAAGGCAAGTGGAAGCAGATAGACAGGGGATGGCCACCCGACGGCGCGAGCTCGACGCGTTGGAAACCCGGCTTCGAGAGGAAACGTCCAGGATACATCAAAGGCACCACACCAGGTTGCCAGCGACGGGCGGGGTTATTAATCCGGCTAATTTGTTCATCACGCCTCAGGACCAGCCGATACCAGTGGTGAACCAGGGAACCGCACCCCAACAGACAACAGCAGCGACACATCCGGCGAATGAACGGACCGGGTTACCCCCACCGCAAACTAGAGTCACAACCGGCAACGATTTACTGCTGCCGCCACCATCACGATTCCGCACGCCAGCCGGCCACTACAACAATCCTATGGACAACGTATATGCGGCGACACTCGCATTGAATCAAATACCTGTGGGAGAGTCGCCCCATGCAGAGAAGACCCGGCAAGCCATCGAGCTGTTGCACACTGCGGTGGCACAGCAAGCCAATTACCCGGATCACAGAAGCGGAATGCACGGGACGCCATATGTCAGCCAGCAGCAAGGGAGTTTACAAACAAGTTCGGCGCGGCGGAGGGAAGAGCAGCAGCAAATGCCGCCTCCTCCCCGCGCTCAGGCAGTATCAGCAGCACAGGCCGTCGTGGACAGTTCTAGGGCTCGGAGGGCCGCGGCCGGGTCTGCAGCGCATGGACCTCCCGCAGCACAGCGCCCAGACGCGCCCCCCGCGGCATCACACGTTTCCAGGGCAAGGCCGGCTTCAATCATTCTTGCGGGGCCCAAGTGTCTCTCGGACAATATTAGAGCTGAACCTTACCCGGAAAAGTTCAAAGAGCCAGGGAAAGTAGTGAATTATGAGCCAACCATGGATCCCGAAACATGGCTAAGCAGTTACGAGATGGCAATGTCAATCCGCAACGCGTCCGAGAACCTTCAAGCCAAGTTCATGTATCTGATGATGTCTGAAGGAGCAGCAAAATTGTGGTTCACCAATCTACCAGAGGGATCTATCAAGTCTTGGGAGGAATTGAAGACCGCGTTTATCAAGCACTTTCACGGGACCTGCAGGAAATTATTCACCATTGATGATCTAGAGCGGTGTGTCCAGAAGAAGGGAGAATCGGCGCGCAGCTGGGTGCGCCGGGTTATGGAGATACTTCACTCATCCACAGACATCCAGCCCAAGGATGCGCTACAAGCCATGGCAAAAACATGCAAGTATATACCTTTAGTGCAAAAGTTAACTCGCATGAAGTCCAGTCGAAATGCGTCAGAAGTCACAATGGGAGAATTGATGGATGCGTGCAACAAACACGCTGCGACAGACACCACAGAAGAAGAAGCTGATGACAAGAAGACAAAAGCAAACACAAGCGGTAATGGAAGAACCGGCAATGGAACAGCATCAGGAAACAATGGAAATAGTCAGAACAAGCGTCCCTTCGAAGGAGGCTCCGAGTTTGTCGCTAATACCGAAGCCGGGTCTTCAAGGCCAAGAGCAGAAGGAAATTTCAACGGAGGTAACCACCATGGAGGAAACTATCAAGGACCACCAAGGCCGGGTAATAATTGGGACATATTCAGGATGGCATGTCCGAAGCACAGCAGGAATGGCAGGCCAGCTAACCACTCCCTAGAGCAATGCGCCGATTTGCAAAGATGGAAAAATGAGGAAGTGCACAGAGCTATGCGAGGTGCAGGGCGGGGAGGAGGACCGGGTCCAGGGGCAAACCCGGGCAACGGCCCACCCCCAGCTGGTAACCCGGCGGCTGGAAATCAAGGTAATAACCAAGGGGGGGCAGGAGGCTTCCAGGCTAACCCCAAACAATTGGGTCAATATCATGTGCATACCACAGGAGGGTCTAACAAGGACAAAAAGATACTGAAGCAAGCAGTCAACTCAGTTTCGTTAGCCGTTCCGAGATACTTGAGATGGTCAGAACAGGAGGTAACATGGAGCAGAAGGGATCACCCAGAAAGAGTGGAACACCCAGGAGTCTTGGCACTAGTAGTCGCACCGCAAGTTAATGGGTACGAACTAAAGAAGGTTTTAATGGATGGTGGAAGCAGCATCAATATACTGTATTGGGAAACTTTCCTACGCATGGGTCTCAAGGAATCTCAACTGCAAAAAAGCTCGACAGTTTTTCATGGAATAGTGCCGGGTCATTCAGCCTGCCCCGAGGGAAAAATCGCATTGGAGGTAGCTTTCGGAGAATCAAAGGATAACTATCGAATTGAGTGGCTCACCTTTGAGGTAGTGAAATTACGCAGCCCCTATCACGCGCTGTTTGGAAGGCCGGCTTACGCCAAATTCATGGCTAGGCCGTGTTATGTATATCTACAGCTAAAAATCCCGGGTCCCAAGAAGACCATTACCATACATGGAAATCGAGATATAGCAGCTGAATGCGACGAAGGAGACGCAGCAATGGCCGAGCAGGCCTGTAGAAAAGAAGAGCTCAAGCACTACCGATCTCAAGCAGACCCGGAGGATATAGCCACATCAAAAAGGCCGAGTACTGAAGGCGAAAAAGCAAAGTCCAAGGTAACGCAAGATGCTAAATTGGTGGCCTTAATAGAAGTTGACTCTCCCAAGCAGTCTGCTGTAAAGGAAGAAGTTACACGGCCGCCCACAACCAGCAAAGTCATGGAGACACCCCACCCGGGTTGGCTGGCAAACCCGGTACTCATCAGGAAAAAGTCCAACTTATGGAGGATGTGCATTGGTCAAGCCGGATCAAGACCAGTGCTTACAAAGAACTGAGTAATGTAACGGGCGGCAGGTTTCAGACGCGCTCTTTTCCTACCCAGGGTACCTAAGGGGACTGGAAGGTTTTTAATGAGGCGGCCTGCTGACCCAAAATTTCTGGTATCAATAAAGAGATGGTTATCAAATCCTATGTCTTTTCGCCTTTATCACAAGTAAGTAGTATCTATGCGACATCGATAATTCAGTATCATCAAAAGCATCGATTGCATGCAGGTCTTGGGGGTTGGTTGCTCAGGTAACCAACCACTAACCCGAATGACCCGGCATAGATAGCTATAAGTTATAAGGGCCGATTCCTCGCAAACGAGCACGGCTGCAATCTTATGACTGGGCAAAGAAGCCAATTTTTCTTGACTTATCTTACTTAAGCTTGATGTGACTCGCACTAAAGTGGCATGATTCGTTCGCTTACGATTACAATCAGCCATGGAGCCCAATGGGACTTGCCTGACACTGTTCTCGTATGGATGTAACAACATGGTATCCACGCGAAAGCCGGCTTATAGTATAAGATAGTCAAAAGGGTCATCTAAACCACAAGTTTATGCAGAGTACAAGGCTGATAAGCCGGAAACTCAGTGATTATCAAGCATAACTTTAGTATTTACATGAGATGGTTTTAGGGTTTTGCCTTGGTAGGGAATGATTTGTCCTCTGAGAAAGGCCACACCCTCATGACTCGTCCTTTGAGTCATGGGGACTGGGGGACTTCGTAACAGAAACAAACCACTTTGATACCAAGGTTCAAAACGGCCCTATCATCCGAGTCTTGGGAACTTCAAGAGAATTTCACTTATCAAAGCCCCTGGTCTCGAAAAGAAAACGAGTCTTATGAAGGGAGCTAAAAAGAGAGATGGGTATCAAGAACAAGTTCAGAAGAACAGCAAAAAGTATGATTATCAAAAGGCTAGGAAAGCCGCGAAAATATGTCACCAAATAGAAGTATATTACAAGCTTTTGCATCGGTATCAGAAGTGCACAGGCGCACCATTAACAGAATAAAATAGCTCAAAAAAAAAGGTCCCATGTGACTAGGGTATTATGACATCCTTACTCTACTCGGCCTCCTGAGCGCGATCTTCCGGGTCTTGCTCCTGGACCTGCTTC
Source organism: Alopecurus myosuroides (assembly GCA_028641055.1). Lineage (NCBI taxonomy): Eukaryota > Viridiplantae > Streptophyta > Magnoliopsida > Poales > Poaceae > Alopecurus > Alopecurus myosuroides. The sequence goes on along the minus strand of CM054061.1, from coordinate 154,388,898 downwards.
TTAGCTTTTTTGGCAGAGCCACCCGGACTCACCGCGCCAGGGCGGATAGGAGGAAGGACGGACGGTGTAGAGGCGGACGGCCCTGATTTTAAGTCGGCCTCCCTCTTCGAAGTTGCCTCCTTCTTCTTAGCTGAGTAATCAGCCCACTTCTCCAAGAGGTCAAAGGCGGGGGTGCTTCCTCTGTGATAATCTTGTCATCAGCGTCATACGCAGCCATTAGTGTATTAAGGTTCAAGCTATCGGCTAGAGTGGTGGCAGAGGGGCGCACTGCCGACTGAATGGCCTTGAAATCCTTAGGTGTAAATTTGGCGCCATCCGCCTTGAACTCAGGAAACCCGGAGATTATCTTCGCCGGGTCAAGCTTCGGAAAGTAGGCTTTGGCCAAGGTCAAAGCCCGCACTATACCAGTACGGCAGGACGAACGCTTCCAGAGTTCAATCCATCCGGGTACAGTGGAGCAGGCTTGGACAAGGTTCTCTTCACCCGGATAGGCTTCCGTGGGCCAATTAATGGCATTCAATATAAATTTGGTGCCGGCAAAGAAAGTCCGGAGCACACTCTTCAGGGTCCTAACCTTGACAATAGCATCTTCCTCTGGAGCTGCAAGGTTCGCACCTATAGTGGAAACAGAAGCAAGAACGTATCAGTAGCAGCCGGGTATGAAATTAGTCGGCAGGCAAAGATTAGTCGGCAGGCAAAAATTAGTCGGCAGGCAAAAACTCAGCCGGCAGGCAAACACTTACTAAGTAAAATCTGATAAGTATCGGAGACTTGATCCGATAACTTCTTCAAATCGGCCTGAGCGGCGAGGCACTTCTCCTTGTATTTGGAGACATCCTTCTTCAAAGTTTTCATATTATCCTCAAGGATTTCTCGGCGTTTTATCTCGGCAAGAAGGAGCCGTTCAGTCTTCAGCAAGGTTTCATCAGACCGAGTTACATGTGCCTGTAAGTGTAAAAGGGTGCAAGAACCAGATGAGTGTTATGGCAAGAAAAATATGGTGAGAAGTACCAAGCATAACTTTTGCAAGTTATACTCGGAACTTGGGGACTAGATAGGGAATATAAGATAACAAGCGCTCTTACCTGGTGCTCTGCAGCCATGCGCTCTAAAGTCTCGCTCTCCGAAGCCTTCATGGTGAGAAGCTTGTCCATCAATTGTTCGAAAGTATCTTTATTCGTGTCAGACGACCCGGGTCCTTGGAATTTCCTAGAAGAGGTTTTCTTCTTAGAAGGAGGTGGAACCCGGGTCATTTGCACGTTGGAATCCGACACTCCTTCTGCACCTAAGGCGGTGGTCTTTCTCTTGCTGGCATGAGAAGCAATTGGATATTCGGCTTCCTGCTGGTCCGGTTTAGTCGGCGATGTTTGTTCTTCATCGCCAGACGCGGTTGCAGTTTTATCAGCTGGGTTCCCCTTACCCGGGCCCTTATCTTCCGAATCCTCTTGATCGCTGACAGCGACCGTGGCCCTGTAGATGTTATCACAAAGCAGCTAAATATGCAGTCAGGAAAAGATAACGAAGTATCGGAAAGTATCTGGAAGGGGATTTTACCCGGCATTCACCGCAAAGTCACAAGGAAATCCATCGTCAGACCCGGGGGAGGCTGGAAAATGTCAAGTTAAATATTATACGAGAATGCTTCGAGGAAACCGTGCTAACCAAGAAAAGATAGAGCAAGTACCAGCTTGCCGAGTGGGGAGCGGTGAAGAACCCGGGTTAAGGGCGTCGTTACCCGGGTGATTTCGAGTCGACCTGCGCTTAGGCGTGGGCGACCCCTTCAAGATCGACCAGTGGAATAACGTCAAGAAAGGTTCAAGAATATCATTACGGTAATATAAAGTGAATGTGTGAAGGGGGATGAAACCTTGGAGGTGGCTCCTTGAGCTTTTCTTTTAGATCCGGCTTTGGTTGCCGGCTCCGGTTCTTCCTCATCACTGGCAGATTCTACCTTGCCGTCCGAATCTTCTTCCTCGTCATCTTCTTGTTCTGAATGTCATCAAGATTACGGTTGGAAATAAAGGGGTTACGGTGAGCTCAAACGAGTCAAGTAAAACTCAGAGAGTACCTTCGTCTGAGTGAACAGCTTCTTGCTCCTCTGGACCTTCGGAGCTAGGGGGGTATTGGTGTTCCAAAAGTCGTCATCATCCTGAAAGGCGTTAAAGTACGAGTTATCAGTTGCATCAAGTGGAAAGAGCGAAAGTAAAGGCGTCAGAGTCGGGTTTTTACCTGGGGGGCCGGGTTTTCAAGTGTGAAGGGCTCTAACCCGGATATGTTCCGGATTACCTCGAGCTTCTCCGTAAGAAAACCCTTGATGGTCTTGAGAGTGTCGCCGACTGCGAAGATGTTGTCAGAGTATCGTAGTGGATCAGAAGGTTCCCCAGAATACTCGCACATCAGCTTTGTGCGGATGGAGTTGGGTTGAATTCTGAAGTCGACCCAGGTCTTCACTAGGTTGAGCCCAATGAGGCCCTGGGCTCTAAGAGTGGCGAGTTTGTATAGCAAAGGTTGGATTGCCTCCCTATCTGAGTCAGGGGCAAAGGCACTAAATTTATCAGAGATATCAAGAAGACCATCAGAATAACCCGGCAGTTTCTTTTGGCCGGATGGGGAAGTGTCCTGGCAGTAGAAATAAGAAAGCTGCCAGTGTTTGACATGAGAATTAAGGGTGAGGGATGGCATCGGAGAGTTCTTGCGGCGTTGGATCGAAACCCCGCCGCAAGTGAGAAGCGCCCCATCACCGCTTTCGCGACATGGTTTGCATTGGTAAAGCTCGATAAAAAGAGCTAGGTTTGGTGGAGTGCATAAATAGGATTCAGAAAGGACAATAAAGTGGGTGATATTTAGCACGGAATTGGGCCCGATGTCGAAGACGCGAAGGCCATAGTGACTAAGAATGTCACGGAAAAAAGGATGACCGGGTGGGCGAAAACCCCGGGTTACATGTTCCACGAAGCAGATTACCTCGTCTTTTGTAGGGGTGGGCCGGGTCTCCTTACCCGGCACCCTCCATTGGATATCCTCCTGAGGAGGGAGAACTCCCAGCTCCACTAGCTCCTCCAACTTGGCCTTCGTGACCATCGACCGCCCCCAGTTGGCGGAAATGGTGTTGGTGGCTTTAGCCTTGGTTGGGGTTTTCACCTGTTTCTTGGGAGCCATGTGGTTGACCTGCAAGGCGTCAAATAAGAAGAAGATTAAGACATGGAAGTTATGAAACGGTCAGGTATCAGCCGGATGGTATTGAGGTATGGCAGGAGATCCGGGTGTTAGCCCGTAGAATCAAGCTCGGAAGTTCCGGGTATCGCGTATTATGGAGAAATTTATGGGGTTTAAATGGTAAAGAAGCTTTTTGAAAACGATGGGCAGTGGCTTAAGCGTCAAATGTGAATAAAAGGGATTAAAAAGAAGCAGTCCAGCCGAGTGACTGATGCAGGGGCGGAAATTTTGGGCAGTACGAGCCTAGATTGGAAGTTTTATTTTCAAATTCGTGGCGAAGGTAATGATTGTGGGCAGTAGGCGAGTTGGTTGGAGTATGCGCTTTATTCTTTGTGTGAACTAAAAGAGACTATGGGTAGCCTAATCCGGTCTAGCCAAGAAATCTGAGGCGGACGGATCTAGATCTAATCTGAGAAAAAAATCAGAGGTTGCGAGGGGAAGTTGATGAACGCAAAAGGCTTACCGGAGGAGATTCGAGGGAGGCCTTGCGGAGGCAGATGGCGCAGGCCTGGTGTCCTTTCGCGGTTCTTGGCGGGCCGGATGAGAATTTGCCGGCGGATCTTGGCGGTGGCGCGGAGCGACCGGTGGCGGAGCGTAGCCTTCGGGCAATGGGTTCCGGTGACGTGCGTGGAAGGTCCGTGGTGGCGCTCAGGAAGAAAGAGAGCTCAAGAGGAGAAAGGAATGGAGTGGGGGAAATGAGCCGTTAGGGTTCGAGTCATTCCTAAGGAGCTTTTTTATAGTGCGACTGGATAAGCCCGGTTCGGTGAGTGGAGGCCGGGAATTGTGGGGGTAAAACGGCTATTAATTTAAAGTTCCTGCGAGATATGCGCCCAGTATTGAGTAAAGCATCCGGATAAAGAAAGAAGGGGATTCGTCCCGCGATGATGGGATTAACTGTCAAGCATAGGATCTTGGCGTTGCTACTATGATTTGGATCCAGAAGTTTGAACCAAGGTGTTTGGAGGGAAAAACCTGAATTATCGCATGGCCACCAAGGAGCAAGGCCTAGCTGGATGTTGAAACATCTTAACCCGGTTTCCATGTGCCCGTGTGATTGGTATCTTTTCAGGAATAGCAAGCGCTTCAAGGAGATCCGTGAAGCCCAGGCTATTCTGGGGACTACTGATGGGGGGATGCTAACCCGGTATGCCAAGATCCGAGGAATAACCCGGCCCAGAGACAGTGAGCAGGATACGGCTAGGGATAAAGATGCTTGTGGAGGCCCAAGCTCGTGGGCCTGGTGACCCGGATTGTGGGTGTTGTAAAGGAAAGTTAGGGTTAGCACGCCGTGTCTGGGTAGGACCCGGGTGTGCCTTGTAAAGTAAGTTAGGGGGGTACGGGTACTATATAAACCGACCCTCGGGTATAGATTGACACAGAGATTTGAGAACCTTAGCAATATCGAGTGGTATCAAGTATCCAGTGTAAACCCTAATCGAGTTATTGTATCGAGAATAGAGATCCGGCGACTTCGATTGCCGGCTGTGAGATCAAGTTGTATCATGTCTTCCTTTGAGCTAAACCCTCTCCCGAACGCCTGTGTCGACTTGCCCCAAGATCAGTTACCCCTGGTAACATCTGCCGTGATTATCCCACGACAACTCGGATTGTCGTAAATAATCAATACTGCTCTTCACTTGTGGATTGAATAATATAGAATGATAAACAAGCTTCAATGGAGACACGGAAGTCCGGTGAATTCTGCAACAAACTTTACAAAACCAAAGAAGAACAACAAATATTTTTGGGTTTTCGATTTAAAACAAGAACAGAAAGAAGCAAACAAATAAAGCAAAATATTTTTGGATTTTTTTGAATACTAAACCGAAACAGAAAAGAAAGCAAACCAAATAAAGAAACTAAAGAAGCAAACAATGTGGCATCGTACGTCTGGACAAAATCACCATCGTCCCCCTCTCAGACATCCTCCCCTTGCTGGGGGTGATGCTCAAGGTGTGTGTCCAGCTCACTCTCAGAAAGCATCCATCCTTGCTTGCTATTAAGATTAAACATAAGAGGTGCAAGCAAAAGTACTTTCCCAACAGTTTTAATAACTCTCCACCCGAATTGTTTGGAGAAAGTTAATTCAAAAGATAAATTGTGTAAGTGAGAATGGGTAGAAAGAAACTTATGTTGAACCATGGAAACAAGATCAAGCCTCTCTATAGGAAACTTCAGGTCTAGAGGGTGTGGCTCCAAACCATGCAAAGCTAGCAAGCGCGAGGCAATAAGACCTCCACAAACTCCGCCCTTCTCATGGTTGGTTATGTGAGTGATGGTAAGAAATCAAAACGCCAAAGTTATAAGACCTATCACATCTTAAGGCAGGTGCAATAAACGCCAAATCATAGACAGATAGCTTGTTGGCAGTTTTCCTAGCTAACACACATTTAGAAATAAAATAGGCGAAGTATCGAATGCTAGGGAGTTGAATTTCTTGAATTTTACCACTCTCCCCTGTGAAGCTTCTGCCTTGGAAAATCTCCTCATACAATTCTAGCAGTGGTTTAGGCTGCCCTCTTATCTTCTCACAAGAACCCCATTCTGGTACATTGATAGCTGCACAAAAACCACTGAAAGGCAAGTTTACAGCTTTATTGTAAATTTTGTAGTGGACCGTTGGGTTAGTTGAGGACCATTTAAAACGAAAATCCTACACCACAAACATAGTTAGTTTCACATGTTGGATAGGTTCATCCTCAATGAAACGGTCCAAGTCTGCATTACGCACAAGAGTGCTGAAATCCTGCAAAATCCCCGTAATCCTCATGAATTCTTGACACAGATAAATTGATGGAAACACTCTCTCTTCACGATGCACGGGCATGACCTCATGCAACTCCAGCTCATGCTGGTTTAGTTGATGAGCATTGTGCTCCATCTCTAAAAAATTTCAACAATCATCACAAAAATTAATTTCAAGCAACTATAAGGTGGGAACTACCATAGTGACTTATATGAGAGCGAAACATACATCAAAACTGCATTATTTCTACTCAAATCAAGCATGCAAACTCACATAAGCTGTCACCTACAGTACCAAAATACTCAAGAAATACTTCACCAAATAAAATTCTACTTGGATCATCCGAGAAGTCACATACCGGAGAGCAAATGCACCAGATTTCAGCACAAAAGATGGGCTGAGCAAAGAGATCAAAAAATTTCGAGGAAGAATAGCAAGAACTCGGGTTCCAGGAAATGTGTTGAGGTTGGTGGGTGAGAGAGAAGACTTTGGCAGGGGAAAGAGTAAGTGGAGGGCCAGGGGGCCCACACCATGTGCTGGCACCACTAGGGGGCAGGCCGCGCCACCCCATGGTGTGCCTAACTGGTGGGTCCCCTTGGGGCCTCCCAGGTGGCTCTCTGCCTCATTTTTGACGTAAAAATTTATTATCATTTTTTCTGAAATTTTTCGAGAAACTTTATTTTTGAGGTATTTCCAGAATTTTAATAATTAATAAAAATCAGGAAAACGAAAATGAAAAGGTGGAAAACAAAACCAAAACCAGCACTACAGAGGTTCCATGACACTCTAATGGAAAAATCTCCAAAGAAAACAAAGGTGGAAGTGGTGAAAACAAAAGTATGGGTGGTGAAAACATGCATAACCTCAGTAATTAGGGTGAAAACATCAGGAAAACATGCACAAGGATGGTGGAACACATGATTGTACTCAAGTAGCAATGTGATAACAGAAGTAAACATGGTGAAAACATAGTGGGGAAGGTGAAAACATAGTGAAAACATTATCCTCTTCATCAAAAATCATTTTGTTAACAAGGGTGACCAAGTCTTGTTACCAGAACAATTTTCATATGAAGCAAAACTTTGCTAAACACTAAAAAATTATGTTACCTCAACCTTGATAGACATAGTACCAGTCAAAATAATTTCATATTCTTTTGGTGGTGCTGGAATGGGACAATAAAATTCTCCAATCTTGATGGTCTCAATATTTTTAATTGAATTTAAACCATATCTTCTATCAATCTTCTTGGGAAAATAAACAGTATGCTCTTTATCATTAACATTAAAAGTTACTTTTCCTTCATTGCAATCAATAACAGCCCCTGCAGTATTAAGAAAAGGTCTCCCGAGAATAATAGACATATTGTCATCTTTAGGAATTTCCAACACAACAAAGTCAGTTAATATCAAACAATTAGTAGCAACTTGCACAAGAACATTCTCACATATACCAACAGGAATAGCAGTGGACTTATGAGCCATTTGCAAAGATATATCAGTTTGTATCAATTTTTCAAGAGAGAGTCTCTAATAAAGAGAGAAAGGCATAACACTAACTCCAGCTCCCAAGTCACATAAAGCAGTTCTAACATAATTATTTTTAATAGAACAAGGGATAGTGGGAATACGAGGATCTCCAAGCTTCTTTGGAACCTTGCCATTGAAAGAGTAATTAGCAAGCATAGTGGAAATTTCCTCATTAGGAATTTTCCTTTTGTTGGAGACAATATATTTCATATATTTTGAATAGAGAGGCAGTTTAATAGCATCAGTCCAAGGAATTTGAAAAAACAGAGGTTTCATCCAGATCATCAATAAGCTCAGTTGAATTAACAGGTGTACCAATATTTTCAACAGAAACTTTAGCATTTTTCATTTGTTTGGATCTAGCAATAGTAGCATCTAGGAAAGGACCTAGAGAACCAGTATCATCAAGCAGAGTAGAAGCATCATCAAAAGTATCAGAAACATTCTCAGACTCAGCAGAAGTAACAGTATGTGTAACATGTGGTGGAGTAAGAAGCTTACTCATAACAGACGGTGAATCAAGAGCAGCAGAGGTGTTCAGAGTTGTACCTCTTCTTGTAGTGGATGGTAATATAGGAACTTTTCCATCACGAGTCTTGCCCATGATGAATGACTTGCAGCAAACAATATCACGATCAAGTGAGCAAATAAATAAAGCTATGCTCCTCGGCAACGGTGCCAAAAAATAGTCTTGATGACCCACAAGTATAGGGGATCGCAACAGTCTTCGAGGGAAGTAAAACCAAAATTTATTGATTCGACACAAGGGGAGCCAAAGAATATTTATATGCCTTAACAACTGAGTTGTCAATTCAGCTGCACCTGAAAGTAGACTTGCTCGCAACAATTTATCAGTGGTAACAGTTTTATAGCAGCAGTAGAAATAGAAAAACATCAGTAGCAAAATAATAACAAAAGTAGCAATCGCGGAAAACAGCAGTATGGGAAGTACCGTAGGCATAGAGGGAATGGATGGACGGGCGTTGCATGGATAACAAAGTTGCAATAATAATAACATTGGCATTGAAGATAATAATATAAAGCATCAAACATGTAGGCAACCATATGCATGTGTTCCAATATAGTCATACATGCTCGCAATGAGAAACTTGCACAACATCTTTTGTCCTACCAGCCCGTGGCAGCGGGGCCTCTAGGGAAACTACTGGTAATTAAGGTGCTCCTTTTAATAAAGCACCAGAGCAAAGCATTAACACTCCGTGAACACACGTGATCCTCACATCATAGCCATCCCCTCCGTGAACACAAGGGGAGCCAAAGAATATTTATATGCCTTAACAACTGAGTTGTCAATTCAGCTGCACCTGAAAGTAGACTTGCTCGCAACAATTTATCATGGTAAAAGTTTTATAGCAGTAGTAGAAATAATATAAAAGCAGTAGAAAAATAATATCAACAGTAGCAATCGCGGAAAACAGCAGTATGGGAAGTACCGTAGGCATAGAGGGAATGGATGGACGGGCGTTGCATGGATAACAAAGGTCATGTAATAATAACGTGGGAATTGTAGATAATAATATAAAGCATCAAACATGTAGGCAACCATAGGCATGTGTTCCAATATAGTCATACATGCTCGCAATGAGAAACTTGCACAACATCTTTTGTCCTACCAGCCCGTGGCAGCGGGACCTCTAGGGAAACTACTGGTAATTAAGGTCCTCCTTTTAATAAAGCACCAGAGCAAAGAATTAACACTCCGTGAACACACGTGATCCTCACAACACAACCATCCCCTCCGGTTGTCCCAATTTCTGTCACTTTGGGGCCTCGGGTTTCGGACAACAATGTGTGTAAAACAACTTACAGGTATGACCAAGAAACAATATTATACTCATGAAACAATAACATGTTCAGATCTGAAATCATGGCACTCAGGCCCTAGTGACAAGCATTAAGCATAACAAGTTGCAACAACGGTAGAAAACACTAACAATGGATACTAGGCACTATGCCATAACAATCTGGAATTATTACATGATCAATCTCATCCAACCCCTTCCATCCCTCTCAGCCTACAGCGGTGTTTACTCACACATGGACGGGGGAAACATGGATGGTTGATGGAGAAGGAGTGGCAGTGTCGATGGCGATGATCTCCTTCAAATCCCCGTCCCCGCAGGGCGCCAGAACACGAACTTATGATCCCCGAGTCGAGGTTCGGGGTGGCGGTGGCGCTCTGTTGTGTATCTGTGGAATATGACGAACCCCCTCGTGTTTTAGGGTTGAAGGCAATATGTAGTCAAAAGGGGAGTCCGAGGTGGTGCCTAGGTGGCCCACACCAACACGTGGCGCGGCCTAGGGGGCCGCCAGGGGGTGGTGTGGCCCCCTCCTGGCCCCCTTCTGGCTCCTGGGGTCTTCCTGTGTTTTAAGACCAATGGGGTCTTTTCTGGGCAATTTCCCGAAAGTTGATTTTTTTGCACAAGAACGAGACACCAAGGTAATTCTGCTGAAAACAACGTTAGTCCGTGTTAGTGGTATCCAAAACTCACAAGTTTAGAGGAAAACAATAAGAAAAGTGTTCGCAAAAGAAGATACGTTTTTGACGTATCAATCTCCTATAGAAACTAGCATGACCAAGGAAACTACGCATACCTTTGATGTCCCTAGGATAGGTCATCTTTTCAATTGCATCGACTTTGGCCTTGTCAACTTCAATGCCTCTTTCAGAAAAATTATGACCAAGAACAATTCCTTCATTAACCATAAAGTGGCATTTTCCCAATTCAAGACAAGATTAGTATCCTCACATCGCTACAAAACTTTGTTAAGATTATGGAGGCAACTTTTAAAACAAGTCCCGTAGACAGAGAAATCGTCCATGAATACCTCCACAATTTCCTCGCAAGAGCCATGAAAGATAGCAGACATACATATTTGAAAAGCAGCAGGTGTATTACATAAACCGAAAGGCATGAGAATGGTATAGGCTATTGGATGATTCTCATTTGCTGGATTGGAAGGAGCTTATGTCTCTCTTTTACTTCAAAATTTATCCTCTTCATGAAATACATCAAGATAGGAATTATATCTATAATATTTGGCCTCGTGATGGAGGAAGTATCACTCAAGCTTGGGGGAGATTGAATACATTAATACTTAAATGCCCTAATCATAAGATTCCCAAGGAGATTATTATTAATATTTTTTACGCAAGACTTTCACGTCATGACAAGGATCTTCTTGATACTTCTTCTAATGGTTCTTTCACGAATAAGAAGATTGATGATAAATGGGATCTTATTGAAAGAATTCAGCACAATACTAAAGATTCGGAGATGGATAAAGGTAAAGAATCAGATATAAATTCTGAATATGATTGCATTAACTCTTTTGTCGAAACTGAATTTTTTAATAAGTTTAGTGCTAAATATCCAATTGATTCTCTAGTAATTATTGATGTTTGCAAAACTTTTGCCTCTCATGTTAGTATTCCTAAGGAGAAGTGGGATAAGTATATAAGGATGATAAGAAAGGGAAGCAATTCTCTAGAAATGAAATAATTATTAAGTTGTTGATTCTATTTTACTAGTTGTTCACTTTGAGAAATCACCTTTTCCTGTTAGAGTAAGGGAACATTCTATTGCTAATAGCATTGTGAACAAATGTAATAGGAAAATTAATGAACCCGGCGTGAGTTAAGGCGTCGTGCAGGCGGCCAATGCGCGTTAATGCCGCTCGCCAGTTCCCAATGCGACGGGACATCGGCCTACATCACGCCTTGCAGTTACACCGACGACACGACACGATGCTTCCGACGCTGGCGTTGCGCCTTCCCCACGCAAGGCATTTACGGCGTCGCCGCCCTTGGCCAGGGATAAAAGGCGTCCCCTCCCCCTCGCCATGCACATCGTATCGCCTCCCCCCTCGCCTTGTCGTGCCCATCATCTCGCTGTCGACACCGTCTTCTGCGGCAGCGCCATGGCCAAGACCTGGGAGGCCTCCGGCTCATAGCTGACGAGCAGGCGCACCATCAACACGGAGCGCGCCTGGGAGCTCTACTGGTATGGGCTTCTCACCCCTCCGGACTGTCGCATCCCGAAGGAGTGGCGCATCTCCGATGGCGGTATCGTCGTCCCACCGGTCCCCCGAACGGTGGAGCAAGTCCGCCGGTACATTGTGAGGCATCGCAGCTGGATGACACCGGCAGAGCGCCGCCTCCCCGAGAACGACGACGACCAGCACAACTGGGGGCGTTGGATCGATCGCTTCGAGTAGGAGCGGCAGACCATTATCGACCTCGTCGACGGCCCTGACGTGCTCCTCTCGCGGTGGAACACCATCGGGCGCCGCCGCTGGTGGGATCGGACTGGCCACACCGTGGCCAGCGCGATCTCGGAGCCGCGAGGCAGCACGCCGCGACGGGGTACGTCCTCTCGCTCCGTCTGTTGCCGCTTTCGCCGCCGTGGCGCACCCCCATCGAGCAGAGGCAGGGAGCCACAAGCATCGTCATCCGCGACGTGCCACGCCGCCGCACCCCTCCCCGCCGGCGCTCTCCACCTCGGGGTCGCCTTTTCCTCCGTCAACGGCACCCGGAGCCACAGTCGCGCGCCACCGTCAAGGAGGAGCCACGGGTCATGGAGGAGCCGTTGTTCGACGACATGTACAGCCTCCCACGCCGTTGCACGACCCGATGGACGGCGACTGCCCCGGTCTCCTCGCTGTCATGCCCAGATCGGTGGCCACGTTGGAGCAGGAGGCGCCGGGTTGGCTGATGACGATACAGTCCACCACGGTGGATGCATCCGGGAGCCGCAGCGGTTGCAGCAACGTAGTGTAGGTTGAAAGTAAAGTATGGGCACCTAGAGGGGGGTGAATAGGTGCTACGGCAAATTTTATTTTTTCTCAAATTTAGGCTTGACAAGAAAGGTAAATTCTCTAGATAGTGCAACTAGTGGTGAATTTACCTATATGACAAGACAAGCAATCAAAGCAACAAGTACAAGTAAGTAAAGAGAGGGAGGAACGAGGTAACCGATGGAAGCACACGGAGACACGATGTATTTCCGAGTTCCTCCTTTTTAGGGGAGTACGTCTCGTTGGAGGGGTGTGAGCTCGCCACAAAGGCCTACTCAACGCCACTAAGGCTTCACCCTATTCTCCGATGAACTTCGCCACAAAGGCCTAGTTCACCTTCCACTATAGAACCCCTTTGAGGCGGGGATCAAATCCTTTACAAACACCTTGGGGCACACACCCACAACTTAATTGGGGGCTCCCAACAACTCTTGAATCACCAACAAGAAACAAGATGCCTAGGTTCTCCACAAGAGGAAACCCTAGGCAAGATCCCTCTAGCTAGAGAGGGGGAAATGAAGAACGGGTCGGTGAAGATGTAGATCGGGGCCTTCTCCTTTAATCCTCCAAAGATCTTCAAGATTGGGTGGAGGGATTGGGAGTTATGAGGGATTTGGTGAGTTCTTAAATGCTCATCAATGCTAAGGGGAAGAACTAGATCTTGAGGAAGAAGAGGAGGGCTATTTATAGTCCCTCCTCACAACTAGTCGTTGTGCAGGAAAAAAGGTACCGGAATATCCGGTCCAAGTTTGGACCGGAATATCCGGTCAGTTTGCTCCACGCAGATCTGCAGTGCTGGACCGGATTATCCGGTTGATCTGAAATAATCCGGTACAAATAATCCGGTAGATGCCAGTACGCAAATCTTCTAGTCCTTAGCCATTTTTCCACTTCTTCAACTGCAACCGGAATATCCGGTATAGATATGAAATATCCGGTACAAATAATCCGGTTGACTCCAGTAGCTCAAAACTTCCAGTCCTTAGCAATTTTTTGCAGCAACCGGAATATCCGGTCCGGGATGAATAATCCGGACCAAATAATCCGGTTGACTCCAGTAGCTCAAAACTTCCAGTCCTTTTCAACTTGAGTGCTTTTGCCCTTGAGCCTTGCTAGCTCATCCTTCAACCTAGCATTTTCTTCAATAATATTTGCATAATCACAAGAAGAAGTAGAAGTGCTAGGATGGTTAGATTGAGTAAGTTGAGTTTGAAGTTGTTCATGCAACTCTTTGAGGGATGAGTGTTGGCTTTCCAAAGCTTTGTGAGCAATGGTTAGCTTTTCAAACTCCTCGGTTAGTTTACCATGACCAACCCCAAACTCTACTTTATCCTTTTTAGCCTTTTTATATTTAGCAATAGCAAGATCACGTTCCTTAATAATTTTAGAGACAAGTTCATTATGAGTAGTTTCAATAGTTTCAAGTTCATCCTCTAGAGAGACTCTACCATCATGCTCTTCTTCAAGAGTCATTGAGAGAGATGCAATTTCATCCGCATCCCTTCTCTCAATCTCACCTTTCTTCTCAAGGGCCTCTTGGGCCTCTCCCAATTGCCTCATGAGATGCTCAAAGTACTTCTTGGTCTCCCCTTGCATGTTAGACATAAAACGGTCCAAGGAGGCTCTTTCCTCTTCTTCTCTAAGACAAGCAATATGTTCTAGTTCACTAGGGGTCTTAGAGTTAGGAGAAGATGATACCTCCGTGGCCTTAGCCATGAAGCACTTGGCATCGCGTTGAGGAAGATTTTCATTGGGGGATTCAAAGAGAGATGACGAAGATGGAGTGGAAGCAATAGCTAGAGCGGCCACTTCACTTGTTGTTTCTTCTTCTTCATCACTCCCGGAATCATACTCCTCTTGAGTCAAGAGCACAAACTTGGTGGGAGTCTTCTTGTTGAAAGGTTTCTTCTTGAAATGAGGTTTCTTGTATTCAACCTTGGACTTGTCCTTGCGGATGAGCTTGCCGCTATGGTTTTCTCTATTCTCATATGGGCATTCCGCAATGAAGTGGTACTTGTCTTGGCAATTGAAGCAAGATCTCACTTTTTGAGCCCCATCATTACCATAACGAGACTTGGTCTTCTCCTCAACAAACTTCTTGCCTTTTGGGGGATTGTTCCAAAACTTTTGCACGGTGAGAGCTATTAGATCCTTTAGAACGGGATCATATTCTTGTTCCTTCAATGGAGGCAATGCTTCTTCACCATCTTCATCATTCTCAACTTCTCTTGCCAACACCTTGGCCTTCAAAGAAACGGAAGCTCCTTGATGCATTCCAATGGCCCTAGCACGGTTGTCAAGAGCATTCTTGGTTTGCACTTTGTAGGAGCTCAATTCTTGCATGACTTGAGTAGAGGTCATGGTGGAGAAATCATGTCTCCCTTGAATGCTCTTCATATCCGTGCCCTCAAAAGGCATCACGGCAATTATGAACTTCCTCTTGATCCAAGCATCATCAATATGTGTTGCACCCGCATTAGAGAAAGCGGTGGCAAGAGATTTGAGCCTCCGATACATGTCAACGTGATCTTCTCCATCACGCATGAAAAATCCTTCGGCCTCATTGGTCAAGGTGTCATAGCGATTTCTTTGCATGCTTTCATTCCCAACAAACATGATGACAAGGGCATCCCATGTCTCTTTGGCGGTGGAGAAGTGTTGAAGATGCGGCATGTGATTGGGGCCCACGGCTTGATGAAGGATGGACAAAGCGGTGTAATTGAGTTGGCAATCTACAACCTCTCTTCTTGTGAGATTCTTGGGATCATATGGCTTGTATCCATCACGAGTGATTCTCCAAAGATCTATACAGGAAGAGTTCAAGTGAGTCTCCATGTAGTATTGCCATTCACGAAAAGAATATGCATCAATTTTAGGTGGATCTCCCCTAGGAATTATATGAGGAAAAGGGATGGGAGGATCGGGAGAATATTGCCCTTCAACGGCATGGTATCCTTCCTTTCCACCCGCACCCTTCTTAGCGGATTGTTCGGCGGAAGCAGTTTTAAGTGGTTCACCATCAACCCCTATCTTGGCACCCTCCGTTTCCGGAGGGGATGAGTCGGACACCTCCGGTCCTTTGTCTTTGAGGAATTGTGCCATGAATTGACGCAACTCATCAAACTTTGTGTCTATGGATGAGGTCAATGAAGCTCTCAGTTCATTGAGATCATCCATGGTCACATTGACATCGGACGGAGTGTCAAGCACATCATCTCCCATACTCAAACTCTTAGGCGGTTAAGCCCGATAGAAGAGCCGAGGCTCTGATACCAATTGAAAGTAAAGTATGGGCACCTAGAGGGGGGGTGAATAGGTGCTACGGCAAATTTTAATTTTTCTCAAATTTAGGCTTGACAAGAAAGGTAAATTCTCTAGATAGTGCAACTAGTGGTGAATTTACCTATATGACAAGACAAGCAATCAAAGCAACAAGTACAAGTAAGTAAAGAGAGGGAGGAACGAGGTAACCGATGGAAGCACACGGAGACACGATGTATTTCCGAGTTCCTCCTTTTTAGGGGAGTACGTCTCGTTGGAGGGGTGTGAGCTCGCCACAAAGGCCTACTCAACGCCACTAAGGCTTCACCCTATTCTCCGATGAACTTCGCCACAAAGGCCTAGTTCACCTTCCACTATAGAACCCCTTTGAGGCGGGGATCAAATCCTTTACAAACACCTTGGGGCACACACCCACAACTTAATTGGGGGCTCCCAACAACTCTTGAATCACCAACAAGAAACAAGATGCCTAGGTTCTCCACAAGAGGAAACCCTAGGCAAGATCCCTCTAGCTAGAGAGGGGGAAATGAAGAACGGGTCGGTGAAGATGTAGATCGGGGACTTCTCCTTCAATCCTCCAAAGATCTTCAAGATTGGGTGGAGGGATTGGGAGTTATGAGGGATTTGGTGAGTTCTTAAATGCTCATCAATGCTAAGGGGAAGAACTAGATCTTGAGGAAGAAGAGGAGGGCTATTTATAGTCCCTCCTCACAACTAGTCGTTGTGCAGGAAAAAAGGTACCGGAATATCCGGTCCAAGTTTGGACCGGAATATCCGGTCAGTTTGCTCCACGCAGATCTGCAGTGCTGGACCGGATTATCCGGTTGATCTGAAATAATCCGGTACAAATAATCCGGTAGATGTCAGTACGCAAATCTTCTAGTCCTTAGCCATTTTTCCACTTCTTCAACTGCAACCGGAATATCCGGTATAGATATGAAATATCCGGTACAAATAATCCGGTTGACTCCAGTAGCTCAAAACTTCCAGTCCTTAGCAATTTTTCGCAGCAACCGGAATATCCGGTCCGGGATGAATAATCCGGACCAAATAATCCGGTTGACTCCAGTAGCTCAAAACTTCCAGTCCTTAGCAATTTTCGCAGCAACCGGAATATCCGGTCCAGGATGAAATATCCGGTACGAATAATCCGGTTGACTCCAGTATGCGAAATTCTCAGTCCTTAGCCATTTTTGAGCTCCTTTCTCAGCAACCGGAATATCCGGTCCAGGATGAATAATCCGGTCCGAATAATCCGGTTGAGTTCTGTCCCAAAAACCTCAGGCCAAACTTCACCGACTTTTCAGTGCTCGATGCCGATGTTAAGTATAACACCTGCACACTAAACACCTCGATAAATAATGTACTTAGTATTGTTAACTAACACACAAAACACTGGGAAAACGAAATGCACTTTCATAGGTTCACCTCCAGCACCCGCACCACTCGCGTCGGCCCCTCCTCTAGCCCCGCCGCCCGCCTCCTACAAGGGGAAAGTCGTCGTGCTCGACGCCAGTGAGACGACAACGACTCGTTCGACTAGAGCGACAACGAGTAGGCTAGGGTTAGGGTTAGGTCTACGGCGGCACATTTGCAATTTTATTCAAATTATGTAAAATATTTATAAATTTGAATGGAATTGCAAATTTTAATCGCCGGTTTGGCGTGCACAAGGTGTTTGTGTTTATAACGTATAAAAAATGATCGCCGATTGGGGGCGCCCCTGTGGAACCCGCTCACCAAATTCTCGAACACAGGTCCGGCGTCCCCTAAAGGGGGTCCAATTGGGGGTATCGGACATGAATTTGATGGGTGACCATGGAGATGCTCTTAGGTATTGGAAGGATATGCTCAGAGAAAATTCCCTATTTGCACATCATGATCTTCTGGACGAAAAGACCCCGGAACGCATAGCGCCACGTCGAATGCATTTCTGGCATGAGTGTTATGTGTCCCTCCTACCTATGCAAATCTCCGTTTCTCTTCTTCTTATTTTTTCTGTCTGGGAAAATCGAAATTCTCTACAACGTTTCAAAATATACATCTTCTTGTCTGGCTATCAGTTTTATATGACGTAGACTCGTAGTAGTACGGTAGAAGCAGCGTCGCCCACTCGACCCGACTGTCGCGGTTGCGGTCTCGCGCGGTTCTTCACCAACTACACTCCTCTCCTCCGGCAGGTCCACGCCCGCAATCCCCGCCCAATTACCAAGGTCCAAAAACGCATCGCCCGCCGTCGTCCGACCGCTCTGCTGCTCCCCGACCGCCTCCCGCTTCCCCCGCCATGGCCTTTTCCTCCTCCAACTCCCTCTCCGCGTCCGCTTCCAGCGCCTCCTCCCCCTTCCACCTCCGCCTCCAACCCCAGCCCTTCCTCCACCTCCCCACCCTCCCCTTCCACCGCTCCCTCCCGCTCCACCTCCCCGCCCTCCGCCTCACCCGGCCCCTCCTCCCTCCCCTCCCGCTCGCCTCCTCCGGTGGCGGCAGCAACTTCGGCGGTGGCGGCGGCGATGACGACCTCCCCTCTGGCGGCGGAGGAGGAGACCAGGACGATAACGAGAACGAGGGCGGCGACGACGACGCGTCGGTCAACCGTAGGGAGGCGCTGTTCGTGCTGGCGCAGCTTGGGCGGAAGCTCGAGAGCCTACCGGCGGACATGGCCGCGGCCGTGGACGGCGGACGCCTCCCCGGGGAGATCGTACGCCGGTTCGCCGATCTCGAGAAGTCGCCCCTCTTCCGCTGGCTGCTCCAGTTCGGCGGCTTCAGGGAGCGCCTCCTCGCCGACGACCTCTTCCTCGCCAAGGTCGCCATGGAGTGCGGCGTCGGCATCTTCACCAAGGTACCAATACGTCACAAACATTCACCGCGTATTTTTCTTGCGGTTTGTGATTCAGATCATCAGATGTGGTTTGGTTCGCTGTGGTTTGACCGGCGGCGGCTTCAGTGTCAAGCTTTTGTGGTCTGCTAGACTCCAGATACCCGCAGCTTTCCTGGCTCACATCGTTTTACGAGTCAGTTTTTTCGGTTTGAGGGTGATGCGTGCCCAACTCTCAGTGACGTTCTTGCCGTCACTTCGGGGTTGTTGGGAGTGCTCAGGCTGTCGTGCGCAGTTTTAGCTGTGTTTGGAATGGATGCGCACTTCGGTCACGAATGGGACAGGAATACCCACTCATTTGTGCACTAAATCAGAAGTACTGAAATAATCTAATTGGAGAGTCTACTAAACACTTTTCCTCCGATAGAGCAAAGTTTAATTTATTTAATAAGCGAGAGGAATAAAGAAGACATT
This sequence comes from Alopecurus myosuroides, assembly GCA_028641055.1. NCBI lineage: Eukaryota > Viridiplantae > Streptophyta > Magnoliopsida > Poales > Poaceae > Alopecurus > Alopecurus myosuroides. Next base: position 154,370,021 of record CM054061.1, on the reverse strand, counting down.
CTACAGTCTACACCTTTCTACTCTGAGTTGCACTGTTAACTTGTTCCCTCACTTCAGTGTTATATGGACTGCTGATCAATAATTCAATATGCAGTAGTCCCCTTCAGTTGACTCTTTTGTGGACCTATCCTTTAAATACCTGGTGGCAATTAAATCGAAACTCTGTTCTGTACCCCAGATATTTAGTTTATACATTGAATGGAGAATATTTGCCCATCTCCCAGGGCAGAGAATTGAGAAACTACATGCAATGGAGCACATCACTTGGGTACCCTTTTTTTTTAGATGCTTGGGTACCCTTTTGATAGAACATCAATATATTTTTTATAGTAGTATGCCTCAAATCTGTTTCATATCACTTTCTTTTGAGTGCAATCATACATTTCTGTGACTTATTTTCTACAGACCTGATTTGACGTATATTCTCTTTACTTCTGCTAGACTGCAGCAGAGTATGAGCGAAGGAGGGAGAACTTCACCAAGGAGCTTGACTTTGTGATTGCAGATGTGGTATGTTTCTATTGTTCTTTCGGATATATCATATATAACCAGCAAACTTCGCCTTTGATTCTCTATAATAGGGACCACCATCATTCCAAAATACTAGATGTCATTCCAAAATACAAATAGATGACATGTTTGAAAACGTGCAGTCAAACTTTCCTTGCAATTAACTAGTAAAATCCATTTAGGTTGGTTACCGCAAGTACCATTATATTGTTGATGATCTTTTCCTGAGGAAACGTAAAGCCTGCTTTTGGAATCGGGATGCATTGCTAGAAAGAAATTATTTACATGCCTAAGAATACGCAAGTACAACCAAACACCGAAGACAACGACAACACATGGTCACTCCCTGTACGCTAGTGCCCCTGGGCCAAACAGTACGAGGGAAGGTGGCAGCGAAGAGATAGCAATATGCCATGTCATGTCCTAGCTAGGGGATGCCTTTGAGTGGATCCAAGGTGTCAGCGGTGGGTCGGGTCAAAATAAGGACTTCGGTAGGAGCCCAGTGTTTTGTGCCAAATTTACTGATTAAAAACCCTGGAAAATTACACAACTGGCATTGTATTAGGCGGTAAACGATGCAATTTACTCTTGTTTTGGAAAGTTTGACCACCATCGCTGTTCCTTGAGAAATGGGAAGTTGGGAACAAAGAATTAATATGCTCTCGTGGGTTGACTCTGTTAAGATGTGCTAGAGGTTCTTTCATGTGTTATGATTGCCAAATTATCCTTCTATTAGAATAGGTACCAAATATTATTTTCAGACTGACCATCAAATACCCTAGCATGCATTTTAGATGACGGAGCCAGTCCCAATAACTCATCTGTGCCCTCCTTCCCATCTCCACCTACCATGTTTTACAGAAGCTTTTTTTTTTTTCAAATACGAACTTAGGAGTTCCGCTGCTCTAGTTTATGAAGTGTTCAAAACACAGGGTGGGGGAGCTTCACAACTTATTGATCACTTGCATGCTCGCCTTTAGACAGGCAGTCCCAAATTTCAAAGGCTACGTGAATTTAAGTTAAATTGGTTAATCTATTCTCCAAAAAAATACCATACTCGATTTGGGGCACACGAATGATGCGAACCCATTGATTTTGATCTTTCAGTCGACAACCTCCACCAGATGTGAACAATCGTGCTAAATTGAATTAAAAAGTAATTGTCTCAATGCAAGAACTTAATTTTTACGGGGACATATCCATTACTTATAGTTATAGTAACATGCTAACCCCTTTCTCGTTGTCCAGTTGATTTACCCCTTTGCTTAAACAGTGTTCCGACACTTCTTAAAATCAGCCATTTCAGTTGAAGGTTGGTGTTAAGAAAATTTTCTAATGGCAAATGAAAAATGAACTAATCTTCCATCTTTCATCATAACAACAATTAAACGTCCCTGTTGTGAGATGGTGTTGTTTTTATAATTGCGTGGATTTCTTATGAGAGTTTTAATAAGTAATTGGATACTTTCCAGGTCATGGCAATAGTTGCAGACTTCATGCTTGTTTGGCTTCCTGCTCCAACTGTGTCTCTGCAGCCAGCGCTAGCAGTGAATGCTGGGTCTATTGCTAAATTCTTCCACAACTGTCCTGATAATGCATTCCAGGTAACCATCGTGTTGACTTTTTATCGAAGTGGACAACCTTACGTGTTATGTTCCCTTTTCTAGTGGTATAGATGAAACTTTTACTTTTTTGGAAGGGAAAATAGTGTTCCTCTCCTTGAAACTTGAAATGGAACTTATGTAACTTCTGTTGCAGATTGCTTTGTCTGGAACATCATACACATTTTTGCAGAGATTTGGAGCTATTATGGTAAACATGAACTTTTTTGCTCTGTTGTACTTGTGACACCCACAGTTGTTATCGATGTAATTTGAAAAGCATGTTCTTACAAACCGACAATTTGGCTTCTTTCAGAGGAACGGGGCAAAGCTTTTTGCAGTGGGAACTAGTGCATCTCTGGTAAGTTTAGCATGCTATAGTTGTCATGTTCTACAAGCACTTGTCTTTCTTTAATCTTAAATAGCATCAGGAGAACAATTTGCGTCTTCTGAAGTTTTCTACTGCATATTCACACGTACAGAAATATGCAAGATCAACAATTTGGAAGAGTTTGGATTAACTTCTCGTTTTCATGTAACCATTCATTATGCCATGCATGCCATGTTGTTTGGTTCAAAACCTTGTTGTCTGACAGTATAGAACGTACTCTTTGTATTAGCATTCTTCCAAATGTCGGATAATTTTTAAGTAAAGAACAAACATTCCTTCTACAGTGTCTCACTGATTTTGTATTAGGTCAAGGCGACATTTGAAAAAGTAAGGTGCATGGTGAAAAAGATGATACTAACTTGTTTTTGGTGACATATCGGAAAAACTAGCCAATGTCATTTTTATAGAATCCATGCACAAGTCTTAAATGTAAAGCTTAAATGTATGACCAAATATTATTTTCAGATCGGCACAGGTGTGACCAATGCAATTATAAAGGCAAGACATACCGTTAGCAAGGATGAAGCTGGTGAAGTTGAAAATATTCCAATCATTTCAACTAGTATTGCCTATGGTGTATACATGGCAGTTTCTAGTAACCTCAGGTAACATGCAATATTTCAATTATTGCCCCGTGTGATATATTTTATTTACATGAAGTGATTAAATATTTCCTGAGAAGCTGAGTTGAACTTCTCTTATGATTATGTTACGTTTTAACTCTTCTCCTAAAAGTGACCATTCCTGATCCACTTGGGACATTATAAATGCCCCAAAAATTATGATATGACATGGCAGGATATGCACACCTGCAAATTTGTGTGAAGAACCTTACCGAAATTGCATTCAAGTGACTGAACTTGTTTTACAAATCGAACCTCTTTCACAACAGATACCAGGTTCTGGCCGGAGTGATTGAACAGCGGATGCTCGAGCCGTTACTACACCGCCACAAGCTAGCATTGAGTGCACTCTGCTTTGCGGTTCGAACGGGAAACACATTCTTGGGATCTCTACTGTGAGTAATCTGTAGCATTGAGGAGGTTGATTTTGATGTCCATCCTGGAATTTTGACGAGGTCACTTACTGGCTGAACTTTTTTGCCTTTGCAGGTGGGTTGACTATGCCAAGTTTATCGGCATACAATAAGTCCAAGATAGAGCTAAAACTGCACAAATCACTAGCAATTTTGATTTGTCACCACCTGATGTTACTACGCTGCCTAGCTCTGAAACTTGATTCATCTGCCATCACAGGAGACACTACAGACAAAGTAGTTCGATTTGCTTTTTGTTGAAAAAGAAAGATGCCTGCAGAAAAATGGTAATTCGTCGAATCGTCATGTACAAGTGATTGGATTGGTGCCTTGCCTGCATTTGTCCTGTTAGAACTTGATACTTTTCAGACAATATTTCGGCAGTAGTTTATGCTGCGTGCGTTCATGTGGTCTGGTTTGTTCTGTTTCACCCAAATTTTTGTGGCACATGACACTGGTTGCCAAACCTGGACATGGCCTATCTGGGTTCTTTATATATGAGCTTGCATGACGCACACACATCTTGGCACCTGGGCTCCTGGCTCTACGCACTGACCTGACCTGTGGTGCGCGACACGATGAGACTTTTAGCTTTTCCTTTTTGACATGTACTTTACGAGATTTCTATTCTTTTTTTTTTGAAGTACACATACTATATTAAGCCAAAGACAAATACGGATACAGAGTACGTACACAGAGACCGGATCTGTCCAGAGGGACACGTGGACCCGTACACATTGCAGAGAATACCCTCAGAAAAAGGAAAATTACAACGAGGCCCTTAAGCTCTGCAACTCCAGACTGAAACCGCCGCTCGCCGCCGGTGCCGTCAGGCACGACGAAGCCAAGAGACGGAAACCTACACTCCCGAGGAAGAAGGAGCTCCATCGCCGTGATGGCTTTGTGAACCTCCAAGAAGAGTACCAGAGGCACCCACTTATCGCTGTGGCATGCGGGTCGGGGATCATCCCCAAACTCATCTTCTTCCTCCAGATCCGATTCCTCCGGTCGACGGAGTCGAGGAGAATCACCAGATCTGCCTGCCGCAGACCAACCACCTAGCACGGACCACACCACCACCCGCAGCAGATCAGCGGCCGTAGCACGTACCCATCGCCCTCCATCTTCCATGCGGCGCTGGAGATGCCGCCATGTCGCGGACGAAGATGAGGACCAACAAGTCCCTGGCGAGGCCGCCGCCGCGTCGACGACCACCCCTGGACCCATCGGTTCCGCAGCTCCACGGCGCCACGCCCGGCGACGTCGAAGCGGAGTAGCGGAGACACCAAGACATAGAGGCGGCGACATCACAGATGCACACCACCACAAACCGAACAAGTAGCTAAAAAACTAATCTACCTGTACACAGATCCGACCGGAGATTCAACCCCCCTCCCCTCTCCGACGGCTCGGAGGCCGACGAGAGAGAGGAGGGCGGCGAATCGCCGGCGGAAGAAGAGGCTTCGCCTGGTTCGCCTCGCCTGTTTCGGAGGGGAACCGTCGCGGAGATTTCTATTCTTTAGTTCGAAGAGACTCGTTGATTCAAATGTCATATGAACCCTAGCTGAAACCCGGACATGCGTGATGACGTCTATAAAGTACCAAGCTAAGCTACGTACGTATATCGCGCGGGGCCGGCCAGTCCCGAGACCGGCCCGCGCTTGGTCTTTTGGACCAGTACGTACGTACGCGACGGAGTTCCACCGGAACTCGTACATCTTGGAACACAAGCCACGCGTGACTCATACGTGCGTGCGCCCAACAAATCAACTAACCCTAGCAAACATCTCAACATACTCATCATCCTATATATACAGAACATAGATCCTTCGTACGTCTTGTTTAGCCAGGTCCGGCCCGCAGATCGGAGAGGAATTAAGCAGGACACGTACGTACGCCTGCGCTCGCGCACCCACCGAGAGAGAAATCTCGTTCGTTCTTTCTCGCCGGCCGGTAAAAAGGAAAATCCGATCGACCGGTCGATCTCGATGGCGATGCTGCGGGCGAAGTGGCTGGCGATGGGCGTGCCGGTGGGGTTCTGGTGGGGGTGGAAGAAGAGCAACGAGTGGGAGACGGAGATGGGGAAGATGGTGGAGTCGGTGCTGCCGCAGCCCGTGGCGAGGCTCGTCGTGGACCTGCTGCCCAAGGGCACCGCCGACACGCGCCAGAAGGTGCGGCTGCAGGAGTCCATCAGGGAGAACGGCAGGAGGCAGGAGCAGACCATCCGGAAGCTCGAGGAGACCATCCGGAAGCAGGAGGAGAACGCGGCGAGGCAGGAGCAGACCATCCACCTGCTGCAGACTCTCCTCGCGCGCCTCCCGGAGGCCAGCGACCACCGTCCCGCGCAGAAGCACGACTCGCCGACGACCACCACGCCGCCGTCGCCGCCCAAGCACTAGTCTCTCTCTCTCCGTCGTCTTTGAATCCTAAGCGTGTACGCACGTACGTGAGTCTCATCTGCATGCGTGGTACGTTTACATATTTTGACAGTTCGATTTAGCTAGTTGATCAGAAAATATTTTCTGTTTTTCAATTCAAGGGGAAGAAAAACTTACTACTACTAGCAAAATACCCGTGCGTTGCTACGGCTTTAAAAAATACGGCTAACTCATAACTCTTTGCATCTACAAGTACTATAACATTTCTCCCATCTAGGTTAAATTTTGTGTCTACAATCTAATGAATGTCCTCTCAATTTTTTTTTACTAAATGCACAATTACACAAAAAATAAATTTTCTAAGATATATGAAACGGTGCATCCCAATGGTACACGGTAAAACCATCTTCATATAGTAGCACATAGTATGCAAATAGTAGAAGATAGTGTCAGCAATTCAACTTGCTGGAAGATTAAACTTACAAAAAATTCATAAGCATTAAAAAGATCCAGCGATCGTGAGAGGCATATTTATCATGGAGTATTAAACTCTTCGTCGATGATGTCGACAACTCGACGTAGTGTGCGTTCAAACCATCTACTCAGCGGTGCACTGTCGGTCAACGAACGTGATCTCGTGTGTCTTAGAAATTCAAGTAAATCCAATTCTTGATGCATGCAGCATCCGCACCTGGTGCTCGGCGGAATATGGTGCGACGCCGTCATGCCCCATTTCACCCGAGTGCTCCGGCCATCTAAAACCTGCAGTTCAATTACACAAAAAATAAATTTTCTAAGATATATGAAACGGTGCATCCCAATGGTACACGGTAAAACCATCTTCATATAGTAGCACATAGTATGCAAATAGTAGAAGATAGTGTCAGCAATTCAACTTGCTGGAAGATTAAACTTACAAAAAATTCATAAGCATTAAAAAGATCCAGCGATCGTGAGAGGCATATTTATCATGGAGTATTAAACTCTTCGTTGATGATGTCGACAACTCGACGTAGTGTGCGTTCAAACCATCTACTCAGCGGTGCACTGTCGGTCAACGAACGTGATCTCGTGTGTCTTAGAAATTCAAGTAAATCCAATTCTTGATGCATGCAGCATCCGCACCTGGTGCTCGGCGGAATATGGTGCGACGCCGTCATGCCCCATTTGACCCGAGTGCTCCGGCCATCTAAAACCTGCAGTTGCCGACCATGGCAGCCAGAGCATGGTCGTCACAACGGCCGTCAGACGTGTGTGTTTCTGGTTTTACCTACGACACGAGGCGGTGGTTCGTCGTGAAGAGCGAGTCGTGCTCGTGGCTCGTGGGCAACGGCGGCTGTTTTTTTCCTTTTTTCTTAGCCAGTTTTTTACACGTTGCATAACAAAGTCGGATGGATCGGTAGTTTATCCTTTTTTTTTTGTTTCGTCTCCTTTTCCAATCGCTGATACATACGTTTTTCTTTTACCTTATTTTTTTCTTTGATCGGGACTCATACCATAGACCGTTTTTTCTATAGAGATTGTGCAAGGGTATAGGACGTACCAACCAACCATCATCACCTCAAGAGAAATTATATAGTAGAGAAGAGATTTGACAGCGCTACTATTGATTGCTCGATTCGATTGACCGTGTGCATATGTGGTAACCGTTGGAATATATCATGCCTACACGTGCCTCTTCTGTTCGCCGACGTCGATTGGAGCTTAACCCTGTGTTTCGATCGTCACGTTTTTGTTAGATGCACATGCGCACACATCTCCATGCTTGCGCTTCGTGTGGTTAAGTTGTGATACCCGAGCATAATTATAATCAAATTGTAAGTAAAATCACACAGAAATAAGTACTCCTTTTTTCATTTTGTTCAAGTTGATTTCAGATGTGGTACTGTCCGATGACTGAGGCGAGAGAGGCGACGCACGCGGCGGCGAGAGCAAAGTGGGAGGCGGCACGGTGGAAGACCTCCTTCTCCCGGCGTTCGTCCTCACCCTCGGCGCCTCGCAGGTGGGGGATTGTCGTTCTCCGGCGGGACTTGCGGCGTATCGCTCTCCTCGATGAGGAGGTGATCATCGACTCGATCGATTTTCCAGCGAGTACCTCCGTTAGGGTTGGTGACGTCTTCAATCTGAAGGAGTTCGAGGTCACCGTCGGCGAGCGGGTGGATTCCGCCATCGATGAGGATACTGCTGCCGTGCCGTCTGCGGTGTGCTCGTCGAAATCCGGCCAATCTCATGGGGCCTCCTCTTCTGCTCTTGATGCCGCGTGGCCGCCATCACCTACCTCGTTGCGGTGGGCTGCGATGTACCACGCGTCAGGTAAGGTGTGTGGCACGTCTGGTACCATTGTTCTTAGGTGTGCGGAGCACCGTCTCGTCGTCGTGGGTGAGGACGGGATCGCCGTCGATGTGCGCTTAATCCGGCACGATGAAGTGGTCCGCACGGGTTGTTGGGTCCACTTTCCGTGTCACTCTGCTCTTGTTGGGGAGGTTATCTCATCGCCACGCGTCCGGAGTAATGGCGCACGTGTCCCTCAGCGACCGTGCCCATCTCTGGGCCCTCGTGCTCTCTTTCGAGACCCACCGGTGAGGTGTCACGGTGTACCGCCATCTTCCGCTGACGGTGGGCCTTCCGGTGGAAGCGGTGTCACCTCCTTATCATCTCGCCCACCACCCGCCCCAGATCCAGTTTCCAGATTCGCTCATATCTGGGAGAGGGGGAAGGCGGCGGGGAGACCTAGGGTTGTGTTCGTCCAGATCCAGCCGCGAAAATCCATCCTCCGCCACTCTTCTCAGGCGCGAGGAGCTGGACAGTGGGAAGGGACGGTGCAAGGTGATTCCCGGAGCTTTGCTGCGGTTGTGTCTTCTCCGTCTCCGGTGATGGCCTTCAACGACAGGAGGGGTGGAAGGGGGAGCGGGCCTCCTCCGCGGGCAAACTTTCCTCCACGCCGTCCTCCTGGTGGCTATGCTGCCGGTGCTTTCGATTCGGAAAGCAGCCGTGCTGGAGCTGCGGGGATCGCTACTCCTGCTCCTCGGGGCAGGTTTGAGACTCGCCTTGAAGATCGACGGGGGAAGGGTAACTCCCGTTCTCGCAGCCATGAGCGAGGTCGCGGTACTGGCCGCGACTCGGGGAGATCCAGCTACAACAACAACAGGCTGGGCGCCATCGGCCGTGCTCCGTCCAGGATCTCGTCGTCAAATCAAGGTAACAGAGATCGCTGGAATCATAGAGCGGAGATGATTGATACTGAATCTGATAACTCTAATGATGGGAGGGACTCTGTCGAGATATCGTAGTAGTTTTCATAGACGGGGGTGCCATGAGACTACGGTAGAGACGTGGGGTAACGGGATAGCGTAGTAACACAGAACACAGGATTTTACCCAGGTTCGGTACGTCGCGATAGTACGACGTGCCTACTCCTGCACTTCTCACTAATTGGGACTAAAGCCCGTAAACAGGGTTACAATGTGAGGGTTTGGATCTAAGCTACTCGACGAGGATGAGCTTCTCGGCGAGTTGGCGTAGAGCTTCTCTGTTTTCTCGTTGTTTTGTCTATCTCCCGTCCGGCTTTATATAATAGCCGGATTAGGGCTTACAGAATAGGAAACCTAGAAAACTACGGTAACTTGTAACTTGGAAAGCAAGGAATCCGTCTTCTCCTCCAAGCCAGATCACATGGGCTGTGATCCGGGTTCTTCTAGAATCCGGCTTCTGCGCGTCGGACTACTGGGCCGCCTAATGGACCTAAGCCCACTACCACTTAGGCCACCCTGGTAATCCGGCACTTGGCCCACCATCTTCTATACCCCTATTTGGTATATATCCGACAGTAGCCCCCAAGAAGGATCAAAACTCTGATTCTCCGCTATTCGCCAAATGTTCTTTGTCCGAGAAATACTGATTCAGCAGTCTTGATTCTTCTTATTCTTCATTTGAAAAAGATGGTGACATGAAACTCGGAATCCTGAAAATCCGGCTTTTTTTTCTCACGATCCTTCGTGGAGAAAAAACTTCCTACGTCAGCGCACTCAACCATGCTGACGTAAGCGACGTTTGAGATTTACTCGGAAAAACTCAGAAACGTATCTCTGACAGATTCGCGCGGGAAACGAGGAGATAATCGTCATTACTCCGTCGTTTCATTTCACGGATTTTCCGGCGAGCGACACGCGGCAAACATCCAACGGTCAAAATAGCCGTTGGCACGCATCTAAACGGTTTTCTGGCTATAAATAGCCGTCCTCGTCCTCAACGAAAACTTTCCTCACTCCCCACTGCCCACGCCATTGACGCGAACGAGCTCGAGAGCAAAGCACTTGTCCCAGGCGCTCTCAGCATCCAAGAACACCGGAACGCACCACCACAAGATGGCCTCCTCGCCGTCATCGCCGACCCGCGCCGCCATCAACGAGCTTATCAGCGATCTAGATCCGCAACTGGGATCGCCCAAGCACACCGGCGACGAGCCGGAGAAGACCACGGCCTCCGCGGCTGGCGACGCAAATTCTTCCGCCGCCGCGGACGTTGCGGGATCAAGCTCCGCAGCCTCCCCGCCGTTAGCTCCAGAAACGGCGGAGGAGAAAATCCAACTCCTTGGCGACGAACTCGCCGCCGCGGAGGCCGCCGCCTCTGCCGCCGCCGGAGCAGACGAAGAAACGGAGTCTGCAGGCAACTGGATTGCCTGCAGCATTCCTCCGGCTCTCCTTCCAAACCTGGAAAAGGAGGGCCTGGTTCTTAAGAAGAAATGGCGGCTTCCAGAAGACGAGACCGAGCCTACGCCAAAAAATGGCGAAAGGGTCCTTCTCTGTTCCCACCTTCTTCGAGGTATGGGACTTCCACCTTCTTCCTTCTTCCTCCAAATCCTTTCTCACTACAACATCCAGCCCCATAACCTTCCTCCCAACTCCATCCTCTACATGGCCGGCTTCCAGGCTTTGTTCGAGGGCTACTTAGGGCTAGAACCTAGGTTAGATTTCTGGACTTACTGCTTCGGGGTTAAGCGGAACTCTTCGGAGGGCGCACTCCCGACTTGCGGGACCATATCTTTCACTCTTCGGAGATTCCGAGAAGATTGGTTCCCCAAGATAAAAACTTCGGAATCCGTCAAATTTTGGACGGGTTCCTTCTTTTATCACCCCGACGTGCCTTTCCTTAAGGAAGCTGTCGGGGTTCCTCCTTTCGTGAACTCTGCCGCCGTTCCCCAAGACAACTGGGGAACGGAAGCCGTCCAGGTTCTGCCGCCAGATCTACTAAAGATCAAGCGGCGCATCGCCAAGCTCACCTCCATGGATCCGCCTCTAACTGGCATGGACACGGTTCTATGCTGGCTGATTAGGCGGATCCAGCCATTGGCCAACCACAGCGGCCGTCTCCTGTGCGAATACACGGGAGTCAAGGATCCGATGCGGACAACCACCAAAGATTGGCCCGCAAAGGAGCTTCGACGGCGCATCAACCAATTGGTCGCATCACGCGACCAATACGAAGCGAGTCGGCCAATGTATACAGCCGAAAATCCGGTTCCCAAGGTAATTTTTCAGTCATTTGGGTACAGTTTTATTTTTTCTCGGATTTTCTAGCTTCTGATTTTGATCTTGTTCGTCCGACAGTTCGCGGATCTTTCAGATTCGGACTTGGTATCCGAGGCTGAGCTGGACGCGCTGCGCACCGCCGCTACAGGTGGACGCAAGCGCAAGAAGATAACTTCCTCGGAAGAAATTATCGATCTTGACGGAATCCCCGTCGCTACTTCCAGGTTCTTTCTTCTGGGTTCTGTTTTCTTTTATGGGAACTTTTCATCCATCCTCGGTTTTTTAACTTTTCCGGGTTTTTTGTTTTTAGCCTGCCTCCCTCCAGTTTAAAACCAAAGAAGCTGAAGAAACACAAGGTTGTTTCCAGCCGAGACGGTCAACCTTCTTCCGCCGTTGCCCCGAACACGCCGTCCACAATGGCGGAAGAGCAAACTGCAGCCCCCACCACCAAACCCTCAGAGCCCAGCCAGCCCGTTGTGTCAGACACGGACACGAGGGAAAGGGTGGCTCCAGAGGTGGAGAAATTTTCTCAGGACTTTCGACGAGGAAATTCCCACCTTTGACAAAGACTTCAAGATTATCAACGACGGCCTAAGCGCGGCCGGAACTGCTTTTGCGGAATACGCAAAAGAATTCCAGGAAAACTTGGCGGGTTTGCACCGAATGAGCCAGGTATGTAACTCTAGCCCCCAAGCATTAAACAAAATTGCGTGCTTGTTTTGCTTTGATGCTTTTTGTAACCATTCTTTTCCTTGCTATGTTGCAGCAAACCGCCGAAACCATAAATATGGAAGTTTTCAATAAACTCACCATCAAGAATAAGGAGGTTAGAAATCTCCTTTCTATTCTTGAGGAGAGAGAGGCGGAACTGACATCGTCTCAGCTCGCTTTGTCGGAAACATCAGGTACATATTTTTCCTCTGAGGTTTGCGATTCAATTTTTTGTCTAAGTACTTATTCCGGAAATTTGCTAAACTCGGAATTTTCTTTGCTTTCCAGCTGCTTTGGCTAAGGCCAAGCAAATAGCTGAAGATGCCGGCAATGCCGAGAATCTCCGAAAGGAGAAATTGGAGCTTCACAAGCATCTTGTGAAGGCTCAAAAAGATCTGGAGGCCAGCAACTTGGCCCTTGGAGTTGCCAACTCCAAGGCTTCTGAACAGGCGGAGAAGGATAAATCCACCATTCAGGATTTAGAGAATGCTCTGAACCTTCGCCTGGAGGAAATCTCCGAGATCGACAAGCTTCTCGGTAATTTTCCATTACCTTTTTTATTTTTCCATATCTTGTTTTTCTTCTCTGTTTTTTGCCTAACACTTTTGATTGTTTTGTCGGAAAAAACAGGAGATGTCCCAGATGGTACCCGGCTTGAAGGGATCCAAGCCTTTGGGAAGATGTGGACTTGGATCCGTGCTGCTGGAATGCAGCTGGTGAACAAGTTTCTTCCCGCAAGGACTGGGGAGTTCTCGGAGGTTGAAAAACTTCCGGGAGCCATCATGGAGGTGGCGGAATCCAGGGATTCTATCCTGCGTTCCGCTGCACGGGGTGGTGCGCGTATGGCACTCGGCCTTATGCGCATGCACTACCCCGGTGCTAAATCCTGGCACGTGGCGTCCGGTGTCCCTCAGGGATACACGGACACTCAGCGAAATACTATCTTTGATGAAATCAAAGGCCACGCCACCCAGATTGCCTCCATGGTGAATATTTCCATCAACTATCCAGAAGAAGAGATCCCTCCAATCCCCGAAGACGACAGCAGCGAGGAAGAATCCGATGCTTGAAGGGCTACCTTTGACCTGGATGGCAAAAAATAGATAATAGGAGCATTACTGTTCTTTCAATGTAATCTGCAATGTAATGCCTCTATTTGTATGAATGAAAAATTCCGCCTTTTGCAATTATTAGTTATGAAGTTTTTTGCAAGGTTTTTCGGACGTTATTATTCCTTTATCTTCTAAGTTGTCTGGCATATATGTTTTAACTGTCCTTAGTGTTTGAAATGGCTCAAATAGCAATATGAATCGTCATGCCGAGTAACTGGGAGTAACCAATCAGTTTAAACTCGGAAACATGGACCATGCTAAAGGCATTTTTACTAACTAGTTCCAGCAACCCAACACATACGCAATCAGATAATGCTTAGAGAAACAAGGAACTTTTTTAACCGAAACTTGGGCACGCAGGCAATTCAAGTTTCCTTTAGCCGTTAGCAGGCTGAAAAAACATTCAGTTACTTAACGCCGAGTACACAGGCACAATTCGGGTTAACATTGAGTATTTTGTAAGATCATTGGGAAATAGAGAAGGTGGAAACATGCTTTTACTATAATGAACATGTAAAAAACATGGATACCAGAAATCCAACAACTTTATTTCATGATCTCAAAAGATGTTTACATAGATATTGAACTAAGTATAGAAGAGACATAACTGCTATGTATTCCAAAGCTTTGCTATCCACTTGACTTTGTCGGATTTCTTCAACAACTTGTATAGCGTTAGGATTTTAGCCCCCAGCCGACTAATAAATCTGCTAACGGCGGCTGCGGAACCCGTCAATCTTTGGACATCTTTGACACAGGTAGGTTTTGTGATGTTCAAGATTGCCTTGATCTTTTCCGGGTTAACTTCTATTCTCTGTGAGAAACGATGAAACCCAGAAGTTTTCCTGAGGGAACCCCGAATACGCACTTAGATGGATTCAACTTCATCTTGTAGGTGCGTAAGTTTTCGAAAGTTTCTCGCAAATCCTCAAGGAGTGTATCTTTTTCCTTGGTTACGACAGCAATATCGTCCACATAAACATGGACATTTTTTCCAATCTGACTATGCAAACAACGTTGCATGCAACGCTGGTAGGTTGCACCTGCGTTCTTCAGGCCAAACGGCATGGTTACGTAATAATACGTCCTGTATGGGGTTATGAAAGAAGTCTTAATTTGATCTTCCTTTTTCATGCGTATTTGGTGGTACCCGGAGTATGCATCCAAAAAGCACAAAAGCTCAGAGCCTGCTGTAGCATCTATTCTTTGATCGATTCGCGGTAATGCGAACCTATCTTTCGGACACAATTTGTTCAAGCCTGTGTAATCTATACACATTCTAAGAGCAGTAGTGTCTTTCTTCGGTACTAATACCGGATTTGCGGACCAGTCAGTATGGATCACTTCCTTGATGAAATCCGCTGCTAAAAGCCGGATAATTTCCTTGCCAATAGCCTTCCGTCTTCTTCCGTCAAATCGACGGAGACCTTGTTTGACGGGTTTTGATCCAGGAATAACCTTAAGTTGGTGCTCAGCAAGTTCCCTGGGTACACCTGGCATGTCCGCTGGACACCAGGCAAAAATATCCCAGTTCTCACGGAGGAACTTGATGAGCTCGCCTTCCTATTTGTCAGTCATCCCAGTCCCTACGACGACAAATTTTGTCGGATCTTTGGGATCTAGGATTACCTGTCTTGTATTCTCGGATGCCTTGAAGCTGTCTGTTGGCTTCCGAGTTTCTTTTCCTGCCGGCATTTCTGACGGCGATACCTCCTTGGCTAATTCCTTCAGTTCTTCCTTTGCTATAACTCTCTGAACGCAAAGGGCGTTTTCTTTTTCCAACTCATTTGCCAGCTTAAAATCACCAGCTATAGTGATTACTCCTCCCTTGGGTCCTGGCATCTTCAACTTGTTATAGATATAACAGGATCTTGCCATGAATTTGGCGAAAGCTGGACGTCCGAGTATTGCGTGATACACGCTTTCGAACGGCACTACCTCGAAGGATACTTTTTCCTGCCGGAAGTGATCTTTATCTCCGAAGGTGACATCTAGGGAAATTTCTCCTAGGGATCGTGCTTGCCTGCCAGGGACGATACCATGGAAGCGTATATTGCTGTAGTTGAGCTGAGACTCGGAAATCTTCAGGTGCTTCAGTGTGTCCATGTACATTATATTAATGCTGGATCCTCCATCCATCAGCACTCTTCTTAGCCTGGTATTTTGAACAATAGGGCTTACAACAAGAGCTTGTGTGCCGGGTTCAGGGATATTTCCGGGATGGTCAGACTGATCCCAGATTATTGGTGTGTTAGAGTACTTCAAGAATTTCGGGGTTGCCGGAACAACCGCGTTTATTTCTCGAAGTGTTCTTTTTGCCACTTTTGCTGATGGGGTTGCTAAGAAAGTTAGCATTGCTTCTCCATCAACTCTCGGAAACTTGGGTTCGCCTTTACGCTGCTGTTCCTGGATTTTTTCGTCAGTGTCCGATTCACTGTCTTCTTTGTCAGCTTCTGGCTTTTGTTTGGCGGGTTTCCTCTTGGAACCCTTTCCTTTATTTCCGGACCCTGCAGTGCCCTTCATGTGCTTATTCAGCCGGCATTGCGCGTTTGTATGGGTGGGTTTCCCAAATTGCGAGTGGTGAACGCAAGGTTCCGACTTAATCCTTTCCCACTCCTCTGGAGTGTAATTGATTGGATCTGGGTTGCGTCCTTTCCACTTATTTCCCTTTTCTCCTCCAAAGGCTATGTTCACCTCTTTGGGCTTTGTCGTTGTTTCTGGAGTGGCTTTTTTGTCAGAACGAGGGGTTTTCTTGGCAAGTATCAACGATTCAATATTGCCTCCTCTTGCTCTGATGTCATCCTCGGCTGCGGCATGCTCATTGGCGGTTGTAAGCATGGATCCGAGATCCTTGTGCTTTTTGGAACCAACCATGAACGGTACAAGTCCGGGTTTTAGGCCATTGACGAAAGCATGCATTGCTTGTACGTCAGTTACTCCAGAGCAACTATTCTTCATTGCTGTCCATCTGGAGATGAAATCCACGTATGGTTCATCCTCAAATTGCGTGCAACGGTTTAGCTGGTTGATGCTATTCGGGCGTTTGTATGTTCCCCGGAAATGCTGAGTAAATACTCTAGCCATATCGTCCCAGCTATCGACTGTTCGTGACGGTAATCCATTGATCCAATCTCTGGCTCCATCCAGCAGCATTAGGGGAAGAAACTTGACAGCTTCCAGGTCTGTCCCATTGTTAATCTGGACGGCTGTATAGTAATCCGAGAGCCAGGTATCCGGGTTTGTGCTGCCAGTGTATTTCTGGTACGTTGGACCGACTTTGGCAAAGCCAGAATGCAGCGTTATTCTTCGGATCCTGTCGGTAAAACATTTAGGACCAAAGTATAGATCATCCTTTTCTGCTCTGTCAATGTGTGCAGAATATCTTCCGGCTGAATGGACGGAAGGGGATCTGCTCCTTTCTCTTCCATTGTTGCGCGAATGCGCTCTTCCGGGATTGTTTCTATCTCTTCCGTGTTCACGCCCTTTTGGGTTAGGCGGAGTTCTACTCCTGTGCCTTTCTTTGTCCTTAGGCGGTGTCCGGGATCTCTCACGCCTGTGAGGTATATCGTATCTTCCAGCTTTCTCAGCTGGGTTTCTCGGAGGTGGCATTATTTTGCCGTCTTTCCGGTTTTTGTCTTCCCGATCATGGGGTTTATACCCATCTTTCGGGAGATGGGATCCGGTTTTAGACGCTGCATCCCGGTTGTCGGGGTTTTTCTTGTCTTTTCTCGGATCCTCTTTTTTATCTTTTGAGTTGTCTGAATCCCCGGGTTCTTCCGGTCCCGGTGCTCCAGCAGCGCAAGTAGCTGTCTTGCATAGGGCGGAGTTATCATGCAGCCTCCCTGATCGCTCTTGAGCGCGCTGTTGTTGTTGCAAAGCTTTTCCTAGGAAAGCATACACCCCTTGGAGTTTTTCCCCATTGGAATACAGATCGTTGTTAAGAATCGCGAACGCTGCTTCCGCGTTTTCTGCTGCGGTCTTGTATATTGGTTCGCCCTTGGCATCTTTGCCGTTTACCTGCTTTTGCCAAGATGGGTTATGGAACCTTTCTTTTGGCGGCAGTTCTTCCGGTCTTGCGATTCCGGGTAACCTAGTAGGTTTTAACGCGGATCTATGCTTTCTCTCGTACTCCTCTATTTCTTCCTTCATGACTTTGATGTCATTATGGGTTTGTTGGAGATGTTGCCGAGATCTGAGTAGATGTTGCTGTTGCCGTTGGAAAGCTTGTCTCCTGGCTTCCAGCATCTCAGGGGGTTCATCTGGTCCCACTGGTGTTTGCAATAGCTCTTGCTCTTCCTGTTCCGTCATTGGCGGAGCAGTGATTTCCTTAGATTTCTTCTCCGCAGGCTTTGTTCCGCTAACATCTCTAACTTCCAGGTTTTCATCAGCGAGATCAGCTGATTTTTTCTTCCGGATTTTGTATTGGAGTTTTTTAGAAGCACGGTCCTTTTTCTTGGAAGAGGGAGGTTTGTTGACAGGCTCATCTTCTGTCATCTCCTTAACATTGGGGAATATCGGAGAAGTTTCTCCGTCTTCTCTCTCTTCCACTGGCGGAGGGGTTTTAGGGCTTTCCTGGCTGCCGGCGTCCGTGGTATCAGCCGGTTTTGCCATTAAGACTTCATGGAATCCCTCTTGAAAGGATTTAACCTTTCTTACGAAGGCGTCCTCATCTTCGTCTTCAGAGTCGAAGTTATCCGATCCGGTTTCCGACTCGAACCTCGCCTCAATGGCGGCAAGCACGGATTCTGCTTCCGAGTTCATCGTCTTGTTGACGGATGTCGGATCTTCCGCCTCTGTGACGGGTGTTTGATCTTCCGTTTCCATGACGGGTGCGTTGTTGTCTGCCTCTTGCACGGGATTTCCATCATCCGTGTTTTCGGCGATTTCGGATTGCACCATGCCGATAAAGTGTGTATCACTTTTGTGTCGGCGATCTGAGCAGAATCCGGCATCATAGTCATCTTCGACTGGGTATAGGGCGGGTGGGATAAATTTGCTTCCACCGCAAAACCCCATTGCTTCTGCAGTTAGCCCGATAAAGATGTTAGCAGATCCTATCGGTAGCACGCAGGCACTTACCAGGTGGTTTTGCGCCGGTATGTAGGATCCGTTGTCGAGGAAGCGCCCGACGTCGTTGTCGAATTCCAAGCTTCCGACAGTGATCGATCTTCCAATTCCGCCAAGTATCCCAGATCGGAATCTTACGCCTGACGTCGTTTACCCCACGGTGGGCGCCAACTGTCGAGACATCGTAGTAGTTTTCATAGACGGGGGTGCCATGAGACTACGGTAGAGACGTGGGGTAACGGGATAGCGTAGTAACACAGAACACAGGATTTTACCCAGGTTCGGTACGTCGCGATAGTACGACGTGCCTACTCCTGCACTTCTCACTAATTGGGACTAAAGCCCGTAAACAGGGTTACAATGTGAGGGTTTGGATCTAAGCTACTCGACGAGGATGAGCTTCTCGGCGAGTTGGCGTAGAGCTTCTCTGTTTTCTCGTTGTTTTGTCTATCTCCCGTCCGGCTTTATATAATAGCCGGATTAGGGCTTACAGAATAGGAAAC
This sequence comes from Alopecurus myosuroides, assembly GCA_028641055.1. Classification (NCBI taxonomy): domain Eukaryota; kingdom Viridiplantae; phylum Streptophyta; class Magnoliopsida; order Poales; family Poaceae; genus Alopecurus; species Alopecurus myosuroides. The sequence continues at coordinate 154,351,184 of CM054061.1, read as the reverse complement.
CTAGAAAACTACGGTAACTTGTAACTTGGAAAGCAAGGAATCCGTCTTCTCCTCCAAGCCAGATCACATGGGCTGTGATCCGGGTTCTTCTAGAATCCGGCTTCTGCGCGTCGGACTACTGGGCCGCCTAATGGACCTAAGCCCACTACCACTTAGGCCACCCTGGTAATCCGGCACTTGGCCCACCATCTTCTATACCCCTATTTGGTATATATCCGACAGACTCCTCGTCTGTTAACCCTAATCTGCAAAATCCCGACGGCTCCTCTGCAGTCGTGGGGACGATTGTAGTAGGGCGTGATCAGGGTTTCGCCACGATGCAGCCTCCATCTGGAGTGTCTAGGTCTAGGAATGAATCCACCTTTGTTTCTTCTCAAGGCTTGCCTCAAGATGTTTCTGCTTATGACAGGGAGGACCTTGAGCCCCCACGCTCTGTTAGATTTCAAGAAGAAAATGTTCATGTCGATTCAGATAATTTGTGCCTCATTTGCGGAGATGATCACTGTGAAAAGTTTGTTTACAACGAGATTAATCCCTGGGAAGTTGCAGCCCCCTTCGTGGGTGCAGCGATTCCGGGTGGGGGGTTCTTCGTTATCCCCGACATCAGGAATGCGGCTCCTCCCAAGGAAATGCATCAAGCCGTGATAGAAGTTCTGGAAGGCAATCCTTCTGGAAGAGATATTGAGGAAGAATTCGCCCAGTGGGCTGGCAGGATGTGTACTTGGAGATGGTACGCTAAACCGCTGGCCTCCAAGAAGTTTCTTATGCGCTTCCCTAGCTCCAGGGATATCGACGCCTGGGTTCACTTCAGCAATGCGCAACTGCGTACTCTCCCTGGGGTTGTGATTAGAGTTGACCATTGGACCCCTCAGTATGGGGCCACGGGAGAGTTGGATACTGCGTGGTTCCAGGTTAAGGGGATCCCTCTTGATAACAGGAACTGTCCTACTGCTGTTTTTATAAGTAGCCGGGTGGGGAGAGCCATTCTGGTGGACAGGCTTAGTCTTAACAATGTAGACTATGTCAGAATCAAGATTGGAAATCTGGGTGTTTCTCTGGTACCACCAGTGGTGTTCAATGTCAACATTGCAAATAGTTTTTATGATATTGAGTTTACAAGGGAAATTCCTGTGAGTAAGCAAAGCTCTGACAAATCTGCTATTCCTGTGCATTCATCTAAGGAGGGTTTCAGTCATGGTGGTAGTGGCTCTCAGCAGACCCCTAAACGCGCCAGGCAAGAAGGCTCTGCGGTTAACAGGACCCCTACCAATACTGCCCCTGGTGGGTTTATGAGGGATGCTAGAGCAGGTTATGGCAGGCAGGCTGGCTCTTCTGATAAGGTTGAGCAAAGTAAAGATATGATTGTTGATGATAAAGCAAAAAGAAAAGCACCTGAGCCATCTGGCATCTCACATGAGGACAGTGAGGAGGAGTCTTTTGCGGCCCAGGTCCATAGACTGGGATATAATGCTGAGCATGTGCAAAACCAAATGATTCCTGTATCTGTTGGAAGTCCTAGCTCAAGAAGACATTCTGGTCCTGCTGTGGATCACTACAACAAGTACTTGGAGTATCTGGCTAAGCCTAAGCTTATTACTGATGGGGTTGTTGAGCATCCTGATGAACCATTGCAGAATGAGCTCACATATGAAGAATTCTTGAAGCAGCTTTTGCAATCTAGAAGTGATAAGAAGGATATGTGGAGGGACAAGCTGAATCAGATACCAGGTGCTCAGGTCTAGCCTGTGGTTGAGTCCCCTCTTACATCTTTCAGTTCTGATGATTTTTCTAAATCCACTTCTGCAATGTCTGCTGCATCTGAAGAATTCCAACAAGTGCACCCCTCTGTGGTTCGCATTACTGAAGTTATTCTTGCTACTTCTTTAACCTCTGGGTCCCTTCCTGATGGGGTTCCTCCTTCATCAATTACTCCTGCTCAGCCTGTCCCCTCTAGGGTCAGTGCTAGGAATGCTACTTCTGGAAGAGCAAATGAGGATATGGTGCAGAGGGAAACTCAGTTAATTGCTAGGAGATATGCAGGTATTCCCTTTTGTTCAAACTCCTTTTCTGTCCTTGCTGATAATGATATTTCTGATAAAGCACTTAGCTTGGTATCGACTCATCCTCTTTTACTTTGGAAACTGTTAATCTGCTGAGGGATTGGGATGTTGCTAGGGCTAATCTTTTAAGTAAGAAAAATGTTTTATCTACCTCCAATCCTGTAAGCCCCATTACTACCTCACATCAAGTCAATGTTGCTTCTAATTTGCTGATGCCTATTGAGGAAGATGTAGTGAATCCTCCTCTGATAGTGATTCCATTCCTTTTACTCATGTAATTTCTAAAAGGACTGCTAAGAATTTGAAAAAGAAATCTATGTCAAAATGTTTATCTTCTCAGGGTGTACCCCTTGGTGGTAAGTCTTCCCTTGGTAGGGTCCATGCAAACCACCCTTTGAGTGGGATTGTTAATGGGCCTAGAGTCAGGTCTAAACCTAAGAAGTTATTATGATTGGTGTTTTCTTGAACTGTAGAGGGGTGGGTAAGAAAGGTTTTTCAATTAACCTTCTTGATATGATTAAAGAATTCGATTTTGACTTTATTGGGTTGCAAGAGACAATGAAATGTGGTGGGTGCTGACGTTTGGAGAAAGTTTGATCCAGAGGGGAATTTCCTTTGGCATTGGTCTCCTTCTGTCGGTAGGTCTGGTGGTATTTTGTGTGGTGTCAAGTCCTCTAGGTTTGACATCATCAATGCCTCTACTGATAGATTCTTTGTTAAAGCTCATGTTCTTGACAAGAAAATCAACAAGGAGCTGATTCTTATGGTGGTGTATGGGGCTGCTCAGGATTGTGATAAGACTGATTTTCTTGCTTCTTTCGCTGCTGTTTGTTCACGTCTGTCCTTGCCTGCTTTGATTGGGGGGATTTTAACATACTTAGATTTTCTTTTGAAAAGAATAAACCTGAGGGGGGTTACTAAGTTTTCTAATGTGTTCAATTCTGTTATTAGAACTCATTCTCTTAGGGAAGTAGATATGGCTGGTGGTTTATATACTGGGTCTAATAATCAGAAATTTCCAACTCTTGAGAAGCTTGATAGAGTTCTTATGAGTTCTGATTGGGAAAGCTTGTTTCCCCTTACTAGTGTGAGGAAAATCCCTAGGTCCATCTCGGATCACAATCCTTTGATTGTGGATACTGGAGAGGTGGTGATTCCTAGAAAAAAGGAGTTTAGATTTGAGAAATCATGGCTAGTTCATCCTGATTTTGCTGCCAGGATTGAGAAAGTGTGGGGAGATCCTATTCCCTTTGTGGATAGCGTATCTTCTATTCAGTTGAAAATCAGGAAAGTCAAGAATTGTCTTAAAGGTTGGGGTGCTAATATTAGAGGGGATTCCATCAGACCGAGGAAGGAGTTGTCTTGTGAACTTGAGTCTCTAGAACAAATGGAGGAGCTTGGAGTGTTGTCTGCTGACCAGTATGGGAGGAAAGGTTTTATTCAAAGTGAATTAATGAAATTGTACTCTGAGGAGGAAATTTTTTGGCATGAAAGATCAAGTGCCAAGTGGCTTCTGCAGGGAGACTCTAATTCTGCATTTTTCCATAGGATTGCTAATGGGAGGAGAAGGAAGAACATTATGTACTCCTTAAAAAATGGTGATGAATGTGTGCAGGGGACTGCAGAGATTCTTGCTCATGCTACTGAGTATTACAGGAACCTGTTTGGTCCAGGGGAAGGAGGGTTGTTAAGATTTTCTCATCATATTTGGAGAGAGGAGGAGAAATTATCTCTGCTTGATAATTCTCTGTTGGACATTCCTTTTTCCGAGGAGGAGGTAAAGATTGCTATTGATTCCATGGTTAAGAATAAAGCTCCAGGTCCAGATGAGATTCCTATTGAGTTCTTCCAGTCATGCTGGAGTGTTGTTAAGAATGATGTTATGAGATTGTTTAATGATTGGTTCCTGGGGGACCTTGGCCTGTATAGACTGAATTTTGGTATGATCATCCTTCTACAAAAAACTCTTGATGCTGATTGTTTGCAAAAGTACAAACCAATCTGCTTGTTGCAAGTCATTTACAAAATCATTACTAAGGTGGCCACCCTTAGAGTGGAACCTTTTATGGATAAACTCATCTCCAAATGTCAGACTGCATTCATCAAAGGCAGGAACATTATGGATGGGATCATGTCTCTTCATGAGATTATTCATGAATCCAAGAGGAAAAAGCAGCAAGGGGTTATCTTGAAGTTAGATTTTGAGAAAGCCTATGATAAGGTTGATTGGTCATATCTTCTTCACTGCGTCACTTTGAAAGGTTTTAGTCCTCTTTGGAGGAGGCTCATTGAGGAGATTGTGAGAGATGGTACTCTGTGTGTGAAAATTAATAATACTAGAGGGAAAGACTTTGGTATTCATAGGGGAGTTAGGCAGGGTGATCCTTTCTCACCTTTTCTCTTCAACTTGGCAGCAGAAGGGCTGGCAAAGTTAATTCAGCAAGCTCAAGATAATGGTCATATTGTTGGGTTGGTTCCACACCTGGTTAACAAAGGGGTAGCTATCTTCCAGTATGCTGATTATACCCTTCTAATGGTTCAGGATGATGTGGAGCAGATCAGGCAGTTAAAACTAATTTTGTACCTGTTTGAGGCTATGTCTGGTCTTAAGATAAACTTCATGAAAAGTGAACTTTTTCTGGTGCTGGAAGATTCCATCAAAAGTGTTGCTTATGTAGATATGATGAACTGTCAGCTAGGTCACTGGCCAATGAAGTATCTTGGTGTCCCTGTTAGTGGATCAAGGGTGCTGGTGGCTGACTTGAAACCCCTTGTGGATAAGCTGGGCAAGAAACTGGATGGTTGGGCTGGCAACAACTCATCCATTGGAGGGAGGCTTACTCTCATCCAATCCTCTCTCAGCAGCATTCCCATCTATCACATGTCTATGTACTTGTTACCTGATACTTGCTTAGAGGAGATGACAAAAATAATTAGGAGATTCTTTTGGCAGGGTACTAATTCTAAGAAAAAATACTATCTGGTCAGGTGGAATATTATCAACAAACCAAGGTCTAAAGGGGGCTCGGGGATAAAAAATCCGAAAGTGTTCAATTATAGTCTTCTTTGTAAATGGTGGTGGAGACTGGAGATGGAAGAAGGATTGTGGCAGGAGCTTGTTAAATATGACATCTCACATGGGATTTGGAGGGTTGCTGTGAAACAACAAGACTCACCTGTGTGGAAAAACTTGTTGAAGGTTAAGAAATGGTATATGCAAGGTAGGATGATGATCATCAATGGTGGAGGTGAAACTGACTTCTGGCATGATCATTGGTGTGGTAAACTTCCTCTGTGTGAATCTTATCCTGGCTTGTTCGAGATTTGCTTGGATCAGGTGTGCACAGTCAAAGAAATGCACTCCAGGAGATGGCACCTAAGATTTAGGAGATGGCTTGATGTTGACCTGCAAAACCAGGCTACCAAGCTTAAAAATTATCTGGTTACTGTTGCCTTGGGGGAGGGTCCTGATAGACCCAAATGGAAATTTACCAAATCTGGAATCTTCTCTGTTAAATCCATGTATAAGCATCTATCTTCCCTGCAGTGGACAGATCCTTCTCTCATCTTTGGAATGCTAAAATTCCTCTTAAGATCAAAATCTGGTTGTGGTTGATCTGGCATAATTCAATTGCTACTAAAGATAACATGAAGAGAAGGAAATGGAAAGGGGATTTTTCCTGTAGTTTTTGCTTTACTCATGAGTCGATTCACCATCTTTTCTTCTCTTGTCCTGTGTCTTTTTTCATGTGGGGGATTGTTTGTTCGATTCTTGGGGCACCTAACAGACCTGCCAATTTTACACAATATTTTTGGTGGATTGCAAACTTTTTTCCTTACAAGACAAATCTTCATGTGGTTGGTATTGCTGCCTTTTGCTGGGCAATTTGGAAATCTAGAAATAGGGCCTGTTTCGAGAAGAAACTCATATCTTCTCCTGTGGATCTTGTTTGTTACATGTGTGCTTTTCTTCGTTATTGGGCAGGGCTTCAGAATGCTGGTGATAGGACGACCGTGGAGGAGGGAGCCATGATTATTCAGGAAGCTGCGCTGGCGCAACATGCTCGCACACGTCCCCGCCTGTCAAGTCACCAAGAGGAGGATGTTGAAGATGATGTGGACGTTGTTGCTTGATCTACTCTTCAGGAAGTGGTGTTGATCCAGTTTACTGCTGCCACCTACGTGTGGCCGTGTGTTTTGCTACTTATCCTCGTTTTCGAAAAAGCTTGTCAGTCTTTGCCTGGTGTGGCTGGTTACTTCCTGTTAGACTCGGCCGTTGTTGAACTTTTAGCCGGGGGTTTTAGTTGTTGCTATTTTGCTTGGGGGCTCTCATCCCCCTCTGTGGGTGGAGATGTCTGTTTCCAAGTTTAGACTATCGTTTTTCCTTTCTCTGCTTTGGTTTGTAAAAGACTTTATTCTGTTGTCTCACGATAATGGAACCCGGCTAGCGTCGTTTGTAAAAAAAAAATTGTTCAAGTTTATGTCAGTGGCGTCTTAACCTTTTAGCAGAGATAAACATGTCTTCTTTTGCTTTTGAGAAACACTGCGCGCGATGTATGTACGTACATACACACAAAAACTAACGGATTTGCTATCCGGCAGTCAACTAATTATTGTACGCCATCGTTTGATTTTTTTTATCTGTTGCTTTTTTTGCGCGCGTTCAACAAAAAAACGTCAGCAATGGTGTAGATATATGTCGACAACATTTTCGTTGTTTGCCAAGGAAGAAGAGGCAAAAACCGTCCGTATACACATGCCATGCGTATATATTTAGCCAACAGGATTAGCGTGTTTACCGACGGTTTTTGGCCGTCTGCAAAATTCACAATTCTTGAGACAGCAACGCGACAAGGTCCCCACGGTTGATTTTGTATGTTTGCACGTTGTTCTTACTGATTAGATCTCTATGTCCCTATAGCCTTCATTTCTTGAACTTGCCTATCTTTTTAGATTGACGTGCTATGAGTTACATTTTTTACGTGAAGACCTAAGTACGACGCTCTTGGATGTAAAATGCATGCATTCAGCATGTCTAAGTTTGCTGATGGATTTTTCTTGCATTCTCCGAGGACCAGCGTGCTCGTTTGGATGGTGGATGCACTCGACTGATGGCGGTCGTTCAGGCTATCTTCAGCAAGGGTGGCTAGTTGCATAGTAAACGTCTGGAAAATGCATAGTCTCATGAGGAGGGAGTGGATTTTAGAGAGTCTGCAGAGTTGGATGGATGTTTTTATTTTATTGTCTCTATAGGTTACTATTGTGTGCCTATGAGAGTACGCTGGTTGTAAGATATATTTGAATGTTTTATTATCAATAAAAGTCGTATGCATCAGTCAGATGCAGAGGCTGGGTATTCCTTTTCAAAAAAAAAAATTGAGTGAATTGGTACATTTAATTTTGGGCAAACACCAGAGCTAGTTTACTACTCCCTCCGTATCGAAATATAACATGTTTTAACATTTCACAGACAACATGTACCTAGATATATTTTAGTGTAAGATGCATATGAATCTAAACACTAAAACATGTCTAGATACGTTTTGTCTACAAAATGTTAAAACATCTTATATTTTGATACGGAGGGAGTACTAAAATCAAATAAGCTAGCTTTTTCTTTTATTATTTGTACAAGTTATCTATCTAACAAGTTACAGTCCATTACACCAAAAGAACACTGCATTTTTGGCCACGAAAATATGTACATAATAGATTTTTATTTTTTAATCTCTTTGTTTATTGCTAATTCTAGGTAGAGAATTGAACCGGTAGTCTGCCTACAAATATTGTTAATGATTTCAGCTATGGGTTCAAGGGATTTTCCCTCATGCCACGTGTCATCTTATGACGGGAAAAAAATAACTCAATTATGACAAATTTAAAATTCATAATGTCAAATACACACTCCCAAAACTAAATCACAACTTCAACATTGACTCCTACTGAAAAAATAATCCTCTTTAATGAGACACACACAACACAAAATATTTTTGATCCCGGGGCACAACAACTCCTAGCCATCCAACTATTAATTGATTGACAATCGATTTAGAGGAGGCTTGCATTAGTGACTCCTCTAGACTAGATCGGGACTGTCAGAAGACAACACATTTGGATGACCTAGAAAACTTGTTCTTGCAGACATGTAATCGAGTCGGGAGGTTTTAGATTAATTGATGGAGTATGATCGTTGAAGACATCAGTTGGTTTCTACACATGTACTTTGGTACATTTTTCTCTTAACCATGCCACCTCATCTTTGCACTCAGATGGAAGCTTTATGATTCGTCCCTAGCAAGATGATCTCGCAACAACGGGTTAAAGGCGTCGTCTCTAAAACAACACAACTTTTGTGGGGTGGGGTGAGACGGGAGCCTTGAACTATATTTTGTTGGATAAACTCGTAACATCAACGTATACATGTGCTCCTGAAGACCGTTTTCATGTTCAAAAGTATTAAGTTATATGTTCTTGTGTTGCTCAGGCGATTGTACTGGTTGTAAGTGTTGTAACGTATGGCATCAATGTCGCCATCTTGGATGCTGCATAAATATATTTTGTTCATGTCTACATAACATGACGCAAAGATATAGAGGATGACCCTTCCCTTGTCTAAATTGCAACTTTTGGATAGAAGAGACTTTTTTTAATCTCAAAAGCCGCGTCAAACCAACATAAGCATGAAGGTCATCAAATAGTATGGCTAATGAAACTTGTCAGGAAAGAATTCCTTTTGACAAATGCACACACTTGCTGTTATATCAATTTTGATTGACAAGCTCAACATTTTCTAGTACAAATCTCACCGTTTTTGCTATTAAATGGTATTCCCAGACTGCCCCCTCATGTTGGCGAGCATAATATTTTTCTTCAAAAATAAAGTGCAAACGAAAACGTTCACACACCGTATAGGAAAATCTTAAGATTGATGAAGTTACTGCATGCAGCATATAGTTGATGTGAACCTCGTTACCCAATGTAAAAACATCATCGGAAAATCTGACATTAATCCATGAAAATGTGGGCTAAATATCCGGGTGAGCAGGTTTAATCACAAGTCTACAAGGAACTTAACCAACTGATATAGGCCCATTTGGCTTGAGCACATGATGCACATGAAGTGATAGAGACAAGAACTATCCCGAAATCATTTGAATACTACTCCTCGGTTCCGTTTTATAAGACACTTTGGCAAGCCAATTAAGCTTGCCAAAACGCGTTACAAAAGCGAACAAAGAAAGTATATGTCATATACTTTTCACTAAAACCTCTCATAGACTCGGACTCCTGCAAATAAATAAGGCAAGTCTCATTTGAAGTAAGTCCATGTCTCACATGGCGATCGCTAGCCCAACAAAGGTTCCACGCAAAGAACTTGAATTTGAGAGGCTCCTTGAAACCTCAAATGACCCGTTGGAAAGGTCAAACGGTTCTTCCATTGAAGAAGGCCATGTATGCAGAGCGAGCAGAGAAGGATTTATTACAGGTCCAAATCCATTGGATGGAATCAACCACATCGGAAAGGGAAATTTGCACGCACCATTTGAGCCAGTTGGGAACAATAGGTTTACTCTGAAAGTTAGATGTTTGGGGGATTGGAATAGGATCATGGATCAAGGTCCATAGATTTTTCGTGACAACGGTGTCCTGATTGAAAAATATGATGGATTTCTAAATCCACAAGATGTCGAGCTGAACAAGATAGTTCTGTGGATTCAATTGAAGGGCCTTCCTAATGCCTATAGGAAGAAAGAAATTCTCGAGGCTCTATGCAAACGAGTGGGCAAAGTATCTAAGGTCAGCTTGGCTCCGAGAGGCGATGGCGATCATGTGCGGATCAGGGTTGAAGTAGACGTGAACAAACCACTCACCAGGTTTTTGTCAATCACAAAGAACCAACAAAAGTCTTTCTACCAAGTGTATTATGAGAAAATTCCGAAGTTTTGCTTCGTTTGTGGAATGTTGGGGCATGTTCATCTGGAGCATGGGAACGGTAAACATACAGAGCAGGAGATGCAATGGGGCGACTGGTTATTGGCACCTCAACCCGAGTGGACTCCCTTCAGAGGAGCCACCCACAGAGGAGGCAGACGGGGGGGTAGACAAGGACGCAGGAGTGATCATATGGCGTCGGAGTGGAAATCTAACAAAGGGACTGATGAGGATCTCCGAGATACTGGCACAAGCCCCCCTGAAACAAACTAGTAGGATGGACGTGGATACTAACCCCTCCTCCCGCAAAAGTCTAGCTTTGGAAAATATACCCAACGATCATGGTGACGGAACAGGAAGGGAATTGGTGGTCAGGAAAGACAACGAGAGGGAGGAACGACACGGATCAGAGAGCGACGCTTCCACTCAAGGAAGCAAAAGGCAGAAGAGCGACACGCAAGCTGAAGCGGAAACCAACAAAATTATATCGGCGAGCTCCAGTGAGCTCGACCGGGAGCAATGAGGATTGTAGGATACAACTGCCGGGGTCTTCAAAAACCCCCGGCGGTGCGTTCGTTTCTGGGAGTCCAGGAGCGAGCAAAACAAGATGTTCTTTTTCTGTCCGAGACGCATCTGGATAAAGCAAGGGCGGAAAAAATGAGACGCAAACTTTCCTTCGATCACATGTTGATTTGGGAGAGTGACGGGCGCAGTGGAGGGCTGCTCATGTTCTGGAGAAAGGAGTTGACTGTCACCTCCTCTGAGGTGCATAGCAATTTTCTAGATATCCGTATAGACGAGACCAGCGGGACGGGATGGCGTATCACTGGTATATACGGAGAACCTAGCACAGACCGAAAGCACCTAACCTGGGATTACTTACGGAATCTCAATGGTATGATTGATCTACCATGGTTGGTTCTCGGTGATTTTAACGAGATCTTACTTGGGGATGAGAAGGAAGGGGGTGCCCCAAGAGCACAAAGACGTATGCAAGGATTTCGTGAAGCCCTCGATGATTGCAATTTATATGATATGGGATATGTGGGAGATAAATTCACATGGCGTAGAGGGAGAATTAGAGAAAGACTGGATAGAGCCGTTTGCAATCACCGCTGGAATGATCTATTCCCTTCGGCAGCAGTGATCCATGGTGACTTTGCGAGGTCTGATCATAGACCCATATCGGTTGATCTCCACTACATGGAGAATTCACTAGCGACTAAACCCTCTGGGTCGAGGAGATTTGAGGCACGCTGGCTGCAGGAGGACTCGGTGGACGGAAGTGTCGAGCAGGCTTGGGCCGAGGCCCAGTCTAGCTCACTGTCAAATCTGGGCCGTAAACTTGAATACGTGCATGGTGCACTCCATGCATGGGACATGCAAGTCTTACGTAAAGCTCGTCGATCACTCCATGATCTTAATAAGGAGTTGAACGTGGTAATGATGGGGCCTCTCACGGAAGAGCCTATACGGAAACAAGGGGAGATACAAACAGAGATCGAGAAATTACAAGAACATGAGGAAGTGAAATGGGTACAGCACGCCCGAGCAAATTGGATGAAACAGGGAGACCGTAATACAAACTTCTTTCATAACTTTGCTAATTTCCGCAGGAAAACAAATATGATTAAGAAGCTACAAGATGAGGCGGGGAATTCTATCGAAGGGAATGATCTCTATGACCATATCGCAGGTTATTTTAAGGAGCTTTTCGTGAAGCAATGTGATGACGCAAACAATGGAGTTATTAATAAAGTCAAACCTCGAGTATCTATGGCTATGAATGAGGTTCTATGTGCGGTTTACACGAGAGAGGAGGTTAAGAGGGCTCTTTTCAACATTGGCGATTTGAAGGCCCCGGGTCCGGATGGTCTTCATGCGGTATTCTTTAAAAGATATTGGGAATTGATTGGCGATGATCTTACTACGGTGATTCTCGATGCTCTTAATACTAGGACTATACCTGCTGAGTGCAATAAGACTACAATTGTTCTAATACCGAAGACTGACAGTCCCACAAAGGTAACTCAGTATCGTCCTATCAGTCTTTGCAATGTTACTTATAAAGTTATCTCTAAAGTGTTGACAGCTAGGCTTAAAAATCTACTGCCTGAAATTATTACGCCAAATCAAAGTGTCTTCGTTCCCGGGAGACTAATTACTGATAATGTTCTGGTGGCATACAAATTGTATCATGCAATCAAGAACAAGAAGACGGGGACGTACGGTACTTGTGCTATCAAACTTGATATGCATAAGGCGTATAATAGAGTGGAGTGGTCTTTTCTCGAGAAGTTTCTGACTAAACTGGGTTTTGATACGGGATGGATTTCTATGATCATGGCATGCGTCTCTTATGTCTCCTACCGTGTACGGTTCAATGGAGGTGAAACTGATGAGTTTTTGCCCACCCGAGGGTTGAGACAGGGGACCCTCTGCCCCCCTATTTGTTTCTTCTCTGTTCGGAAGGGTTATCAAGTCTAATTAATGATGCTGAGGAAAGAGGTGATCTCGTTGGCGTCAAGGTTTGTCGTAATGCTCCAATGATCTCACACCTTTTATTCGCAGACGATTCCTTGATCCTTATGAAGGCAGATAATGATAACGCTCTTACTCTGAAAAAAATTCTGCAATCTTATTGCTCTGCCTCGGGTCAGCTGGTGAGTGAGGCGAAATCGAGTGTGTTTTTCAGCCCGTGTACCTCCCCTGAGATCCGGGAGGAGGTGTGCTCCACTCTTAACTTCCTAACGGAGGCAATCACGGAAAAATATCTGGGGCTCCCACCCCTTATCGGTGTTGATCGTTCTGATTGCTTCAAACACTTGATTGACAGGGTGTGTGCCCGCCTAGCGGGATTCAAGGAAAAACTTCTATCATACGGTGGAAAAGAGGTACTTCTCAAAGCAGTTGCACAGGCAATCCCGGCGTATGCAATGTCGGTTTTCAAGCTTCCCAAGCAGATAACAAAAGGGATCACAGATGCTATGACCCGTTACTGGTGGGGAGATGAAGAAGATAAAAAACATATGCATTGGTTTGCATGGTGGAAGATGTGTATTCCTAAGAAGCGAGGTGGTAGGGGTTTAGGGATCTCCCCTGTTTTAACCTTGCCATGCTTGCAAAACAAATATGGAGGCTCTTATGCGAGCCAGAATCTCTATGCGTCCAAGTTCTGAGGGCAAAATACTACCCTACGGAGGATATTTTAAATGCAACACTCAAGAATGGCTCCTCCTATACCTGGCAAAGCCTATTTGCGAGGATCCAAACGTTCAACGAGGCTCTATATGGAGAGTGGGTGATGGTACAAGGATTAATATATGGGATGATGCTTGGATTTCGGATAGCCCTACTAGGAAAATTATTACTCAAAGAGGTAACATTCTGCTTACTCATGTTTCGGAATTAATCAATCAAGATACGGGGCAGTGGGACGAGGAGTTGATCCGTGATATCTTCTGCCCTTACGATGTTGTAAGAATACTCAATATCCCACTGGCTGTTGGTATGATGGAAGATTTCATCTCATGGAATTATACAAAAACGGGTGTTTTCTCGGTGAGATCGGCGTATCACAAGGAATGGGATCATCAACATGGATCCAAACTGGCCCGAACAAATAACCAAGGTAGTTCAGACAGGGAGGCGATTTGGACTAATTTGTGGAATTTGAATGTGCCTTCAAAGGTGAAAATCTTCTCTTGGCGTTTTCTCCACAATACTATTCCCTGCAATTGCATCTTGGCAAACATACACATCATTAGCTCTAGCCTTTGCCCAATCTGCAAAGTGCATTGTGAGGATCTGACGCACACTTTCTTTACGTGTGTGAGAGCTCGTGAGATTTGGGAGAATTTGGGCCTTTTTACCATCATACAGCAAGCATGCAATGAGTTCCAAGAAGGGCCACAAGTATTTGATTTTCTGCTCAAACAGAAGGTGGGTCCTGTACCCGGCTACGATATTAACCTGAGGGAGCTCATAGCAACAACGTGTTGGTATGTATGGTGGGAAAGGAGGAAAATTGTACATGGTGAAGAGGTTACAAAACCGGCCTAATCGGCACAGTCCATCGCTGCGTGTGCGATCAACTATACTCGCGCCCAGAAGAAAAACGCGGGTGTTAAGAGAGAAGGGTGGAAAAAACCCCCGGAGGATTTTTCTAAACTTAATGTTGATGCTTCGTTTTATCCACAGGATGGACGTGGTGCTACAGGTGCTGTTATTCGCGACGCCCGTGGAGCATTTATGGCGGGGAGCTGCTGCGCGATACCTTTTGTCCCTGATGCGTCTATGGCTGAAGCAAGAGCGCTCAAAGACGGTCTCATACTTGCGGGACAAATGGGTTGCATGAACGTAGTGGTTAACAGCGACATCATGGAGGTGATTGATACAATGAATAATGCGGGTAATTCTATCGGACCCTCGGCGGCCATCTACGAGGAGTGTACCTTCCTAGCGAGAGGTTTTAATAGGATCATTTTCGAGTTTGCTTCTAGGGAGAGTAATACTGTAGCTCATATGTTAGCTTCGTTGGCTAGTGGTCATGGTTTGCAAGTCTGGTTCGAGGATCCTCCTGACTGTATCAAAGGATCCCTCGCAGACGATGTAAGCCTTTTTGTAAACACTTAATTTTGGGCAGCAAGTTCGCACTCTTTTCCTTACCAGGGTACATAAGGGGGCTGGAAGGTTTTTAACGAGGCGGCTTGTTTGCTGTTTATTTATATATGGAAAATTCAAAAAAAAAAAAAACGCATCTATGATTCGGCCGCGTCGTCGATTTGCCCGTGGCGATCGATGTGACTGGGGATGTTACCTTAACCTAACTAACGGCCAATGCATCGACTGTACGTGACGTGAATTGAGTGCCAACATTAACACGGAGCTAGCCGCTAGAGAGAGAATCTGTAGTACACCTGCACTCAATGCCGCACAGTACCAACGTACGAGTTCCCTCGTGAACCAAAAACTCCATCGGCCTGCCGCAGCTGACGCGGTATACATGGCGGCCAACGGTCTGGAAGCGCTGCACCCGGCTCAACGACGCATCGATCGTCTCTCGTCGTGTTTTTCATCACGAAATTTCACTGGCTCTGTCGACATCGATCGATTGCGAGGGGCAACTCGATTCTGTGCTGTTGTTCTCTCTGTTTCTGTTTCTTTACGGGGGAGGATGATGCTTTTTGTTTTTGCGTAGTAGACTAGAGCCGTACCGATGCCGTTCGAGGAAACGACGACGGGCCGGACGGTGCCGGATCCGCCGTGGCGCCGCTGCTGTCCCTTTCCTGCTGCCCCGGCCCGGCTCCGAGTCTCAGCTCGCCATCAATCGCGCATCCTCGGATACCCCTGCGGCTGTTCCCCCATGTGCCGGCCCACTGGGCTCCACGCGTCCCCATCCACCTCTGCTCCCCCTCCCCCACCACGCCGCACCCCGATCTCCGCTTCTCCACTCCATTTGAAATCCCACCACCACCTCGCCACGGCCGGCCCCCAAACGGTCACCCGTTTACGGTACGACTCAAACCAAAGCACTCGAGCTTCCCCATCCTCCCTCCTCCCTCCTAGCTCGTCGCGTCGGCTCGACCGATCCGGAGGCGGCGGCGCCATGGCCTCCTCCCACCCCGCGGGGGCCGACGCGGCGCTGCAGAAGCTGGAGGCGGGGGGAAGCGAGGGTTTGCCGGTCTTCGTCGCGGCTGCGGCGGCCGACCAGGCGGTGGCGGTGGCGGCGCCGCCTAGGAGGCCCGTGGCGGGGCGGAAGGAGCGCGCGTGCACCGCCAAGGACCGCATCAGCCGCATGACGCCCTGCGCCGCCGGGAAGCGCAGCTCCATCTACCGCGGGGTCACCCGGTACGTACGCACGGCTCGCCCGCTCGCTCCTCTCCGCTGCTACCTGCTTCCGATTTTTCGACGACAGCGGTTGGAACGGCTGGTGTGTTTTCGTATGCGTCTCAGTCTCCACTCTCGAGCGGATGCTCATTTGGACCTGAACGGACTGTGATACCGAGCGCGACTAGCTAGTCCGGGGGATCTGAGGAGAACTGGCACACTATGACAGTGAATGTTAGCGCATGACTGTTGCTGTTAGGTAGGAATATCTGCGCATTGGAGACAGTTTTTGTCTCTGGTTTTAAAACAACTATAAAAATTAATACATGGACATTTTTCCAACCGGGCTTCCACCCCTTTCCATTAATACATGGACATTGCAGCTATGACCTATTCAAACATCAAACGATGTTCTGCTCAACTGCTCATGCTTCATGGTCAACCACAAATCTCTGCGAAAAATATCACTACATCCCACTACAAATACCTTTGCACCTTATTTTTTTTAATAAATATTTGTTACTTCTAACCAGTTTATATGTCCACAAAACTGTGGCACCTATTTCGCCCTTATTAGTTTGACTCATCCATGAAAAATTTGTGAATCTGAGCTGCTACTATTTTCTGCTGCTATCCTCAGTACTACTATTATCTGCCTCTGACAGGCTTATCTTCAACTTGTTATGGATAAACATCACCCCCTTTTGATGTTCCTTATCAAACATGTATTCGCTTAATCTGTTACTGACTCTAATCTCGCATCAATAGGCATAGATGGACTGGGCGATATGAGGCCCACCTTTGGGACAAAAGCACATGGAATCAGAATCAGAACAAAAAAGGGAAACAAGGTATGCAACTATCCGGTCAAGAGTTACAGCTGCTGTTAATGCAGCTAGTTCTTGAACAAATTGACATTGGCATGTAGGAAAACCTGTCCATATTAGCTTCCTTCTATTTCATACGTCATTTGGCTTCAGTTCTCTAGTCCTCAGTCGCTCATCATCCGTCAAATATGGAATGCATGTCGTAATTAAATAGTTGTTCATTCTATAACTTTACACTCAAACATTCCTTTTCACCCTTGCTTGACTATTTGACAAAATATATGTTTGTTGTTTCATAAGCACTGCAATCAACTTACTGCATGTAAAAAATTACACATCGTTATCTATCAGTTTCTTTTTGTGATGCGCATGATTTTTTCATATCTCCAAAAGATGTCATGTGTTAAGTTAACTCTATCTGCATGGTTTACATTTTATTTTTCCTTAATCTAATTTGATGGCATTGTTTCTTTTGCATGGGAAACTGCACCACACACCAATCTTGCAGTATATTTAGGTAAGGAGCACCATTGATGTTAATATTAAAATGCACAGCTGCTAATTTATGATGTTTCTGATGCCCATCCATTTTTATGTGCAACATAGGTGCATATGATGATGAAGAGGCTGCGGCAAGAGCCTATGACCTTGCGGCGTTAAAATACTGGGGAGCTGGAACACAGATAAATTTTCCTGTGAGTCATTTATTTCTATTTTTCTCAAACCAAAATGTCTTTCATTTCGTATTAGTGTCATATATATTCTTGCTAATGATAATCAACTCTTTTTTTAGCATCTGTTAAATTATTCCACATCAAATATTTAAGTTTGTAGTTGCCTTTCAATACTATCAGATCATTTAGTTCAGGAAGTATCTCATGGAGAAACAAACACTTGTGTGTGATAATCAACCTGCGATTACCTACTTACAGTCCTAGAAAAAAATAATCTTGAACAGGATATCAAGCAACATTACTTGTGCTTTAAGATCTTAAGCTTCTGATTTTCATCACTAAATTTCAAAAATATTTAATGCCTTGTGTCTAGTTTGCATTATGTATATCAATTTTTTTGAGATGCATGATATCTCGGTTCAGTTTAAGCCTATGTTCTCTCATCTGGTTTGGCTCGGATACTTTTTTACAGATATAGTGTATGCTATCAGGTGCCGGATTTCATAAAGCACAATAAAATTAGGATATATTATGCCCTCAGTTCAGATTCGTACATAAGTCTGATTCTCTTATCTGGTTTGGTTATGTTACATTTTACAACTGTAACTTAAAACACATACACCGATGTCTTCTGCAGAGTATTGGCAAAACAAACATATCATTGCTTCACTGTTTTTAATTCCATGTCAATTGTCACTATACATAACGATATTTATATTTTTGGCAGACTTGTGTTGATTATGCATTTTCCTATTTAGGTCTCCGATTATACAAGAGATCTTGAAGAGATGCAGATGATCTCCAAGGAGGACTATCTTGTATCTCTTCGAAGGTATATTTGTGCATTTTTATTGCATGTACATTATTTTATTTTCTTAAGCAGTGATTGGAAGATTCATGCATTGCAGAAAGAGCAGTGCCTTCTCTAGAGGATTACCAAAATACCGTGGACTTCCCAGGTACATATCAATGTGTTCTCTAGATGAAAACTACTTCCATGTTGGTTGTTTTACTAGCGTTTTCTATTTTGATGCATCCCTGTAAATGGTTTTCTACATCCAAATCATTTATTCCCAAGTTGTCCAAACTGTCAATGCTTTGCTTAATGTGATTGTATTGCGCATTATTGCTAAAAAATACTTCTGCCACACCATTTTAATGGTTTGCGAAATTGAGCTACAATATGGTATATTAGTTAATAACCTTCTGTACTGCTGCTTTCTGCTTTTTTTCCAGAAATCTTCACGGCAGAACAACTGTGCAAAACTGAAATAATGATTACCTTCTGTATCCAAGTTCTGGGTTTTCACCATGATAGCTTAGAAATTTTCTTAAAAGTTTAATCAAAGAAATTAATATAGTTTAGCTTCTTTATGGGCTGCTCTTAGTTAGACTTCGGTAATCCCTTGAGGTAAAATTGCCCTTAGGTTGGAAATTAACATTAGTTTAGCCAAGACCGCATAAGTTGCTCTCAGATAGTCAGCTGCACAAAACCCATCCCTCAGTCACACAATATGTATGCCCTTTTGGCCTGATGGTAATACACCAGGTATCTTTTTTTTTCCACTCCGTATCATTAATTGGGCTGATCATTGGCAATGTAGGGCCAATGCATATACTGGTTGACACTTGTATTTGGGAAAGTGGTATTACTTCAAAACAAGCAAACTGTTACCAGATGCCAGCATTAAAGACTAACATTTTTTTCAACTTAAAACTCTACCGGACATATAAGTAAAAAATTTGTAAGATGTCTGCCACATCAATATAAAGATTGTAATCACAAATGTTGCAACAGGAAATATTCCAATTTTGCATTCAGTTTCATGATATAAATCTGTCTACTAAAAAGCAGCAAGTGCATTATTTAATCTTAATGCTAGTATACGTTGTCATGCAGGCAGCTCCATAATTCCAGATGGGATGGTTCTTTGGGACATTTACTTGGCAATGACTACATGAACCTCAATTGTGGTGCGTATATGTGTACTGCTGCACCGCTCTTCTGAGTTAACGAACTACCAAAGTGATAAAAAGGCTATGCTACTTGCCTACCTTTTAACATGTTCTTCTTATTCAAATTACAGGAAAGGACATTGCACTGGATGGAAAGTTTGCGGGAAGCTTTGGCTTAGAAAGGAAAATTGATCTAACGAATTACATTAGGTGGTGGGTGCCCAAAAAGGCACGGCAGTCAGATACATCAAAAGCAGAAGAGGTTGCTGATGAAATCCGAGCTATTGAAAGTTCAATGCAACTTACTGAGCCCTATAAGCTGCCTTCTCTTGGCTCCAGTTCTGATTCAAACCCCTCTTCAATGGGGCTATCTGCGTGCAGTATCTTATCTCAATCTGAGGCCTTCAAAAACTTCTTGGAGAAGTCTACAAAATTATCTGAAGAATGTACATTTAGCAAAGAAATAGATGAAGCAAAGGTTGTTGCGTCAGTACCTGCTGCAGAACATGATACATCTGCAGTTGGCATTAACATGAATGGGTTGCTAGTACAAAGAGCTCCATACACATTGGCCCCTGTCATGCCTACAATGAAAAGTACATGGAACCCTGCTGATCCTTCCGCCGACCATCTATTTTGGAGCAACTTCATCTTGCCATCGAGTCAACCCGTCACAATGGCGACAATAACGTCAACAACGGTTTGTTTATCTGCCTGATTTATTTTCTGCTTCTTTGTGCTGAATCTGACAATTGATTTGTCACAGTTTGCAAAGAATGAGGTGAGTTCAAGTGACCCTTTCAAGAACCAGGAGTGACCCCGCGTGAACTTACCAAATAGCAAGGATATATTTTAGCTGGTAATTAAAGACAACAGACCCAACATTGTTAAATCTTGTATTCCTGTCAGTTCATTTGATATTTCAACTTTCGAATTTTTGTGTCACCTAAATCGCTATAAACATTGACACAGAAGCTTAAGGAATTCATGAACTAATTAAAGCTGCAATTTTGTAAACGTGCTATTGTCTTAGCTCATAAAAATCTAAACTTTAGTTAACAAAGAAAAAAAATGTATCGACTAGTTTTTGCTTACAAAAAGTGGTGGAAGCTTTTAAAAGGAAGGGGAGATACCTGACAACAAGACACTCCAGAAGATAGAACAAACTAGCTGCAACTATTTCAATACTAATTATTTCTCTACTAGGTAAAATAGTCGTCGAAATAGACGATTGAAGTAGATTATTTTTTGAAAGCAAAAGGGAAGAAAAAGACAGCCTAGTTTCTGCTAAATGACCTTTCATTGATTGCCAAACTGGAAGCTTAGTACATTTCAACTGTTGGGCAGGTTGATGGCAACATTGTTCACTCCCGGTGGCTTGTGAGCAGTAGTCTTGTGTATCCATACTTCACAGAACATGCATAGAAGGCAAGAAAATCATACTTTATGTAATATATACAGTGGCCAATGCCCAGGAAACAATATGTAGCTGTAGAACTGTCTGTATATATTGCTGTTGTCTACAGATTTGCAGAAGAGAGCAAAAATAAGAATGTGATTTTTGTATGCTCAATTATTCATTTTGTGCAAATACTTAGACTTGTTTTCTGATTTTTTTTTAAATGGGCCTTTTTTCAATTGAGCATCTCATCCCTGTGTAGGGGTCATATGGTAATCTTCTCAACATTGGTCCGATTTTGAAGCAGTGCATTGATAATATCCTTAGGCTGCATCGGAGGGGAACCAAAAGGTTCATGTAAAGACTATTCAACAACCAGAATCTTATCAAATGGAAACCAGTGTGCACGATTCGACCACTCCATCCCTGCATGGCTGCATTAGGTACACTGAAGGAAGAGCAGGATGCCTCGGACAAACACCTCCCAGATGCTACATGCATGGGCAGGTGAACATCAGGTTCTTGTACGAGCAACTCAGCTAGTTGACTTAAAATGGTTACATCACGTGGGGGCAAAAACGAGTCCCCACAGCTGCCCGCGAAGTATATTTTGGTCAAAATTTTTTTGTTAAGAATCTAGGCAATTTACAGATTAAATTAATCCAAATATAAATCGTAAGCATGACGTAAACATACTGATAATTAACCATATTCATGCATATCAAATTAGATTGACAGTAGACACATCTACGCATACTACTAGTATCGCACACATGGAAATAATAAGGGCAGGGATAAACGTGTTATACCCTGCGACCGGCCAGTTGGCTGTAGACGTAGCAGTGGCGGCAGCAGCAGCGTTGGCGGCCTCAGCAGCAGCGGCCTTGGTGGCAGCAGCGGCGGCAGCAGCAGCTCGTTCGGCTTCGGTGGCCATGTTGACGATGAGGAAGTAGTCGAAGTAGATGTACTGTTGACGACGAGGGCGACGCGGTAGTAGATGTACAGCAACAGCGAGCAGTCGGGTAGGAGACGCTCCCCAAAAACCTAATCGCCCCTCTCCCGTACAGGATCTGGAGAGGCGGGGTTTCGGAGGCCTGCTCTCCCGTCGAACGTGTACGCGGCAGACGGGATGGGATCACCGGCGGCAGCAACAGGAGGTGGAACGACAGTGGGCGCAAAGAGGCGGCGTGTGTAAGTTGTGTGTACTGCGTCCGCCTGAGCCTCCAATTTATAGGCACGGCCGAGTAGCAGATCGGTCAATTTAATTGGCGTTTACTACAGCCGTTACCACGTGATAAAGGCGGCGTTTTACTGCGCGCAGCCGTGTCTGTTGACTCCCCGTTTCCGACTGCCAAAATAAAAGCATCGGCTCGGCTCATTCCCGCAACCCGCGGCGCGTCGTGACGTGTCGTGACGAGGCGGGCGGCGGAGGAGGAGCAGCGCGCGTGTGGAACACCTCCAGTACTCCTCTCTCTTCATACCAACTCACACTAGTGGGGAGAGAGCTCACCTTATAAACTGGTGCAAAACTCTCCCAACTAGCAATGTGGGACTAAACTCCCACCATTTGCTACGGCAGCATGGGCCTTTGGGATTAAGTGAAAATTGGCTAATGGGCCTGTAAGTCCATCCGAATTTCAGCAATCTCCCACCAGATCCCGAAGACCCATGGTGTTGTCCTCTGTTCCATTCACTATTTTTATATACCGGCATTTTCAGTGGAGACCCGTTAAGGTTGAACATCCACCTAGAAAAAGTAGCTACACTACATCAGAACTGAACAATGGACTATGCCTTGAACTGTCAGTTTGGCGTAAAATAGTTTCACTAAATGTCTTGCCAGTACTAGGCTGCCGAAGGCTGACCCCTCGGGTGGAGCATATTAGTCATACTCCTGGCCTATTCATGAACTTATTAGAGATCACCCAATCTCATAGACTGTGACCAGCAGTCAGGATCATATAGGTGTGTTCCTCCAAAGATCGCTCTGTAGGATAGCATCTTGCTTATACAAGCCTTGGAACACATTAAGACAAAAGTCAACCTGCCATACAGTTTTTGAGAGTACTGCATCTCCAGTGGAGTGGGTTAGTAAAAATTACTCTCCTCAGTTAACCACTAGCTTGTTTTCCCAGGTCCCACTTCACGGGATCTCTGATCATATAGGTTGGGTTACTGCCATGGCAACTCATGTGGGTCTCATACCCATCTCCCTCGATGCACTTTCTATCACAACACGTGATAGCCCTTTAGTAAAGGGATCTGCCAGATTCTTAGCCGACTGGATATAATCCACCGCTATCACTTCGGAGTTTCTTAAATGTCTGACAGCTTTTAATCTCATTTTATGTGCTTTGTGGACTGTGCATTGTCCTTTGAACTCTTCACCTTGACAATTATTGTTTGATTGTCACAGTTCATAAGGATAGCCGGTACTGGCTTTTCAACCACAGGCAAGTCCATCAAAAGATCTCGAAGCCATCCTGCTTCGACACTAGACGTGTCTAATGCTGTTAATTCTGCTTCCATTGTCGATCTCGTTAAGATCGTTTGCTTGCAAGACTTCCAGGAAACAACACCACCTCCAAGGGTAAACACATACCCCGTTGTGTCTTTCATCTCATCATCATCAGAGATCCAATTCGCATCACAATAACCTTCAAGTACCGAAGGATATCCACTGTAGTGAAGTCCATAGTTCATGGTACCTTTCAGATAGCGCATAATTCTTTCTACAGCGTGCCAATGCACATCACCCGGATTGGAAACAAACCGGCTTAGTTTGCACACAGCAAACATGATGTCAGGCCTCGTAGCGCTCGCTAGGTACATGAGTGAACCAATTACTTGTGAGTACCTCAACTGATCCTTAGCTGTGCCTTCGAACTTTCGAATCCGCACACTAGGATCATATGGCGTTGGAGAAGTTTTGCAGTCCGAATATCCAAAACGACTCAAAACCTTCTCAACATAATGGGATTGCAGAAGTGTAATCCCACCCTCATTGTTTCTCAATAGCTTGATGTTCAAGATAACATCAGCCACACCAAGATCTTTCATCTCAAAGTTCTGGGATAGAAATGACTTAACCTCATTGATTACTTTGAGGTTGGTCCCAAATATCAGCATGTCATTGTCGGATATATACCAAATGGGGGTATATCAGATGGTAGTCAAAGTGCCGGATTACTAGGGTGGCCCAAGCGGTAGTGGGCTATGGTCCATTGGGCGGCCCAGTAACTTGACGCACAGAAGCCGGATTCTAGAAGGACCCGGATCACGGCCCACGTGATCTGGCTTGGAGGAGAAGACGGATTCTTTACTTTCCAAGTTACTGTTACCGTAGTCTTCTAGGTTTCCTATTCTGTAAGCCCTAATCCGGCTATTATATAAAGCCGGACGGGAGATAAGTTTGATAACGAATAACAGAGAAGAAGCTATAGGCTAACTCGCCGGGAAGTTGATCCTCTGCGAATAGCTAGATCTAAACCTCACATTGTAATTCTATATCCAGGCTTTAGTCCTGATTAGTGAGAAGTGCAGGAGTAGGCACGTCGTACTGTCGCGATGTACCGAACCTGGGTAAATCCTGTGTTCACTGTCCACCACGCGATCCCGTTACCCCACGTCTCTACCGTTGACGAAGATATGGATCCTGGACCCTGCGGATAAGGACACCCCCTCTCAGGCCCAAGGTAAAGGCCCAAGAAGAGGAGCCCTTGGAATACTCTAGAAGGCCCACGAGAAGCCCACCCGCACTAACTTGCGGGTTAAGCTAGGAAACTTGTAACCGACCTAGTTAGAGTTTGAGTCCCCTCCGGGTAGGATTCGAGACCTGTCCACCTATATAAGGCCACGAGAACCCCCCGGAGAGGACCAAGCAATACCGCACGACCCAAAAGCCTTGAACTCGAGACCTACTCTCGATTCGAGCACCACCTTTGTAACCGATCTAATCATCAATACAGATCGACAAGAGGCAGGAGTAAGGGTTTTACCTCTACGAGGGCCCCGAACCTGGGTAAATCTCGCCCCCTGTCTAGCCGACGATTCCACCACGCTCATGGGTTCTCCTAATCGAAACCCGATAGGTTCACCGAAGGGATTTGTTGAGTCTGAGATTCGACAATTGGCGCCGTCTGTGGGAACGGCGGGCGCTGGATCACCGGCATCAACGGCTTCATCGACGACCAACTCCCGTTGGAAACCATCGACTACGGCTCCTCTCAATCCTATACGGATTGGATCCATCGTGGTCACACCTCACTCGCCGGAATCGCGCCCGGTATTCGAAGATCTGGAGAGGAGCGTCACCTTGACGTTCGGAAGCCTCAAGTTTGTGACAAACAGGGACGGAATCCTCCACTTCTCGGATAAATCCGAATCTGAATCTGGAGCCGTCGACTCACGCTTCCCTCTGGGGAAAAGTGGCGAATCCATCCGCTTCAACGCCAACGACTACCATACCCTCTCGACAGAGGAACCATCTCGGGTACAAAGAGCTCTCCAACCTACGTCTAGGACACACGGGCCACGACTGGCTCAAGTCTGCATGGCAGGATCGGAGCAGTCTCCGGAAACCGAACTCAGCGCAACAGAGCGCAACATAATCGGCGTCTCGCGGGAGGCTTGGAACCGAGCCAAGGAGGCCATGCGAACAAGTCAGCCACCCGCGGCAGTAGCGCCACACTAGGATCTAACCGCCTACCACTACCATCTAGTGAGGGCAGCAACAACCATCAAAAACGCCCGAGCAGATCTGGCTCGTCGCAGAAGAGAGGCGGACGAATCAAGCTTACGACGAGACGAACTATCCCTCGCACCCTCAGTCGGTATCCGACCTGCGAGGAAAGGACACGCGTCATCATCCAGGAACCACGAATCCTTAGCCGGGACCAGCCGGTCGGTCACACCATCCTTCATGAGAGTCGACGACGACGGCAACGTCTACCCGCAAACCCCCGCCGCTGCGGTTCTAGCTGTGGCAACTTACATGCAGATGAACCAACCGACAGAAAGCGATCCTCGGGCGGAGCAGTACAAGAAAATACGTAAAGGACTAGGATTGGCAGCCGCAAGGCTCGCCTCTCACGACCGCAAGAAGGCTGAAGAGCAGCAGGAGAAGGAGAAAGATAAAGATACGCCCCGCAGGCACAGAAGCTCTTCACCAAGGAAGGACAAGTCACCGCGTCGCGGTCGAGGAAAAGAAGCTAGACGCCGCGGCGACAGTCGAAGCAGCAGTGAAGATAGCCCGAGGGACAAGAGCTCGCGGCATCATAGCAGCCGCTCGAGGAAACGAAGCAAGGAACCAAGGAAGGACTCCGATCGCGACCGCCCAGAATACGACGCGCGATCGGATCTCGCCCAAAAAAGGGTGGATAAGGCAAGGGCTTCGCGATATCGCGAGCGCTCTTCGTCCGGCTCCTCGGATGACGAAACCTGCGGAGCACTCTGTTTTGCTCGCAGTATCCGTGAGGCACCTCTACCCAAAAGGTTCAAGCTCAGCACGGAAGTGACGAAGTACGACGGCTCACTCGAGCGCTCTCAATGGCTAAGCGACTACCTCACGGCAGTAAAATGCCAACGTGGGAACAAGAACACGGCTATGCAATACCTCAATTTGCATCTCACCGGCGCGGCCCGCAGCTGGCTATAAAGAAGACCAAAATCTTGCTACGCATCGTGGGACGATCTGCACCGCGATTTTTGCAAAAATTTCCAGTCGACTTACAAGAGGCCAGCCACCATCGAAGAACTGCGAGCATGCAAGCAGAAAAGTGGCGAGTCCACATGCGAGTACATCCAGCGATGGACTACGCTCAGGAACACCGCGGGAACTATCTCAGAAGAAGTAGCGATTGAAGCCTTCGCAAAAGGCGCTCGAAGAACAACTTTCAGAGAGGAACTAGGCAGAGCTGCACCCAAGACTATTGGGGAGCTAATGATCATAGCCGAAAAATAGGCTAACGGAGAAGACGCGGTGCGCAACAAGAGAGCATCATCACCCGCACACGAAGACGACCGTCATGGCCGAAGAAAAAGAAGAAAATATTACGACCATGAGGATAGAGAGGAATTGGTCGCAGCGGAATTCACACGAAGCCGCGACTCCGGTCGCCGTGGAAACCGCGAGTGGAAACCAAAGACTGAAGAAAAATCCCCCGAGGAAGACCTCGATGCTTACTGCTCGCTACATCTATTCACAGATAAGCGCACGGGCAAAACTAAGGCAACACACCTTCTTAAGGATTGCCGAAAGTTTATCGACATCTCGGACGCACTCGCAAGGAAAAGATCTGCCTCCACTCAAAATTACCCGCCGCTTCCGGGAGGAGGGCACCCAGGATTCCACCCGCCACCACCACCACCTCCACCAGCAAATCCAAACATGGCGCTAGCTGCACTGCCCGCACCACCGCCGCAGAACGCCGGAGCCAATGGTTACCCGAACTCGGCAGGACAACTCGCGATGATCCAGAAGGTATGCCCCTCTCGCAGAGCTCAAAAGACTAACACAAGGCAATTGTGCATGGCAGTGCAAACACCGCCAACGAAGACCGAGTACTTGAAGATGGCAGACCAGCCAATCACGTTCTCGATGAAAGATCACCCGCCACGAGTCTATCGACCAGGACACGCCGCCCTCGTCATCCAAGCACAAATGGGCAATTACGACCTAGCCCGTGTATTCATGGATGGTGGTAGTGGCCTCAACATTATCTATGCGGATACACTCCGTTGGATGAACAAGAACTTGGACGGCCTCCCGGAATCGGAAACATCCTTCCACGGGATAGTCCCGGGCAAGGTAGTCCGCCCACTCGGAACAATCAACTTAGAAGTCGTGCTGGGCACCCGGAGCAACTACAGAAGAGAGTTCCTCGACTTCGAAGTTGTCGACTGGCCCTCACAGTACCCCGCCATTCTGGGCCGAACAGTGTTCGCCAGATTCATGGCAGTACCGCACTACGCCTACCTAAAGCTCAAGTTACCTGGAGAAAACGGCGTAATCACCATCGACGGGGACTTTCAGAAATCCAACAAGTGCGACATTGAATTCAATGAGATCGCCAAGTCTTTCGGGATGCAAGAAGAACTTCAAGAGCTGGCAAAAACCACGGACCACTCCGTGATGCCCCTCACGAAGAAAAACGCGCCTGAACTAGAGTTCAGTACAAACAGCGACACCCGAAAGCATCAAGTGCTTGCGAAGACAGCGATGGTCTCAACAACCCTCTCACAAGCATTGGAAGGCGCGCTCGTCAAACTCCTCGGTGAGTACTGGGAAATTTTCGCCTGGCAGCCCTCAGACATGCCAGGAATACCCAGGGAGTTTGCCGAGCACTCACTCGAAGTCTTTCCTGATGCTAAACCCATCAAACAGACGACTCGACGATTTTCAGAACCCAAGCAGAAGGCGCTTGGAGAAGAAGTAAACATATTGCTAGCTGCGAAGTTCATCAGGGAGATCAAGATATCCACCTGGTTAGCAAACCCGGTGTTAGTCCCCAAAAAGAACACGGATATCCTTCGGGTGTGCATCGACTACACGTCGTTAAAAAAGCATTGCCCCAAGGACAATTTTCCTCTCCCGCGAATCGACCAGATCGTGGACTCTACGGCAGGCTGCCAACGCCTCTCCTTCCTGGACGCCTATTCGGGATACAATCAGATCCGGATGAAAAGGGAAGACGAAGAAAAGACAGCATTCATCACACCTCACGGTGTCTACTGCTACACGACAATGCCCTTCGGGCTGAAGAACGCAGGCGCAACATATCAGCGCTGCATGCAAAGATGCCTAGCTAACCTCATTGGCAAAAACGTGCAGGTGTATGTTGACGACATTGTCATCAAGACTCGAGTTGAGGACACACTCCTCGAGGATATTAAAGAAACATTCGACGCCCTCAACGCATACAGGATCAAGCTCAATCCGACCAAATGTGTCTTTGGTGTTCCGGCAGGAAAACTTCTCGGGTACCTGGTATCCGCCAGAGGCATTGAAGCCAACCCGGAGAAAATACAAGCCATCTTAACCATGAAGGAGCCAACCAATCTGCGCGGAGTCCAACAGCTCGCAGGGCGATTAGCCGCCCTAAGCAGGTTCATCGCACGATTGGGAGAGCAAGCACTACCCTTCTACAAGTTGTTGAAGAAGACAGACAAATTCGAGTGGACACCAGAAGCTAAGCAAGCGTTCGCAGATTTGAAGCGGTCATTGCAAAGTAGGCGCGTCTTTGCAACACCGCAAGAAGGGGAGCCACTTTACTTGTACCTAGCCGCCACAAACCAGGTCATCAGCACAGCAATCGTAGTCGAACGACCTGAGGAAGGCAAAGCGTACGGAGTTCAACGACCAATCTATTACATCAGCGAAGTGCTCTCGCCATGCAAGCAACGATACCCTCATTACCAGAAGCTCGCGTATGGAGTCGTTCTTACAACCCGAAAGCTCAAACATTATTTCCAGGAACACGCCATTACAGTGGTTAATGATGCGTCACTCGGGACGATCATGAACAACCCCATGGCATCCGGAAGAATAGCAAAATGGAACATCGAGTTGGGCGCTTGAAACATCACCTATGCAGGACGCAACGCAATCAAATCCCAGGTACTCGTGGAATTTCTAAGCGAATGGACAGAACTACAAACGCCAGGACCACCCGAGTACACGAGCAATTGGATAATGTACTTTGACGGGTCCAAAAGAAACGAAGGAGCAGGAGCTGGAATTGTTCTCATATCCCCTCGGGGAGACAAGCTGCAATACGTCCTACGATTGGACTTTCCACCAGATGATCCAGCATCAAACAATGACGCAGAATACGAAGCCCTGTTGCACGGGATGAAGATGGCAATCGCCCGTGGAGCTACTCGATTAATGATCTACGGCGACTCCAATCTCATTGTGCAACAGACAATGAAAGAATGTGACGCAATCGCCGAAAACATGATCGCGTATCGCGACATGTACAATCTACTCGAAGGAAGTTTTAAAGGGTGCGAGCTAAAGCACATCGCAAGATCCAGCAATGAAGAAGCAAATCGACTGGCAAACATGGGTTCCACGAAATCACCCATACCACCAGGAATATATTTCGAACGGATGATCAAGCGATCGGTCAAAATCAAGAAAGCTACAGAAGCACCCGCAGTGCCAGAAACAGAGGTCAGCCCTGCAAGTCGCCCTTATCGAGCTCATTCATAACATATCACGACAGGTTTTTCTGGTCGAGCCAATCTGGACGCAGAAATATCTCGACTACCTGATCAACAGACAGCTCACAGCCGACCCACGCGAGGCTCGACAAATAATCAGACGCAGCAAATCCTTTCGGGTAGTCAACGGGGAATTATACAAGCAAAGCATCTCGGGAATACTTCAGCGCTGCATCGCACCCGAGGATGGCAAAGAATTGCTCCAGGACATTCATCAAGGAGACTGCGGGCATCATGCTAGCTGGAAAACAATAATGGGAAAAGCCTTTCGAGCAGGATTCTACTGGCTAACAGCAGCCACCGATGCAAAAAACTTGGTCGAACGATGCGACGCTTGCCAGCGATTCGCACCAAGACCACATGCACCTGCTACGGAATTGCACATGATACCCATTGCTTGGCCCTTCGCACAATGGGGGCTAGACATGGTTGGACCACTACGCAAGTCCACGCCTGGAGGATATACACACTTGCTGGTCGCAGTCGACAAGTTCACCAAGTGGATCGAGGCCACGCCAGTAACTTCGGCTAGTGCCCAATGCGCCGTCAAGTTCCTCGACTCCATTGTATGCAGATTTGGTGTGCCACACGACATCATTACAGACAATGGTACAAATTTCACAGCAAAGGAAACGCAACAGTTCTGCGAGGAAAAGGGCATCAATTTCAAGTTTGCTTCAGTTGCCCACCCGCAAACGAACGGACAAGTCGAGAGATCCAACGGCTTAGTTTCAGCTGGCATCAAAAAACGCCTACTCGATCGTCTACACCCCGCTGCAGGACATTGGGCAGAAGAACTACCCTCCGTACTATGGAGCCTCCGCACAACTCCTAACCGATCTACAAAATACACGCCATTTTTCATGGTATACGGGGCAGAAGCAGTCCTCCCCGAGGATATTCGATTCAGCGCCCCACGAGTTGTGGCCTACAGCGAAGAAACCTCTAACAGGGCACTCGCGGAAGATATGGATGCACTCGACGAGATGCGGGACATCGCACTCGCAAGATCCGCAGTATATCAGCAATCCCTGCGAAACTATCATAGTCGCCGTATACGCCACAGAGCATTCACGGTTGGAGATCTAGTGCTGCGGCTCAAGCAGAAGGAAGGACACAAGCTCGAACCACCCTGGGAAGGACCCTTCATCATACACGAAGTCATCCCAGGTGGAGCCTACAGGCTGAAGAATCCATCGACTGGAGGAATCTATTCCAATCCTTGGAAATTGCACACCTCCGCAAGTTTTATCCCTAGATTTACTTGTTCTCACAACAAATAAGGCTATACTAGCCACTCTTGTAGTTCGAATACATGGCTTCTCAGTCATTGCAATAAAAACATGGTTTCTCCATCATATTCACTCGCATCTTCCTATTTTTACATGCTCAAAAGTTACAGGTACACACCCCATAAAAACATGGGGGCTACACCTACAACTAAAGCATCACAGGAAAAAGCATACATACAAGGTTACACACCTACAACAGTTTTTACAAACTATACAAAGATTACAGGATACGCACATCCGACAATCAATCAAAGCGCTGAGCATTCTCAGTCGCTAAAACTCTATCTATTTCCTCAGAGGTCAATCGGATGATTCTTTCCGCTGCAGGACGAACAGCGTCATAGTGGGGAGAAATATCATCGATGGGACCATCTGGGAGCTTGGCTACGGAGTTAACATTTATTTTAGGATGCCATATCCGGACAAAGGATAGAGCTACAACCGCGCCGCATGTCATCTGATTGCGCACACACGCGTGAACCTATCCTTCACGTCCAAACAGCCTGAGAAGATAGCTCCAGTCTTCGGGACCCCTTTCGAGTGGGTAGAAAGCAGCGTTCATCGCGACCAAAACCTCGTGAAAAGAACTCACGAGAATTCTCGCCTGAAGGACACGGAACTTCAAGGTGGCCATCACAAATCCTCGACCGCGATCAGACCAGAAATTGCTCGCATGAGGCTTCGAGCTGCCAGCCTCTTGAAGAATGTGGTTTTCCACCCACTGCTTTTCCTCCCTGTCATCCGGTCTAACGACTGAAGAGAAAACATGCTTAATCGGTTAAGGAACCAAGACAAAAAGAAGACACGGGACTGTATTACTTACACAGCAAATCCCTCGCAACCAAAGATAACTCATCCATCAGAAACTGCTCGCGTTCAGCCGCCAGTTTTTGCTTGGACTTCGCCACATCGGTTACACCGCGCAGAGCTTTCAGCTTGCGCTCACCTTCCTAGACTCTATCACGAAGACCCGCGTAGGTCCCGACAGCGGCGACAAGGGGATTTACTGGAGCAGCACGTCCACCTGAAGATTCCGCAACTACCCCAGTAGCCTGGAAGAATACAAGGAAAGAAGTAAGAAGCCCTATTCGAAGTACTTCTAGTCGCACATCCGACAAAAGTGCTCGGGGGCTACTCCCATCGGGAGGAAATACACAAACTACAAGAAGAAATTTACAGACGAACACTTCGATTAAAGACAACGAAAATACGGGAATACATCCCAAGGTTCATTACAACCACGAAGGAAAAGAAAAAGAAGAACAAAACTACGAAGCTACAGTGGTGCTCTCGCTAGCGGCAGTCGCCCCTCCTTTGAGTCGAGCAAATAGCTCAGACAGCTTCCGAGCAAGGACGGTGGCCTGCTCGCCAAAACGAGAGAGCCGTACCTTTTTGCCCGTGGAGGGGTCGACTGGAAGGGCCGAGTAGGATTCCTCCAAACCGTCGACTCCGTGTGCCAGCGCGAACTGGATCGCAGTCTTCGCGCCAAACTCCGACTGGGCGACCGCGTAAGCATCCAGGAGATTGCCCTCCGAGAAGATCTTCAGCAGATCGTCTAGCGCGGATGGAGGTACGGCGTTGGTGAGGAAGCGATTGTGCAGCTGCAACAGCACTTGAGTGGCATCGCCAACCAAGGAGCATACTCCTTCGGCGTGCCTCTTAAGCTGAGCAAGTGTGTCGGTTAGCACATCTACCCGCTGGATCCCAGGGATCTCCAAAGGAACATCCAGAAGACCTGCAAAGGAAAAGAATGTCAAAACTTCGCAAGTTCACCAAGATGAAAGATACAATTGCAAGAGGCTAAGCCACTTACCCGCGAGACGCTCAGCAAGGGGACGGAGGAACGTGACAAGGTCAGAATCGGCCTTATTGCCAGGTTCCTCTTGATCCTTCAAAGCTTTTCTCGCATCCGCGAGTTGCCTGTCAAGATCCTCCGACCGCATGCGGGAGGTCTCCAGCTCTTGTCGAATAGCCGCCAGATCAGCTTCCTGAGTGGTTACCCGCTCAGAGAGCCTAACTTTCTCGGACTCCGAATATTCGAGTCGAGCTGCACAATGACACTTGTTAGAAATCAAGAATGGATACAAGAACAGGAACAAGAGAAGGCAATGAGACTTACTCTTAAGGAGCTCGTTCTCGGTGTGGAATCGACTGCGGTCTGACTGAAGCCTCTCGCATTCCGATTCGGCGAGAACAACACGGCGACCAATCGCCGCGAGCGAGTCAACAAGCGACTGCAAAAGTACAGAAGTAGAAGAATTAGAAGATATAAACTAGAGCCTGTACCCGATCGAATTCAATCGACTACAGCCTCGGGGGCTACTGTCGTGCACCCGATAAAAATCAAGAAGAAGAAAAAACAAGACTTTGAGCCCGTAGCCGATCGCAAGCAATCGACTACAGCCTCAGGGGCTACTCCCATCAGGAGCACTGTCGTGCACCCGATAAAAATTCGAAGACAAAGTTTACCTGGCCCGTGGCGCGGGAGAGAGGATCTGCGGAGCTGTCCATCACTTCTTTCGAAGCTGAAGTCCTGGAGGCAAAGCTAGGAGCTTCACGTTCCGCAGTCGCCGCATTGGGGGCTGCGCTGGGAAAATTCTGGACGGTGCCAGCAGTGGGAGTCTCACCCGCGACTCCTGCTATGTTCCTTTTTTCGGGAGGAACAGAAGAAGCGTACCTGCGAGGACTGATGGTCTGCAGACTGCAACAAAGAAAACGAGCAAGGCGTCAACATAGATGCGAAGCAATACGTTCGACTAAGAACGAGGAGGAGAACTTACTCGTCGTCCTCATCTTCATCCAGCAAGTCCGCGTTCCAAGCGGTTGCGATTACTGGGAATGAAGGGGAAGGGGCGAGTGAGCGAAGTGGAGTCGCGGAGATAGGAGCCTTCCAAGGCGATTCCTCCAAAGAGTTATCCTTGGAAGTGGCCTCGGTATCATCCACCCGACGATGCTTGCGGTGACGGAGGTCGCCATCCGAGCCCTCTGCACCATCCGAAGAATCGTGCTCGGAACTGGAAGAAGCATCGGCGACACTGGTATCGGCTGGGCCGTCCAGGTGACTCGCCAATAACTCCGAAGCGTCCTCTCCCGCAACTGGCGGGTAGCAGTTTGCCACTACCAGACTCTAAAGAAGACAGAAGAAGGCAAAGGAAAAATTCAGTCGACTAAATTCAGATCAAGGAAGAAAGCAATAGGAGACAAGGAGGGTAAACTAACCGCGGCTGGAGGAGGTCTCGAAGCGTCGAAGGCTTCAACTGTGCAGTCGGGGAACTTTTGACCCTACCTTCAAGCTAGTGATAGTCGCGATTTTCTTTTCGAACTCAACGTTCGAAAGCTCCTCGCGGCTCACTCGGCTGGGATCTTCAACGCCTTGGTATTCCCACATGGTAGAGGGCCTTTGCTGCAGAGGTTGGATCCGGCGCTTCAGAAAGATGCTCGCCAGATGCAGTCCGTTGAGTACAACTCCAGCGGCTTGATCCCGGAAAGCAGTCACCCTCGCGAGTAGGGGCGTAACGAACTGGTTTTCTTCGGCTGACAGCTTGTGCGCCCAGGACTTCCGGCTCTTCAGAACAGCGAACGGGTGGAATTCCACAATCCCACCCGAGCTGTTGTCGATGACGTAGAACCACTTTTTTCGCCAGCCCTGGGCGGAGTCGACGAAGTGCATGTTGAAGTAGCCGGACTCCAGTCGAGCTTGGATCCCGAAGCCACCCGTGCGTAGCGGCTCGCCTGGTTCGGACTCTACCAGCGATCTCTCGCGGAAAATCCGAACCTTGAAGAGGGCCTTCCAGAGCGCCCAATGCGGGCGAATGCCAAGGAAGCATTCGCAGAACACGATGAAGCACGATATGTGCTGCACCGCATTCGGAGGAAGATTGTGAAGCTGTATTCCATAGACATACAGCAACCCGACAAGAAAAGGATGGAGGGGGAAGGAGAGACCCCGAGACACGTGGTCCGCGAAGACCACGCGCTCGTTCTCTTGCGGGTTCGGTACCTCTTCTTTCTTCCCGAGGCGCACCCGCTTTTCAGTTTCCACAGGCAGCAATCCCTCCCGTTGCATCTCTTTGATGCTCTTTGCGGTGGTATTGGGTGAGCGCCAGTCGCCAGCGCGAGGCGCAGGTTGCGCGGAGGCTTCTCCGGATGCGGAAGTGGCGGCACCACGTCTTTTGCCTCCGGCCATGGCTAACAGTGCGAGCTCGAGCGCGAGGAGGAAGATGAGCGCGAGGAAGAAGGCGATTGAAGGCAAAGGCTGGGAAAATTTTACCGCAGCGCTAAGTCCCGTACTTATACACGGAGCGGGTCAATCCCAGCCACTCGATGCGCTACGTGGCACGTATCGCAGCCACCACGTGTGAAGATGAAACGAAGGGACGGTGAACGCTGTTCCGTGCCACGATCTTAACAGAAGATCGTGCGCATTTACTGCGTAGTTCGCGTAAAAACCGGAAGCAGCCTCTCGTTTCCCGGTCAAAAAGCTGACTAAGTGGGCCAGCCCATCTGCTACCACTCCGTCACGTCCCATCGGGAGGAGAAAAGTGCGCCATGACGTCATGGCACGCGACATCAAGCTCAAGAATTGTCGAATGGAAAATTCAAACACGAAAACAACTTCGTACGAAAACTCCTTCGACTAAAAGCAATTGTTTTGAGAAACAAATCATAGCGCAAGACCTCTTTAAGACAGGAGAGAAACACCCTATACACGAAAACTCTTTCGTATGGGCACGGCACTCCAAGCATGAAAACTCTTTCATATGAGCATAACTTTCCTCAGCACGGAAATTCTTTCGATTGAAACTCAAACAGTCACTCGGGTAGATATAACTTACCTCTTTTTACACATGATATCTTACATCATAAAAACCTGGGTTGTTCAGCCGACTAGGCACATCCGGATGCCATATTCTTCGAATATGAAGGTAAGACCCAAAAAGATCTCTCTTAAGGGCCTGGAATCGCACTCAAAAGCTGCGTCCTCCGGTATGATTCCGTGTCAACAACACGAAGAAAAATCCTAACGGACGCGCCGGGTACCCCCATAGGTTAAGTTCGACTCGATAAGTCCACAATGACACAGTCGCAACAATCACCTTATAGGGTTCGAGTCGGAGGTCTCGAATCTGTGTAGGCCAAGAATGTTTTTGCCCTAGTCGCAATTAATTGGGCCTGATCTCTCGGGAGAGCCAAGCTACTGTGCCGCATCCTTCTACAAATAAAGCCGCAAGAATAGGCACTTAAGTCGCTCGACACTCGAGCATAAGGACTCATTGCACAGGGAACACACCCTTTAAACAGCAAGCAGCCAAGCTGCTTATCCAAAAAAAACAAGGCCAAGAAAGGTTTGACCGTCTACTCGACTGGAAAAATCCTACTCGAGCAAACGCTCGGGGGCTACTGACGAAGATATGGATCCTGGACCCTGCGGATAAGGACACCCCCTCTCAGGCCCAAGGTAAAGGCCCAAGAAGAGGAGCCCTTGGAATACTCCAGAAGGCCCACGAGAAGCCCACCCGCACTAACTTGCGGGTTAAGCTAGGAAACTTGTAACCGACCTAGTTAGAGTTTGAGTCCCCTCCGGGTAGGATTCGAGACCTGGCCACCTATATAAGGCCAGGAGAACCCCCCGGAGAGGACCAAGCAATACCGCACGACCCAAAAGCCTTGAACTCAAGACCTACTCTCGATTCGAGCACCACCTTTGTAACCGATCTAATCATCAATACAGATCGACAAGAGGCAGGAGTAAGGGTTTTACCTCTACGAGGGCCCCGAACCTGGGTAAATCTCGCCCCCTGTCTAGCCGACGATTCCACCAGCGCTCATGGGTTCTCCTAATCGAAACCCGATAGGTTCACCGAAGGGATTTGTTGAGTCTGGGATTCGACAACCGTAGTCTCATGGCACCCCCGTCTATGAAAACTACTACGATGTCTCGACAGTTGGCGCCCACCGTGGGGCAAACGACGTCAGGCGTGAAGTTCCGATCTGGGATACTTGGCGGAATTGGAAGATCAATTACTGTCGGAAGCTTGCAGTTCGATGACGACGTCGGGCGCTTCCTCGACAACGGATCCTACATACCGGCGCAAAACCACCTGGTAAGTGCCTGCGTGTTGCCGATCGGATCTGCTAACATCTTTATCGGACTAACCGCAGAAGCAATGGGGTTTTGCGGTGGAAGCAAATATTTCCCACCCGCCCTATACCCAGTCGAAGATGACTATGATACCGGATTCTGCTCAGATCGCCGACAAAAAAGTGACACACACTTTATCGGCATGGTGCAATCCGAAGTCGCCGAAAACACGGATGATGGAAATCCCGTGCAAGAGGCAGATAACAACACACCCGCCACAGAGGTGGAAGATCCGACATCCGTCAACATGACGATGAACTCGGAAGCCGACTCAGTGCTAGCCGCCATTGAGGCGAGATT
Organism: Alopecurus myosuroides; assembly: GCA_028641055.1. Lineage (NCBI taxonomy): Eukaryota > Viridiplantae > Streptophyta > Magnoliopsida > Poales > Poaceae > Alopecurus > Alopecurus myosuroides. Next base: position 154,313,548 of record CM054061.1, on the reverse strand, counting down.
AGAGTCGGAAACCGGATCGGATGACTTCGATTCCGAAGATGAGGATGAGGATGCCTTTGAGAAAAAGGTAAAATCTCTTCAAGAGGGATTCCACGAAGTGCTAATCGCAAAACCAACTGAGACCGCGGATGCCGGCAGCCAGGAAAGCCCTAAAACCCCTCCGCCAGAGGAAGAGAGAGAAGACGAAGAAACTTCTCCGGTATTTCCTAATGTCAAGGAATTGACGGAAGACGAGCCTGTCAAAAAGCCTCCCTCTTCCAAGAAAAATCATAAAACCGCCAAAAAGCTCCAATACAAGCTCCGGAAAAAAAATTGGCTGATGCAGCCGAAGAAAACCCGGAAGTAGGAGATGCAAGCGGAATAAAGCCCGCGGAGAAGAAATCAAAGGAAATCCTTGTTATGCCAATGATAGAACAAGAAGAACAGGATCTGTTGCAAACGCCAGTGGGACCAGATGAACCCCCTGAGATGCTGGAAGCCAGGAGACGAGCTTTCCAAAGGCAACAACAACATCTACTCAGATCTCGGCAACACTTCCAACAAACCCAGAATGACATCAAGGTCATGAAGGAAGAAATAGAGGAGTACGAGAGAAACAATAGATCTGCCATAAAACCTACAAGGTTGCCCGAATCGTAAGACCGGAAGTACTGCCGCCAAAAGAAAGGTTTCACAACCCATCTTGGCAAAAGCAGGTAAACGGCAAAGATGCCAGAGGCGAACCAATATACAAAACCGCAGCAGAAAACGCGAAGCAAAGTTCGCCATCCTCAACAATGATCTGTACTCCAACGGTGAAAAACTTCAAGGGGTGTATGCTTTCCTAGGAAAAGCATTGCAACAACAACAGCGGGGCCAAGAGCGATCAGGGAGGCTGCACGATAACTCCGCCCTGTGCAAAACAGCTACTTGCGCCGCCGGAGCACCTGGACCAGAAGAACCTAGAGATTCAGACAATTCAAAGGATAAGAAAGAGGATCCGAGAAAAGACAAGAAAAACCCCGACAATAGGGATGAAGCGTCCCGAACCGGATCCCATCCCCCGAAAGGTGGACTCAAACCCCATGATCGGGAAGAAAAATACCGGAATGACGGCAAAACAATGCCACCTCCGAGAAACCCAGCTGAGAAAGCCGGAAGATATGATATACCTCACAGACGTGAAAAATCTCGGACACCTCCTAAGGATAAAGAAAGGCACAGGAGCAGAACTCCGCCTAATCCAAAAGGGCGTGATCACGAAAGAGATAGAAACAATCCCGGAAAAGCGCGTCCGTGCAACAATGGAAAAGAAAGGAGTAGATCCCCTTCTGTCCATTCAGCCGGAAGATACTCCACACACATTGATAGAGAAGAAAAAGATGATCTATACTTTGGTCCTAAGTGTTTCACTGACAGGATCCGAAGGATAACCCTGCACTCTGGCTTTGCCAAGGTTGGTCCAACGTACCAGAAATACACCGGCAACACAAACCCGGATACCTAGCTCTCAGACTATTATACATCCGTCCAGATCAACAATGGGACAGACCTGGAAGCTGTCAAGTTTCTTCCCCTAATGTTACTGGACGGAGCCAGAGACTGGATCAATGGATTACCATCAAGAACTGTAGACAGCTGGGATGATATGGCTAGAGTATTTACTCAGCATTTCCGGGGAACGTACAAACGCCCGAACAACATCAACCAGCTGAACCGTTGCACCCAATTTGAGGATGAACCATACGTGGATTTCATCTCCAGATGGACGGCAATGAAGAATAGTTGTTCTGGAGTAACTGACGTACACGCAATGCATGCTTTCGTCAATGGCCTAAAACCCGGACTTGTACCATTCATGGTTGGTTCCAAACAGCACAAAGATCTCGGATCTATGCTTACAACCGCCAACGAACACGCTGCAGCCGAAGACAACATCAGAGCAAGAGGAGGCAATATCGAATCACTAATACTTGCCAAGAAAACTCCTCGTTCTGACAAAAAAGGAACTCCAGAAACAACGACAAAACCCAAAGAGGTCAACATAGCCTTTGGAAGTGAAAAAGGGAATAAGTGGAAAGGACGCAGTCCAGATCCAATCAACTACACTCCAGAGGAGTGGGAGAGGATTAAGTCGAAACCTTGTGTCCACCATTCACAATTTGGGAAACCCACCCATACAAACGCGCAATGCCGGCTGAATAAGCACATGAAAGGCAGTGCAGGATCCGGAAATAAGGGGAAGGGTTCCAAAAGGAAACCCGCTAAACAAAAGTCAGAAGCTGACAAAGAAGACAGTGAATCGGACACTGATGAAAAAAATCCAGGAACAACAGCGAAAGGGCGAACCCAAATTTCCGAGAGTTGATGGAGAAGCAATGCTAACATTCCTAGCAACTCCGTCAGCAAAGGTGGCCAAAAGAACACTTCGAGAAATAAACGCGGTTGTTCCGGCAACCCCGAAATTTTTGAACTACTCCAACACACCAATTACCTGGGATCAGTCTGATCATCCCGGGAATATCCCTGAACCCGGCACACAAGCTCTTGTTGTAAGCCCTATTGTCCAGAACACTAGGCTAAGAAGAGTGCTGATGGATGGAGGATCCAGCATTAACATAATGTACCTGGATACACTGAAGCATCTGAAGATTTCCGAGTCCCAGCTCAATTACAGCAACATACGCTTCCATGACATTGTTCCTGGCAGACAAGCACGATCCCTAGGAGAAATCTCCCTAGATGTCACCTTCGGAGATAAAGATCACTTCCGGCAGGAAAAAGTATCCTTCGAAGTAGTGCCGTTCGAAAGCGTGTATCACGCAATACTCGGACGTCCAGCTTTCGCGAAATTCATGGCAAGATCCTGTTATATCTATAACAAGCTGAAGATGCCAGGACCCAAAGGAGGAGTAATCACCATAGCTGGTGATTTCAAGCTGGCAAATGAGTTGGAGAAAGAAAACGCCCTTTGCGCTCAAAGAGTCATAGCAAAAGAAGAACTGAAGGAATTGGCCAAGGAGGTATCACCGACAGAAATGCCGGCAGGAAAAGAAACTCGGAAGCCAACAGACAGCTTCAAGGCGTCCGAGAATACAAGACAGGTAATCCTAGATCCCAAAGATCCGACAAAGTTCGTCGTCGTAGGGACTGGGATGACTGACAAATAGGAAGGCGAGCTCATCAAGTTCCTCCGTGAGAACTAGGATATTTTTGCCTGGTGTCCAGCTGACATGCCAGGCGTACCCAGGGAACTTGCTGAGCACCAACTCAAGGTGATTCTAGGATCAAAACCCGTCAAACAAGGTCTCCGTCGATTTCACGGAAGAAGACGGAAGGCTATTGGCAAGGAAATTATCCGGCTTTTAGCAGCAGATTTCATCCAGGAAGTAATCCACACTGAATGGTCTGCAAATCTGGTATTAGTACCGAAGAAAGACACTACTGCTCTTAGAATGTGTATAGATTACACAGGCTTGAACAAATTGTGTCCGAAAGATAGGTTTGCGTTACCACGAATCGATCAAATAATAGATGCCACTGCAGGCTCTGAGCTTTTGTGCTTTTTGGATGCATACTCCGGGTACCACCAAATACGCATGAAAAAGGAAGATCAAATTAAGACTTCTTTCATAACCCCGTATGGGACGTACTATTACGTAACCATGCCATTTGGCCTGAAGAACGCAGGTGCAACCTACCAGCGTTGCATGCAACGTTGTTTGCATAGTCAGATTGGCAAAAACGTCCATGTTTACGTGGATGATATTGCTGTCGTAACCAAGGAAAAAGGTACACTCCTTGAGGATTTGTGAGAAGCTTTCGAAAACTTGCGCACTTACAAGATGAAGTTAAATACATCTAAGTGTGTATTCGGGGTTCCCTCAGGAAAACTTCTGGGTTTCATCGTTTCTCACAGAGGAATTGAAGTTAACCCGGAAAAGATCAAAGCCATCTTGAACATCTTGAAGCCTACGTGCATGAAAGATGTCCAAAGATTGACGGGTTCCGCCGCTGCCGTCAGCAGATTTATTAGTCGGCTGGGGGATAAAGCCTTACCACTCTACAAGTTGCTGAAGAAATCCGACAAGTTCGAATGGACAGAGGAGGCCGATGCAGCGTTAACCCAGTTAAAGGAAACTTTGATGAATGCTCCGATTTTGGCATCCCCAAAAGACGAAGAACCCATGTTACTGTACCTCACGGCTACAAACCGGGTTATTAGTGCCGTAATTGTTGTGGAACAGAAGAAGGATGAACAAAGCATACCAGACCAACATCCGGTATATTACATAAGCGAAGTTTTCTCCGAATCCAAACAAAGGTACCCACACTATCAGAAACTGGCATATGGTGTATTTTTCGCATCTAGAAAACTGCGCCATTACTTCCAAGGGTATTCCATAACAGTGGTATGTAAAGCACCACTAGGGGACATAATAAACAATGCGGAGGCAACCGGCCGAGTAGCCAAATGGGGTATCGAGATGGCAGTCTTCGACATTAAGTATCAGCCAAGGACGGCAATAAAATCCCAGGTTTTGGCAGATTTTGTCGCCGACTGGACGGAAGCAATGGAGAAAACACCGATGCCGGAGTCCGAATACTGGATCATGCACTTTGACGGATCCAAGATGAAGGAGGGAGCTGGAGCCGGTGTAGTCTTAAAATCCCCTAAAGGCGATACAATGGAATACGTATTGCAAATACACTTCAACGCCAGTAATAACGTGGCAGAATACGAAGCTCTGCTTCATGGCTTGCATATTGCAAAGGAAATAGGAGTAAAGCGCATCTTGTGCTATGGAGACTCGGATTTGGTACAGCATCAACTTAACCAAACCTGGGACGCAAAAATCCCTATAATGGCCGAATACAGAAGAACGGTGGACGAGTTTGCCATTTGTTTCTTTGGATTCGAGGTACTTCACATCAAAAGGGTGGAAAACTGGAACGCGGATGCGTTAGCCCGCATGGGATCAGAGAGGGTAAAAACTCTACCACCAGGAGTATTCGTTCAGCACTTGCATGAGCCATCCATAAAAGGTGGAGACATTGATTATCCTCTGGCTTCCGAATCCATTGAAGTTATGCTCGTTAAACCAGATTGGACGATTCCATATTTAAACTTCTTAGTCAATCAGAAGTACCCGGAAGGAGCAGATGAAGTCTTGCAAAGACAAATACAGCGTCGATGCAAAAGATACACGGTAATTGATAACTGCCTGTATAAACGCAGTACTTCTGGAATCTTTCTGCGGTGTATCTCACCAGAAGAAGGAAGAGAAATACTGGAAGAAATCCACGCCGGAGATTGCGGACATCATGCTCAATCAAAAAGCATAGTTAAAAAAGCATTCCACGCTGGTTTTTTTTGGCTAACAGCCAAGACAGACGCTGAGCACATAGTTAATACATGTGCAGGGTGTCAATATTACGCCAAACAGACTAATTTGCCGGCCCAAGCACTCAAAACTATCCCCATTACGTGGCCGTTTGCGGTCTGGGGGCTAGATATGATGGGACCGTTCAAAACTGCAAGAGGCGGACTTACTCATCTGCTAGTAGCAGTGGATAAGTATACTAAATGGGTGGAGGCCAAACCCATCAAAAAGCTGGATGGTGCAACTGCTAGAAATTTCATCATTGACTTGGTAATGAGATACGGTGTTCCACACAACATAATAACTGACAACGGGACAAATTTCTCCATTGGGGAGTTAGCAAAATATTGCCGACAAACGGGAATTCGCCTAGATCTTGCATCTGTGGCACACCCGCAATACAATGGACAGGTTGAGAGAATGAATAGCTCAATCCTGCAAGGAATACGCCCAAGACTCGAATCTCCTCTTCATAGAGCAGCTGGAGCATGGGTAGAAGAGTTACCTTCCGTGCTTTGGAGTATTCGAACAACGCCAAATAGGTCAACTGGGCAAACCCCGTTTTTCCTAGTTTATGGCGCGGAAGCTATTCTTCCAACAGACATGATCCATGATAGTCCAAGAGTGCAAGATTTCGACGAATCAGATGCCGAAGAAGCACGACAGGATGCCGTTGATCTCCTAGAAGAGGAACGAGAGCTTGTGCTTCAAAGATCCGCCATTTACCAGCAAGGTTTGCGACGTTACCATAGTCGGAAAATCAGGCATCGTTCTTTTAAAGAAGGTGACCTAGTGCTGAGGCTGGTGCAGCAAAGGAAGCACAAATTAGCCCCAGTATGGGAAGGACCATTTGTCATAAGTTAAGCCATGAAGAATGGATCGTATTATCTTGTCGACATTCGAGATACGGAAGATGATCCCGAGAAGCCGAATCGCAAAAGAAAGAGAAAGATAGATGTTGAGCTAGGAGAGACAAAGAGGCCTTGGAGCATCCAGCAGTTACGTCCCTTCTATACTTAGTTCAATCTCTATGTAAACATCTTTTGAGATCATGAAATAAAGTTGTCAGAATTCTGATATCCATGTTTTTACAAATTCATTATAGTACAAAGCATGATTCCACCTTATCTATTTCCCAATGATCTTACAAAATACTCAATGTTAACCCGAATTGTGCCTGCGTGCTCGGCGTTAAAAAACTGAATGATTTTTCAGCCTGCTAACGGCTAAAGGAAACTCGGATTGTGCCTGCGTGCCCAAGTTTCAAACAATTCCTTGCCGTTCTCTAAGAATTATCTGATTGATCGTGTGTTGGGTCACTGAAGCTAGTTTGTAAAAATGTCTTTAGTATGATCCATGTTTCCGAGTTTAAACTGATTGGTCATATCCAGTTACTCAGCATGATGCTTCATAATACTATTGAGCCATTTTTTCAAAACACTAAGGACAGCTAAAACGCATATGCCAGAGAACTTAGAAGATAAAGGAATAATCAAACCCGAAAATATTGCAAGGAATTTCATAATTCAAAGCTGCAAAAGGCGGAGTTCTTGTTTTGGCAAACGAAATAGAAGCATTACAATATGAATTACATTGTAAAAATAGTGCTCCTATTATACAAATCCGCCATCCAGGTCAAGTGCAGTCCTTCAAGCATCCGAGTCTTCTTCGCTGCTATCATCCTCGGGGGCTGCGGGAACCTCTTCTTATGGATAGGTGATGGAAATGTTGACCATAGAGGCAAGCTTGGTGGCGTGACCTTTGACTTCATCAAAGATGGCGGTTCGTTGATTTTCTGTATATCCTTGAGGGATACCGGATGCCACGCGCCAAGATTTCGCATCAGGGTAATGCAGATGCATAAGGCCTAGAGCCATGCACGCACCACCTCGTGCAGCGGAGCGTAGGATGGATTCCTTCGATTCCGCAACCTCCATGATGGCACCCGGAAGATTGTAAACTTCCGAGAATTCTATAGTACTTGTGGGAAGGAACTTGTTAATCAACTGTATTCCTGCATTTCTGATTGCGTTCCATACCTCCCCAAAAGCTCGGATTTTTTTCTCAATCCGAGAAATTCCTGGAAAATTTCCTGTTTTTTCGACAAAAGCAACCAAAAAAGGTTAGGCGACAAAACACGGAAAATAAGACATGGAGAAATTGGTAAAAGGAACTAACTTACCAAGAACCTTGTCAATTTCGGTGCCTTCTTTCATGCGCGGGAATAACATACTTTCCAAATCATCGATAATAGACTTATCTTCCGCCGCCTGCAAAGAAGCCTTGGATTGGGCAATCCCAAGGGCCAGATTACCGGCTTCCAGATCTTCTTGAACTTTTATAAGCTCCTTACGAAGGTTCGAGTTTTCTTCACGGAGCCGAGAAGCATTGATGGCGTCCTCAGCCAATTCTTTGGCTTTAGCTAAAGCAGCTGGAGGGCAAGAAAAATATTCCGAGTTTACAAAAATTCGGGAAAAAAAAAATTCTGGATAAAAACTGCAGAGAATAAATACCTGTTGTTTCCGATAGCTGTAGCTGAGATGACGCGAGCTCGTTGTTTTTTAACTCAATAATAGATTGAAGGGTTCTAACTTCTTCATTCTTGAGGTTAAGCTTGTTAAAAACTTCTAAGTTTATGGCATCCGCAGAATGCTGAAACACGGAAATGAAAGCCAAATGCTTAAGTATGAACAAGCATAGTAAGAAGCATTAAGAAGAAATCAGGCTTTCAACTTAATGCTTGGGGGCTAGAAGTATTACCTGACTCATTTCTCGCAAGTTTTCCAAGGTCTCGTTGAATTCTTTAGCATAGTTCGAGAAAAGAATCCCAACTTGATGAAGGCCATCTTGTATGACCTGGCGAGGGGAAAATACGAAATCATTGCGAACAATTCATCCGCCTTGTGGCCAATGGCGAATTAGAGGGGCAGGAGCGAAGAATTTCTTAGCCTCTGGACGAATATATCCAAATTCGTCGAAGGGTTCTTCCTTTATCCGGATATTGCTATCCAAATTGGAGATGGTTTCGTTTCCAACAGATGATCGGAGATTTCCACCCATCTGTGTTTCCGTTCTCCCCCTCACGCCCATGGTCGCAGAAGAAGACTCTTCTTTGATAGCAGTCTTATGTTTCTTCAACTTCTTTGTCTTCAGAGGAGTTGGGGCAAGGCTAAAAGGAGAATATCCGAGAAATAAAAATCTCGAAGAACCAAAGGAGAACGACAATTAGGGAAGCTCCAGTAAAATACCTGGATGTGGCGATGGGAATTCCGTCAACAGTCACTGTTTTCCCGAAAGACACCTGCCTTTTACGTTTCCGATCATTATAAAAGCTAGCATGTAATTCGCTAAGCTCGATGTCGGAAGCAAGATCAGCTCCTTCAAGTTCGTTGAACTAGGAAAGAATTAACGTTACGTTGAAAGTCGGAGAAAGAAGTTAATCTGAAGAAAACCCGGAAGCAAGGAAAGTATAAATACCTTAGGGGCCAGATTCTCCACGTGATAAATCGCCAGACTTTCTTCAATTTAATCGCTGGTGGCGACCAGCTGGTTAAGCCACTTTATAAAATCATTCTTGGTATAAGCCTTATCTGTTCCCCTCATGCTATCTTCTGGCCCTTTGTATTCGCAAAGGAGCCGGGAACGAAAGGAGAGAGGTTGAATACGGCGTCCAAACCAACATAAAACGGTATCCTTCTCAGTTAAAGAAGGCTGAGAGGAAGTAAGCTTGGCGATGCGTCGTTTTATTTTCATCAGGTTTTCCGGCAATGTTTGTGCTGCTGCAACTGTCCAACTCTCACGAGGAGTGGCAGCGGAATTAACAAATGGAGGAACCCCGGTTTCCTTGCCAGGGAATGGGATGTCCTGATGGTAAAAGAAAGAGCCCAGCCAAGATTGGGCAGGTTCCGGCATTTTTATCTTTGGGTACCAATCTTCTCTAAACTTCCGAAGGGTGAAAGATATAGTTCCGCAGATGGGAGAAATACCATCTGTGATGTGATGTTTTACCTCAAAGCAATATTGCCAAAAATCTAGACTAGGAGTTATCCCGAGATACCCTTCAAAAAGGGCTTGGAAACTAGCTAGATAGAGGATGGAGTTTGGAGAAAGGTTATGTGGCTGAACGCCATAAAGGTTAAGGACGTCTAATAAAAAGGCGGAAGGAGGTAAACCCATACCTCTCGTGATATGAGAGGTAAGGAGGACGCGTTCTCCGTCTTTTGGTTTGGGCTCGGGTTCACCTTCCGAGTTCTGCCATTTGCCTTTAACTATTAATCCCTCCCTTGACATTTGCCGAAGGAGGAAGAGAGAAGTATTACTCGGACTCCAGTTGCCGACGAATTCCGTTTCTTCGATAGCTCCGGCAGCGGTGTGCTCGTCGTCATGGGAAGTAATCTTCTCCTCCGCCGTCTCGGGAGCGAACGGCGGGGAGGGTGCGGAGCTCGAGCCCGCAACGTTCGCGGCGGCGGAAAGATCTTCTCCGCCCACCGCAGAAGCCGCGGTCTTTTCCGGCTCACCGCCGGCGTGCTTCGGGGATCCTAGCTGTGGATCTAGGTCGTTGATGATTTCGTCGATGGAGTGCGCGGCGGAGCGAGTGGGGGAAGACGGCGAGGATGCCATTAGGTGGCGGCGCGTTTCGACTCCGGTGGTGCTCTGGGTGCGATGTGTGCTCGGGAACGGTTCTTCGCTCGAGGGCTCGTGCGCAACAATGGCGTGGAGAGTGAGAGTGCGGAGGATTTCAGCGAGGACGAAGACGGCTACTTATAGCCAGAAATCCGTCAAGATACGTGCCAACGGCTATATTGACCGTTGGATGATCAACGCGTGTCACTCGCTGGAAAATCCGGGAAATGAAACGACAGGGTAATGATGGCTATCTCCTCGTTTCCCGTGAGAATCTGTCAGAGATACGTTATTGGGTTTCCCGCGTGAAACCCAAACGTCCCTTACGTCAGCATGATTGAAAGCGCTAACGTAGGAAGTTCCTTCACCTCGAAGGATCGTGAGAGAAAAGCCGGATTTTCATGATTCCGAGTTTCATGTTACCATCTCTATCAAAGAAGAATAAGAAGAATCAAGACTGCTGATTGAAATTTCTCGGACAAAGCACATTTGGCGAAAGACGGCGAATCAGAGTTTTAATCCTTCTTGGGGGCTACTGTCGGATATATACCAAATGGGGGTATATCAGATGGTAGTCAAAGTGCCGGATTACTAGGGTGGCCCAAGCGGTAGTGGGCTATGGTCCATTGGGCGGCCCAGTAACTTGACGCACAGAAGCCGGATTCTAGAAGGACCCGGATCACGGCCCACGTGATCTGGCTTGGAGGAGAAGACGGATTCTTTACTTTCCAAGTTACTGTTACCGTAGTCTTCTAGGTTTCCTATTCTGTAAGCCCTAATCCGGCTATTATATAAAGCCGGACGGGAGATAAGTTTGATAACGAATAACAGAGAAGAAGCTATAGGCTAACTCGCCGGGAAGTTGATCCTCTGCGAATAGCTAGATCTAAACCTCACATTGTAATTCTATATCCAGGCTTTAGTCCTGATTGTGAGAAGTGCAGGAGTAGGCACGTCGTACTGTCGCGACGTACCGAACCTGGGTAAATCCTGTGTTCACTGTCCACCACGCGATCCCGTTACCCCACGTCTCTACCGTAGTCTCATGGCACCCCCGTCTATGAAAACTACTACGATGTCTCGACAATCATCAACATACAAACACAATATAACTTCTTCGCCCCCACCATGGCGATAGTATACACATTTGTCAGCTTCATTAACAACAAAGCCAACAGATGTTAAAGTTGTATTGAACTTCTCATGCCATTGCTTAGGTGCTTGTTTCAGCCCATATAAAGATTTCAGTAACTTACACACCTTTCCTTCTTGACCATCTAACACAACGCCATCTGGCTGTTGCATATAGATTTTCTCGTCTAACTCTCCATTTAGGAAAGCCGTCTTAACATCCATCTGATGGACGAGAAGACCATGCGAGGCCGCCAACGAGAGTAATACTCGAATGGTGGTCAGTCTGGCCACAGGTGAATAAGTATCAAAGAAATCTTCATCTTCTTTCTGGGAGTAACCCTTGGCCACAAGTCTAGCCTTGTACTTTTCAATCGTACCATCAGGCCTAAGCTTCTTTTTGAACACCCACTTACATCCTAATGGTTTACAGCCATAAGGACGTTCAGTGATCTCCCATGTTCCATTAGCCATGATGGAATCCATCTCGCAACGGACCGCTTCTCTCCAGTAGTCAGCATCTGGAGATGCATAAGCTTCTGAAATAGAAGTGGGAGTATCATCCACAAGGTACACAAGGAAATCATCACCAAAGGACTTTGCAGTCCTCTGTCTCTTGCCCCTACCAAGGGTTTCCTCGTCATCCTTCTCAGGATTCTCATCATGTGTTTGTTCATAATATTCCATAGGAATGGCAGGTTCAGGAGTCTCCTCTGATTCCTGTCTAGAAGTGCTTTGCATATCTCTCATAGAAAAAATATCCTCAAAGAATGTAGCATCTTTAGACTCCAAAATCGTACCGACCTTCACGTCAGGTACCTCAGATTTCACTACTAGAAATCTATAGCCAACGCTATTCTTAGCGTATCCCAAATTAACGCAATCCACGGTCTTTGGTCCAAGTTTATGCTTTTTGGGGATCGGCACATTGACTTTTGCCAAACAGCCCCAAGTACGTAAGTACGAGAGTGTTGTTTTTCTCTTCTCCCATTGCTCATAGGGAGTGACCTCATTGTCTTTCGTCGGAACTTTATTCAGGACATGACATGATCTCAATATAACCTCCCCCCACCATGCCTTGGATAAACCCGATGTATCTAACATGGCATTAACCAAATCTGTTAGAGTACGGTTTTTCCTTTCGGCAACCCCATTTGACTGAGGTGAATAGGGAGGCGTCCTCTCGTGAATAATGCCATGTTCCGCACAGAAAGAGTCAAACTCATTAGAGAAATACTCTCCACCACGATCTGACCGGATTCGTTTAATTTTCTTTTCAAGTTGATTCTCAACTTCTGCCTTATAGATTTTAAAGTAGTGTAGAGCCTCATCTTTAGTGTTTAACAGATATACATAGCAAAACCTAGTGGAATCATCTATTAACGTTATGAAGTATCTCTTTCCACCTTTAGTCAACACACCATTCATCTCACAGAGATCAGAATGTATGAGTTCTAATGGCGCCAAGTGTCTCTCCTCCGCAGCCTTGTGGGGCTTACGAGGTTGCTTTGCTTGTACACATGAATGGCACTTAGAACCTTTGGCTAAAGTGAAACTTGGAATTAAATTTAGTTTTGCTAACCGCGTCATGCAACTGAAACCAACGTGACAAAGACGTGAATGCCAAACTTCTGTTTCATTAACACTCGAATGAATATTGTTCACGACTTTATTACAGAAATCAGCGAGGGAAAAGCGGAACAGACCTCCGCACTCATACCCTTTTCCAACAAACAATCCATATTTCGTTACAACTACTTTATTGGACTCAAAAACCAACTTAAATCCTTCTCTACATAGAAGGGAGCCACTAACGAGATTCTTCTTGATGGCGGGGACATGTTGCACGTTCTTGAGCTGCACGATCCTTCCCGAAGTAAATTTCAGATCGACCGTGCCAACACCAAGTACAGAAGCACTTGCGCCGTTCCCCATCAATACGGATCCGTTCCTTGTGACCTGATAAGAAGAAAACAATGAGATGTCAGCACACACATGAATGTTTGCACCTGTGTCAATCCACCAATCAGTAGACTGACAAACTGAAAATACAGTAAACAAATTACCATACCCAGATGCCCCATTCTCATTGTTACTCACAATCATGTTGACAGCCTTGGAATCCTGTCCTGGCTTCACATACTTCTTTGGGCACTTCATAGCCCAGTGTTCGAATGAACCACAAGTGAAGCAGCCATCTTTCTTCTTATCCTTCTTGAAGGTCTTCGTAGGCTTCTTCTTGAAGTCGGTATTCTGCTGGACACCAGTCCTCGCCTTGTTCTTGTGGGAGTTGTAGTTCTTTTGTACCATATTGGCCGCAGAAGTCCCTTCGTTCCCTTTTCCATGCGAGTCCTTTGCCCTCGAATTCTGCTCAACACTCAGATGGCCGATGACATCCTCTACTGAGAATTCACGCCTCTGATGTTTCAGAGTAGTGGCAAAGTTCCTCCAGGAATTAGGCAGCTTGGCGATGATGCATCCCGCGACATACTTGCCCGGTAGCACGCACTTGAGAATTTCAATCTCCTTAGCGATGCACTGTATCTCATGAGCCTGCTCCAAAACCAGAACGGTTTTCGACCATTCTATAGTCATGGAACTGCTCTATACTGTACATCTCGCTGCCAACATCGGTTGCGCCGAATTTGGATTCGAGCGCCTCCCACAAGTCCTTGGCAACCCGCACATGTAAATATGCGTCAACAAACTTCTCTCCGATCACGCTTAGAACGCATCCAACAAAGACGACGGTGGCATCCCTAAACGCCTTCTCCTGTTCAGGAGTAATCGTTCCCGTGGGAGTGACACCGGCGACCCAGAACACGTTCATAGCCGTGAGCCATAAGAATGTTTTGGTCTGCCAACGCTTAAAGTACGTCCCCGTAAACGGGTTCGGTTTCAGTGCAGTAGCAAAACCATGAATCGAAAATTGCCTACACATATTAGGTTTTTGGATTGTTAAGAATCTAGGAAATTTACAGATTAAATTAATCCAAGTATAAATCATGAGCATGACGTAAACATACTGATAATTAACCATATTCATGCATACGAGATTGACAGTAGACACATCTACGCATACTACTAGTATCACACACATGGAAATAATAAGGGCAGGGATAAACGTGTTATACCCTGCGACCGACCAGTTGGCTATAGACGTAGCAGTGGCGGCAGCCGCGGCGGCGGCAGCAGCAGCGTTGGCGGCCTCAGCAGCAGCAGCGGCCTCGGTGGCAGCAGCGGCGGCAGCAGCAGCTCGTTCGGCTTCGGTGGCCATGTTGACGATGAGGAAGTAGTCGAAGTAGATGTACTGTTGACGACGAGGGCGACGCGGTAGTAGATGTATAGCAGCAGCGAGCAGTAGCGTAGGAGACGCTCCCCAAAAACCTAATCGCCCCTCTCCCGTACAGGATCTGGAGAGGCGAGGTTTCGGAGGCCTGCTCTCCCGTCGACCGTGTACGCGGTAGACGGGATGGGATCACCGGCGGCAGCAACAGGAGGTGGAACGACAGTGGGTGCAAAGAGACGGCGTGTGTAAGTTGTGTATACTGCGTCCGCCTGAGCCTCCAATTTATAGGCACGGCCGAGTAGGAGAACGGTCAATTTAATTGGCGTTTACTACAGCCGTTACCACGTGATAAAGGCGGCGTTTTACTGCGCGCAGTTATCACACGCGATCAATACGGCTGTTACCAGTATAAATGTGACGCAATTAGACAACAATAATTATGACGTCTCATATTATTGCCGTGTCTGTTGACTCCCCGTTTCCGACTGCCAAAATAAAGGCATCGGCTCGGCTCATTCCCGCAACCTGCGGCGCGTCGTGACGAGGCGAGGCGGGCGGCGGAGGAGGAGGAGCGCACGTGTGGAACACCTCCACTACTCCTCTCTCTTCATACCAACTCACACTAGTGGGGAGAGAGCTCACCTTATAAACTGGTGCAAAACTCTCCCAACTAGCAATGTGGGACTAAACTCCCACCATTTGCTATGGTAGCATGGGCCTTTGGGATTAAGTGGAAATTGGCTAATGGGCCTGTAAGTCCATCCGAATTTCAGCAAAATTTACATCATGGTATAAAATTTGCCTCTCATGATGCAAATATACATCACTTGCAGCGGCGAGTAGCCACCACGTGCGCGTGTAACCGTCAATTTGAAACTTCCAAATCCCTTCGTCCGTCCGTGTGCCGCTCGCTCGTTGGCGGTCGGTCATCATGTCGACGCCGCCCACCCTCCCCACCGCTGCCACGCCCGTCCCTGGCCCCAATCACGCGGTTGGTGCCACCCCTCCCGCCCTTCCCACCGCTGTCGATGCCGGCCGTGCAAGTGTAGGTGGACGCCCCTCTCGTCGGCCGTGGAAGAGGAGATGGGCGCCCCTCCCGTTGCTGTCGCCACTATCGGCCCTTGAAGAAGAGTAGGTTTGAAGAAGAAGGCCACCATGCCGGAGAGACGAGGTGGCTGCGGCGCCACCACCTGCCGTGGAAGAGGAATCGTCGATGCCGAGATCAATGACGAAGAAGTTTGAGTGACTAAAAACATCACCTACTGGGGACCTCGTACCATATATTACGTCAGCTGTTGGAGTTGGACACTTTTGGTGATGTAAAGACCACAATTCTGGGATGTATAATTTACCTCAAACAGTTTTGGGGCTGCTATTTTACATCATCTATTAGAGATGCTCCACTTGGCAGGGCCGACCCTGAGCAAGTGCGGCATGTATGGCCGCACAGGGCCCTAAGTGGCCAGGCCCCAGCTAGGTATGTTACATATGTATAGGAAGGCCCAGCTGGAATAAAATTTGCCCACGGTAGCAAACCAAAGACGTCTGCGCTACGTCTAGGGTTACGAAGGCGATTCCAAGGCGATTGGAGCGCCGCCTCAGCCATGGACGGGAGCGATCCCGATAATGTAGTCTCTGGAGTCTACGATTCGGGATGGAAGTCCACCCCGACCACGCCTATGATTGCAGGAAGCCGGAAACAACACGAGACCGTGGGGGAATTGGATCTCGCCGTCGAGGGGTGCCATATAAAGGAGGAACCGAGGGGAGTCGTCCTCAACCTAATCAAAGTCTTCGATGGCAGATCAGCAACCTTTGATCCGGGCGGTAAGACCCAATCTAGGCTACGAGCGATGTCGACCATGGACGGTGGGGGTGATCAAGGGGTGGCCAGTGAGGCCGCTACCCACCCGAAGCCGTGTGACGCCGGCGCGATCGTATCCATGGGACTGGAACGCCAGATGGTGATTGCTGAATCAAGGGTGGAACTCGATGGGAACTGGGATCAAGCGGAGGAGGAGGGTACGAACGTTGGGCCGGAAGCTCGCACATCCGACGAGGTGGACTTAGAGGATGACGTTTTTGCAGAGGAACCGGAGTAAGTGGCTCCGAGCAATGAGGATCCGGTGGTCTGGCGGCTGTCGGCGCGATATTATACAATCAAGGTTGCCAACTACTTCGAGTTGCACAAGCATTTCATGGATGTGTGGAAGATCCGGGGTAGAATGACTTTCGCTCCATTGAAAGATAATTTCTTCATTATCACTTTCACGATTGAGGGTGACTACAAATTTGTGGCGCGAGGCGGTCCTTGGATCAAGAAGGGAGTTGCCTGTCTGATTGCTCCCTTCATAGAGGGTGCTCGGCCGTCAGAAACGGTCCTGGACTTCATCCCTATTTGGGTCCGCTTTTACGATGTACCATGGAACAAGCAGACCTTGGCTTACAGAACCTTTGTTGGATCGAAACTGGGACAGGTGGAAGAGGTGGACGTGGATCCGACGGGGCTTGAATTCAATGATTATCTGAGAGTCCACATCACCTTGCCACTGAACAAAAGGTTGCAGAACCGCTTCACTACTGCTGTAAAGGGGAAGACTGAGAGGATAATTTACCCCTTACGGTATGAACGTGTGCCACATTTTTGCTTCCATTGTGGATTCATAGGTCATGATAAGGATGAATGTGATAAGAAAATACGTGGTACTCCCTCCCTCCACTATGATGCTTCCCTCAGGTGCTCACCCAAAAGGAAGTTTGAACGTCGGATGATTTCCGCGACAGCTAACCCCGCAGCCAAGAAGGGTCTGGTCTTTAACACACCAACCGGGAGTGTCAATTCCACATCATCCTTGTGCAGACCGAGTGTCAACACAACAGCACCCGCACAGTTTGGAGGTAATAGCACGGCAGACATACCAGAAGCGGTCGATTCACGAGTTGACTTTGAAGAGCAGATTTTTAGAACTACGGAGGAGGTGGAACAGTCATTGGCAAAGACTGTCAAAAGCATGCAACTAAAGCTTGGTGTTGATTGAAATAAAGCTAGCTCACGCGAGGGTTCCCAGACAGACAAGCGCCAAACTGATCTCATCTCACAACCTGAACGTGACCTAGCTATGCCACCCCTTGTAGACGATTCTGGTGATGACGATGTACCTAGGGGTAGTGATATGATTCCTCCCATACGCAACATCGTGGCTGCGGACTCGGTTCTAGGGAAGTGAGGCACAGAAGGGAAGGCCACCGGAAACCACTTGGAATTATCACTAGCTCTAAACTATGCAAGTAAGAAGAGAGGGATCCTGAGGAAGAGGAAGACAGGGAATGAGGAGACTCACGAACGTGAAGAAGGGGACAAGGATGCAGCGGCGTTGCAAGGTGGAAATAAGAACAAGGCAGCAACCGGTCATGGGGCTTCCGGTACACTGACGAGACCAAATCTGTGGTCTCGTCAGCAACAATGAATTGCTTGTCGCTCAATTGTCGGGGTTCCGGGAACGCCCCGACAGCTAGAGAGCTTGTAAGTCTTTCCCTAACTTGGAGTCCTCGTTTGCTTTTTCTGTGTGAAACTAGACAAAATAAGAATAAAGTTAGGCGTCTTCGTAGTAGGTTAGATTTGAAAGATTTTTCTGGGGTGAGTAGTGATGTCTTGAGTGGAGGTTTAGCTTTATTTTGGCATGAAAGTATTACTGTCGATATCCAAGAAATAAATGAGAGGTATATTGATGCGTATGTCCGTGTTTCCCCCCATGATCCCCAATGGCGTATTACCTGTGTGTATGGTGAACCGAGGGTGAAAAATAGATATCGTATGTGGGATGCTCTCCGTAGGTTGAAAGCACGCTCAAATCTCCCATGGCTGGTTATGGGTGATTTTAATGAAACTCTCTGGCAAGAGGAACACCTGTCACAAACACCGCGATCTGTTAGACAAATGGAGGCCTTTAGAGCGGTGCTTTCTGACTGTAACCTTGTTGATCTTGGTTTTGCAGGGGTCCCATACACATATGACAACAAACGGGGGGGGGGATGCAAACGTGAAGGTTAGGTTGGACCGGGCTGTGGCATGTCCACGATGGCGGGACCTTTTCGCGGAGGCAAACGTTAAGCACCTCGTGACCTCTGTATCGGATCATTGTCCTATTATTTTAACCATGGCACAAGAGGAGCAACAAGTTCAACGAGCGCCGAAACGCCAATACGAGATATTTTGGGAGAGGGAGGAGGCCCTACCCAAACACATCCAGTTGGCTTGGAAGGAAGCAGGCCAGAAAAGGAATTTAGCGGACATTATGGAGGGGCTGAACCACGTCATGGACAATCTTCAAAATTGGAGCCGTAAGAAATTTGGTAATATAACTCGCAAATTGCAAAAGGCTAGAAAGGACCTCGAGAACATGCTCATTCAGAATTTTGACCAACATGCAATAAGGAGGGCCTCCGACCATTTAAATGAGCTCCTCTACCGAGAGGAAATGCTCTGGCTTCAACGTTCTCGTGTCACGTGGCTGAAGGAAGGCGATTGTAACACTAAGTTTTTTCATCGGACCGCAAAATGGAGATGTCGCACCCGGACTTCTAGAGGATACTCACCGTACGAACTGAACAATATTTTGATTGGATTACGGGGCTTAACGGCTCCCGCGTCCCCTTACGGGTAGGCCAGCACTTATGTGCGACAACCAACCGTTACTGTTCACCGTCGATGTAAACTATCCCGTAGAAATCAGGACACTACCATTGACGTACTTCATACCATTCACACATGGTACGTCAACGGCTTTGAACAAAAGGATAACACAACATGCCTCTAAGACACAAGAGATTGAAATAAGTTGCAAATGGCCCTCACTAGGGCAGAGAATAGCAAATACAATCATCCAGAGGACACATGTCCCAACATAATATCATTACAACTCAGCGGAAGCATTCAAAGGGTCTGAGTACAGACAAATCCAAACAGGCTTAAGAAGCCGGGAATGAAAAGAAAACGGAGCCCATCCACGATGTCACGGATCCTGCCCGGGTCCTCTAACTACTCGTCAGCAGCCTCGTCAAACTCCACGTAGTAGCCGTCACCTAGATCCTCGTAAGCGTAGTCATAGTCTGCGTAAACCACAGCCCCAAAGGGGTCAGTACAACAACGTACTGGCAAGCAAGACTCACAGTTCACCAAAGTGTAGCCCGTCAACACCAAGCACAGATGCCTTGGGATCAACGGAAGGGAAGGGTATAAAAGATGCTGCAACTGGCTGCACTAACCAAATACAGAACATACTACAACTTCCGGTGTAACAGAAAGAGATAAGATATCGTATCGTAACCAACTATAGCTAACCACCAATCAAACCCATCCTGGATCTCGCCCCTTATCCAAAGAAGCAATCCGAGGATAACTCACACTGTTGGATTAATGATGGATCAAGTTGTTGTGTCAATAAGCCTATTACTAGTCAAGTTTACCATTTGTTAGGTGTAAGTTGTTCTGAGTACTTGTTAGCCAGTACTTTCACCAAGTCAACCATAACCGCGGAAAACACGGCTTCTCGAGAAGATTTATCCCTGCAGGGGTGCACCAATTTGGCCGTACACGTAAGAATAACCCGCCAGATGGGAAGGCCTTTCCCACCAAGCGGGGCACTCAACACAACTCAACTCTTCTTCGCATCAAGCCCAAAGCACCACGTGCTGTGCGTGCGCGGCTAATCGAGCCCCCCAAAGAAAAGGAGGACCCTCATAGCACTGGAAGACCACGCCGCCCTAAATGCCGACTACAAAAGTTCCTGGCATCGGGTTCGTACCTGCATATGCGTGCATCAAATGGAAAGTCCGAACTAAGTGTGGTGATTTGGACGAGATGCGGATCGAGTCAAATTGAGGGGGGCTCCCATACACGCTTCCCACATGCGGATAGTGCGCTCATCATGGATCAGTAGACAAGACCCTTTTCCTATTAGGGTCGACACTAGCAGGCCTCAAAACCACGCCGGGCCTCCTGCCGGTGCCTTATCAGCAAATTATTATTACCTCAAATTAACAGGTTGTTGTTTATCATCGAGCCCCAGAATATAACAGAATATAATAACAGAAAGTAACTGATAACAGACTCGAGCAAAACAACCCTAAGCATGCTAGTAAGACACGGGCCCAAGCAACGGGGTTTTAGGACTGGAGGTGTGGCAATATCAGGGTTTTAGGGTATCATGTGATAGGTTCGTAACAGAAGCAACGATACATAGGGCTAGCAAATATAGACAACGGAAAGTATCGGTAACCAATGTTGAAAGGAACACAATGGTTCATGTGAGTGATAACTTGCCTGCAAACCCAGTAGCCGGGTACTGAGCTAGATCCTCAGAAGGGGTGTCGTAAAGATCGTCGGTATCAACTTCGTCGTCTATCCGAGAAAAAGGAAACAAACAAGGCAGAATATAAACAATCATTATCATGGCATAGTGCACAATCAAATATGATGCATGACAAGTTAATGGTTGCATAAACATAAACTAGATAACATGATAACACAATTTAAATGGACCCATAAGCAATTGGATTGCATATGGAAAAGGTCCATTGAAATAAAGTGGAAACAAATGATTATAATTAATTATTATGTGAAAGTTGTTAGCATGATGCATGCATGATGGTAACAACAAAATAACAACAAGTAACAATAATAGATGCAAGTGGTAAAAGGATTTAACAAGTTTGGAAAATCATTTATTAAGTTTAGAAATTTTGGGTCACTTAACATGTCACACAAACAATTGTTGTTTTCATCAAGTTAGAGTGTGCAAAACAATTAACAAAGTTTATATTTGAAAATAACATCAAATTTTAGTTGGATTACATGTTTCAATTATTGAAATAGGAGTTAGGATGAATTTATTATGATTTAAACAATATTAAACAAGTTTTAAATGAATTTAAAACAAGTTTGATTTAATTGAATTTTTATTTGTTCAAAACATAATTTCAAACTCATATTTGAAAAGTTCATACTTTGGTGGTTTGAAAACATAGTTTGCATGTTCAAAAATAATTTAAATTGAGCAAGTTATGATTTTATCAAATTTAATTGAATTAAACAAGGATTAAATTATTTAGGCAATTTAAATTATTCAAACCATGAAACAAAATTTATATTTGAATAGGTTATTTGAAATAGCATTGAAAACATATTTTATTTGCATGATTTGGATTTATTATGAATTAGTTATGAATTTTAGCAAAATACAATTGAGTTATTTGAATTGCAATTTGAAATTTCAAAACAGTACACAAATGGATTATTTGGAAAGTTCATTTAATTTAGAGCAATAAACATATATAACTTTTATTTATTGGACTTATAGATTCAAAGTTATTAAAGGTTTAATTTTAGGGTTTAAATCTGTTATTTAAAATGATTAGGAATTAAACAGAAACGCGCAGATACTTTTGTTACTGCGCTGCAGCTACACACTGCCACTGCCGCGTGGGCCAGGGGCCAGCGTGGCGCTGCGCACGCTCGCGTGGCAGAGGGAGTCAATGACTGGTGGGGTCGCGTATTCGGAATAAAACCCAAAAAAGGTTTGCGGCTCCTGGGATTCGAACCCGGCCGCTGCGCATCGAGCGACAGAACCAAGCCACTGCGCTGCTAACTGCGTTCTTGTCAGTTAGGAGCAGGCAGACAAGGTTAGCTTCAGTAAACGCTAACTGAACTTTCGGTGCAGAATAACTGAACCCAACCACGATGATCGCTGGCCGGCGACGAGCTTGCGCAGGGCAACGCTGCCGTGCTGCGCTGCGTTGGCAAACGAACGGATGCATGTGATATTCGAGCTGCGCAAGGACAGGAGAGGGTAGGGAAACGAGGAGCAGTCGCTCACCGGCGGGTTGAGGCGGATGGTCTCCGGCGACGGCGGCGTTGATGGCAGCGGCGACACGGCCCTCCTCGAGCTCAACGGAGAGTTGGGGGGTGGA
The DNA here is from genome assembly GCA_028641055.1 of Alopecurus myosuroides. NCBI lineage: Eukaryota > Viridiplantae > Streptophyta > Magnoliopsida > Poales > Poaceae > Alopecurus > Alopecurus myosuroides. Next base: position 154,291,174 of record CM054061.1, on the reverse strand, counting down.
CTAGGACACCCGGAGGTTCCGTTCCCACTGCTCAACAGGGCTAGGTAGGCATCACGGCAACGAAAACCTCGCCGATTCAGAGGGTGCAACTGCGGTGAGCGGCAGAGAAACGCGCGGGGGGGGGGTGACAGAGATCGTGCGCGGCGGCGATGGAGGGGTAGCTGGTTTAGGGTTCGAGGGGGAGGAACCCTAGGGGGTTTTGTAGGGGATGCTGGGCGACGATGGCCGTCCACGGGCGCCTGTCGCCGACGTGGAGGCGCGGATGCGTTGCCGTACTCCAGGAAGACGACAGAGATCAGCCCCGAACCGGTACGCGCTGGGAGCGAGGGGAAAGAGGGCCGGGCTGGCGCAGGGGAAAGAGCAGTTGGGCTGGGAGCAGCCCATCTACCTCTTGGCGCCCGAAAAAGATTTGTTTTTTTTTTTCTCTCCTGTTTTTTTTTTGCTGAAAAGAAATTGGAAAGATTTGCTAGATTTTGGGTTAGTAAAAATGGTGGGAAAATTAGGGTAACCCTTTTAGTTCAAAAGCAAACAAATGGTAGGTTTTTTATTTTCAAACAAATTGAAACTTGTTTGCTGTTTCGAATTTAGACCAAATTTGGGGAATTTTAATATTGCATGCTCATTAACAAAAACCCACTTTTAAATAGGGTACCCCTATGTTAAATTATAAACCATTGATCTAAATTGTTTTATAATTTGCATTGATTCAATTGGTTTCTGTTTGAAGCTTGAATTTGGAATTTTAAATATGATTGGGAATTTAAATGATTGGTTTTAAAACCATCATTTTCACAAGTGATCACTATGGAAAAACATGAAACCAATTGGTTGTTATTATTTGTGATTTTTATTCAAAATGTTGTAACAGAGCAAGTATGAAACCATTGTTTGAAACAAGGTTTGAATTTGAGTTGTGAAAACAGTGGAAAACAATTGCAACAATTAAGAAACAAATGCAAACAACATGGAAACAATATGATGACATGATGCAATACTTTAATAAACATGCAACAAACATTCTAAGGGGATGATTTTCATACTTGGGATGTTACAAAACGCCCCCCCTTGAAGGAATCGCGCCCCGAGATTCCTACTGAGAAATGAAAAGGTCCGGATACTTCTTGCGAAGATCCTCTTCGGTCTCCCACGTTGCCTCTTTATCGGAATGATGCGACCACTGCACTTTCAAGAACTTGGTGCTCTTGTTGCGAGTCTTACGCTCGGTCTCATCGAGAATACAAACAGGGTGCTCCTCATAAGATAGATCATCTTGCAGTTCAATGGAATCAGGATCAACTGCACGATCTGGATCTTTGAAACACTTCTTGAGCTGTGACACGTGGAACACATCGTGCACTTTGGATAGTTTTTCTGGAAGTTCGAGACGATAGGCATTTTCTGCCCGCCTTGAGAGAATGTTGAAAGGACCAATGTATCTTGGTGCAAGCTTTCCTTTCACACCGAAACGATGAGTGCCTCTGAGGGGAGTTACACGGAGATATGCCTTGTCACCAGGTGCATAGATCATATCCCTGTGCTTGCTGTCATAGTAGCTCTTCTGACGAGACTGAGCAATCCTGAGATTGTCACGAATGATTCGAACATTCTCCTCGGCTTCCTTAACAATGCCAGGGCCTAAGAGTGAACGTTCACCAGCTCCAGACCAATTGATTGGACTCCTGCATCTGCGGCCATACAGTGCCTCAAATGGTGCCATACCTAGGCTTGCCTGGTAGCTGTTGTTGTAGGAGAATTCAGCATATGGAAGGCAATCCTCCCATTTCATGCCAAAGGAGAGACCACATGCTCTGAGCATATCCTCAAGAATCTGATTGACTCTTTCGACTTGCCCTTGAGACTGAGGGTGATAAGCTGTGCTGAACAGAAGTTTGGTGCCCAATGCTTCTTGAAAGCTTTTCCAGAAATGAGAAGTGAAGATACTTCCACGGTCTGAGCTTATTTCCAATGGAACACCATGAAGAGGAAAAATCTTTGCTGTGTAGAGTTCTGCTAACTGGCTAGCTGAGATAGTTTCCTTGACAGCAAAGAAGTGAGCTACTTTAGTGAGATGATCAATAACAACGAAGATTGCATCGTTGCCCTTTTTGGACTTTGGAAACCCAGTAACGAAGTCCATTTCAATCATGTCCCACTTCCACTCAGGAATTTTCAGAGGTTGGAGTAGACCTGCTGTTTTCTGATGGACTGCCTTAACACGTTGACAAACGTCGCATTCAGAAACGTATTGAGCAATTTCACGTTTCATGCCAGGCCACCAATACAGTGTCTTAAGATCCTGGTACATCTTTGTACTTCCAGGGTGAATGGAAAGAGGAGTTTCATGAGCCTCCTTGAGAATGATATCTTTGAGACTTTGAACTTGAGGAACTGCAATGCGTCCTTCAAAGAACACAGTTCCTTTGTCATCAATTGAGAAGGACTTGAATTTCTCCTTGCCTTCCTTGATGTGCTCAACCATCTTCTTGATTTCAGTATCACGAAGTTGTTCAGAACGAATCTTGTCCTCGAGAGTTGGACTGGCTGTCAAGCTAGCAAGGTAGCCTTCAGGGACAAGACCAAGGTTCAGTTTCTGGAATTCTTCATGAAGTGGAGGTTGGCTTTCGATGATCATGAGATTATTGCAATAGGACTTGCGACTGAGAGCATCGGCCATAACATTAGCCTTGCCTGGAGTGTAAGAAATGGTGAGATCAAAGTCCTTAATCTTTTCAATCCATCTCCTTTGCCTGAGGTTTAGATCTGGTTGAGTGAAGATGTATTTCAGACTCTTGTGATCGGAAAAGATTTCAGTTTTGTTACCCAACAAGTATTGTCTCCATTTCTTGAGGGCAAACACAACTGCTGCAAGTTCAAGATCATGAGTGGGATAGATTTGCTCATGTGGGTTCAACTGACGTGAAGCATAAGCCACAACTTGACGTTCTTGCATAAGAACTGCTCCTAGGCCTTGGAGAGATGCATCACAGAATATCTGGAAAGGTTTGGTAGTATCTGGGCCAACCAGAACTGGTGTGGAAGTGAGTTTAGTCTTCAGGAGATTGAAACTCTCATCACACTATGGAGTCCAAACGAACTTCTTGTCCTTCTTTGTGAGATCAGTGAGAGGTTTGGCAATCTTGGAAAAGTTTTGGACGAAACGACGGCAATAGCTAGCCAAGCCAAGAAAGCTTCTAACTTGTTTTACCGTCTTAGGAGGTTTCCAATCAACAATTGCTTTAACCTTTTCTGGATCAATGGCTATGCCCTTGGCGGAGATGACATGACCAAGGTAAGCAACTTCTGGAATCCAGAACTCACATTTGGAGAACTTGGCATACAGACGATGCTCGCGAAGTTTCATGAGAGTGAGACGAAGGTGTTCTCCATGCTCTTCCTCGGATTTTGAGTAGACCAGAATATCATCAAGATATACCACAACGAACTTGTCGAGGTATTCATGGAAGACAGAATTCATGAGTCTTGAGAAGGTTGCCGGTGCATTGGTTAGACCAAAGGACATGATGGTGTATTCATATAGACCGTAACGAGTGGTGAAAGCTGTTTTTGGAATATCTTCCTTTCTGATCTTTATTTGATGGTAACCCATCCTCAAGTCCAACTTTGAGAATATTGAGGCTCCAGCAAGTTGATCAAAGAGATCATCGATACGAGGAATTGGATACTTGTTCTTGATGGTTTTCTCGTTGAGAGGACGATAGTCAACCACGAGTCTTTTTGTTTGATCCTTCTTGGCAACAAACAGAGTTGGGCAACCCCAAGCGGAGGAACTAGGCTGAATGTAACCTTTCTCCATGTACATATCGATTTGCTCCTTCAACAATTTCAGTTCAGGAGGAGCTATCTTGTATGGATGCTTAGAGATTGGAGCAGTACCTGGTTCAAGCTCGATCACGAACTCAACTGCTCTGTCCGGAGGCATCCCTGGCAACTCTTCTGGAAAGACGTCAGGGAATTCACAAACCACCGGAACATTTTCAAGCAGAGGTAGAGGTTTAGCATCCAGGGTGTACAGCTGAACAGAACTTGATTCACTTGGAGAATAGACTATCTGGCCGGAAGGGTGGAACAGAGTTATTGACTTCTTAGCACAATCAATCGTAGCTTTATTGGCCTTCAACCAATCCATGCCAAGGATGACATCAATGTCAGAATTGCCAAGCAGAATGAGGGAAGCAAGGAATATGTGACCTCCAATCAAGATCTGATTCTCGTGACTGATCTTGGAAGTTTGCATAGTTGCTCCAGGGGAGTTTACTACTAGCGGGGAACCCAAACCAACAAAAGGTAGCTTAACTGCTGTTGCAAAGATCTTTGACACGAAAGAATGCGATGCTCCGGTATCAAACAACACTTTAGCTGGGTTAGAGTTTACGGGGAATCGAGAACGACGTCAGCAGCTTCCTCAGCTTTGTCGGCCTAGATAAGATTCACCCTCGCGGTCCTCCCGACAGGCCTGTTGTTGGAGTTGAAGGCTTTAGCCGGGGGAGCACGAACCATTGCCTGGTTGGTGTTGGGGCGAGGAGGTGGTGGGGGTAGCTGCCTCTGAGTGCACTTATCAGCATAGTGTCCAGTCTGCTTGCATTTGAAGCAAGTGACGACACGAGGTGCATCTGGCCTTGGTTGCCCCATTGAGAACCTCTGAGCCTGCATGTGAGCTGGGTTGGGTGGGCGGGGACCAAAGCCTGGAGAAGCTTGGGCATTTGTAGCCCTAGTGACAGCACTGTTTGGCACCCAGATGCGGCGCTTCTGCGGAGGGGTGGTCATGTTGGAGGAGGAACCACCCTCACGCGAGTGCTTGCGCGACTCTTCGAACGCCTTGCGCCCATTCTCCTCATTGAGCGCGGTGTTCACGAGCTCCTCGAAGTCCTTGCACTTGATGTTGGTGAGAGCGTACTTCAGTTCCGGGTTAAAACCTCGGCGGAACCTTGCCATCTTTTTGGCCTCTGTGGACACCTCGTCACCAGCGTATCGAGCGAGGCGATTGAACTCGGTCTGATAGCTGATAACGTCCAGCTTGCCCTGCTTGAAAGAGCAGAACTCCTCACGCATCCTTTCCATGAGACCATCTGGGATGTGGTGCTTCAGGAAGGCATCCTTGAAACAACCCCAGGTGATAGGATAGCCAGCTCTCATGGTCTAGTAGTTCTCCCACCAAGAAGCTGCCTGACCCTTCAGTAGGTAGGTGGCATACTTGACCTTATCTTCCTCAGCAACATGTGCAATCTCAAGAGTCCTGGCTATGTCACGGATCCAGTCATCAGCATCCAGGGGCTCACGTGTTGCCACGAAAGCTTTCGGCCCCAGACTCAGAAACTCCTTGATGCTGACTCGCGGAGCATTCTGGTTGTTGTGCTGGTTAGCCTGGATCTGGGCCATCTGAGCCACGACCTGAGTCATCTGAGTCAACAGCTCCGTGAGCGGAGGTGGTTCAGGCGGGTTGCTCCTTGTCGGCGGCATCCTGAATAGACATGCATTTTAGCACAATAACAGCAAAGGATAGACTTGGTAACCGAAAGAGAGATTATTCCGACGCATGAATAGATAACCAACAGGTACATCATCACATGTTCAAATACATCAGAATATCCAACACACCATAAATGGTTCGAATGCCACAGGATAACTAAACATAGCTAGGAACGGATACATCGGTACTCCCATGTTCATCACGCAGGACGGCGGCGAGTAGTACGACGAGAGATACGGTGAGGAGGAATCCCACGGAAGTAAGTAGAACGACGATCCACGTAGAGCAGGACTGCTCTGAGAGGGACTCTCGGTGTGGTGAAGTAGAAAGCGTCGTCTCCCTGTGCTCCATAGCGGGGAATCCCTGTGTAACCAGGACCAAGGTCGAGAAGTGGACCTCTGATCGGCTCGTAACCTCCAGCATCTGGCAACGGAAGCCCAGCTGTCTGAACGAAACGTGCAAAGCGCTCGTCTCCAACAAAATCTGTGGTGTACGTCGCCAGACGAGTGAGAGCAAGGTGGAGCTGCTCCCTGACTGAAGCCAACTCCTGAGACAGTGTGGAAGAAACTGCGTCACTGTGCCTCACAAACTGAGCAGTGGTGTGCAGCCTGGAGCTATCAGACTCGTAGGTATCCAGGTTGCCGTGGAGAGTGAAGTGAACTCCCGCCGACGTGATGTAACCACGGGGGATGTGACGATAGATAGAATCGTCAAACCCCAGTAGTCAGCACGGAGGACGGTGAGACTCACGTAAGCTGCCTGCTGCACGGCCATATCCACTGTGGAACCTACTGCCTCGTAGCGGTGGACAACGCTCCTGCCATCATCTGACAGAATGTAGACGATAGCCTGGTAGTAGGTCTGGTCAAACTCTCGCTTCTGCTCGTAGACCTGGTACTCTGGTGCCCAATGGAACCCCAGATAAGTCACCATGTCTCTCAGCATCTCCGGATAACCGGCGGTGCTCTCACAGCGAGTCATCCGAACCACCTGCGGGAAGAACCTGAGATCCATCTGCAGATGATTTGGGAGGTTTTGATTAGACGCCGGTAGAAGAAACTGAAGTGGAAAGTAACAACAAGGTTTCAACGGACGAAAAGGTTCTTTAGAAGAACAGGATATCGAAGCAACGTCGGGAAAACGAGACCAAAATTCCTGAGGTACTACGGAGAACCCAAAACACGTGAAATCCTAACTTGAAAGCTTAGGTGAGAACAGAAAACAACGTTGCACTTCCTTACCAGAAAAGGGTGGGTGGGTGGGGAAAGAAGAAAAATGGCAGAATTCCTACTCTCACGCTTCATTTTTCCTATATAGCTACAAAATAGTTTCTAGACTCAACTGCGACCGGTAAAAAGGGATCCTACAGGCAGACAGGCTCTGATACCATTTGTCGCACCCGGACTTCTAGAGGATACTCACCGTACGAACTGAACAATATTTTGATTGGATTACGGGGCTTAACGGCTCCCGCGTCCCCTTACGGGTAGGCCAGCACTTATGTGCGACAACCAACCGTTACTGTTCACCGTCGATGTAAACTATCCCGTAGAAATCAGGACACTACCATTGACGTACTTCATACCATTCACACATGGTACGTCAACGGCTTTGAACAAAAGGATAACACAACATGCCTCTAAGACACAAGAGATTGAAATAAGTTGCAAATGGCCCTCACTAGGGCAGAGAATAACAAATACAATCATCCAGAGGACACATGTCCCAACATAATATCATTACAACTCAGCGGAAGCATTCAAAGGGTCTGAGTACAGACAAATCCAAACAGGCTTAAGAAGCCGGGAATGAAAAGAAAACGGAGCCCATCCACGATGTCACGGATCCTGCCCGGGTCCGCTAACTACTCGTCAGCAGCCTCGTCAAACTCCACGTAGTAGCCGTCACCTGGATCCTCGTAAGCGTAGTCGTAGTCTGCGTAAACCACAGCCCCAAAGGGGTCAGTACAACAACGTACTGGCAAGCAAGACTCACAGTTCACTAAAGTGTAGCCCGTCAACACCAAGCACAGATGCCTTGGGATCAACGGAAGGGAAGGGTATAAAAGATGCTGCAACTGGCTGCACTAACCAAATACAGAACATACTACAACTTCCGGTGTAACAGAAAGAGATAAGATATCGTATCGTAACCAACTATAGCTAACCACCAATCAAACCCATCCTGGATCTCGCCCCTTATCCAAAGAAGCAATCCGAGGATAACTCACACTGTTGGATTAATGATGGATCAAGTTGTTGTGTCAATAAGCCTATTACTAGTCAAGTTTACCATTTGTTAGGTGTAAGTTGTTCTGAGTACTTGTTAGCCAGTACTTTCACCAAGTCAACCATAACCGCGGAAAACACGGCTTCTCGAGAAGATTTATCCCTGCAGGGGTGCACCAATTTGGCCGTACACGTAAGAATAACCCGCCAGATGGGAAGGCCTTTCCCACCAAGCGGGGCACTCAACACAACTCAACTCTTCTTCGCATCAAGCCCAAAGCACCACGTGATGTGCGTGCGCGGCTAATCGAGCCCCCCGAAGAAAAGGAGGACCCTCATAGCACTGGAAGACCACGCCGCCCTAAATGCCGACTACAAAAGTTCCACCCTGGCCTCGGGTTCGTACCTGCATATGCGTGCATCAAATGGAAAGCCCGAACTAAGTGTGGTGATTTGGACGAGATGCGGATCGAGTCAAATTGAGGGGGGCGCCCATACACGCTTCCCACATGCGGATAGTGCGCTCATCATGGATCAGTAGACAAGACCCTTTTCCTATTAGGGTCGACACTAGCAGGCCTCAAAACCACGCCGGGCCTCCTGCCGGTGCCTTATCAGCAAATTATTATTACCTCAAATTAACAGGTTGTTGTTTATCATCGAGCCCCAGAATATAACAGAATATAATAACAGAAAGTAACTGATAACAGACTCGAGCAAAACAACCCTAAGCATGCTAGTAAGACACGGGCCCAAGCAACGGGGTTTTAGGACTGGAGGTGTGGCAATATCAGGGTTTTAGGGTATCATGTGATAGGTTCGTAACAGAAGCAACGATACATAGGGCTAGCAAATATAGACAACGGAAAGTATCGGTAACCAATGTTGAAAGGAACACAATGGTTCATGTGAGTGATAACTTGCCTGCAAACCCAGTAGCCGGGTACTGAGCTAGATCCTCAGAAGGGGTGTCGTAAAGATCGTCGGTATCAACGTCGTCGTCTATCCGAGAAGAAGCAAACAAACAAGGCAGAATATAAACAATCATTATCATGGCATAGTGCACAATCAAATATGATGCATGACAAGTTAATGGTTGCATCAACATAAACTAGATAACATGATAACACAATTTAAATGGACCCATAAGCAATTGGATTGCATATGGAAAAGGTCCATTGAAATAAAGTGGAAACAAATGATTATAATTAATTATTATGTGAAAGTTGTTAGCATGATGCATGCATGATGGTAACAACAAAATAACAACAAATAACAATAATAGATGCAAGTGGTAAAAGGATTTAACAAGTTTGGAAAATCATTTATTAAGTTTAGAAATTTTGGGTCACTTAACATGTCACACAAACAATTGTTGTTTTCATCAAGTTAGAGTGTGCAAAACAATTAACAAAGTTTATATTTGAAAATAACATCAAATTTTAGTTGGATTACATGTTTCAATTATTGAAATAGGAGTTAGGATGAATTTATTATGATTTAAACAATATTAAACAAGTTTTAAATGAATTTAAAACAAGTTTGATTTAATTGAATTTTTATTTGTTCAAAACATAATTTCAAACTCATATTTGAAAAGTTCATACTTTGGTGGTTTGAAAACATAGTTTGCATGTTCAAAAATAATTTAAATTGAGCAAGTTATGATTTTATCAAATTTAATTGAATTAAACAAGGATTAAATTATTTAGGCAATTTAAATTATTCAAACCATGAAACAAAATTTATATTTGAATAGGTTATTTGAAATAGCATTGAAAACATATTTTATTTGCATGATTTGGATTTATTATGAATTAGTTATGAATTTTAGCAAAATACAATTGAGTTATTTGAATTGCAATTTGAAATTTCAAAACAGTACACAAATGGATTATTTGGAAAGTTCATTTAATTTAGAGCAATAAACATATATAACTTTTATTTATTGGACTTATAGATTCAAAGTTATTAAAGGTTTAATTTTAGGGTTTAAATCTGTTATTTAAAATGATTAGGAATTAAACAGAAACGCGCAGATACTTTTGTTACTGCGCTGCAGCTACACACTGCCACTGCCGCGTGGGCCAGGGGCCAGCGTGGCGCTGCGCACGCTCGCGTGGCAGAGGGAGTCAATGACTGGTGGGGTCGCGTATTCGGAATAAAACCCAAAAAAGGTTTGCGGCTCCTGGGATTCGAACCCGGCCGCTGCGCATCGAGCGACAGAACCAAGCCACTGCGCTGCTAACTGCGTTCTTGTCAGTTAGGAGCAGGCAGACAAGGTTAGCTTCAGTAAACGCTAACTGAACTTTCGGTGCAGAATAACTGAACCCAACCACGATGATCGCTGGCCGGCGACGAGCTTGCGCAGGGCAACGCTGCCGTGCTGCGCTGCGTTGGCAAACGAACGGATGCATGTGCTATTCGAGCTGCGCAAGGACAGGAGAGGGTAGGGAAACGGGGAGCAGTCGCTCACCGGCGGGTTGAGGCGGATGGTCTCCGGCGACGGCGGCGTTGATGGCGGCGGCGACACGGCCCTCCTCGAGCTCAACGGAGAGTTGGGCGGTGGACTAGGACACCCGGCGGTTCCGTTCCCACTGCTCAACAGGGCTAGGTAGGCATCACGGCGACGAAAACCTCGCCGATTCAGAGGGTGCAACTGCGGTGAGCGTCATAGAAACGCGGGGGGGGGGGGGGGTGACAGAGATCGTGCGCGGCGGCGATGGAGGGGTAGCTGGTTTAGGGTTCGAGGGGGAGGAACCCTAGGGGGTTTTGTAGGGGATGATGGGCGACGATGGCCGTCCACGGGCGCCTGTCGCCGACGTGGAGGCGCGGATGCGTTGCCGTACTCCAGGAAGACGACAGAGATCAGCCCCGAACCGGTACGCGCTGGGAGCGAGGGGAAAGAGGGCCGGGCTGGCGCAGGGGAAAGAGCAGTTGGGCTGGGAGCAGCCCATCTACCTCTTGGCGCCCGAAAAAGATTTGTTTTTTTTTATTTTCTCTCCTGTTTTTTTTTGCTGAAAAGAAATTGGAAAGATTTGCTAGATTTTGAGTTAGTAAAAATGGTGGGAAAATTAGGGTAACCCTTTTAGTTCAAAAGCAAACAAATGGTAGGTTTTTTATTTTCAAAAAAATTGAAACTTGTTTGCTATTTTGAATTTAGACCAAATTTGGGGAATTTTAATATTGCATGCTCATTAACAAAAACCCACTTTTAAATAGGGTACCCCTATGTTAAATTATAAACCATTGATCTAAATTGTTTTATAATTTGCATTGATTCAATTGGTTTCTGTTTGAAGCTTGAATTTGGAATTTTAAATATGATTGGGAATTTAAATGATTGGTTTTAAAACCATCATTTTCACAAGTGATCACTATGGAAAAACATGAAACCAATTGGTTGTTATTATTTGTGATTTTTATTCAAAATGTTGTAACAGAGCAAGTATGAAACCATTGTTTGAAACAAGGTTTGAATTTGAGTTGTGAAAACAGTGGAAAACAATTGCAACAATTAAGAAACAAATGCAAACAACATGGAAACAATATGATGACATGATGCAATACTTTAATAAACATGCAACAAACATTCTAAGGGGATGATTTTCATACTTGGGATGTTACAGGAGAGCTAGGAGAAATAAAATAAAACAGATAAAGGATGATCAAGGGGTCTAGCAGCGTGTGCCAACCGACATGGAACGAATGGCAACGTCATATCTTAAAGAACTTTTTACAAGGGATCCATCTATTAGTTCTGACCAACTTGTCGCTATTATGCAGGAGAAAGTCGCCCCGGAGATGAATGGCGTGCTTACTAAAGAGTTCACGGATGATGAGATCAGTGACGCCCTTTTCCAAATCGGCCCCCTCAAAGCTCCGGGTGTCGATGGTTTCCCTGCAAGATTTTATCAAAGGAATTGGGGAACACTTAAGGAGGAGGTAATTAACGCGGTTAAACTCTTCTTTGTTACGGGTAATATGCCAGATGGTGTATATAACACAGCTATTGTCCTAATTCCGAAAAATGAACAACCTGAGACTCTCAAAGACTTCCGGCCCATTAGTCTCTGTACTGTGATCTACAAGGTCATCTCTAAATGTCTGGTTAATAGATTGAGACCTATCTTGGGGGAAATTGTTTCGATCAACCAAAGTGCCTTTATTCCGGGCAGACTAATAACTGACGATGCCTTAGTGGCTTTCGAATTCCTTCACTACATTGAGCACAATAATAATCAGAATAGGAACTTTTGTGCCTACAAACTTGATCTTTCGAAAGCCTATGATCGGGTGGACTGGGATTTTCTAAAGAAAGTGATGCAAAGGATTGGGTTCTCGTACTGATGGGTGGATTGGATTATGTCATGCGTCACCTCGGTACAATATAGTGTTAAATTTAATGGGAGCCTCCTGGATTCATTTTCGCCTTCTCGGGGCCTCCGACAAGGTGATCCATTGTCTCCCTTCTTGTTTTTGTTTGTCGCAGATGGTCTGTCCGCACTGCTCCAACGGGAAGTCATGTTAAAGAACATTGTCCCCGTTAAAATCTGTCGTCAAGCCCCGGAAGTCTCAGACCTACTTTTTGCGGATGACGGTTTGCTCTTTTTCAAGGCTGATGAGGACCAGGCACACCGTATCCAGAGGATTCTGGAAACATATGCTAAAAGCACTGGGGAACTGATCAACCCAAACAAGTGTTCTATCATGTTTGGCCCTGCTTGCCCACAGACTACACGGACGCAAGTTAAGAGTGCATTAGATATTACTCAAGAAACTTTCGAGACGAAGTACCTTGGACTGCCTACCCCCGAGGGGTGGATGACCAGGGACAAACTCCAGAGTATTCAAGCAAGATTGGCAAAATGCCTGGTGGAGTGGGACGACAATCATAAGTCACAAGCTGCGAAAGAAATCTTCATTAAATCGGTGGCCCAGGCAATTCCAGTGTATGTGATGAGTGTGTTTAAACTTCCATTAGGTCTTTGCGATGAACTCACAAACATAATGAGAAGGTACTGGTGGGGAGCTGAAAATGAGAAGAGGAAGACCTGCTGGATTGCATGGGATATTATGCTTAGACCAAAGAAATTCGGTGGTGTGGGGTTTAGGGACATGAGGCTCTTCAACCAGGCTCTACTCGCCCGTCAAGCCTGGAGATTAATCCAATACCCAGAAACTCTTTGTGCGCGCCTGCTGAGAGCAAAGTATTATCCTAATGGTTCCCTCATTGACACCGTGTTCACTAGGAATGGCTCATCCTCGTGGCATGCGATCGAGTATGGGTTGGAGTTGCTAAAGCAAGGGACCATTTGGCGTGTGGGAACTGGAACCCATATTAGGATCTGGCGTGATCCATGGATTCCGACAAACAGGCACTATAAACCCACGTCCTCCCAGGGACGTTGTCGGCATAGATGGGTCGTGGACTTCATTCAGCACGATGGGACATGGTATTACCAACGACTGAAGCTGTTTTTCAACGAGGAGGATATGACAAATATTGTGAAGATCAAAACGTCCAGCCGCCAGGAGGAGGACTTCATTGCGTGGCAGCCTGATAAGCGAGGAATTTTCTCTGTGAAGAGTGCATACCAAATGGCACTGTCGAGAAAAATGCTCCAACAAGATAGAGGTGCAACAAGTTCCAGGCCGAATGGGGAACGTCCGTGCTGGAAACTTGTCTGGAACTGCCCAGTCCCGCCTAAAATGCGTATGCTCGCTTGGAAGATCGGAAGGAACGCGGTGGCGACAAAGGAAAATCTGTGCAAAAGGGGAATTACCTCAAATGCCATATGTGATATATGTGGTTTAGAGACAGAGGATACATTTCATGCATTCACTAGGTGCCCCACGCACGGGCCCTGTGGTCTGCAATGAAAGATGTTTGGAACCTTCCACCTGATGAGATCATCCAGCTGTCTGGACCGGAATGGCTGCTACATGTTCTTGGCCAATTGACAGTGGATCAGCGAACAAAAACAATCCTGACGTTGTGGCATATCTGGCACGCCCACAACAAAATGACACACGAGAAACCATGCCCTCCCATCGAAGGCTCTCGCCGGTTCCTGGTCAGCTATATATCTTGATTCGCTACTGTGTCTAAATCAAGCCCCAGGGATGAACATAACAAAAGGTAAGATGGTTATCAACCATCATCAGGGCTTTTCGACATGTGTTGAAGCACAGGACGGTAGGAAAAAAGTCAGGAAAAGATGGTGCCCTCCGGAACCAGGTGTTACCAAACTCAACGTTGATGGATCCTTTGCCGAGGACGGTACTGCAGGGGCCGGTATGGTTCTACGTGACCACAATAGAGAGATTATCTTTACAGCCTGCCGAAAAATTGAGAACTGCAATGATGCCACCGATTCTGAACTTTGTGCTATGGAGGAGGGCCCGCATCTGGCTATGACCTGGACGGTAAGTGGGATCACTGTCGAAACCGACTGCGCGGAGGTGATCGAACTGCGAAAGGATGAGGCTCCAAATAATTCCATCTATGCATTCAGGGTCAGTGTAATCAGAGATATGTTAAAGGAGAGAAATACCAGTGTGGAAAAAATCGGACGAGACACAAATACCGTCAGCCACGCGCTCGCTCGGCTGGGAAGGGTAGAGGCTAGAACTGGCTTTTGGCCTGGAGGATTTTCTACGGAAATTGCTGGTGATGTAATACACGAATGTACCTCTATCCATGATTAATAGATTTTACTTTTACGTAAAAAAGGGAATAAAATTTGCCCATCAGCTGACCAAACGCAATATTCTCGCTAAAAAAAATGAATCTAGCGACGCAACCTCTCCCCTAGCCTCCTCAAGACCTCGACTCCTCGTTCTCCAGCTCTGCAGGCGCTGACTACTCCTTCCCCGTTTTTTGTATATATAAGGGCATCTCCAGCCGTTGCGCCTCCCCCAAGGCCCAAAACGCCGTCGTTTTGGGGCCGCCGCGGCGCCAAACGGCGCTAATCTGGAACCTAGGGGCAGGCTTCCAAGTCGCTCCCCGAGCCCAAGTTTCGGCCCAAAAAAACTCGATTTGAACAACTCGGCGCATTTTATTGAATTCAGCAAAGTTCGTACAAGTTCGACGCAAATTTAAACTAAATTTAACCTAAACTACTAAAGACCTAGGCACGCAGCGATGGCCTTGGCTGTAGTCGACGTCGTCGCCGTCGTCGTCGTCGTCGTCATCGGGGCCGTCGCCGGGGCGCTTGCTCGGCCCCTGTCCGGCGTCGCCGCAGCTGCCCCACCTGCTCGCCGCGAGGGCTCGCTGGATCTCGTCCTCCTCGTCGGAGTCGGGGTCGAGGACGACGTAGACGGGGTCCTTCGTTGCCGGTGGGGGAGGGACGCGGCGGCGCGCCGCGTTGGCGGCAGCCTCCTGGTCGCGCGCAGCCTTGCGCTGTTCCGCCTCAGCGAGCAGGCGGCGCTGGAGCTCCAGCTCCTGGGCGGTGCTCTCCCGCAAGCTCCAGTCCGTGGCGAGGTCGTCGGCGAGGGGCTGTAGCGTGTTGAGGGACAGCTGCTCCACGGCCTTCTGGCCGGGCCACTCCTCGTCGTCGTCGGCGTCCTCGGTCGGCTCCGTCTTCGGGCGGACCACGCGCTCGCCAATGCGCAGGGCGCCGCCGCTGCGCCTGCGGGCTGGCGTGCCGGAGTTCAGGAAGGGGGGGGAGACATAGAGAGACTGGGCGCCGGAGGAGCTCGAGGTGGCCGACGAGGAGCCGGCGCCCGTCCGGCGCGCATCCCACGCTGGGTTCTGCCGGGGTGGCATCTCCAGGCGCGGCGTGTTGCCAGCGTGGATGTAGTCCACAACCCACTCGAGCGTGCGGTTGTGGCCTCCCCACCAGCGGCGGCGACCTTGGCCATTGGCGCGGCCCTCGACGGGGCCGTTGTCGCCCAAGGAGGCGAGCTCCCTGTCGCGGCGCCGCGTGATCTCCTGCCACTAGAACTCGTCGTAGCCATCCGGCGGTAGGCGTTCGGCCACCTCCATGGCGTCGCGCACCTCGCGGATGGCCCGCCGGAACTCCGCGTCCGTCGCCGGGAGCGGAGGCACGGGCACCCCACCCGGCCTTAGGGCCCAGCGCGGCTGCCCGGCGGGAGAGCTCGGGAGGCGGCTGTCTGGCGGGCACGGGTAGCCCGCGCGGTACAACGCCATCGCCTCGTCCTGGCGGAGGTGGCGGCGGGTCTAGACGTTCGCTGCGGCGTCGTTGTTGTAGCCCGCCATTTCTGCGTGGAGGAGAGCACGTGGGGAGAGGAGAGCGCCGAGGAAGGAGAGAAGAGCGAGGTGGAAGAATGGCGAGCGCGGCGAGCGGCGGGGGGATTTTATAGCCTGCTGGGCATTTACCGCGGCGCGCCCCTCGCTGCCGCCCGCTACGCCATTACGCCGACAGCCTTTGAACGGGCGCATGCACTGGGCGACCGCCACGCCATAAACGCCGGCAGCCTTTGACCGACGCGCGAGCCGAGAAGATGATCACGGGGCGGTTCTGTTTCCGCGCTTTTTTGTCGCGTCACTGACAGAGCTGGCCCGCGCGTGCTGTCGCGCAGTTTCGCCCCCCCCCAGGCCGAACCCAGCGGGCTGGGTTTGGCCTGGGTGCCGCGGCGCGAAATAGCGCCGAAACGGCGCTATTTGGGCTTCTGGGGGGCCGACTGGTGAGGAAACGCCGCTATTCGCCGCTTCCGGCGCGAAAAAGCCCGCCTGGGGGGCTCTGGGGGGGGGGGGGGCGACTGGAGATGCCCTAAGGGCCCTTTTTTCTTGCACTGGTCACTGGACTGCTCATGGCCGGGCTAAGCAAGAACAACTTCTTTTCTAAAGGCGTTTTCACTAATTTGCACTTTCATCTCCGGTTCTACTTCCTCCGTAAAAAAATGCTTGACTTCTATTTATCCAAATATAGACGTGTGTATACATAAAAAGAGGTCTACATACATCCATGTGTGGATAAATGGAAGTCAAGTTTTTGTTGAACCGAGGAGTATGTTAGAACAACTACTACGTGTCAGATATGCTTGTAGGGCAGACATGGATATTTATGATGGGTTGGATCTGCTTTCTATGTCTAGTACCTCCATTCCATTATATAAGGCATATTTCATTTGCTTTGACGGACGCTTTGACCAACAATTAATGTATCAATATATAATTTATGCGCCATATAAGTGATATTATTGTATTCCTACTCAAAAGTACCTTTTTATGATTATGAGTTCTAACGCAAAAGTTTCATATTAAATGAATAAATCTTGATCAAAGTCTCGGTCAAAAGGAACAATATACGTCTTATATTTTGGAACCGAGGTAGAGTACATAGATACCGCTGCATATCTATTGTACTACAAAATAATCGGTGACTGAAGTGTATAATCTCCAAGGAGTGCATATTACGCCACAGATCCAAAGTTGAGGCATCGGCATTTTTGGCTTTGAAAGTGGGTACGGTTTTTGCGATGCCAATACAGAAGAAAGTAAAGCTAACACGGCCTGGCTTTCTACTGCAGCAAGCTAGGCCAACGAAAGTTCCCATCGGTCGGTCGAACGAGGCGTTTCCGATATCAGAAAGGGCACGGATTAAACTGTTTCCCCATACCGACGGCTAGTTTGCGATGCAGTTCCAGTTCGATTCGGCCCGGGAGTTTAGCCTATAATAAATAGCACCGTCCCCGCATAGATCAAGCATACAGCTACTACTGGACAGGTTACGTCGGAGTCGTCGGATATTCAGCGGAAGAAGTCTCGAACAGCCAGAAGGAGGAGAGGAAGAAGAAGTTGCGGGGACGTTCTCTGCTCTGACGATGGGGCAAGCAAATTTGTCATCGGCCGATTACGCTCGCTGCCTTCTATCCACCGCCGTAGAGCAAGCGGCGGCGCACAAGAGGAACCAGGCCGTACGCAGGGACAGGCAGCGGCGCAAAGACTTGGCGCCGGAGGCCTACCGCGAGTCCAAGCTCGACGAAACCTGCACGAGCGACGCGCTGCGGTCGCAGCTGGCGGAGCTCGGCGCGTCGACGCCGTCGTGCGTCTTCGTGGACGAGGTCTCCAAGGAACAGGCCAAGGCCGCGGACAAGTACGGGCGCTTCTCCGTGTACGCGGACAGTCGCGGCAGGCACGTCGCCGAGATCTTCACGGATGACGAGTTCGACAGCCTGGTGCCCTACGACGGGCACGACGAAGAACGAGGGCGGGACATGCCGGTGTTTGACCGCCGAGGGCAGCGGTACGACTTCGAGTTCACCTACTCTGAGGAGCGCGGATACTACCGGCTCACTGGCAGCGGGAAGGAGTACGAGCGCTTCATGGTGGACAACAACGTCGTGCACGACGTCGTCGAACTGGGCAAGAAGATGACCATGCAGCTTTTCGCGTTCCGCTCGCCCAAGCTGTTGCCGGAGGACAAGGGTTTCCACGACCACCGGGACGGCGCGCTCGGGATGATCATCCTCTTCTCCGAGTCCGAGGATGATGAATACGCGGAGTGGATCGAGCTGGACGACGATAGCATGACGGTGAAGGAGATGGTCCAGCATATCCAGCAGAACCAGAAGGCTGCGCATTAATTCTTCAGAACAAGACAACATTTTCTTACTATTACTAGCGTGTCTACTTTTGTTTTTATTTTTATTCTATGGTGATGCCTATGCGAACAATCGGTGCAATAGTAATATTCCCTCCGTCTGTCTAAAAAAACAAATGTATTTAATTGATAGACACATTGTGCCTCCGAAGATGGGTTTTGCTGACTTGCTTGCTACGGCTTCGGTCAGAATCCTCCTGAAAAGTCTGGTTGGCCGCCATTTTGCAAACACGCCTGGTTTAACGCAGGCGCGCCACCTCTCTCCCTGCTTTTCATCTTCGTCATGGAAGTGTTGTACCACCAGATTGAGAAAGCCACGGAGGTGGGTCGCTCTCGCGACTATCCGCTTCGGGACTGCAGCACCGCACACCCATCTATGCGGACGACGTGGTCACCTTCCTCCGCCCTGAGGTCGCTGATCTGCGTGCTTTCTCCGCCTTGCTCGATGACTTTGGGGTGGCCTCGAGCCCGCGGACGAACTTCCAGAAAAGCTCTGCGCACCTAATTCAGGGATCAACAACGTTTGAACGTCTGGTGGAGGAGGAGCTCAGATGTGGGGTCCTCCCCTTCCCCTTCCGCTACCCGGACTCCCGCTCGGCCTGCGCCAACCAACCGCGGCACAACTGCGGTACCTGGTGGATAACGTGGGAGACCGCCTGCCCAGCTGGGGCACGAGACTGATCAACCAAGGCGGTTGTCTCTGATCCGTTCTACCCTTTCGGCGGTCCCAGTCTTCGCCATGATGTCTCTGGACTTAACAGAGGACACTCTTAATGCATTCGAGAAAATCATGCGTGGATTCTTGTCGAAAGGGCGCAAACAGGGTCATGGGCCACTATTTAGTGGCGGGATATGATGCATCGTGCAGTTACAAAAGTTTCTATAGACGGTCCATCGGCCAGGGGACTCGGTTTTATGGACGTCGTGGGCTCGAAGTGCTGAAGGTCCATGTGGGTACATGGCCTAAACCCACTTATCTCCAACAGTCGAAGGAAGGTCTCTCACTGGTAGAAAATAGGCCTATAGTCCCGATTCGCCAGGGCCATTAATCCCCGCCGCGCAACCGGGACTAAATAGACGCGACTAAAGCCCCCCCCCCCCCATTTAGTCGCCCCTCTTACGAACCGCGGCTAAAGGCCCGTCCATGTGGGCGGGTGGCATGCGCCGGGGGCGGAGGATCTTTAGTCCCGGTTGGCCACACGAACCGGGACTACATGCTATTTTGTTATTTCTTTAATTCATTTGGGTTTCTAATTATTTTTCACTCCAATTTTTCACTCCCTTTTTTTCACTCCAATTTTTCACTCCCTTTTTTTTCAGAATTTTTATTATTTGCTCAGTGTCTAACTACAATTATCTCTAGTCAAATTTCTTACTCGTGGTCAAACTTCCAGCTCGGTCACCCAACCTCCCACTACTCTAGCACTAGCACGCTTAACTTCCGAATTCCATCCCGTCCGCATCCAAGTGTTTCGCATGCATGTATGTGATAATAGTATCGTATCAATCTTATTAACATGTTGGTCGATGCCACATTTCTTTATTGTCTGAATTTCAAATAAATCTTTTAATAAACAAAAGTAATGATGTAATTAATAATTTTGAATAAATAAATAAACAATAACTTTTTAATTTGTATTATTTCTAAAAAATATTCAGAAAAATAATACTAATTCATTTTAAAATCTTAAAAATACAAATATTATATCAAAATATTCAGAAAAATAAAACTAATTCATTATAAACTCTTTAAAATACAAATAATATATCAAAATATTCATCACAAAATAATATATCTAAAATATCACAAATATTCACAAATAATTAATTCATTTAAAATCTTAAAAATACAAATAATATATCAAAATATTCAGAAAAATAAAACTAATTCATTTTAAATCTTAAAAATACAAATAATATATCAAAATATTCAGAAAAATAATACTAATTCATTTTAAAATCTTAAAAATACATATAATATATCAAAATATTCAGAAAAATAAAACTAATTCATTTTCCCCTTTCCTAAATGCAAAATAAAATCTGATAAAATTCATGAACCAAACCATATGAAATCTAAACCATATAAAATTTGTAGATCCAAGTTTCGACTATATATTATTTTGGACGCAAGAACTGTTTTGGCAATGACAACCAAATGAAAATACCATCCTTTTTAATAGAACACGTGTAATTTTTCTGTTTTGTTTTCTTGATGTGTTTTTGTTTGTTTGCTTTGAAATGTGTGTTTGAAATGTGTGTTTGACATAATATAGAAATAATATAGAAATTAATAGGAAGACATATATCCATTACATAATATATCGAACGCAAGATGCGGTACACAAACAACATCTACTCGAGCTTCGAAGAGTAGATGCGGAACAACTCGAAGGCAACGTATCCATCTATTGCTGCATAATCGAGATTGGTCCGGTCCAGTGGGTTCTTCCCCCAATACATGTGATTCTTCGAGGGGAAACGAGTCTTCATGGTTTCGTAGTCGGCGTGGATGAAGGCAGTTGCCATCGGAGCCATCCCGGTCTTGGGCCCGTACAGCTCATCAAAATGGATAAGGTCCTGAAGATCAATGTAGTGATCTTCAGGTATCTCAATACCCAAGCGCAACTTCTGCCGGTCTTGAGTGATGTCAACGCTACAAAAGTCGTACCCCTTGTTGACAAGAAAATCAACAAGTTCGGGAGAGGGCTTTGAACTACTGCAACAACAAAAATAGAACACGTGTTAGATATTGCAACACGCGTATTCTTCCAATGCAACAAACAAATCGAAAATGCAACACTATCCTACAAGAGCGATTGTACGTGTGCGTTACCTTGCCCATTGGAAGACCGAAACGATCTCCTTGAAGGCAATCTGGATGACGGCAACATCCTTTTGATTCGCCGTATACTCTAGATCAAGCCCGAAGAACTTATGGTGTTCATCGGCTTCTTCATAGAGATCGCTCAAATGCTCTAGAAGACCGGGGAGCCTCTCGCACATATTGGTGTAGGCCACGTCGAGACTCTTTGTCGTGGGATAATCACGGCAGACGTTACCGGGGGTAACTTGTCTTGGGGCAATTCGACTCTGGTGTTTGGGAGAGGGTTTAGCTCAGGAAAGTCATGGTGATAAACGATCTGGTAGCCGGCAATCAAGTCGCCGAGTCTCCGATCTAGATTTATTATCTCAACTCTCGTGT
The DNA here is from genome assembly GCA_028641055.1 of Alopecurus myosuroides. Taxonomy (NCBI): domain Eukaryota; kingdom Viridiplantae; phylum Streptophyta; class Magnoliopsida; order Poales; family Poaceae; genus Alopecurus; species Alopecurus myosuroides. Next base: position 154,269,682 of record CM054061.1, on the reverse strand, counting down.
TACAAAGGATACTCGAATAGCTAGTAAAACTCGTGTCTAATCTTACCCTAGGAGCCGGCTTATATAATATCCGCCCCCCCTGGCTTCCTATCCAAGGCATACTCGGAGTCCTACCTGGGCACCGCTTACAAACCCTAAGTTTCCTTATCGAAACCCGCAATCCGGGTTACGAGGCCTACACTCTTGGGCCTTCTAGAAACTTCTTTTCCCTAAGTCAGGTCTTGCGCAGCTCCCTTTGGGCCGAGTTACACCTTGGCGTTAGCCTACCGGGTTATCATCCCTCCATCAGTAGTCCCCAGAATAGCTTGGGCTTCACGGGATCCTCCTTGAAGCGCATGCTATTTCCTGCAAAAATAACAAACATACAAGTTCACAAAAAGGCCGGGTTAGGTTGCTTTGATAAACAGCTAGGCCTAGCTCCATTGGTGGTCCATATAGTAACCCGGCTTTCTCCGAATCCATCTTCACTTTCCCGGGTCAACACTCCGAGGAAAACGCAGAAGACCCGGCTCACTTTGTTCGCTGGTTAGTTCGAATATCGCGGAAGTTGTTTGCTCTGATCTTTTCCGGATATCGCGCATGGGCACTTAACGCCTATCCCAAAAAATCCGGGCGGGTATCCCTCCCGAAATTTTTGGCTCCCGCTCCTTAGTCTAGGTTTTCCCGCCCGCACCTATAAATAGGCGCCTTAGGGGAAAACCTAGATCGAACGCTTCACTTCACCATCTCCTTACTCTCTCGGTGCTCCCTCACTCGAGCTCGACGCCGCGCCACCACGGAGCCCACGGACGCACCGCCGGAACCAAGCCGCCGCCGTCTGCGCTCGTCCTCAGCCCGCGCGACGCCGCCGCCAACCTCCACCACCGCGCCTTCGAGCTGTCCGCCGGAAGATCCCGCAGGCCACCGCGACTGCGCCATTTGCCGCCGCCGCATTCTCCTCCAAACCTCGCCGGTAAGCCCTCTTCTTCCACGAATTTTATCTTTAATCTTGTTCGATCTAGATTAGATCTAAACTCGCCCGTATGTAACCTTCTTGTTCCATATCGATTTGGATCACTCATGCTTCACTCTTTCTTATTCAATCGCTTAAGCTAGGTTCGGTAGCATTCTTCTATCACTCGTGGTCATGAACTTCTCCGCATATTTCTCCATGGATTTCTCCGTCTAGATACAATCTGTCAAAAAAATTCCGTAACTGCTCTTTGATACTCGGATAATCTGTAATTTCCTGGTCTTTTTGGTTGCTTACACTTTGCACTCTTTATCTTGTGTTTTGTAGACTACACTCATGGCACCCAAGACTAAGGGAAAACAGCCGGTGAAAGCGAGGCCGACACAATCCATATCCGCCAACTGGGCTAAGTCCACCGTGACCAAGGCCAAGTTGGAAGAGCTCGCTGAGTCGGGTGTCCTTCCTTCCCAGGAGGATATCCACTGGCGAGTCCCGGGGGATGAGACCCGGCCTTCCCCAGCTACCAGAGAGGTAATCTGTTTCATAGAGTATGTGATCCGGGGATTCCGTCCCCCGGGTCATTCCTTTTTCCGTGAACTTCTTAGCCATTACGGCCTCCGAGTCTTTGACATAGGACCCAATTCTATGTTAAACACCACTCACATTATCGTTCTCTGCGAGTCATATCTTTGTGTCCCTCCAAATCTTGCTCTGTTTCTTGAGTTATTCCAATGCAAACCATGCCGCGAAAGCAGCGACGGGGCCCTCTTGGCTTGTGGCGGAGTATCGATTCATAGGCGGAAAAAATCACTAATGCCGACTCTGAGTCTCAACTCCCACGTTAAGCATTGGCAGAAGACCTTCTTCTACTGCCGGGACATCTCCCCACCCGGCGAAAAGAAATTGCCGGGTTTCTCCGAGGGCCTCCTCGATCTCTCCGACAATTTCAATGCCTTTGCTTCTGAGTCGGAAAGGGAGTCCATCCAAGCCCCTCTTAGCCAAACTCGTTGTCCTTTCAGCCCAGGGTCTCCTTGGGCTTAATCTAGTTAAGACTTGGGTGAGCTTCCGGATCCAGCCTAATGCCATCCGGCCCAAGCTGATGTCCGAGTATTCTGGGCACGTCACGGATTCGCTCCGCTACTCTTTGAGGAACTATCCGGCTGCTGATACAAACAAGATAATCAAAAGCTTCTTGACTGAGAAAGCGGAGGTGATCCGGACTATAGCCGGTTTGGAGCCACTCACCCGAGAGAACCCGGCTCCTGCGGTAAGATCCGGCTTTTACTCTTCTGTTCTCGTGCTTTTACCTGATGCAACCACTAACTTTTATCTTTATACCTTTATCTCAGGAAGATAGCGCCTTCTGGAAAATCGAGACCCCCCCCTTCCTCCGAAAACCCGGAGGAGGACGAGGAACCGGCTGACTCGGAAGAAGGTACCATCCGGGTTTCACCCATCTTAATTTCTGTTAACTTGTTTTTCCCATACTTTCTCTTTTTCCGACTATGCACTGTGCTTCTCAGGAATGGAGGACCGGGAGGACAAGGAGGAGAAGGAAGATCCGGAGGACAAGGAAGAGACCCAAAGCGATGAAAGCGAGGCAGAACCGGATGCCGAGGTCAGAGCCAAGAGGAAACCCCGAGGGATCGTGTTTAAGGTTCCGTATCGCTCTATCGCCTCCAAACCGTATACTTTTGCTAATATGTGCGAGCTTAATCGACAATTATCCGATTGGCCATACTTGAAGGAGCCCCCCACGGTCAAGCGCAGGGTAACCCGGAACTCCCCGGGTGATAATCCACTCAACCCGGGTATTCCTTCGTCCCCAGCCCGCCGCGCCGGTACTTCCCCAACTCTTCCTTCAGATTCTCCTCAGAAACATCCTTCCCCCAATCATCCTTTAGCGGGACAATTCCGGGTCTCACTCTCAGATTCTGTAACAGCTTCCTCCGGGTCTAGTAATGACTTCCCTTCAGATTTCATGGTGAACTCCGGGTAAGATATCTCTCCTGCTATTTCGATATTCTAACACTCTTGCATGACTTTCACTTATCATATATTAACTGTTTATCCTTTCTTTCCTCAGAGCCCAGGTCACAACCAGTGACCCGGACAACATGGACACTGATAACCCGGCTAAGGAAGATCCGGTTGAAACTGTGAAGGCCGCGGCTGGCGGCGATAAAGAAGAACAAGTACCACTGAGAGACCCGGCCGATCAGGAGGTCGAGTACCCACTTTCCTCGCATGCACACGAGGATGATGATGTTGTAATCCTGGGAACTGGGAGAAGTGAGCCCAACCCCAACACTCAAGCGAACCGGGTGCCTTCCCCCGCAAAGGAGAAGACTCCATCTCCGGATGACCAGAAACCCGGTCCTTCCGACATGGATCTGGGCAAACTCTCCTACGATCAGATGATGAGTACACTCTTTGCTTTGAAGACCACAGAAAGGGATATACTGGAGCGCATGGCTGCTGAGCACCAGGTAACGCTGATTGATATTGCATAGTATTCATCTAGTCCCCAAGTTCCAAGTTTAACTTGTCAAAGTTTTACTCGGTACTTCCTTTGATATTCGGCTTTTTGTTATCTCCGACTAACCTTTATCTTTCCTTCCCTTATAGGCACAAATGGCCAGGTCTGAGGAGATTTTGGCCAAAACCAATCAACTCCTGGAGACCGAGTCAAAGCTGCGGGAGGGGCTTGAGGCTGAAGTGGAAAAGCTTAATAAAGACGTCACGAAGTACAAGAAGAAATACAACAATGCTCAAGCTGCACTGAAGAAACTCTCGGCTCAGATTGCCGACACTTATCGTGTCCTACTTGGTAAGATTTTTATGGCTTACTGTTTTGTAACTCGGCTTTTCCTTTAAGCATGATACCCGGGCTTTTTTGCTTTAACCTTTGCTGTTTATACTGCAGGCCTTGAACTAGCGGCCCCAGAAGATGATGATATTGAGAAGGTGAAGACCTTGAAGACTGTGATCCGGAGGTTCTGTGCCGGAACTAAGTGGATCGTGGATGCTGTGCAGTGGCCGGCTGAGGGTTACCCAGGCATGGACACTTTGCTCCATGCGTGCTCCACTGTCCCCTCGTGGATCGAGCTCTGGAAACGCTCGGCATGCCGGGTTGGGATGACCCGGGGGCTTATGCTGGCCAAGGCTTATTTTCCTAAGCTTGAGCCGGCAAAGCTGGTGGCCGGGTTTCCAGAATTCAATCTCGATGGCTCCAAATTCTCCGCCAAAGACTTCAAGGCTATACAAACTGAGGTGCGTCACTCGGCAACCACAATTGCCGATACTCTGGCATTGGACAGGTTTACAACGCCCTATGATGCCAAAGATAAAGCGGTGAAGGTAGATATGCCTTTGCCCTTTGATATCCTGGAGAAGTGGAACGCAGAATCTGCCAAGAGGAAGGAGGAGGCTGCCAAGAGGAGAGCTGAGATCGAATCTGCGCCTTCCTCCTCTACGCCGGTTGTCGGCCCACCCGCTCGTGCCGACACTGCTAATCCGGGTGACGATGCTGGGAAGGCCCCTGAAGAGCAAACCCAAGACCAAGACCCAGCTGCCAAGGACAAGGTTGACGACCCGACCCAGGAGGCCGAGTAAACTTTTATCTGCTACCGTCTCAAACACTTCATTCGGCCAATGGGCCTTTAAAACAATTATTCTTTTGATAGTGCGCCTGTGCACTTTTTGATACTACTATCTTGGTTTGTAATACGTTTAAAACCTTAATAGCTTTCGTGGCCCTTCTGGCCTTTGCGTGAATTTGATATTTCTTAGCTTTGAGCTTTTTCATTCCTAGTTTTCCGACTTTTCGCTATGGTTCCCTTTGTGAGACTCGGTTTCCGGGTCTCGTGGGTTTTGACAAGTGGACTTTTTCTAAGTCCCCAAGTCCCCAAGACTCGGATTTTTGGGTTTTTGAGCTGAATAGCTAGATAATTTGTTTCTTTTTTCAAATTCCCAAGTCCCCAAGGCCCGAATTTCCGAGCCTGGGGTTTTGGACTTTTCCAAAAGCACAAATTGTTTCTGCTAAGGCCCAAAACCTAGAGTCGTTCATGTAGGTTTGAAGCTATGCTTAATATACTTTGAGTTCCGGCTGTTAACCTTGTACTCTGCATAACTTGTGGTTTGGATGACCCTTTTGACCTTCTTCTACTATAAGCCGGCTTTCGCGTGGATAATCAATGTTGCTATAGCTGTACAAAGACAGGGTCAGGCAAGCCCCATTGGGCATCATGACTGATTGTAATTATACGCTAGCAAAGCATGCCACTTTAGTGCGAGTCACATCAAGCTTAAGCAAGAAAAGTCAAGAAAGTTTCGCTCTATTGTCCGGTTATAAGCTTGCAGCCGTACTTATTATAAGTAATCGGCCCTTATAACTCAATGGCATCGTGGCCGGGTCTTTGAGTTTGCAACTGTGCTATTCAAGCAATCAGCCCCCAAGACCTAGATATATGCAATTTAATAGAAAAACTAATATTCTAAGAACAATAAATAATACTTACCTGGAAGAAAAATAGAAAAACAACAGAAATATAAAACTTGACAAAAACGCACAGGAAAAGAACAATATATTGTTTAACCATCTCTTTATTGATATGAGAAAAGTTAGGTCAGCAAGCCGCCTCATTAAAAACCTTCCAGTCCCCTTAGGTACCCTGGATAGGAAAAGAGTGCGTCTGAAACCTGCTGCATGTTACATCGTGTATTTCCACTTGTGAATCTAACCTATTCTAGGTATAGTAGGGACGCAGCTGAGCCACGTTCCATGGTCTTTCTCTTTCTTGCATAGATGAAGTGGTATGAGTGGTGTCATTAACAGTAGCCGACTCTTCCCTTGCGTCTATCAAGTAATATGATCCATTGTGCAGATTCCGGCTTATAATGAACGTTCCTTCCCATGGTGGGGATAACTTGTGTTTTCCTTCCTTTGACTGTACCAGGCGCAGAACCAGGTCTCCTTCCTGGAAGACCCGGGTTTTGACCCGTCGACTGTGATATCTCCTCAGATCCTGCTGGTATATGGCTGATCTCTCCAAAGCTTGTTCCCTGTGTTCTTCTAGCATATCCACGGCGTCCTGCCGGGTCTTCTCGTTCTTCACCTCGACGTAAGCCGACACTCGAGGTGAGTCATGAATAATATCACTCGGCAATACCGCCTCTGCACCATAAACCATGAAAAACGGTGTCATCTGAGTAGATCTGTTAGGTGTGGTGTTGAGTCCCCAAACCACTGAAGATAACTCCTCCACCCATGCGCCAGCAGCTCTGATACACGGGACTCGCAGCCGTGGTTTTAATCCATGAAGTAACTCCTGATTTGCCCTTTCCACTTGTCCATTAGCCTGTGGATGGGACACTGAGGCTATGTCCAAGCGGATGCCATTGTTTCCACAGAATTTTTCCATCTCACCCAAGGACATGTTGGTTCCATTGTCCGTTATTATACTGTGAGGATACCCAAACCGGTAGATAATCCTTTTCAGGAACTTGACTGCCGTAACTGCTTCACAATTGGTAACTGGCATAACTTCGACCCACTTGGTAAACTTATCAATAGCCACCAAGAGATGTGTCTTTTTGCAAGGTGACATGTGAAAGGGGCCAACCATATCCATACCCCCAAACAGCAAACGGCCAGGTTAACGGGATAGTCCGCAATTCCATAGCCGGCACATGGGTTTGGCGAGCGTACCTTTGACATTCGTCACACCTTGCCACCAAGCGCTCCGCGTCTGCTAGGGCCGTGAGCCAGAAGAAACCGTGTCGATAAGCTTTGGCCACAAGGGATCTTGTGGATGCATGATGCCCACAATCACCTTCGTGGATCTCCTTCAGAATCTGCCGGCCTTCTTCTGGTGCTACACAGCGTAAAAAGACTCCTGCTGCGCTTCTTTTATACAGCTCCCCATTAATGATAGAATAGCCCTTTGCTCGCCTCAGAATTTGCCTTGCTAATACTTCCTGCTGTGGTAACTCGCCCCGTGATAGGTAGGCCAGAAACGGCTCTGTCCACTCGGGAACAGCACGTATTGCGGCCACGAGCTCCAAATCCGGGTCTTGGTTAGCCACCTCTTCTTCAGACTCGGTTTTAACTGATGGCCGCCATAGCTCGTCCAGGAAAACGTTAGGTGGAACCGGCTCTCTGCGCGAGCCGAGTCTGGCGAGTGCATCTGCTGCCTCGTTCTTTCTTCTATCTATATGCTCCACCTCATACCCGGAGAAACACCCGGCAACCCTATCCACCTCTCTGCGGTATGCTGCCATAGTTGCATCTTTTCTATCCCAAGTTCCTGAGACCTGCTGTACCACAAGGTCCGAATCTCCATAGCATCGTATCCTCTTGATGTTCATCTCCTTGGCTACTTTCAATCCATGCAATAGTGCCTCATACTCGGCCACGTTGTTGGAACAATCAAAGTGAATCTGCAACACGTAGCTCAACTTGTCTCCTTTGGGTGATGTGAGGACTACTCCAGCTCCTGATCCCTCGTATTGCTTGGAACCATCAAAGTGCATTATCCAAGACTCGGAACTTGGTGTCATTGTGGGCATGCTAGTGTGAGTCCAATCATTGATGAAATCAACTAGAGCTTGAGATTTGATTGCTGACCTGGGCTCGTAGTTGATGTGATAATCTCCCATCTCGATGGCCCACTTGGCTATTCTACCTGTTGCATCCGAGTTTCTGATGATATCCGACATTGGTATAGAGCTAACCACTGTTATGGGGTGTTCCTGAAAATATGGCTTCAATTTCCGGCTGGCCATGAAGACCCCGAAAACCAGCTTCTGCCAATGTGGGTAGCGCTGCTTTGCCTCCGATAATACCTCGCTGACGTAATAAACCAGGCCTCTGAACCGGTGATCTTTCCCATCCTCTTTGCGCTCGACAACAACCACTGCGCTAACCGCCCGGGGCCCGGCCGCAACGTACAATAGCATGGGCTCTTTAGGACCCGGGGCTGCTAAGACTGGTGCCTCAGATAACTGCTTCTTTAGTGCCTCGAACGCCTCATCCGCCTCTTGGTCCCAAACGAATTTATCGGATTTCCTCAAGAGCCGGTATAAGGGTATTGCCTTCTCTCCGAGTCTGGATATAAACCGGCTCAACGCTGCTACACACCCTGTAAGCTTCTGAACATGCTTCAGGTTTACCGGCTTTTTCAAACTCTGGATAGCTTTGATTTTGTCCGAGTTTGCCTCAATTCCTCTTTCTGAGACTATGAAACCGAGTAACTTTCCTGCAGGAACTCCAAATACACACTTTGTCAGGTTAAGCTTCATCTGATATCTTCTCAGATTCTTGAATGTTTCCTTTAGATCGTCAATGAATGTTTCCGCTTTCCTGGTCTTGATCACCACATCATCCACATAAGCATGAATGTTGCGTCCGATTTGGTCCTTAAAACACTTCTGAATACACCGCTGGTAGGTTGCGCCAGCGTTCTTCAATCCAAAAGTCATGGTTTTGTAACAGAAGGCCCCAAAAGGGGTTATGAACGATGTTTTCTCCCAGTCTTCCTTCTTGAGCTTGATCTGATGATACCCGGAATATGCGTCCAGGAAACATAATAGGTCACTTCCAGCCACTGCATCTATGATATGATCTATCCTTGGAAGGGAAAACGGATCCTTTGGGCAATGCTTGTTGAGACTCGTATAATCTATGCACATCCTCCACTCATTACTCTTTTTCATCACGAGAACCGGATTTGCCAACCAATCCGGGTGAAATACCTCCATGATAAAGCCGGCTGTCAATAGCCGAGCAATTTCCTCTCCTATAGCCTTTCTTCTTTCCTCATTCATCTTTCTCAGGCCCTTCTTCACGGGCCTAGACCTGGGATCAACATGCAAGCTATGCTCTGCTAACTCCGTGGGGATACCCGGCATGTCGCTAGGCGTCCAAGAGAAAACGTCTTGATTCGAACGAATAAACTCCACGAGTGCTTTTTCCTGCTCATCGTCTAGGTTAGATCCTATAGCAAATTGCTTAGAGGGATCACCTTCGACAAAGGCCACCATCTTGGTATCTTGTGCTGCTTTGAATTTTGCTCTCTCATCCTCAGTGTTCGGCCTCTTCAACGTTGTTCTGTCATCCGGGTCTACTTGAGACCGGTAATACTTGAGTTCTTCCTTTCTGCAGGCCTGTTCCGCCATTGCCGCGTCTCCTTCGTCACACTCAGCTGCTATAATCCGGTTTCCATGTATGGTAATGGTTTGCTTAGGACCCGGAATCTTTAGCTGTAGGTATACGTAACACGGCCTGGCCATGAACTTAGCATAAGCCGGCCTTCCAAATAGCGCGTGATAAGGACTGTGCAACTTTACCACCTCGAACGTGAGCCACTCAACCCGGAAATTGTCCTTCGATTCTCCAAAAGCAACCTCCAAAGTGATCTTCCCTCGGGGCACGCCGAGTGACCCGGCACAATCCCGTGAAAAAACCGTTGAACTTTTCTGTAGCTGAGACTCCTTGAGACCCATGCGTAAGAAAGTTTCTCAATACAAGATGTTGATGCTACTTCCACCGTCCATTAAGACCTTTTTCAGCTCATAACCATTAACCTGTGGCGTGACCACCAATGCTAGCACACCCGGATGTTCTATTGTTTCCGGGTGATCTCTTCTGCTCCACGTCACCTCTTGATCCGACCACCTCAGGTATCTCGGAACAGCTGAATTGACTGTGTTCACTGCTCGTCTGAGTATCTTTCTATCCTTGTTGGAAGTTCCTGTAGTATGTACGTGATATTGTCCCAACTGCTTGGGGTTAGCTTGGAAACCTCCAGCTCCTCCCTGGTTGTTACCCGGATTTCCGCCTCCTGGGTTGCCTGCTGGGGGTGGGCCGTTGCCCGGGTTTCCACCCGGACCCGGTCCTCCTCCACGACCTGCACCTCGCATAGTCTTGTTTATTTCCTCGTTCTTCCATCTCTGTAAATCCACACACTGCTCCAATGAGTGGTTAGCCGGCCTTCCGTTCCTGCTGTGTTTTGGGCACGCCATTTTGAAGACATCCCAGTTGTTACCCGGCCTTGGTGGCCCCTGGTAGTTTCCTCCGTTGAAGTTTCCTTCTGCTCTGGGTCTCGATGATCCGGCTTCTGTACTGGCGACAAACTCGGAACTCCCCTCAAACGGGCGCTTATTCTGGTTGTTCCCATTGTTACCTCCATTGTTACCCGGCGTAGGTCCATTGCCGGCTCTTCCATTATTGTTCGTGTTTGCTTTTGCTTTCTTATCATCAACGTCCTCTTCTGTGGTATCCGTTGCAGCGTGCTTGTTGCATGCGTCCATTAACTCTCCCATCGTAACCTCTGAAGCATTCCGACTAGATTTCATGCGAGTTAGCTTTTGCACTAAAGGTATATACTTGCATGTCTTTGCCATAGCTTGTAAAGCATCCTTTGGCTGAATGTCTGTGGATGAGTGAAGTATCTCCATAACCCGGCGCACCCAGCTGCGCGCCGACTCTCCCTTCTTTTGCACACACCGTTCTAGATCATCGATAGTAAACAACTTCCTGCACGTTCCGTGAAAGTGCTTGATAAACGCAGTTTTCAACTCACCCCATGATTTGATAGATCCTTCCGGTAGATTGTTGAACCACAACTTTGCTGCTCCTTCTGACATCATTAAGTACATGAACTTGGCTTGAAGATTTTCAGATGCGTTGCGAATTGACATTGCCATCTCATAGCTGCTCAACCATGTTTCTGGATCCATAGTCGGCTCATAATTCACTACTTTACCCGGTTCCTTGAATTTATCCGGGTAAGGTTCAGCCGTGATGTTATCCGACAGACACTTGGGCCCAGCAAGATTAGTCAGTACTGGCCTTACTTGGGAAATATGCGATCTTGCGGGGGGTACGGCTGGACGTGGTGCTGCTGCTGGTCCGTGCACCGCAGACCTGGCCGCGGCTCGCCTGGCTCTGGAACTATCCACAATAGCTTGTGCTGCTGATGCTGCTGGTGCTGCCTGGACGCAGGGAGGATGCGGCATTTGCTGCTGCTCTGCCCTCCGCCGCGCTGAACTCGTTTGAATATTGCCGGTATTGCCATGTTGCCGACTGATATATGGCGTCCCATGCATTCCACTCCTATTATCCGGGTAATTAACTTCCTGTGCCACTGCTGTGCGCAATAGATCTATCGCCCGCCGGGTCTCCTCCGCGTGGGGTGACTCTCTTACGGGGATCTGATTCAATGCAATTGTTGCTGCGTATACATTGTCCATGGGGTTGTTGAAGAGACCTGGCGGCGTGCGAAATCGTGATGGTGGTGGTGGTAGTGATGTGTTACCAACAGCAACCCCAGTCTGCAATATGGGTAACCCGGCCTGTGCGTTCGCCGGCTGTCCTCCTCCGGTTGCGGGCTGATGCACAGTTTCTTGATTCGCGGCCGGGATTGGCTGATCCTGAGGCGTGATAAACAGCGCGGCCGGGTTTATGACTCCACCCTGTTGCCGGTAATCTAGTCTGGTACCTTTGATGCGCCCTGGTTGTCTCAACCCGGAGCCGATTCTCCAATGCATCCAGCTCACGTTGGCGTGTGGCTATCCCTTGCTTTTCTGCTTCCACATCTCTCCTTTGCTGCTCCAATGCACGGCGGGCTACATCCAGATCCCTAGCACGTGCCGCTGCGTTTTCCGGGGTTATCACCGTAGCCAGCACCGTGGGATCAAGGATCATGTTATTATTGAACAGGGCCGGGTGTTGTGGATTCGAAGGACCCGCCCCTGGCGTCCTGTTCGCCATAAACCCGAACATATTTGCCTGCAACTCGCTATCTGCCGCCCGGCTAGTGACTGAAGCCGACTCTCCGTCAACCCGGGTTAGAACCGGATTTCCGTCAACCGGATTTTGCTGCTGCGCCAGCGCTCGCTGCCGCTCCGACCGCGGCCGTAGTCACGTCCCCTGATTGAGATTGGTTGCAGGGGCCGTGTAGACCGCGACCTGGCGCGCGATGCCTGGTGAAGACTCATATTCTTCCTCATCACAACTATCCTCCTCGTACCGGTCCTCCAGCAGGTGCAAGGATAGACTCAGTATCATCTTCTCTTGTGACCCGGCCACGCGGGGGCCATGCCGGCTCCTCCGGTTGTTCCCTCTTCGTGGTGGGTTCTTCGGTCGGATCTATCGTCCCGACTGATTCTTCTACATCCGACTGAACGCAGGTGGCCTCTCCTGATACAGAATCAAATCCAAAATCATCAGGGATTGAACTAGACGTACGTACCATGCCGATGAAGACGTTGACCCGGTCGATTGTAACGACAGATCCGGATTCGAGCAGATCCGACTCTAGCCCCCAGCCAAAATCGTCCACCATCTTCTCTCCTTCGGGGTTGGTGTAGATCTCGCCGATGACGAGGTTCTTCATGTTCTCCCGAGTTTCTCCCGTGATGTAAACACCCTTGGACGTAGGCCCCATGGTGGGCGCCAACTGTCGTGGGATAATCACGGCAGATGTTACCGGGGGTAACTTGTCTTGGGGCAATTCGACTCTGGTGTTTGGGAGAGGGTTTAGCTCAGGGAAAGTCATGGTGATAAACGATCTGGTAGCCGGCAATCAAGTCGCCGAGTCTCCGATCTAGAATTATCTCAACTCTCGTGTTACAAAGGATACTCGAATAGCTAGTAAAACTCGTGTCTAATCTTACCCTAGGAGCCGGCTTATATAATATCCGCCCCCCTGGCTTCCTATCCAAGGCATACTCGGAGTCCTACCTGGGCACCGCTTACAAACCCTAAGTTTCCTTATCGAAACCCACAATCCGGGTTACGAGGCCTACACTCTTGGGCCTTCTAGAAACTCCTTTTCCCTAAGCCGGGTCTTGCGCAGCTCCCTTTAGGCCGAGTTACACCTTGGCGTTAGCCTACCGGGTTATCATCCCTCCATCACTCTTGCCGCATGGTGTGGACACACGGAGAAGGTTCCAAACGGAGGCCATGGGTGCTTGGTGGAGGAAGAGAGGAAGAAGAGAGAAGAGAGGAAGAAGAAACAGAGAGTCTCGGGTGCGCACTGTAGCAATGGCCTTCTGCCTCTCGCTCGCGAAATAAAACCGCGCGGGAGGCGAGCACTTTGGATCTTTAGTCGCGGGTGGCAAGGCCAACCGGGACTAAACCCTCCACGCGCTTCCCAAACCGCGGCGCATGACCTTCTGCGATCATTAGTCGCGGGTGGCCTGGCCAACCGGGATTAATGCCCTCCGCGTGCTTCCCCAACCGCGGCGCATGACCTTCTGTCGCGGGTCGCCTCCCGAACCGGGACTAAAACACCTTTAGTCACGGTGCGCATAATTCGGGGACTGAAGGAGGCGTATGGAAGGCCTTTTTTCTACCAGTGTCTCTCGCCGCTGAGTTCGAATAACATGATAGATCGTAGAACCAACATAAAATAATCCTCGCACATAAGAAGGCTGTAGAGCGAGAACACCCAAGATAACCCGTCACAAGTCTAGTCATTGTAAATCTCGGCTATATCCACTCATATAATTCAGACATGTGGAACATTGGGTCTTAAGCTTCCAAGCGGTCTGAAACCGGGTAA